>CM027842.1:44757786-45357786 GCA_016097545.1 Eucalyptus victrix | reverse complement strand
CGATTCAGTTACATTAACGCGTGCTAAGTATGATACATTGGTTGGCTCCCAACAAGTGACAGGATCTTCAGCTCCTACTACTACTCTGGCACAAACCTCTAAAGGTAGTTCATCATGTTTGTTGTCTGCATCATCTGATTCTTGGGTTATAGACTCTGGAGCTACCAGTCACATGACTGGTAACTCTAACTTACTGTCTTCTTTTCACTCTACATCTCCTTCATTATCGAATTCAGTTACATTAGCAAATGGTTCACAGTCTCAAGTTACTAGTTTGGGAGTTGCTCATTTGAGTCCCTCTCTTTCTTTATCATCTGTCTTTCACCTATCAAAATCTCCTTATAATTTGATTTCTGTTAGCTCTTTGACCAAAGAACTAAATTGTTCTGTGACCTTTTGCTCTTCCCGTTATGTTTTTCAGGATCTGAGGACTGGACAGATGATTGGTGGGGGACATGAATCCAATGGCCTGTACTACCTTGATAAGAAGGTGTTAGCTGCTGCAGCAGTAAAACAGACATCCACTGATGCATATCGGATGCATTGTCGTGCTGGTCATCCACCACCAAACCTACTTCGACGTTTATTTCGTGAGTCTGAGTTTGTGAGTTCCTTTCAATGTGAAGCTTGTCAGTTTGGTAAACATCATAGAGCTTCTTTTCCTTCTCGTATTCAGAGTCGTGTGTCTAGTCCATTTGAGTTGGTTCACTCAGATGTATGGGGTCCATGTCGTGTGTCTGATGTCTCTGGATTCAGATATTTTGTTACATTCATGGATGATTTTTCCCGAATGACTTGGTTATTCTTAATAAAAGATCGTACAGAGATTTTTCATTATTTTCAATTGTTCTATTTCGAAGTGTTGAATCAATATAATATCTCTGTCAAACATTTACGGTCAGATAATGCTAGAGAATATCTTGCTACAACTTCTAGTTTCCAGCCCTTTTTGGAATCTCATGGTATTATTCATCAAACGTCCTGCTCATACACTCCACAACAAAATGGCTTAGCTGAACGTAAAAATCGCCATCTTCTTGATGTCGCCCGCTGCCTCATGTTTCATATGCATCTGCCTAAACATTTTTGGGGCCATGCTGTTCTTACGTCATGTTATTTAATTAATAGGCTTCCAACTTCTGTTCTTCAAGGGAAGACACCATTCTCAATTTTACGTCCAAATGGTCCTCTCTTTTCCTTACCTCTTCGGGTCTTTGGGTGTGTTTGTTTTGTACATAGTCTTACTCCAAGTCTTGATAAACTGGATCCTCGTGCTGAAAAATGTGTCTTTGTTAAATACTCTCGAACTCAAAAGGGATACAAATGTTACAGTCCTACCCGTCATCGTATGTTCGTGTCTACAGATGTGACGTTCTTTGAAGATCAGTCATATTTTCCTCTCAGAATGTTCCACAAACACCTGGTGATAGTGATGATTATGTACTACCAATGCTTCCACTACCTTCCATCTCTCCAGCTACCTCCAGAAAATTTCAGTTAGCTAACCGCACCTATCATCGATGACGTACAGTTCCAACTATGACAGTACAGCCTTCATCAGCACCTGATTCATCTGTTCCCCCATCAGTTGCAGTGCCAGCCTCTGATCTTGATCCGCCCATTGCTTCTTGAAAAGGTACACGTT
This sequence comes from Eucalyptus victrix, assembly GCA_016097545.1. Taxonomy (NCBI): domain Eukaryota; kingdom Viridiplantae; phylum Streptophyta; class Magnoliopsida; order Myrtales; family Myrtaceae; genus Eucalyptus; species Eucalyptus victrix. The sequence goes on along the minus strand of CM027842.1, from coordinate 45,356,141 downwards.
CTTGTGTTGGTTGTCATATTGATTGTTATTCTGGTCTTTCTGATTGTGTTGGTACACATCATCCTATTTCAAATTTTTTGTCCTATGATCGTTTATCTCCTACCTTCTCCACCTTTGTCTCGTCGTTGTCTTCTATTTCTGTGCCTAGCAGTGTTGCTGAAGCTCTTGCTCATTTGGGTTGGCGTCCTGCCATGGAAGATGAAATGCAATCACTAATTCAGAACAAAACTTGGCAGCTTACTTCCTTACCTACTGATAAGCAACCTGTTGGTTGTCGTTGGGTTTTCACTGTTAAAGTTCACCCGGATGGTACCCTGATCGATTGAAGGCACGATTAGTTGCGAAGGGGTATACGTAAACTTATGGCGTTGACTATAGTGACACCTTCTCTCCCGTGGCCAAAATTCCCTCTCTCCGTGTCTTCATTTCATTGCCTGTGCAATTTGACTGGATCCTTCATCCATTGGATGTCAAAAATGCCTTTTTACATGGTGATCTGGCTGAGGAGGTCTACATGGAGCAATCACCTGGGTTTATTGCTCAGAGGGAGAATGTGGTATGTCGTTTACACAAAACTTTGTATGGACTTAAACAATCTCCTCGTGCTTGGTTTGGTAGATTTAGTGATGCAGTTATCAAATTTGGATTAAAGTGGTGTCAGGTAGATCATTCAGTTTTCAGCTCTGTGTCTTCGACTGGTTGTATCCTTCTTGTTGTATATGTGGATGATATCATCATTACTGGCAGTGATTCAGGTGGTATTCAAAAACTTAGGCAATTTCTATATAAAAATTCAGTACTAAAGATCTTGGACGTCTTCGATACTTTCTTGGTATTGAAGTATCCTATTCACATGTTGGTATCAATTTATCGCAACGAAAGTATATATTGGGCATCCTTAGCGAGGTTGGACTTCTTGGAGTAAAGCCAGTCGATACCCTTATGGATCCCAATATGAAACTTGATGCAAAACATGGAGAATTACTACATGATCCAGCAAAGTATAGAAGATTAGTTGGTAAGTTAAACTATCTTACTATTACAAGACCTGATATATCCTTCGCGGTTAGTGTAGTAAGTCAGTTCATGAGTTCTCCTCGTACCACTCATTGGGATGCTGTACTTCGGATCGTCAAATATTTGAAGGGAGCACCAGGTAAAGGACTACAGTTCAAGAATTATGGCCATCTAAACACTGCAGGTTTTTCTGATGCTGACTGGGCTGGATGTCTTGTGGATATGAGATCTACTTCAAGCTATTGAATGTTTCTTGGGGGTAATTTAGTTGCATGGAAAAGCAAGAAACAACATGTAGTTTCCCGATCAAGCGCTGAAGCTGAATATCGTGCTATGGCACATGTGACAAGTGAATTACTATGGTTGAGAATGTTACTATCAGAGATTGGAATGTCACCGTCAAATCCATCAGTGTTGTATTGTGATAATCAATCCGCTATTCATATTGCATCTAATCCAGTCTTCCACGAGCGAACTAAGCACATTGAGGTTGATTGTCATTTTGTGCGAGAAAAAGTTCAAAAAGGCGACGTTATTCTTCAACACACAAAGTCGGAGGATCAACTCGCAGACATTTTTACGAAATCTCTACGGGGGAATAGAGTGAGTTTCTTATGTAACAAGTTGGGATTATTTGATATATATATATATCCCAACTTGAGGGGGAGTGTTGAGAAATATTGTGAGTAATAAGGGTAAAATATAACTTAGTTATGAGTAGGGTTAAGCGCATATATATATTAGTAACCCTTTTTCATTTTGATTATCAGAAAACAATTATCCTTCACACCTATTTTTCTAGAAATAGTTATGCTTAGGTGATTGTCTGTAATAGAAGCCCTTCCATTCACCTTAATTTTACTAGAGGATTTTTTTAGCTTTTAAGATTGACAAGAAGTACTCAAGAAGACATCTCAAATGACTGCCTTTTTGCCGGTTTCAAATGTTGGGGAGAGGTATTTAAGTTTGAAAACTTACAGTAATCTTTTTGTGCAGGGAGCTGCGGCTAATTGGGCAGTTGTACCAATGAAGACTGAATAAATGAAAATGAAGATGACATTCAAAGTGAAGTTTTACATCCTCTTTTAAATTACCTTTTTTGTGAGTTGATGCTTGAAAATCTGAAAAAGGTATTGGAATTATAGCAACTCTGTACAACCCGAGGGTTCTGTATTATGTACAAATATATCTTTTTTTTCCTAGTTTGATTTTGCTTTTTTAGCTAAATTCTCTTTGGATGGTTGCTCTTTGCCTTTATGTTTCCCAGCTGGAGGTATGCATGTCGATCGTATCATTATTATTTGATTTATGACAATTCATTAGAGATCCTCGTTGATTTGCTGATTCACATATTTCAAAGTTGATACCCACTGCTTCGCATTGGAGATAACTTTGCTATACTGTGAACAATCAGATGGAATGTGTGTTGGAAGGTCGTAGCACTATGGTTCTCATCCTAGAATTTTACATCATAATCAACTCATTGTTGCAATTATGAAAAAAGACAGACTCTGTATTGATATGCTTATGTTCAGTTTATTTTCCAGGAAAAGGTGTGCTTCTTAGTGGGATTTGTAAAGGTTATGGAGAAGTTATAAATGGAGAAAGAGGAATTTCACTTGGGTTGCGGCATCAAAAGATGGTGCGGCAAAGCTTCCATCTGTGACGAGAGAGAAATGATTAGCTTCTCCAAGGTATCATAAATCGTCTGATTGTTGAGGCTAAATTTCAGTAGTGTCTATACATAGGACATATAATAAGCATCAACATGGGGTCATAAATCATATAAATGGACTCCTGTAATCTCTCCATTACTACCTACATTTTCTAGGAATGGTTATGCCTAGGTGATTATTTGTAATAGAAGTCCTTCAATTCGCCTCAAGTTATAATAGAAGATTCTTTTAGGTTTTAAGATTGACAAGAAGTGCTAAGGGAGACATCTCAAACCAGTGCCTTTTTGCCATTTTCTGATGGTGCTAAGAGGAATTAAAGTAAGAGAAAGCAGGGAGCTGTGGCTACTTTACAAATGAAGACCGAATGAAGGATGAAGCACAACATTTAATTTGGATTGCAATTCCTTTCACAAACTTGGGTTGGTAAACTGTATATTCATCTGTTGAGAGCCAGAAACCTAAAGTCAGTGAGGGAAGTTGTTGCCTATTGATGAAATTGTTAAACCTGTTTAACTCGATCTGAAGTTTCAGTTGGATGGTCCGCCTTTTTTGGAGTGCCTGCAATTTTCATGACTCCAAATTCAGCAACTGCAGTATCCAAACCTTCGGAATAATCGACGTGGATTCAGATTTCTTTATCTCTAGCAATTTAAGATTGCTGTATTTTAATGAAGGTTCACTATAGAGTATCTTTTAGAGCAGGTTAGAGGGGTTTGCTCTGCAATTTTGTGTTGGGGTTTCATGAATCATGTATAAGAAAAATCAACAGAATAAACGCAGCGGAAACAAAGATATATTTTACATATGATTCTCCTTAGGCGTTGTTCGTGCGTTTTAATCAAAAATCTAAACATAAAAGGGAGTTAAACGAAATACCTCTTGAAGCGCGCTTTGAAACAAGTCAGTTCGGATGTTCTGCAATACGAGTCCCACAAGCGTCGGACCTCTAGTTCAGACACACCAACAACGAACGTCGAACGGAAGAGAGAACCTTCGGATATCCACCACTTCGATTGTGCTAGCAATCACGTGGAAAGAATCCGTCGTATCCTTGATGTATAATAGTCACGACCCGAACGCGATAACGTTCTTCTTTCTTGCGTCTCAAAGACACAAGAACACGCACACAATTTGCTCTCTTTTAGAAAAGAAATTACTCTCGTATGTTTCTAAAAACACAAGAAGCACGCCCACACTTTTCTCTGTTTTTCAACAGCACCTTTTTTCTCTCATCCTCAATTGCTTTTTATATTAAAAATGACCAGCAACGGTTGCTGATCAATGGACGATCAGCAACCGTTGCTGATCGTCCATAATGGACGATCGTGCATGAGCGGTTGCTCATGCACGATGGTCGTGCATGAGCAGCCGCTCATGCACGAACGTGGCATGATGGTCAGCGGTTGCTGACCATCAATGCTACGTGCATAATGGTCAGCAACCGCTGACCATTACGCTTCATGCATGTGCACGAATTCGTGCACATGCATGAAGCTTTAATTAATTAATTAAACAGATAATTGATTAATTAAAATAACATAATCCTTAGCAGCTTTAGGGCATCTTCTAACAATCTCCCACTTGCACTAAAGCTAACTTGTTTGGTATGTTAACATATATCCACTTTGGGCATGCGTGTGCATCATATGCAAGTAGGCTCGTGACTATAATACAAATTAAATTAAATCTCATTTAATTTAATTTCAAATCGACTTAATTCGATTGCAGTAATTGCAAACATATTTGCAAAATATTTCTCTCTTGTTCCACGTCATCCTAGTTGTTTATGGTGTGTGACATCCCTAGGTTCATCACTAAGCTGGTAGTAAGACTTGTACTAACACATTAGTACTTCCAAAAGAATTAATTGTCCCGATTAATCTTTTAGGTCCTACAAGCCATGATTGACATCTAGCAATATGTCATGGCTACCCAGATAGTGTGAATGCTTTAAGAACATAATGAACCTGTCAGCTTTGGCTACAGTGTAATTCAATCCCTCTGTCTTACTATGTCCCGATCAAACAAAGACCATGGAATATTTGTCAAGTCATTAATTCGATCATATGCACAAATCTAATTGACATGCATTTTATTCGAGACATAAACAATTTATTCTCGGTTATAACCCCGGCCGAGGATTTCAATGCAGTGTCACAATTAGATCGCATAGGACATCATTATCATACCTTGCATATAACAAGGAGACAGATTCCATATTGCGCACACGTGTAACTTCGTATATGAACAAATTATGACCATCAAGTATAAAGACGGATCGACGACCCGGCATTATGTGCACTCGTGAACCATAGTTGTTCGATATACAAGTTAACACTGTGCCTCAGGTTTAAGGATTATTTACACAAGACCAAAGCATGAACAATTAGACATTGACCACGCTAAAAGCTTCCATGTCGCTAATCGTTCCATATGTGTCACGTTCAGTGAATTTGTCTAATACAAACACCTGTGTTCTAACTCAGGTATCATAATACCCAATGACATGTGACTCATCATTCCCTTAAGTATCCAATACTTAATGGCGAAGTTAAGAACACACCGGTCTCAACAGGATTATTAATATCCACTTAATAATCCATCGACTGGGAACAATTTAAAGATTCAGTCTAACTATGAACCCGTCACATATATTCTTGACGTCTCAAGAATAGGTCTAGTTGCAACTGATCTTATGGAATCATTCATCAATATAAAATAATTGGACAAATGAATGAATACGTCGTTGCCATTAATTAAATAATAATAATGAAAGTACAACTGAAATCCCTAATATGTAACTATTACATAGTAGCTTTAGGGCATACATCCAACAATTTTCCAGTTGCACTAAAGCCAACTTGTCTGGTACCTCAAACCCATTTTGTCAATATGTCTTTCAAAAGAAGACTGAGGTAAGGCCTTAGTGAAGGGATCTGCCACGTTTTCTGCTGAGGCAATTTTCTGCAAGGCGATATCACCTCTCCCAACAATTTCTCTGATGAGATGGAAGCGTCTCTCAATATGCTTGGACTTCTGGTGAGACCTTGGTTCCTTAGCTTGAGCTATCGCCCCATTGTTGTCACAAAACAATGTGATCGGTTGCTCAATTGAAGGAACGACTCCAAGTTCTGAAATGAACTTCTTCATCCAAGCGGCTTCCTTTGCTGCTTCGGAAGCAGCTACATACTCGCCTCGGTGGTGGAATCGGCGCTATGCTTTGTTTGGAACTTTTCCAACTAACGCACCACCATTGAATGTGAAGACAAACCCGATGTAGACTTATAATCATTAGGATCCGATTGAAAATCAGAATCGGTATAAGCTACAACTTCAAATTCTCCTTCTCCATATATCAAGAATAAATCTTTAGTCCTTCGCAAGTACTTAAGAATATTCTTGACTGCTATCCAGTGCTCTTCTCCTGGATCAGACTGATATCTGCTAGTAATACTTACAGCATGCGCAATATCAGGTCTAGTACATAGCATAGCATACATTATGCTTCCAATAGCGGATGCATATGGTATCTTTGCCATCCGCTCTCTTTCTTCAGGAGTGTTGGGACACATCTCCTTAGAAAGACGGATCCCTTGCCTAAAAGGCAATAATCCTCTCTTAGAACATTGCATGTTAAACCGTGTTAACACTTTGTCTATGTACGTAGATTGTGAGAGGCCAATCAATCGTCTTGATCTATCTCTATAGATCTTGATACCTAAAATGTAGGTTGCCTCTCCTAAATCTTTCATGGAGAATTTCGTGACAAGAATAGTTTTATCGATGATATCATTGGTACATCATTTCCAATCAAAAGTATATCATCGACGTACAAAACCAGAAATGCAATTGCACTCCCACTAATCTTCTTATATACACAAGATTCATCCGGATTTTTTATGAAGCCAAACGATTTGACTACCTCATCAAAACGGATGTTCCAACTTCTGGAGGCTTGTTTGAGTCCATAAATGGATCTCTTAAGCTTACACTCCTTCCGTTTTTCACTATTGGGTTCAAAACCCTGTGGCTGTTCCATATAGATGTCCCTTCAAGAAAACCATTTAGAAAAGCCATTTTGACATCCATTTGAAATATCTCATAATCAATGTGTGCATTTATAGCCAACATAATCCGAATGGATTTTAGCATGGCCACACGTGATAAATTTTTGTCATAATCAATTCCTTCTTTCTGACAATATCCTTTCACCACTAGTTGTTTGTAAGTTCCAATTTGACCTTCAACATTAATCTTCCTCTTGAAGATCCATTTACAGCCAATTGGTACAATACCATCGGCAGGTGTCACCAAGGTCCATACCTCATTGGAATACATTGAATCCATTTCGGATTTCATGGCTTCTAGCCATTTACCGTAATCGATGTCCAACATCGCCTCCTCATAGGTTTTAGGATCACCAAAGTTGATCACTATCATTCACAATGAATAATGGTTCAATATGATCAACCGAGTGTCTATAACGAGCAGGTGGGCAAGACATTCTCGCACTTCTCCTAAGAGGTTGTGTATCAGAAGATCCCACTGAATCAGAGATTGGTATCTGAACTCGGTTGTTTGATACTTCATTATTTTCTTCTTGTAAGACTATTTTCCGCCCAGCACCACTTTCTTGGATGAACTGATTCTCCAAGAAAGAAGCGTGCTTGCATACCAAAATTCTTTGGTCTGAATGAAAATAGAAATAATATCCAAGAGTTTCCTTTGGATATCCAATGAAGCGACCTTGTTCAGATCTTGCCTCCAATTTTTCCACTTTCAGCTTTTTCACAAAAGCCGGACAACCCCAAATCTTAATATGATTAAGACTAGGTTTCCTACTATGCCATATCTCATAAGGCGTAGTTGGAACAGATTTGGACGGCACTCTATTCAGTATATATGCAGCAGTCTCAAGGGCATATCCCCAAAGGGATATTGGCAAATCGGTGTAACTCATCATAGATCGTACCATATCTAATAAAGTACGATTTTTTCGTTCAGATACACCATTATGTTCTGGAGTTCCAGGAGGTGTCCATTGTGATAAAATGCCATTCTCTTTAAGAAAGTCCAGGAATTCAGTACTAAGGTATTCACCTCCTCGATTCGATCAAAGAGCCTTAATATATTTTCCTGTTTGTTTCTCAACTTCAGCCTTGAATTCCTTGAACTTTTCAAAGGATTCAGATTTATACTTCATGAGGTATAAACAACCATACCGTGACTGATCATCGATGAAGGTAATAAAGTAATTATAACCACCTCTAACAGTTTCATTAATTGGTCAACATACATCTGTATGTATTAATTCTAATATGTCAGCAGCTCGCGTACTTTGTCCCACAAAAGGCGCTTTGGTCATTTTTCCTTGAAGACATGCCTCACAAGTCGAGTATGACTCAAAATTTGAAGGATCAATGTATCCATCATTACTCAACTTGTTAATTCTATCTTCTCCAATATGACCTAATCAGAGATGCCAAACATACTTTTTATTTGGACCGTCTCTAGGGCGTTTATTAGTTATGGCATTTATATCAATTCTATTTTGCTTATTGACATTGGTAATCGCATTACCGGACATTGTAATGGTATAAAGATTGTTGGTTAATAAGCTAGAACCAACACATATTCTATTATGATAAATAGAACATACATCATCAGCAAAAGAAAATTCATAATTCTCTTTACCCAAACGAGGTATAGAGATGATGTTCCTAACAGTATTCTTATAATGCAAACAGTTCTTTAAAACCAATACATGTCCGGAAGGCAAACATAAACGAAAAGTCCCTATAGCTAATGCAGCAACTCTTGCTCCATTGGCAAACGTCGTGACAATCTCATTTCGCCCTAGCATCCTGCTTATTTCCGATTACGCAAAGACATACAAATATGTGAAGTTGCAGCAGAATCTAGAACCCATGAGCTGGATTCAGCACTAACCATAAGATTAGTTTCAATAAGCATAGACACCATACCTTCATAAGGTCGGTTCTTGGGCTTGACCTTCAAGCTCGCGAGGTACCTCTTACAGTTCCTCCTCCAGTGCCCTTTGACACCACAGTAATGACATTTCCCTTTATCAATCATGGGCTTTGGTTGCACAACAGGTTTGGCAGGCCTCTTCCATTTATTCTTCTTTAAAACAGTCTTACCCTTTGAAGAAGAAGCCTTAGCCATAGCCACTATATTTGGCCTCGTGTTATGCATTTCCTTCTCATAAACTACCAGCATGCTATGTAACTCAGCAAGAGTTTTATCCATTTTATGCATGTGGAAGTTTTGGACAAAACCAGAGAAGGAATCGGGTAAAGATTGGAGGATCAAATCCACAGCTAACTCATTGTCCATAACGAGATTTAGCCTAGCCAATTCTTCAATATGCCGATCATTTTCAAAGCATGATCATTAACAGATGATCCTTCAGCCATCCTCATACGGTACAATGCCTTAGATATCTCATATCTAGAGGTTCGACCATTCTCATCAAAGTATTCCTTTAAGTGCAAAATGATCGACCCAAAGATCTTCCATAGATTCATACTTCTTACCGTAATTCATTATTCATAGAAGCAAGCATATATGACCTAACTTTTAAGTCATCATCACGCCACTTATCATAAGTGACACGCTCCTCTTGGGTCCCACCCTCGGAAAGGAGGTTGGCATCTTTTCATCAAGCACATACCCAATTTTTTCTGAATTGAGAACAATTCTCAAATTCCTCACCCATCGGTGAAATTAGGTCCAAATCAAACAATTCTTGTCAAGTATAGAAGCGAATGGGTTTGTGGTCACCATTTTCAGAGTAATAATATATATCTTTGCAGAAAATAAATTGTTAGCCGTCAGTATCTTTCAAAGTAACTATTTCATTTTGGCCTTTAAATGAAATAGATCCTCCCACTAAATTTATATTCGAATCCCATACTCCTTAAGATGGGAAGCGGTAATCTCTGTTGGGTAAAGATTACTAGTGGGGATTGGAGTCCCACCAGTCCAAAGTCCACCTCACCTAACAGTTATTGGTGTCCTATGAACTTAGTGAGTGAACCAGCTTGTTCAACGCATCATATGCGAGTCCCAATCATAACTTCGGCCTCTAGATCATGAAAGCCTCACCTAACAGTTATTGGCATCATGATCATAGTTAAGTCTAGCCCATCGTCTCATGCAAGTATTGAAAACACAAATGATTCCCTCACCTGACAGTTATTAGAAATCATTTGGCTCCAACCCCACATCATATGCATAATGGAGTGGTCCAATATTATAAATGGTAATTAACCCCTATGTATCCATAACCGGTTAGTTAACCACTATAATATTGGATCAAACCACGACGATGGAAGGCCACGAGTCCGAAACCCGTTTCGACTTAATATTATTAATAAGGAGATTTTGGGTCATTATTAACGGTCTCACTTTGCACATTAACCGGTTTAACATGCACGATATCATAAACACAATAAATAAATAGGTATCACATTAACATCTATCCTATGTGGTGATCATGGAATTATGGTTCAATGGGTCTCGAGCCAAAGAGACCCATTTAGCCATTTTAATGTTTTAATTATATGGATCTGCTCTTCACTTTTTCTTCAATCTTTGAACTCTTCAAAGACCGGGCCCAAAGAGCTCACCGGTTTAATGGCTCCTCCAATGGCTCCTCCTCTCTTGTAGTATTTACATCAACAATTGAAATACTAAACTATACTAAAAATTACATATCAAGAAAAATTAAAGTAAAATAAAAGGAAGGACGCAGCCTCCATTTAATAATTACATCCCCAAAAAGAATACCGTAATCATCATACATTCATCCATACAACAATCACAACAATTAGGGATTTTTCCATGATCACCACCCTTCCTTACGAGCCATAAATTCAAAATTTAAAGCTCTGGAAGGCATGCATAAAATTCTGCATATCATTTGCAAAATATAAACATCAAGTATAACAAGTTACGAATTTTTGATTCAAAATTGATTTAGTTCTAATTTTTGCTTACTTGATTAAATTTATCACATAAATTAATCAACTTCCATAGGCCACATAAAAGGTAAGAGAACCGATTCTCTTAACAAAATAAATTGGCCATTAGAACGCAAAAATATATTTGAACTACAAATCAATTAAACGCACGATAACGCCTAAGGTTGGCTCTGATACCACTGTTGGGGTTTCATGAATCATGTATAAGAAAAATCAACAGAATAAACGCAGCGGAAACAAAGATATATTTTACACATGATTCTCCTTAGGCGTTGTTCGTGCGTTTTAATCAAAAATCTAAACATAAAAGGGAGTTAAACGAAATACCTCTTGAAGCGCGCTTTGAAACAAGTCGATTCGGATGTTCTGCAATACGAGTCCCACAAGAGTCGGACCTCTAGTTCAGACACACCAACAACGAACGTCGAACGGAAGAGAGAACCTTCGGATATCCACCACTTCGATCGTGCTAGCAATCACGTGGAAAGAATCCGTCGTATCCTTGATGTATAATAGTCACGACCCGAACGCGATAACGTTCTTCTTTCTTGCGTCTCAAAGACACAAGAACACGCACACAATTTGCTCTCTTTTAGAAAAGAAATTACTCTCGTATGTTTCTAAAAACACAAGAAGCACGCCCACACTTTTCTCTGTTTTTCAACAGCACCTTTTTTCTCTCATCCTCAATTGCTTTTTATATTAAAAATGACCAGCAACGGTTGCTGATCAATGGACGATCAGCAACCGTTGCTGATCGTCCATAATGGACGATCGTGCATGAGCGGTTGCTCATGCACGAACGTGGCATGATGGTCAGCGGTTGCTGACCATCAATGCTACGTGCATAATGGTCAGCAACCGCTGACCATTACACTTCATGCATGTGCACGAATTCGTGCACATGCATGAAGCTTTAATTAATTAATTAAACAGATAATTGATTAATTAAAATAACATAATCCTTAGCAGCTTTAGGGCATCTTCTAACATTTTGGGCATCATACGTAATTTTTTTAGGGGGTAAAAGGTTTATTTATGCAAACTAGATTGTTTATTAATCTTTTTTGTAAGGCCATAAGAATGAAAATTGCATTTCATCTAAATGTGTGTTCTTTTCGTGGATATGCAATAGGACTTGCTTATGAGTACGCAAATGTTCTTTTACGAGGAAACACTTGAAGGGCTTGTCTAGATAGGGAGAAAAATTGGGTGCGCATAAAGCGGAGTTCAAGGTAGTCTTAGTTGCGCCTGCCAAAACTATTTCATGGACCTTTCGATGTGAAAATTGTGTTCAAGGTACTCTTGGTCATGAGTATGATAGGCACTCACTCACAGGAAACATGAATTGTCAGAAATCATGGAACATATGGTGTTAAAAAGACCGCTCTCACCAAAGTCATGTACAATCAGCTTTCACATGATTTTAAACACTGTTGCTTTTTTTTTTTTCTAACACCCATGAAACTTCAGAGCTCAAGGGCATTAGGTACCAGCACAATGAACTCATTCCGCGTGTCCTCAAAAGGAAATTGACAGAAATAAGTAATGTTAATGAAGGGATCAAGACAATGAAAGATAGGCTGTCTAGTATAAAAGTTCTCTTCATCTTGTATGATGTTGATAAGAAGAATCAATTGAATGCACTGGGTAAAATCGTGATTGGTTTGATGGGGAAGCAGGCTTATATTTACCACCAAAAACAAAAATGTTCTCAATGATGATGAAATTGATTGGAAGTACGAACTTAATGTTATGGATCTCAACTAATCTCTTTTAAGTTTTTAGAAACTTGCCATTTGATCTGTAATTGTCATTTCGAAGAAGTTGGAAAAAGTTCTTCATGCGAAGTTAACAGTAAGTTGAAATAAGTTACAAGGCATTAGGTGATGGGTAAAGGAAAATCTTCAATAATATAGCTTGTCTGTCTGTTCGTCCGCTGTGACAAAGAAATCATGATTCATGTTGGAACGAGCCTCCATATTTTTTAGAAGCTATGGAAGTCCTAGAGAACATGTCCTTGATAACGATTCTTGAGGATAATAAGATATGGATGCACGATCAGCTAAAAGACCTAGGAAGAGAAATCACCTGTCAAAATGGGAGTACGGAAATAGAGAACCAGAGTAGACTGTGGAATCACGAAGAAGCCTTAGAGTTGCTGATGAGAAGCAACGTAAAATTCTGCTATGATCTATTTCCAAGTTCAACAATACAAATAATATGCCCTTTAATTAGGCGACTTATTTCCGTTACTCCATTTTCTTTAGCACCGTACTCATCTACCGCACTAATATTTAACGTCCTGTAATGTTATGGAAGGATTTTACACTACCTTTGGAAAAAATGAACTGAAAGTGTTGTGTTTTCCTTTTGGCGGGAGAAAGAAAAAGTCGAAGCTCTGCGTCTCAAGTTTGACCATCGGCAACAATACAGCCGGGACTTTTGGAAACTTTCCAACTTAAGATATCCTGAAGTTGATTGTGTAAACTTGCAGGTTGAACTTATGGAAGACCTACGTGCACAAATGAGGCTTTCTTGGCACAACATGCCACCGAATATTCTTCCAAAATGTGTTGTCCAAAAGAAGCCGCGTTTCCTTCCCAAAAATCTGTCGTGGAGCAAAGTTCCAGAGAAATGGGGAAAAGTGCCAAAAAAGTCCCAAACCTTTTGTCTTTGTCTTGATTTAGTCCTAAACCTTTTTTTAGTCTTGATTTAGTCCTAAACCTTTTTATTTGGTGCCCGATTTAGTCCTTCCGGCAAATTTAGACCGGAAAATGCCTATGTGGATACAAAGTCAACGCCGCCGTCCCACGTGAACCGGCTGACATGGATTCCTAAAAACAAAACGACGCCGTTTTATTAAAAAAAAAAACCCTAGAACCTTCAAAACAAACGGCGTCGTTAAGAGCTCTTACGTTTTTCCTTTTCTCACGAGCTCTTACGTTTTCCCTTTCTCACGAGCTCTTACGTTTTCCCTTTCTCACGAGCTCTTACGTTTTCCCTTTTCTCACTTGCCTCGAATCATCTTCAGCGATGGAGGAAGAAACCCAAATCCCATCTGCTCTTTGATCGAATCGACTCCCCCCCAATCTAGCCCAACCCCTTCGTCTGCCCAAACCCTACAATTCGGCCTTCGAAATTGTGAAGACCCGACTGACCCAATTCAAGTTGCCACCCGATTGACCCGATTCAAGTCGCAACCGGATTCGACCTCGCCGAAGACGACAAAGTGTGTGGTCCCGAACATGACAAAGTGTGTGGTCCCAATTTGCTCGTGTTGTCAACACTCAGCCGACATAAAGGTATGTTTTTGTGGTTGTGGTCCCAACCCTCAAATTTTGTCAATACATCCCACAATGTTGTTTTGATGATATCTAGACACTCAACGCTCAACATGCCTTGTAGCCGTGCTGTTGGTCTAACGTCCAATAAATTTTTAGGTTTTTGTTGTCTTCACATGAGCTTGACAGAATATAAAGAAGAAAAAAGACATGACAATATTACCATTATATTTTGAGAAGCAAAACATTGAAGTAAATCGCTATTGAACTTATTTCCTTTGGAGAATATGCATTCTAATTTCACTCAGAAATTTCATCGAACAGGTGGCGTTTGAATTGATTTTAGTACAAATTGATTTTAACAAGGATTTATATGTTCTCACATGCGATGATTGCGTATGAATTTATTTTAGTATAAATGGGTTGTTGTGGGATTGCTTTACCTTAGCATTTCTACTTTTTATGTACGAAGGTATGCGTTTGTGATTGAATCCGGCCCTCAAATGAATACTTTTTCGTACGGACCTAAACCGTGCAAGGTTGGAAGCAGTTTTTTTTTTTTTGGTATTATTTCTCCATATGAAAAAAAAAAACTATTTCTCAAGAGGCAACACAAAATCGATCATCTCCTCTAAACATAAGCGAAACTTGGCTGTAGGTGTATCTTGATTGTGTTCTGGTCAAGTTGATCTTAGGGGCAACCACAATAGTTTGTCAAGTGAGTTAATGGTAGGGAGACCAAAACTTCAAAGAACAGTATTGATTATAAAGGCCAAGTCAAAGCACAACATGCGATAGAATTTCAATTGCAATCTGTATAAATGTGTGTTTGAATTTTTAGTATTGCTACTTATATGGCCCAACCATTTCCTGGACTGTATATATTTGGAGTCAATTGCAGTCTTTTGTCATCTTCCACCTTCAATTTGTTGATTCTCATGTTGAACTTCAATTGCAGTATTTTGAATAGCAATAGCTTAAAAGTAGAATCATGATTTGCCATTGGACCTATTATGCTGTTGCTCCATTATGAGTCTCCATATGCTTATAATATATGTTTTCATTTTGTGTAGGGTCAAGATGAGCAACAAGTCTACATTGGTTTGCTTTTATCACGGTGGGAAATTTGTTCGTCGCCCAATGCTTGAATATATCGGGGGAAAGATGGATTTAGTACACTTAAATATCGATTCTATAAGCCATGAAAGGTTCATAAGAGACATTGAGAATGTGGTAAATGGTAAATTCGAAAAACTATATTTTAAGCTTCCCGAGAAATCTCTAGAAGATGGGTTGAGACATATATGTAATGATAGCACTATTGTCGATCTAGTTTTCTATCATTTGCGACATGGATTGATTGAGGTGTATGGAGAATCTTTTGACAATACGGTAGGTGAAGGTGCTGGTCATGGTGAGGGCAATGGCGAAGTGTTGGTGAGGGCGTTTGTCAGGGTGAGGGCAATGTTGAGGGTGCTGGTGAAGGCATTTGTCAGGGCGAGGGCATTACTGAGGGTGTTGGTTTAGGTGATAAGGCATTTGCTCAGCATGAGCGTGATTTAGATTATGATTACTTAGTAGATGAGGGTGATTATGCTGAGGTAGAGGGTGATGAATCTATGGTCAAAGTCGACTCGGAAAATGAAGACATGGACTTAGTCGATGAACTATTCTTGACTGATGATGATGATAATAGGGATAACGAAGACCTTGTAGATGGAAGGAAAAAACTCAAGGAATTCCACAAAATGGCCACAAAGGCTTGGATTATAAGGGAACCTCTCGTAGAGTTTATACCATCTCAACAGTCTATCGGAGCAATCATCTAATCCCTAACAATCTGACATAGTTATTGCTGAAGGCAATTACCAAACAGACTATTATGAAACAGATGGAGATGAAAGTTTGGAATTTGATGTGGAGCCAGAAGATGAAGTTACAAGAAGGAGAAGTAGGTATCCAAGGTACGATCCTAATTGTATTGTGCCTGTGTTTACTACATCTATGATGTTTGATGATGGTAGACAATTCAAAGATGCTGTCAAAAAGCATTCAGTGGTCGAGCGTAGAGAGATAAAATTTGTCAAGAATGAAAAGAAATTTGTTAGGGCAAAATGTGTCGATGTAAATTGTCCTTGGAAGATTCTGCATCTTTTGATGTTAGAACTGGATCATTCCATGTGAAGGCTTACCATGAAGAGCATACTTGTA
Organism: Eucalyptus victrix; assembly: GCA_016097545.1. NCBI lineage: Eukaryota > Viridiplantae > Streptophyta > Magnoliopsida > Myrtales > Myrtaceae > Eucalyptus > Eucalyptus victrix. Next base: position 45,339,947 of record CM027842.1, on the reverse strand, counting down.
GCATTAGTTTCACTAATAAGAGGGTCACAAGTTCTTGGTTGGCGGATCACTATTTTAGTACACTTAGAGCAATGCCAACTATAAAAACCATTGCTTTTAAGGAACTTATTAAGGAGCAGTTGGGCTTAAATGTAACTATAGATCAGTGCAAAAAAGTGAAGCTGCTTGCCTTTAAAGTTTTGATGGGAAATTATAGGAAAGAATATTCAAACTTATGGGATTATGTGGAGGAGCTAAGAGAGACAAATCCTGGGAGTACTGTTACATTGAAGGTTGAAAAGCCTGACATACGTTCTAAAGCATTATTTGAGAGAATGTACATATGTTTTGCTGCATGTAAGAAAGGATTTCTTGATAGATGCAGAAAAGTTGTGGGATTAGATGGCTGTTTTTTAAAGGGAATTTGTAAAGGGGAGATATTGTGTGCTGTTGGAAGAGATGCAAACGACCAAATGTTCCCAATTGCATGGGCAGTTGTGAGAGTTGAAAGTGGAGACACTTGGACTTGGTTTTTGACAAGTTTGATGTATGACCTCAATATGATAGGCACATATGGACAAGGCTGGGTTATAATTAGTGACAAGCAAAAGGTAAGTTCGTTATTTTTTTTTTCCAGTGTTATGCCTTGTAAATGATCACTCTTGTAGTATGTTGCTGACATAGAAATCATCTTTTTTAGGGCTTTCTTCAAGCCGTGGTGAACTTGTTGCCTTTAGTTGAGCATAGAATGTGTGCTAGACACATTTATGCTAATTGGGGCCAAAGGTATAAGGGAATACAAATGCAAAGACTATTTTGGCAATGTGCTAAGAGCAATACTATGGTGGAGTTTGATGAACACACAGGCATTGAAGAAAATCAGTCCTGCTGCGTATCATGATTTGATTCAAACAGAGCCAAAGCACTGAAGCAGGGCTTTCTTTACTACTAAGGTTAAATGCCACATTATCGATAACAATTTATGTGAAGCATTCAACGAAGAATTATTGATGCCAGGTGTAAGTCTATTTATAGTATGTTAGAAGAGATGAGAATAATGATCATGACAATGATGCATACACAGAGGAATGCCTGTGCTCGATGGAGAAGGGATTGTGGTCCAAGAATCATTAAAAAGTTGGAAGAAAATAGAGTTGGCGCAACTTATTGCCATGTGATATGGAATGGTGATGCTGCATATGAGGTGTTGGATAAGGGTATTAAATACGTAGTTGATGTGTCCAAGAGAGATTGTACTTGCAGGAGGTGGCAACTTATTAGTATTCCTTGTCCCCATGCCATTTCAGCTATAGATCATAAGCGACATGATGCATATGATTATGTGGATGAGTGTTACATGAAGATAAAGTTCTTAGCTACATATCAGAATATGATGATGCCAGTTCGAGGAGATAAATTTTGAAAAAAAACTAATAATGAGGCACCTGAACCACTTCCGACTAGGGTGAAGCTCGGTAGGCCCAAACAGAAAAGAAGAAGGGAGGAAGGTAAGGTCGCACGTGGTATTAGAATGTCAAGAAGAGGAATGAAAATGACCTGTCGAAGTTGCTCAAAGACAGGACACAACAGTTTGACATGTCCAACTAAGAAGGCTAAGACGCAACATCACAAACACAATTACCTCGGCAAAAACTTTCAGTAAGTACTTTCATATCTATTGTTTCATGTTTATTTCATGAATAAATTTTAAATGAATATTATTCTTTCCAGGTTAAGCGGCGTACTAGCAAAGGTACAAGTAAAAGTGTTGGTGGGACACCAATTGCTAGTGCTGCTCTTAGGACACCATTATCTCATGGGAGTGTAAGTAATGTTTTTGTTAGTACTTTTGTTTTTACTGGGATAATTTTGTTGAGTAATGAAATTAACAATGTCAAGTGCAGAGTATGAGTGCCGACAAGGCAATAGAGTTGATATACAAGTACAAGTTGAATCAACATCACAAGCAGCTGCAACTGAAGTTCCATTTAACGCAGTAGGCCCAACAGGAAAGAAGAAAAAAAAACAAGAGGAAGTAACTCCAATTTACAAGAAGTGACGGCATTAGGAAGAATTGTTGTGGCTATTTTTTTATTTGTCGATGATGTGTTGGTTCAATGAAATAGTGCAGTGGCTATTCTTTGTTTGTTGCCGATGTATGGGAAATTGATCCATGACCCTCCAAGTGTTGTGTGGTCTTCACTACTTTGACGTTTATGGTGTGTGAAAGGCTACTATGGACTGGATTCTTAGTTTACTTAGGTTATGGAATTCCTGAAAAGATAATTCTCTTTATAAAAAAAATCCTGAAGTTGGCTTGGAATGGGGCCATTTAATGTATTTGGAAGGAAAGAAACTCTGTTTTGCATGCTGATCCCATGAACTAAATTGGTCAAATAGCTGCTTATGTTGTTATGATAAGTGTCTTGGAGAATTGATGAAGCCTTCCATTGGCGCACAATCGTGCTTTTCATTGATTTCTCCTAGCTCATTAAAATTGATTGATTTCTCATGTGTCTTTACTCGTTAACTTATGAACTTGTCTCCTTTTCATTTCTTGCTTCTCCATGTCAATTTACGCTCCATTTAGGTCGAATTCCTCTGATCAATCGGCACGTTTTATTTTCAAAAGCTTTGAAGAAAAAAAAAGTTGCCCAAGATTATTTCCAAAGAGGGTGGTTGGGCAAGAAAATAAAAAAATAAATGGGGCGTCGGGTTTGGACGCCGAATTTTATATGCTCAATAAAACAAGGAGGTTTTGAACTAGGTGCGTGCAAAATTTGATAGATTAATTTTGAGTACGGGAGTATGTACGAATTTATTTTCGAAAGCTTTGAAGAAAAAAAAAAGTTGTCCAAGATTATTTCCAAAAAGGGTAGCTGGGCAAGAAAATAAAAAATAAATGGGGCGTCGGGTTTGGATGCCGAATTTTATATGCTTAATAAAACAAGGATGTTTTAAATTAGGTGCGTGCAAAATTTGATAGATTAATTTTGAGTACGGGAGTATGTACGAATTTATTTTCGAAAGCTTTGAGAAAAAAAAAAAGTTGCCCAAGATTATTTCCAAAAAGGGTAGCTGGGCAAGAAAATAAAAAATAAATGGGTTGTCGGGTTTGGAAGCCGAATTTTATATGCTCAATAAAACAAGGAGGTTTTAAACTAGGTGCGTGCAAAATTTGATAGATTAATTTTGAGTACGGGAGTATGTACGAATTTATTTTCGAAAGCTTTGAAGAAAAAAAGTTGTCCAAGATTATTTCCAAAAAGGGTAGCTGGGCAAGAAAATAAAAAATAAATGGGGCGTCCGGTTTGGACGCCGAATTTTATATGCTCAATAAAACAAGGATGTTTTAAACTAGGTGCGTGCAAAATTTGATAGATTAATTTTGAGTACGGGAGTATGTACGAATTTATTTTCGAAAGCTTTGAGAAAAAAAAAAAGTTGCCCAAGATTATTTCCAAAAAGGGTAGCTAGGAAAGAAAATAAAAAATAAATGGGGCGTCGGGTTTGGACGCTAAATTTTATATGCTCAATAAAACAATGAGGTTTTAAACTAGGTGCGTGCAAAGTTTGATGGATTAATTTTGAGTACGAAAGTATGTACGAATTTATTTTCAAAAGCTTTGAAGAAAAAAAAAAAGTTGCCCAAGATTATTTCCAAAAAGGGTAGTTGGGCAAGAAAATAAAAAATAAATGGGTCGTCGGGTTTGGACGCCGAATTTTATATACTCAATAAAACAAGGAGGTTTTGAACTAGGTGCGTGCAAAATTTGATAGATTAATTTTGAGTACGGGAGTATGTACGAATTTATTTTCGAAAGCTTTGAAGAAAAAAAAAAGCTGTCCAAGATTATTTTTAAAAAGGGTAGCTGGGCAAGAAAATAAAAAATAAATGGGGTGTCGGGTTTGGATGCCGAATTTTATATGCTCAATAAAACAAGGATGTTTTAAATTAGGTGCGTGCAAAATTTGATAGATTAGTTTTGAGTACGGGAGTACGTACGAATTTATTTTCGAAAGCTTTGAGAAAAAAAAAGTTGCCCAAGATTATTTCCAAAAAGGGTAGCTAGGCAAGCAAATAAAAAATAAATGGGGCGTCGGGTTTGGACGCTAAATTTTATATGCTCAATAAAACAATGAGGTTTTAAACTAGGTGTGTGCAAAGTTTGATGGATTAATTTTGAGTACGAGTATGTATGAATTTATTTTCAAAAGCTTTGAAGAAAAAAAAAAGTTGCCCAAGATTATTTCCAAAAAGGGTAGCTGGGCAAGAAAATAAAAAATAAATGGGTCGTTGGGTTTGGACGCCGAATTTTATATGCTCAATAAAACAAGGAGGTTTTAAACTAGGTGCGTGCACAATTTGATAGATTAATTTTGAGTGCGGGAATATGTACGAATTTATTTTCGAAAGCTTTGAAGAAAAAAAAAAGTTGTCCAAGATTATTTCCAAAAAGGGTAGCTGGGCAAGAAAATAAAAAATAAATGGGGCGTCCGGTTTGGACGCCGAATTTTATATGCTCAATAAAACAAGAATGTTTTAAACTAGGTGCATGCAAAATTTGATAGATTAATTTTGAGTACGGGAGTATGTACGAATTTATTTTCGAAAGCTTTGAGAAAAAAAAAAGTTGCCCAAGATTATTTCCAAAAAGGGTAGCTAGGCAAGAAAATAAAAAATAAATGGGGCGTCGGGTTTGGACGCTAAATTTTATATGCTCAATAAAACAAGGAGGTTTTAAACTAGGTGCGTGCAAAGTTTGATGGATTAATTTTGAGTACAAGAGTATGTACGAATTTATTTTCGAAAGCTTTGAAGAAAAAAAAAAGTTGTCCAAGATTATTTCCAAAAAGGGTAGCTGGGCAAGAAAATAAAAAATAAATGGGTCGTTGGGTTTGGACGCCGAATTTTATATGCTCAATAAAACAAGGAGGTTTTGAACAAGGTGCGTGCAAAATTTGATAGATTAATTTTGAGTACGGGAGTACATACGAATTTATTTTCGAAAGCTTTGAAGAAAAAAAAAAGTTGCCCAAGATTATTTCCAAAAATGGTAGCTGGGCAAGAAAATAAAAAATAAATGGGGCGTCGGGTTTGGACGCCGAATTTTATATGCTCAATAAAACAAGGAGGTTTTAAACTATGTGCGTGCAAAATTTGATAGATTAATTTTGAGTACGGGAGTATGTACGAATTTATTTTCGAAAGCTTTGAAGAAAAAAAAAAGTTGCCCAAGATTATTTCCAGAAAGGGTAGCTGGGCAAGAAAATAAAAAATAAATGGGGCGTCGGGTTTGGACGCCGAATTTTATATGCTCAATAAAACAAGGAGGTTTTAAACTATGTGCATGCAAAATTTGATAGATTAATTTTGAGTACGGGAGTATGTATGAATTTATTTTCGAAAGCTTTGAAGAAAAAGAGTTGACCAAGTTTATTTCAAAAAGGGTTGTTGGGCAAGAAATAGAGAAAAAAAATGAATTGTCGGGTTTGGACGCCAAATTTTATATACTCAATAAAACAAGGAGGTTTTAAAAATGAGGTGTCGGGTTTGGTAGCGTCGGTAGCAAAGAGAAGGTAATCATCCCGCATCTATCTAGTGTTTCCCCGAATAGAATTTGCTTAATATTCTCTTCCTGATTTATATTTACTTAAAATTCTTGCTTGCTGTTATGTTCGGGAAAAAAATGTTGATTTGCTGAAGAACAAGTTTGGATTTGATGATGCTTTCAACTACAAGGAAGAACTGGACATGGATGCTACACTGAAATGGTGAACCAGGAATGTATTAACGAAAATTGAGCAAATGATTGATTGTACATCCAAACTTACATCCAAACTTCAAGAAAGGTGACTTGGTTTGGGGCGTGACTGGATGGGAGGAGCGTAGTCTAATTGCTGTGAGATTTAGGTGATCCAGTCGAGAGCTTTGAGAAATTAGAATGAGGAGTATATTAGGAACTCTATATACCTAATAAACTTTGTCAATCTAAACATGAGGCAGCAACTCAAAGTAATATAGTCATCCCAAATGAGCCAAAAGCAGCAACAATACCAAAAATTCTAGACGAGACAGAGACATTCTACGCGAGACCATCCACAAACTCACGTCAGCAATTTGCGCAGCCATTTCAAATAAACCAGTTCAACAACCACACACCCATTACTACAACAAACCCATGTCAACGAAATTTAAAATAAAATTCAAGTGAAATCAAGATAGCTAAACCCTCAACATAAATATAAAGCACCGCAATTTCAAGAAGACGATGAAGTCGTTGAGTGAGAGTCAAGCAAGCGCCGTGCGAATCTGAGCGAAGTCGGATGGAGCGTCGAAGCGAGCGTTGGACGAAGATGTCAGGCCGAGCGTCGGACGGAGGCGTCGGGCCGACGCACAATAGCAAAATACATACGTATCGTTGTCAATTGGACGGACTGACGTCACTAAGTCCGACAAATTTGATGATATCGTCATGAATTCACTGATCTCCTCTTGTCGTCAATCCTAGAAGTCCGTTAAAAAACCTAGCCACAAGAGATTGCACATTGGATGATGATCAGAAAACTTTACAAACTAGAAGTCTAAGATGAGCAACCGCTAGTCACACAGGCATGGGTAGAAATTATATCCAAATTTTTTTAACAGAGAAACTAATTAATCACTTTCTACAAAGGTTTAAGAAAAATTAGCCTTTTTAAGAGCCAAAATAACCCACATTGTCACTGGACTTACATCACTCGAGAGCATAGAATGGAATGCTAATTAGACCTCTTACCATTGATCTTCTCAAGAAACTTGATCACAATTTTTGAATTATTATCCCATATGATGTTCTCACATTTCATCACATAAACCCAAGAAAATATTTTTCACGTTCTGCTTTTTCTAATGCTTGCAATGCACAAAGAGATTCTAGCATATCATTAGCTGAAAAGGAATGCACATAAAAGTGATACAACATACAATCCAACCAACAAAGATGCAGTTTTTCCGATGATTGCAATGTACGAATAGATTCCAGTAGGTCATTAACTGAAAAGTAATGCACATAAAAGTGATAAAAATCATACAAGCCAACTAACAATGACACAAATGCAGAAGGCACCATTTTCACCTCAACAAACCGACTCAAAAATCTACTGCTTCTCATGCCGACACCCCCAAAACTCGAATCATGGAACCTTGTTCCCGACCAAACTCAAAGTTCCACTCATCCAAAGATGCTGATTCACTAAAATGGATAAATACTAAGTGCAGAACTTCTCCACTTGTCGCAACACACCAATACCTCTTCCAAACTATTAGCTCCGCGATTTTCAATTCACTAAATCTCGGCCGCAAGAAAATGATTGCTTGATACGCAGTGGCCTGAGCTAAAAAGGGGTCGACGGAAAATGAATCCAAACTCTAACTAAAGCAAACAAAACCTCTATCCTCCATCGCAGTTCCTTCAGAAATTTACTTGATAAAGGTAGGGCTGAAAAGGCGTCCAGAAGAACGGCGCGGCCATGGCAGATCACTTTGTCGTGTTCAGTGAGGTCGAATCCGGTTGCGACCTGAATCGGGTCAATCGAGTGGCGACTCGAATTGGGTCAGTCGGGTCTTCGCAATTTCGAAGGCTGAATTGTATGGTTTGGGCAGACGAAGGGGTTAGGCTAGATTGGGGAGTCGATTTGATCAAAGAGCAACTTGGCTTGAGCAAACTCCTTGAATTTGAGTTCAGACTGAATTGATTTGGGTAGATGGGATTTGGGGTTCTTCCTCCATCGCTGAAGACGATTTGAGGCAAGTGAGAAAAGGGAAAACGTAAGAGCTCTTAACGGCACCGTTTTGTTTTGAAAGTTCTAGGGTTTTTTTTTTTTTAATAAAACGGCGTCGTTTTGTTTTTAGGAATCCATGTCAGCGCCGGTTCGGCCACGTAGGACGGCCGGCGTTGACTTTGTATCCACGTAGGCATTTTCCGGTCTAAATTTGCCGGAAGGACTAAATCGGCACCAAATAAAAAGGTTTAGGACTAAATCAGCACCAAAAAAAGGTTTAGGACTAAATCGGCACAAAAACAAAAGGTTTAGGACTTTTTTGGCACTTTTCCCCAGAGAAATGGGATGGTTGGAGCTAAACACTGAGGTATATGTTATAGGCTGCAGAACTTATCTTAGCAAGCTCTTTCTGTTGCAGACTTCTCTCTGCATGTTAATTTAGAACAACTAACCTGGAGCAATTATGTGAAAACTTGGTCCAAATTGATGATCCGTTGGTTAGTTGAAGCACTTAGCTTCCTTAAATGTGAAGCATTGCATGAGACTTTGCAACCTAGTGGACGAGCTCGTAAAACTAGAATCTTTAAAGGAACTCTTGATTGATTGCATGTCAATACGAAATCCCCAAATCTCAAGCACCGAAGGATCTCAAAATTCTTCACATTTTTCATCATTGAAGATAATCAATTACGTAACTTCTTGGCAATTGGAGCTCTGACGACCTTTGAATACACAAATTGATGCTAGTGTTATTACGATCAAGTGCATTAATTTTGTTGATTTACATGTTGGTCATTGATGTGAGATCCTTGGAACTTGCTGGGTTGTTCTTTAAATTTGAAGCCAATACCCACACCTTACCAAAATTAACTTTGTTACAGCTTAAACAATAAAGGATATAATCATATGTGTAGGTTTTAATTTAAGCAATGAAAGATATAATCAAATGTGTAGGTTTTGATTGGCGTAAAAGAAATATCTTAAATAAGAGCTTCAATGGTGAGTATGAATCGGTTATTGGTTGCCCTGTTTTTCAAATTCTTTTCCTTGTGTTGTTTTTGAATATTTGGTCAGGTTCTTTCTTTTTGCATAGTTTCTATCCTCACACCACAAACTCTTAGAATGCCTTGTGAGGTGTTCTTTCTGGAGATAAAGTAAGTGAGTGTTGTAACCAAATGACTGAGAATGATCAGTAGAGAAAACCAACACGCAAAATGAGATTTCGTTGCTGCATTATATATTCAAAGAAAATGTATGATGGTCCATTTCATCACATCCTACTCTTATGCCGTGCCCCGTTAAGTTCTTTTATCTGAAGCCTCTTCTCCATGTTTATGCAGTTGAGTTGAGTAAACAAAGCTCATGCTTGATTCCGCTAGACAACAAGACTGATCGGTATGTTGCTTTCAAGGTGAGGATTTTTTGGACCTTTTCATTCACCATGATCGTGCTTTACTTTTTTTAGGTATGGTGGGCGAACAATTTTCTTTCAATCTTGTATTCTCTTGATGTAATTTAAATTTCAGAGTAGGACATCAGTGCATTAAAAGCTCTCTACTGTGGAGAAGCATTATGAGCTTTATACTGGATATCCAAAACATTCCAGGTTAAGTTTACATCTTTGAAGAAATACTGTGTGGCCAAATGTAGACATCGTCAAGCCAAATGGAACATCTGATTCAAAATTGTGCTGCTCAAGTCCGAGGATCATCATGTTCACATACTTATTAAAGTCACTAACATACTTGTGAGGAGGGACACGCCTACAATACCTGAATCAGCTAAATAATTCTTCTGCAATTTCTTTGCCATGACATGTCAATTGGACTGTATTACTGCTGGGTTACGAATTGCTTAAGGTAGAGTCAGTCTGATTGCAGCAAGGATCATCTTTGAATAAGATTTTGAATGCCTACCATAGTAGCCTAATATACATCGAGATAAACGAAAATCACGACAGGCCTCAGAAGTTATGTCCCGATACTTCAAAAGAATTGGAGTAGGCCTCTCATCCTATCTTCTGTTTGATGCAGTTACCATTTATGCACGGCAGGTAGCTCCACCTGTCCTGCAGTGCAGACACAAGTTTTTGATACATGTGGAGGGGACATTACTGCTGACATGGTAGGTTTTGCTGCTATATGTTCCATAATCTTTCAGGTCTAGTAACTCGAGAAATTTTCTTTTAAATTTTCAGATTGATAAAGATAGTGGTAAATACATAGATGAGAGGAAGATAAAAGCAGTTCTAACCAGTCCAGTTTAATCACCGTCAGTGCTACCAGATTATGGAGACCGGAAGCAAGATTCATCTTCCGAGACTACCATCCCAAAGGATATCTCACCTACTGAAGTCGAAAATGCATCACCTTTTCTCAGGGTATGACTGCCAAAAAACATCAATATGTCACTTTATTGTCTTTCTGGATTGAGATGGCATTGTATCTAATACATGTATTGGGGCTTTGCAACAGCCTTGGTTGGGCCACATGTTATTTATTTGTGAATGGAAATCAAGTTGCTGCACATCATCTATAAATTGATCTACCTTTTTAGCAACTAAATGCGAGTGTATAGGATATCTTTTTACTCGTATTAACTGTACGTGAATCCATTTCTATGTCTCAGGAAAGATTGGAAATCATAGAATATGACTTCTGCTCTCACTCTTATAATCCAGAAAGATTGTCTTTTGATGCAAGGATCTTGAAGGATTGGACATGTCAGAGGTTTTAAGGAGTTAAAATCAACGCTCAGCGAGGTGATACAAAGTTGAAAGAGGTTAGTTTTTGAAGAAATTTAGGAGAAATTATTTTGGAGTTTTATTCTCCAGAGAATAAATATTTACATGAGGCATTTAACCTTTTTTTTTTTATAGCTGCTAGAGCATCCTAAAACGTAGTAAACAAATTCCTAAAAACTAACAAACAAAATCTGGAAAATCTAAAGAATCTGGAAAATCTGGAAGATCTAGAAGATTTGGAAAATCTAGAAACAAAACAACCAGAAATCTGATTCTGATTTTCAACACTCCCCCTCAAGCTAGGTTATAAATGTCTATCATACCCAGCTTGCACCTTAGAGTTTCAAAACTATTTCTGAATAAAACCTTGGTTAGTATGTCCGATGTTAGATGATTGGTTGGAACATACGAGAACTTCAAGATTCCTTCATCGAGTTTTTCTTTGATGAAATGTCGATCGATCTCCACATGCTTTGTTCTATCATGATGAACCGGGTTCTTGGCAATCTCAATAGCAGCTTTGTTGTCACATAATAATGACATAGGATTGGTATTAATAAATCCTAGTTCATTTAAGGTTCTTCTCAGCCATATGCCTTCATATATTCCTTGACACATTGCTCTAAACTCCACTTCAGCGCTGCTCCTAGCAACAACAGGTTGCTTCTTACTTCTCCAAGTAACCATGTTGCCCCACATGAAGGTACAATACCCCGTTGTCGACCTTTGGTCCATGAGAGATCTAGCACAATCTGCATCCATGAATATCTCCAGGTTTCTCTCCTCCGTTTTCCTAAAGTAGAGCCCTCTTCCAGGACTTTTCTTCAAGTATTGTAAGATTCGAAAAACTGTCCGCATGTGTTTCTCTGTTGGTCAGTTTATGTATGTACTAACCATACTTACTGCGAAACCGATGTCTGGCCGAGTATGCGAGAGATAGATTAGTTTGCCAACTAATCTTTGATACCTCCCTTTGTCCGTTAATGGTCATTCTTCTTCTATCTCAGTTTTATTTGTAGAATCCATGGGTGTGTCAGCTAGTTTACACCCAAGCATACCAGTTTCCTTAAAAAAATCAAGAGTATATTTGCTTTGGGAAATTGCAATTCCTTTCCATGACCAAGCTACCTCCATCCCTAGGAAGTATTTGAGTTGACCTAGGTCTTTAACCTTGAATTCTTCTGCGAAGATATTCTTCGATTTTCCAATTTCCTCCAGATTGTCACCAGTTGGGATTATATCATCGACGTATACAATCATTACTGCTCTTTTACCTTTAGCTGACTTCTTGACAAACATTGTATGATCTGTTTGACATTGAATAAAATTAAGCTTTTTAACGACCCTTGTTAACCTCTCGAACCAAGCACAAGGTGATTGCTTTAGGCCGTATATGGATTTCTTGAGTTTGCATACCTTGTTGAAGCTCTCTTTAGTGTCAATTATCGGTGGAACCTCCATTAAGACTCCTTCCTCCAATTCCCCATTCAAGAAGGCATTCTTTATGTCTAATTGATGTAAGAGCCAGTCCAAGTTAGCTGCAAGGGAGAGCAACACCCAAATGGAGTTTAGTTTGGCCACCGAAGCGAAAGTTTCTTCAAAGTCTATACCATGTAATTGCGTGAATCCCTTAACAACCAGCCTTGCCTTGAAATGATCAATACTACCATCAGCATTGTGCTTAACTGTAAAGACCCACTTACATCCCATCAATTTCTTCTCAGCTGGCAATTTTGTATACTCCCAAATATTATTCTTCTCAAGTGCATGAATTTCCTCAAGAATCGCTTTTTTCCACTCGAATTGAGCAAATGCCTTCTGGATATTCTTGGAAATTTGAATGTTGCTCAACGTTGAAACAAATGTCTTGTATTTAGGAGACAACTTTTCATAAGACACAAAATTGTTAATGGGATGTTGAGTGCACTGTATTTTCTCTTTCCTAAGAGTAATGGGCTACTCAAGATCATCAAGTACAGCAAAAATTTCTGAGCTTACAAGAGCATTACCTTCATCTCATGTGGGTCTTGAACTCAGGTTTGTCTCTTGAGCCGGCTTTGATGTAGTACGGTCCTCCAACTCCTTTTGAGTTTTCCGCCTAGAGTAGACAATTACTTCTTTATTTTTATCTTGTGTAGCATCTTGAATGGGTAGACACGAAAGAATTTCGAATGTTGGATGACTCTCGAATGTTGGAATGGGTAGACATGGAAGACAAGTAGAATTGGTATTTGTTTGTTGTGACCCGAGTGAATAAAGAGTCCCAAAAATAATATTCCTCACAATTCTCCCCCTAAATGGTATTTTTGGAGTGAAAGGGCTGGTGTTCAAAGAATGTAACATCCATGGTGGTATAAAAACGCTTTGTTTGCGGGCAATAACATTTATATTAACTTTGATTTGGAGCGTATCCTAGAAACACACATTTGAGAGACTTAGGATCTAGCTTGCTACGATGTTGCTAATTTATATGAGCAAAGGCTATGCAACCAAATACTTTGAGTGGAATATGTGAGACAAAACGAATATGTGGGTAGATACGAAGTAGACTCTAAAAAGGTGTTTGGAAATCTAGGATACGGGAAGGCATACGATTGATAAGATATGTGGCTGTCAACACTGCTTCTCCCCAAAAATGTTTAGGAAAATGGATGGTTAACATAAGAGAATGAGCGACTTCCAAAAGATGCCTATTTTTCTCCCCGCTACTCCATTTTGTTGTGGAGTGTCTACACAAGAGCTTATATGTATGATACCATAGCTATTTAGATATGACCCAAACAGTGAAAGAAAGTATTATCTCCCATTATTTGTTTTGAAAACTTGGATTTTTGTGCTAAATTGGGTTTTGATCATTAGGTTGAATGTTTGAAAAATTTGGTCAATATCTGATTTTTCTTTCATTAGAAAAAGCCAAGTGAGTCTTGTATGATCATCAATGAAAGTAACAAACCACCTAGAACCAGAAATGTTATTGACACGAGAAGGTCCCCAAATATCGCTATGAATCAAGTGAAATGGATGAGAAGACTTATAAGGTTGCAAAGGATATGAACTACGAGTATGTTTAGATAATTGACACACCTCACATTGAAATTTTATTAAACATTTATTGAACAAAGAAGGTAGCAACCTTTTTAAGTACGAGAAATTTGGATGATCTAACCTAGAATGCCACAATCTTACGTCACTCTCTTCTTTAGCACGAGATGCTACACATGACATCTTCTTGTTTTTCCATTCTGAGGCATTAACTTGCAGAAGGTAGAGACCTGCATCCATCTCAGCACTGCCAATCGTCATCTCCGAGTTCAAAACCTGAAATTCACATGTGTGAGAAAAATTTAGTAATGCAGCCTAAATCTTCGGTTAACTTGCTGATGGAAAGAAGATTATAACTAAGTTTGGGAATAAATAATACTGAATTCAGTGTTATATCTTTTAAAATAACCACTGATCCAACACCAGCCACCTTTGAGTAAGAACCATCAGCAATTCGAACACTAGTGTCATTTTGACATGGTTTGTACTCGTTGAACACTGTGATATCTCCGGTCATGTAGTCGGATGCTCCTGAGTCTATAACCCAAGAGGTGATCTTCTCCTATTTAACACTAAAGGCATTTAGAGAATTACCTCGTTGAGCTATCGTTGCTGTACTAATCCTTTATGGATGGGTTGCCTTATAACTAATTCTTGTAGCAACTTTTTTAGCACCTCTAGCTGCTTTTTTAGCATCTCTAGCTGCTCTTTGTTGAAGGGACTCGAATCTACAGAAGCGATTGTTTTAGTTTAGACTATGTTGCTTCTGCTCTCTCGATTTTGAGTAAGATGTGAGGCTAATGGCTTCCAATCATCTGGCCGACCATGAATTTTCCAGCATGTGTCTTTTGTTGACCCGTTCGTTTCCAATGATCACACCATAGACGACCACCCCTTCGCTGGTTGTTGTTTGATTGAGTACCTTGACTGTAGGATGGTTAAGATCCTCGAGCTATTAGAGCAGAATTTGCTGGATTGGTCTGGTTGTTTGAAGAACCAAGCATCACCTATCGCCGAGTCTCCTCTCCTGACCTCAGCAAAAACTTCTCGTACACTAGGTAGGAGCTTTATGCTTAGAATTCGTCCATGTACCTCATCAAGCTCTTGATTCAAGCCTAACAAAAATTTGTAGATGCGTTCTCGATCTTGAATCTGCTTGTACCACTTGCTATCTTCAGGACAACTCAACATCATATCTTCCAGCATGTCAAGTTGCTGCCAATGACGTATAAGTTGGTTAAAATAATCAGTAACAGAAGATTCCTCTTGCTTTAGGTCATGGAGAATGCCCTTGATCTCGAAAATGGCCAAGATGTTATCTTTGTTTGAATAAGTTTCATGAACTGCATCCCAAATCTCCTTTGCTGTCTTGTAGTACATGAAATTCTCCCCTGTTCCATTCGTCATTGAATTTAGCAGCTAGCACATCACCATGTTGTTTTCCGCCTTCCATGTTCGATAAATTGGGCTCGTCTCCTCAGGTTGTACAATAGCTCCAGTTAGGTAATCTTCTTTACCTTTTCCGCAAACGAAAATCATGACAGAATGGGACCACTGATTGAAGTTGTGACCGGTAAGTTTATGACCGGTGATGAGAAGAGTTCCACCTTCGAGTACACTGATAGGTTGGGTAATGTGAGGAGAATTCTGAGCTCTAGGATTTGAGGTTTCACTCTCAACCTTGCTTGCCATGGCAGCTTTAGGGTATTTTGTCATGGTGTAAACTCTCAGAAATAAGGTAGAAGAGAATGGTCCAGATCGCGCTCTGATACCATGAAGAAATTTAGGAGAAATTACTCAAGTTTTATTCTCCGAGAATAAATATTTACATGAGACATCTAATTTTTTTATAGTTGCTATAGCACCCTAAAACGTAGTAAACAAATTCCTAAAAACTAACAAACAAAATCTGGAAAATCTAGAGAATCTGGAAGATCTAGAAGATCTAGAAGATTTGGAAAATTTGGAAACAAAATAACCAGAAATCTGATTCTGATTTTCAACAGTTTTCTTCCCCTGGTTGATTTGAATTCAGGTCTACTTTCACCAGTAAGATCATTGGGAGGACAATTTCTCTTCCACTACACAAGCCACCCCTGATTGCCCATTTTATACAGATGAGGACAAGAGACGGGAGGGGAAGAATTATTAAAAGGAAGGGGAAAAAAAAACTTATAAAAGGCAGAGGTGTTGAGTTGGGAGAATTGCAAATTCAGTCATAAATTTATTGTATGAATAATCGAACAATGGAAAACATGTTTGCTCTCTCAGATTCTTGGTTCAATGCTACTCCTGACACATTGGTTCTTACGAATTTCTAGTGCCGCATGTATTGAAGATTACGTTTTTGTTTACTGAGTAAAATAGCACGAAGTTATTATTGCCAAGTCAGAGTCGACCCGACTATCACCAGGGACTACTCGAGTTTGGTACTACTGCTGTTGCTACTGCTATGTTAGTGTTATGTCTTGGAGAGGTGGTTAGAGATAATTTAGGCCTGCTGACTTGGGGTCTTTCTTGTGATTTCTCTCTGGTTGTGGGAGTCATGGCATATCCCTTACCTGATATTATTGTCGTATCCTTCGTTGTGAACTTGCACTGGAGTTTGATTTTCTCATTGTTGGGATACGTCAAAAGGAAGATTTTGTCCTGTAAGATACTTCCTTGAAGATTAAGATTTCACTGCCAAAGGAAGTTTCTGACCTGGAGGATACTCCCCTGAAGGTCAAGCTTTCATTGCCAAATGTGGCGCTCTGGTTTTTGGTAAATCCCGAACTGCTCTTGGATTGTGTGCATAATTTGGGTGCTGAATCATGCTTCATGTGAGTGTGAACCATTTAAGTTTTGCATGTCTAGTGTTTGGTGATCATGTGCAATTTTGGTGTTTGAAATGAGGAATGTGCTTGAGACTGCACATGATTGGATTTATATGAAATGGGTACTTGAAATTGAGTTTTATGCAGAGCTTTTTGCTTGATTGTTGTTACCTTGCTATGTTACTTGCCGTTTCATGCGGATTGGTGGTATAGTTGTCATCATGGATGAAGAGCTCTTGGAGATCTGGCCTCATGAACTTGAGTTTAATTTGTGAGTATATATAGTGCTGCGCATTAGGTTCATTTTCATTTTTGGAGCCACGTTAAATTTGCATTGCTTGCCTCCTGTTTAATCAGGCAATAAGTGAAGGGAATATTTCTCTGTTCTACAATAATTTGCTCGAGAATTTGCGGTTCAACATGTATAATATGGTAAAAGAAATATTTTAAGGCATAAGCTTCAATGGCGTGTATGAATCAGTCACTGGTTGCGCTGTCTTCAAATTCTTTTCCTTGTGTTGTTTTCAAATATTTGGTCCGGTTTTTTTCTTTTTGGCATATTTTCTAACCCCGCTGCAAACTATTAGAATGACTTGTGAGGTGAATTTATTTTTGGAGATTAAGTAGGTGAATAGTTGTAACCAAATGACTGAGAATGATTAGTAGAGAAAACGAACAAGCAAGACGAGATTGCATTACTGCATTATATCGAAGAAAATTTACGATGGTCCTTTCATCACATCCTGTCCTCATGTCAGGCCCCCTTTCTTTTTAAGTTCTTTTATCTGAAACCTCTTCTCCATGTTTATGCAGTTGAGTTGAGTAAACAAAGCTCATGCTCAGTTCTGCTAGGCAGTAAGACTGATCGGTATGTTGCTTTCAAGGTGAGTGTTCTTTGGACCCTTTCTTTCACCATGATCAAGCTTTCAGTTTTTTTAGGTTATGGCGGGTGAACAATTTCCTTTCAATCTTGTATTCTCTTGATATAATTTAATTTTCAGAGCAGGATATCAGTGCATTAAGAACTCTATTGTGAAGGAATATTATGAGCTCTATACTGGATATCCAAAACATTCTGGGCTAAGTCTACATCTCTAAAAAAATAATGTGTGCAGCCAAATGGAGCATCTGATTCGAAATTGTGCTGCTCAAGTCCAGGGATCATCATGTGAACATACTTATTAAAGCCACTAACATACTTTTGGGGGGGGGGGGGGGGGGGGGGGGCACATCCACAGTACTTGAATCAGCTGAATGATTCTTCTGCAATTTCTTTGCCACGACATGTCAGTAAGACTGTATTATTACTAGGATATGAATTGCTTAAGGTAGAGTCAGTCACATTACAGTAAGGATCATCTTTGAATAAGATTTTGAATGCCCACCATAGTAGCCTAATATACATTGAGACAAAGGAAAACCATGGTAGGCCTCAGAAGCTATGTCCTGATACTTCAAAAGAATTGGAGTGGGCCTTTCAACCTATCTTCTGTTTGATGCCATTACCATGTAAGCACGACAGGTAGCTCCACCTGTCCTACAGTGCAGACACAAGTTCTTGATACAGGTGAAGAGGACATTATTGCTGACATGGTGGGTTATGCTGCTATATGTTCCATAATCTTTCAGGTCAAGTAACCCGAGAAGTTTTCCTTTAAATTTTCAGTATGATAAAGAAAGTGGTAAATACATAGAGGAGAGGAAGATAAAAGCAGTCCTAACCAGTCCAGTGGAATTGCCATCATTGCTGCCAGATTATGGAGACTAGAAGCAATATTCATCTTATGAGACTACCATCCTAAAGGATATCTCACCCGCTGGAGTTGAAAATACATCACCTTTTCTTAGGGTATGACCACCAGAAAACATTGATATGTCACTTTATTCTTTTTGTGGATTGAGATGGCATGGTATCTAATACATGTATTGGGGCTTTGACATGGCCTTGGTTGGGCTGCATGTTATCTATATGTGAATGGAATTCGAGTTGCTGCATGCCATCTATGAATTTATCAACCTTTTTATCAGCTAAATGTCAATGTATTGGATAGCTTTTTTCTCATATCAACTATACGCAAATCTGTTTCCATGTCTCGGGAAAGATTGAAAATCATAGGATATGACCTCTGCTCTCACTCTTATAATCCGGAACGTCCTGAGGGGTAGACATGCTTGAGGATTTTAAGGAGTTAAAGTCAACACTCAGTGTGGTAATTTAACATTGAAAAAGGTCAGTTGTCTTCTCCCGGTGGATTTGAATTTGGACCCAAATTCATTGGGAAGACCATTGGGAAGACTGTTTCTCTTCCACTACACAAGCCACCCACCCCTGATTACCCATTTTATACAATTCTTTCTTTTTCTATTAATTCTTTTCCGATCGAGATATATGGATCCATGGATCTATGTGTGTCACGCCCCGATCCTCGGGCACGCACACATCTTTCACTCTTGGTCGATTTTATAATGCGATATCCCAGGACTATGTATCGCCGACCCTTTCATTTATTAAGCACATGCGGAAGTAGTTAAAATCCCCAGACAATAAAACGATGTGATAGAAAAGCAGGGCCATATTTTTCATATTGAAATTTATAACAAAACTTTTATACAAAACACAAACCGATTCATAACTATTCACTTCAAAAGGAATTCTCAAAAGAAGATAGACTCTCAGTCCATCCAGGCCATATTTAAGGCCCCTCTCGGGATTATCTTCTTCTTCCAAAAATCCTTCTCCTCAAGTTTCACCTCCGAGTTCTCCTTCTCAGACTCCTTCTCATCAGCTCCTCATCGGGGTCCTGAAATGTTTTCCCCAAACTAGGATGAGACTACGTCTCAGCGAGTTCTACCCCACTAAGCCCGATTAGTAAACCATTATACTATAGGCTGTCTATACACGCACAGGGCAGAAGACGTACATTGGCCTCAGATCCCACCTGCAAGTCAGTACAATTCACAATAGACACTCAAGCAATCATATCACCGATCGAAGCATCGATCAAATCGACTTAGTCGATTACATGTCAACAAGACCACTCACAGTCATTTCCATTCAATCAATCAATTTACAACATCAAATCAAAACAATGATCAATCGACCTCGTTAATTACATGTCAGTCGGACCATTTCTAGGTCAATTCGATTATTCCATTTTAATCCCCAATTACGAATCACGATCCTCAGATCACATCTTAAGCAAAGGTGGAAGACACAGTCCCACTCGACAACATTCAATATTTAATGGCTTTACGGTCCCACTCGACCACTTTCGATATTCAATGGCTTTACGGTCCCACTCGACCACTTTTGAAATTCAATGGCTTTACGGTGCCACTCGATCACTTTCGATATTCAATGGCTTTACGGTCCCACTCGACCACTTTCGAAATTCAATGGCTTTACGATCCCACTCGACCACATGCTCTTTAAAATGTCATTTTGAATCAGCGAGCCCACGTGCATTCTCCAAGGCGATGCATCAAGTCACCGAGCCCACGTGTCTCTTCAAGATGCCAAATGTACTCATTGAGACCACGTGCATTCTCCGAGGTAATGCATCAAATTACCGAGCCCACGTGTCTCTTTCAAGATGTCACACTTAATCACCGAGCCACATGTATTCTCCAAGGCGACATACTTCGTCACCGAGCCATATGCATTCTCCGAGGTGATATATACATTTAGTCACCGAGCCACATGCATTCTCCAACGCGACATACTTCCTCACCAAGCCATGTGCATTCTCCGAGGTGACATATCTAATCATCAAGCCCCATGCATTCTCCAAGGTGACGTATTAATCATCGAGCCACGTGCATTCTCCAAAGCGATATACCAAATCATCGAGCCACATGCATTCTCCGAGATGATGTACTATTCACCGAGCCACGTGCCTTTCATGATGATTCATCCCATTTCTAAAGTAATTATCCACAACCTTAATTCATACTCAATTTACCCAAATAATCAATTTAGGAACATATCCTAAATATCGACAATTAAATCAATTTGGCACAATTCAAAGCTCAAATAAATAAATGGACTGCGCCACGACAATCAGCATGAGATTCCGGTCGTCGACTATCTCAATCTTAATTTCCGAAAAATAAATAATTAATTAATTAATTTCGAAAATTAATTATTAAATATTAAAAATTCCGTTTAGCTCAAAATAAGGCCCAATTAAATAAACGGACTTCACCACAATCATCAGCATAATATTCTGGTCACGTGCCATCCCAGTTGAATTTTTAGGAAATAAATAAATAATTAATTAATTTCGAAAATTAAATAATTAATATTAAAAATTCAATTTAGCTCAACATAAAGCCCGATTAAATAAACGGACTTCGCCACAGTCATCAGCATAATATTCCGGTCACTGACCATCCCAGTTGAATTTTCGGAAAATAAATAATTAATTAATTTAATTCCGAAAAATAATATTTAAATGCCAAAAATACCACTTAGGCCCGAATCGCCAAATTGAAGCCCGATTAGGGGTCGGAAAATTCGAGATGCTTCCAATAATTAGTAGACCACGTTTACTTGCTAATTGCGCAATCAATTTACCTAAATCGCATCACAATTGACTAATAATTGCTAATTTATTCTACTCTAACAACCTAAACATAATTAATTAAAATTAAACCAACCTTAAAGAATAATTAGCCAATTAATCATGGATTAATGAGATTACTCACCAAATCGCGCGTAAATCGGATCAATCCAATGGGGGCGACGCGAGGAACGATTCTTTCCAAGGCACGGCTCGGGTTCGGGGCCCGGAAACGGCCCAAAACGGCTCACGAGTGAGCTGGAAACCCACTCGTTGGGTTGCTGAACAGGGTTAGCTGAGGCTGGTTCGGCAGCTAGGGCGGCAAAGCAAGGCCGGGGGAGAGCGAGGGAAGCTCCGGCGGGTCCGAACAGTGGCTGGACGAAGCTAGGCGGCGGCCAGAGGTGGCTAGACGAGCTAGACAGAGGCGGAGCAGGGTTGGGTCGTGCGGGGGGAGGCGCTGCAGCGGGCGACGGACGCAGGGCGTGCGCGAGCGGCGGGACGGCGGCGAGCGGCAGGCACGCGGGCGTGCGGTGCGGCGGCAGGACGGGCGGCAATGGTGGGCTGCAGCTTCTGTTCTTCCTCCGACTTCTGGTTCGCTCAAACGGAGGGGGAGAGAGAGTGTCGAGGGAGAGAGATGAGAGAGGGGAGGAGAGAGGATAAGGCTTGACCGGTCAAAGAGGGAAAGAAAAGAAAGAGAGAAAAGAAGAGAAGGGGGTAGGCGGTTGGGGGAAATCGCACGAGGGGGAGGGGAGAGGAGAGAGAAAAGAGAGAAAAGGAAGAGAGAGAAAAGGGAGAGAGAGAAAAAGAAATAAACCAATAATCTTAATCTTATTTTCTTTTTCTCTTTCCCTTTCCTTTTCTATTTTCTTTTGGTCTTCGATTTTTCCTCTGATAATTTCTTTATTGAAATTTCGGACTCGTCAATAATTTTACGGACGATGAGACGGTCTTAAAATTGAATTGTAACACGCTTGGATATTCGATTTCCGAAACCAAATCAAATTCCATGATTAAAATCGACCGGACGTGATTTAGTCCAATCCAACCAATTAGGTAGCTTTTAGGGATTTTACCGCGGATATATCCCTTAACGGCTTCACCCAATAGGTTAGTTAACTCGTGAGTGATCAGCTCAGAGAAAAAAGACCATAGGCGCGCCGACGATATGCACATTTCATTTTATCGAAACGATGTCGAATTTCAGGATGTCACAATGTATCTATATAGATCATTTGTTCATGGATTAACGAAAATGTGCGAAAGCTCTATTTGTCTCTACCATTCTATGAGTCTCTTCCTTTTTGCATATGGCAACGCCACTCCCTTTGGCAGCATCTACTAATTCGGAACTTTATCGAGGGTTCGAATCCCTCTCTCTCCTTTTCTTTTGCTTGGTGAAAATATTTCTTTCCTTACCTTATTTGAGTTGCGCAACTTTTTAGTATCATAAAAGGAAATGGCTTGGCTATACCACTGAGTGGAAGAATTACTAAAAGGAAAGAAAACTTATAATAGGCATAGGTTGAGTTGGAAGAAAAAAGTAGGCTCTATTTGGTAATTATTCTATTTCTCTATTTTTTTATTCTTTTATTCTCTCGAACAGAAAAAGAACACAAATCCGTTAGAAAACGTCAATTAATTTTTAGATTTTCTAAAACAGCTAACCAAAAAATATATTTGGAATAGAAGTAAAATGTAGAAAAAACTGCTTCTTTGTTCCCAAGAACAGTTTCTAAAACAAGTTCATTATCATTTTTTTTTCTTTCCTTTCCTTTCTTATCCTCCCCTCTCTAGCTGGTCATCAAGCCTCGACGATAGCTAGTGACTGGCTAGAGAGGAGGGCCGATGAGGTTGGCAAGGCCAACCTCAAGGGAGCCTCGCGATGGCTTGGTGAGGTTGGCTTGTCGACTCTCATCTTTGGCCGGTCGCCGAGGCCCGGCAACCAACTAGAGAAGGAAGAAAAGGGGAGGAAAAATAAAAAAATTCAAAAAAATTCTTAGAAAATTATTTAAAAACTAGAAAAAAAATCTAGATCACAAAAATAATTAAGGGTTATACCAAACGTATTCATATTCTTTTTCTATTTCGGGAATAGTAATTTTGTGTAGTTACCAAATGTGTTATTAGAAAATAAAAATTGCAGAAACTATTTCTAAATAAAAATTGTTCTAAGGAGTAGGAATAAAATTTAACGCACCCTTATTGTGTGGATTTGAATTTAGTTCCTAAATATTTTGATTGTAGACATATTTGAATGAAAATGCAATTAAGTCCTAGCTGCATAACTGAAATTTTTTATATAGTAGTCCAGTCATTGCTAGCCGTCTCATGTGTAATAACGACGGCATGTATGGATTGCCATGTCGATTTTTTTTTTCTTTCCTTCGTTTCCACAGCCCCCAAGGTTGTGCCTCTGCCATCCATAATTAATGGCATTATACGCTACACCACTGTGTAGCCATCCTTGATAACGGATGAGCTAGATCTGAGCTAGATCTAAGCAAGACTGCTCACCAGCCTTACAAATCTAGGCTTGACGGTGAGCCGCCAAACCTCTAGACATGGAGCTAATGGCCATCGAGTTCGCCAAGATGTGGACGGCCACATGATCAACGGCCATAAATAAGCTCAACCACTCCTCTTCCTTGGCCGTCGAGCTTGCCCAGATCTCGACCATCACGAGCTCGACAAGCATTGAGGAGTGTTGAGCTCACTGAGGACACGCGGAGAGAGAAAATAGAGAGACAAGGGTTTTGGGGATGAGGTGAAGTGCTGTTGACTATGTTGAGGGGCCAATGACAATTTTCACGGCGGCAGGCCGTCCTTCCTGGACCAGGTCAACGGCCATGAGGTCGTCACCTCCGGATTTGGAGGTGCAAAATCTGGTCGAGCTCAATGCCATTCAAGATTTCGCTCACCTCGAAGCAACTAAAGTTCAAACGCTTCAAGTTGAGTGGCCATGGAAGGGCCATGGAGCCCAATGGCCATGGTGAACGACTGCCAAGCCTCCACATTCGGAGGCGCCAGCTGTAGCTGAACCGTGACTGTTGTTAGAAATCAACTTGAGAGAGGGTGGGACTAGGCAAGGGTGACGGCTTGTGGAGTTGAGCAATAATGGTGTCATTTTGAGTAAATTTGTCCACATCAGATCACTAGTCGGAACAAGTACAACAGCAGATGATTAGACTACCATTCAGGCAAGACTTGACCAAGAGGACTTAATTGCATTTTCACTCAAAGGTTTAAAACAATATTGGTTGAATTAAAATGTTTGGAATTGAATTTGAGTTAATTCGATAGGTTTGCAATTGAATTTCAATTCTCTAGCATTGAGTTACAATGTTTCCATGGCAAAGAGCAATAACATTTCAAACGTAAAAATTTCAGACACTCAAAAAACTTGTCCTATTTTGGGAGATATTATGTGCGAGAAACATGGTTCCTTTGGTTGCGTTGAACAGATATGTACCACTGAAGCATAAAGTACAATATTATTCCTCCATTTGGTTGTAATGGTTATAAATTCTCATCAGAGGCTAATAGAAATAATTGGTTTTAAGTAGGGAATTCAACAATAACCATATGCATGGTTGTCGAACATCTTAAAGCAAACAGCTTTCTCGTGCCTTATGTTGAGAGTTTGTGATGTTCATTTCCCTTAATGTTGTTTTCCTTTCTGCCTTTCCCCTTCTTTTGAGCGTTCAAAGAAGATAATAGCAACTTTGAAGGGAGTAGTGGAGCATAAAGTACGATATCGATCCTGTATTTGGATGTAAAACTTACAAAATTTCATAAGAGACCACGTGAAATGATTGTTTATTAGTAGTTTATGATGCATCTCAAAGCAAGCAGCTTTCTTGTGCCTTCTGTTGAGGGTTGGTGATGTTCGTTTCTCTTCAATGTTGTCTTTCTTCCTGCCTCTCCCCCCTTCTTAGGAGTTTTCAAAGAAGATAACAGCAACTTTGCAGGCAGTAATGGAGCATAAAGTACGATATTGATCCGATATTCAGATGTAAATCTTATAAAATATCACCAGGGACGACGTGAATTGGTTGTTCATTAGTAGTTCATCATGCATCTTAAAGCAAACAGCTTTGTTGTGCCCTCTTCTGAGAGTTGGTGACGTTCGTTTCTCTTCGGTGCGGTTTTTCTTTCTACGTTGCTCCTTCTTTTGAGATTTCAAAGAAGATAATAGCAACTTTGCAGGCAGTAGTGGAGCACAAAGTACGATTATCATTGATGTAGAATCTTATCACATTTCATTAGAGACCACGTGAAATCTTTTTTTAGTAGTTTATCATGCATCTTAAAGCAAACTGCTTTCATGTGCCTTCTGTCGAGAGCCTATGCTTTCCGTTTCTGGTTTTTTTTTCCTATACCTCCC
Source organism: Eucalyptus victrix (assembly GCA_016097545.1). NCBI lineage: Eukaryota > Viridiplantae > Streptophyta > Magnoliopsida > Myrtales > Myrtaceae > Eucalyptus > Eucalyptus victrix. The sequence continues at coordinate 45,314,657 of CM027842.1, read as the reverse complement.
CCCTTCTTTTGAATTTTCAACGAAGATAATAGCAACTTTGCAGGACGTAGATGATCTTAAAGTACTATATTATTCTTATATTTAAATGCAAATCATACAAAATTCCATTACGGGCCACGAGAAAGAATTTTTTAAGTGGGGAAAGACAACATTGGCCATCTGCATGGTTGTCGTGCATCTTAAAGCAAACAGCTTTCCGTGCCTTCTGTTGCAAGTCTGTGCTTTTCCGTTTCTCTTCAATGCTGTTCTTCTTTCTCCCCCCCCCCTTTTTTGATTTTTCAAAGAAGGTAATGGCAAAAAACTTTCCAGAACTTTGCAGGCGGAAGTTGGCATCAGTAGTAAATTAACAGAGGAGAGAAGTTTGCACAATCGATCGAGAGGGAGAGAGAGATGTGCTTGTCTTTACCCCCATCACCTGCATGGTGAGTAATATTAACTTTTTATCTTTACCCCCATCGCCTGGCATCATGCCAATCTTGCTGTATCTCCAAGAGATGGTGCAGAATACATCCTTTCAATTGGATACATATGGTTGCCGCCTCATTGGGCTGTAGCAGATTGTGCATTTCTAGGGTTCAGCATTGTACTGCCTTACATTTTCTTCTGCAATTTTTTGTATAAACATGGATTGCATTGGTATTTCAGTTGGAAATGAAGCCCTCTCAAAATGGGTATTCCGGATTCAACTATCATCATCATCATCATATGGTGAAAATGGTATCCTGCAAAAGTTCCAATAACACAGATATAAACGTTGATAAAAGCTCTGCGACAATATGAAAAGGTCTTTTCTTCATTCTAATAACTACAGCGATCAAACATATTAGTCATCTTAGCTGTCTATAACACAGCAACTTTCAAAGATGCATTGCCAAACACGTACACATGTATTTCAATACATCACAGTGTAGCCACGTCGGTATGAAATACTTTGTTCTTCTAGTTTTGATTATTATAGATCATTAAAAAAAAAAAAAAAAAAAAAGGAGGAAGAAACTGGCTTTTCTATCTATATATGTAAAAGTCAAAACACCATTTTATCTCCCTTTTTAAATTTCTCATTTTGGCGCTCATCTACATGTTATGTTCATACTGTAATACAATTTAGCTTTAAAGAGAGAAAATGTAAAATTGGCAAAGGAAAAAACCACGATAAAATGGTGAAATTTGAGGAAGAAGTTAACTAGGCCTTTCCATTAAAAGTGCACTTACCTAAACTCCTTAACCTTCCTTAAAGTGGCAAATTGCCAATTTCTCTCATGTTCTTTTGCTCCGCTTTGAATTTCTTTTTTGTAACGTTGGCAAAGTGCTCATTTAAAATGTTTGCTTTTCAGATAACTTGAAACGAACACCGTCCGACAAGCTCCCGCTCCCTCCCTCTCCCCTATATATACACTGTAAGACGCATATTGCGCAACCCCAAAATCTCCATAACCAGAACAAGAACATGCATAATTGAGTAGAAAGATTAACGCACCTGTTTTGGGATCCATCGAACATAAAGCGGAAGCAGAAAAGGTTTACCCACATGTTATCAAGGGGATCCACGCAACAAGTCCTTCTCCTCTATTGCCCTCCGTATCACTGGCTCAATGAGGCGGCCCCCCTCACGTGTAGCGTTAGGTAAACGCCCCTTAGATGAGGATACATGTGAGAATTAGGTTTAGAGGAGAGACTTGAGCACTATTTATAGAGTTTCCAGCCAAGCCCCCTCATTACGGGCCAGGCTCAACTCAGCCCACACTAGCCAGCCCATATTAGACTAATTAAGAAACCTTCTATCTCTCTTTAGACCAACCATGTTTTACGTTAACCGTAAAAACAGTAAATTACAATATCAATTAATTTAGTCCACATTAGGAAAACTCTTACATTCTCCCACTTAAACTATATTAATTGAAATCGTACCGTATGTGCGCACATTTGGTCCAGAGATAATTCTTAATAGTCAATCCTATCCCATAAAGTCTTAAACACCGAATCATGGCGGTAACTACGTGTATACACACAGAGCCTTCCATGGTCACGAATGTTCTCAACTTTATTAATATGGATTCAATATGGTAGTGTGTCAAATGAATAACGTCTCTCATAGAGAGATCCTATTTGTCAGTCACCATTCTCTTACCTTAGGTGTCACAAAAACTTGTGCCACAAGAGAATGTTTATGGTTCCAATGAACCCACATATGTCTTTTTCTTATGGTTAACCTTTCTTTATGTATCACAAGATATATGCACAAGGCTAATAACCGGATGCCCGGATGCCCCTAGCCTTCACTCAAGGTCTATACAATCCCTTGAGACTTTATCAATATGTATTCAACATAATAACAACACATTCAAAATATTTTATTAAATGCAAAAGTTGATACATATCAAACCGTTACTAAGTGTAACGAATCACAGATGTGAACTTTATCAAAGTAAAGCCAAAATAGCTCCCACTAAACAACAGTATCCGAAAATACTCCTAGGCCCATGTTAACAATATGTTACTAAAATATACATGGGCATAGGCCTTTAGTTTGTGGATCTGCAAAAACATCATCTGTGAAAATATGTTATATCATAAGTCACATTTCTGTACCGTTTCTTTGTGGTCAAAAATATATGACCACCATATATTTAGACTCCTTGAGACCTCTGTAGTAAATAAATAATACTACAAATTTGTTATCTCAATACAACCGTATGGGTCTATCCATCAAGTTGAAACGATCAATTCCGTCATGAGGTTTTGGAGCCTAAAAGCCCAAGTAACAGCCTAAAAGAATGTTACTAACACTGCTTACATAGCAGAAGATAACAAAGGACTTTATTTACTGCACTTCCTACTAACATAAATATGTATTCCGTTATTGATTGCATGTCATCAGAACAGCCAGCAAAGTTTACATCTAAATACTCTACTAACTGCAAGAATTGAACATGTCTATAAATTAACATATAATCTCTTGTCTTCTTTAAGTACCTTAAAACCTTCTTGACAACAACCCAGTGATCATGTCTTGGATTTCACCGATATCTGCCTAGAAGTCCCGTCACAAAGACAACATTTAGTCTAGTGCAAATTCGAGCATACATTATATTTTTAAGTGCACTAACACAAGGTACACCATTTAATTAGATTTTCTCAATATTTAAATAAGGACAATGTGATAGATTTAGTCCATCACCCTTAACAACAGGAGCAATTCCTGGCTTGCAATGATGTATATTGAATATTTCCAATATATAATCAGCAAATGCCTTCCGAGAAAATCTAATATAATATGGCAAAAACAATTCTTACGGACCTCGCATTGTCTCAAGGTCACAACTTGTAAGCAAAATATAATGTGCATAAAGTATGAGAAAAAATAAGTTTCCTCCCACTAACCTTGCAGCATATTGAATTACTTTGTTCCCAATTGAACAAAATAACAACACTATGAAACTTTAATAATATTGTCTGGAAACTTGCTTAAGACCATGAATTAGAACTTTTCAGTCTACACACAAGTTTACTTGAATCTGCTGCAAAATCATCCAAATTGCACAATATAGATTTTGTATCTATTTGGCGTAACTTTAGATCAAAATAAATTATTAATGTCACGTTCACTCGAAAGAACATTTAAAGAAATAATTATTTCTTCACTATAAACAATTCACCCATCTTTCAGAGTTAAAACGTTAGTTACAAATTTGGCTTTAAATTCCACAATCTTTGTTTGAAATTTTTTTTGTTTTGTACGCCAATTTGCAATTAATAAACTTGTGATCTTTAGACAAGTCGAAAATTTCCAAACATGTTTCATAGATTGTATATTGCTTTTTATGGCATCTAATCACATACTTAATTGAGAATAAGAAACGACATTTATAAATATGTCATTACATCAACCATATAGTGGATATTGTAATCATGCTCTCACAAATAAACTATATAGTCTGATGGTATAACTGATCGTCTTTCCTTAACAAATCTCCTTAATAAAGCTGCAACCACTTCATTCGGCACTTGAGAGGTTTAAGAAATTTCATTATAAACTATATTAAGAATAGTACCTTGAACCTCAAGAAGTTTAGTCTATGGTACAGGAGATTCCATAATTATCTGTATAGGTAAAGACAAAAACACAGTAACCCCCATCATACTATTATCTTTAATAATCTGAGAGCAGCTATCCTCTACAATTATGTCAATATTTAGAAACTTTAGAGTATGTGATTCCATAATTCTTGTACCTTATTTAAGGTCATAAAATCAATACCCCTTTTGTACATGAAAAAATTGCTTTCATAATATCAGCCCACAAAAGACCAGATAAATTAGTCTTACTAATCATACTCATCACCATGTTCAATATGGTGCATTTATGCCTTTTGACCAAATCTTTTTGTCAGAATTTTCAGGTATAGTAATTAAATTACCACCCCAGAATCTACCAAGTATTTGACAAATGACCCTTTAAGTTATTTCGCATTATCATACTTGCCAAAATACTCATAGCCACTGTTAAACCTAATAACCTTTTAAGACCTTTATGAGATGTATATGTCATTAAGACTTAAACACAACTTTTGCAGATGTGTCCTAATTTCAATATCAGACAATATATAATTTCAAGCAACTAAGGCTTCCATCATCTTATAGTAGTGCAGTCCGTAGGCAAACCTCTTTTCAAGTATTCCAGAATGGAACGCTTCATGGACAGTAAGCAAATTCAATTGCTCTTTTCTCAAGCAACAAATCATATGTCCACAACTTAAAATTTGAAGCCGTAAAAACCTTAATGGTGACGGAATTACCATTTATAGAAAATGTGACTGAAAAACAAGCAGTATATAATTAGTATCATATGAGTATTGTGTAACTTGACGTACAAGTACACATCCAGAGAGTTACATGCAAAATCATATAATCACCTTTGGGCAGAATACATGACATGCAATTGTACACTCCCCACATGATAAGGGTTATGAGAATATATTCCAATCTTCGTGAATTCATCACCTTTGGGCATATGAACCATTAGGATCAGTCACTCCTCCACCACACTATCATGTATCCCTCCATAAATTAATACACAATCACCTCCTTTGGGAGTATGATTACGCATTAGACCAGGAGACATCCCAATCATCATACAAGACCGAAATTTCTCAAACCCAATCAAGCGTGCCACTTTGGCAGTCACTACTCAATTGAATCATTGAAATTCTCTCATACCAGGGATATAAACTTTACTCCTCACATACACCATATATATGTGATTTTAACTTTAGTGATAGGGGCATCATATCACCAAAATCACATATCATGCTAATTATATTGCTTTATTCATTAATAAAAAAATAATCATATATATATTGATCACAATAACACAAGAAACTTCTCATAACAGAGAATAAAACATCTCTTATGCACCCCTATTACATATTACCAGAACAACATAAAAAGAATGATGATCTATAATATCTCTCACAAATTAACATTAATAGTAATACAGGGTACACCAAATCAACAAGCACTATTGCTCATGAGTTTCATACGGCAAAACATGACTCCAAGGCCAACATCTGATTTATTAGCCAATTTTAAGCAACAAATTATCATTGTAATCAACCAGTGGCCTATTAATTGAGTCAAACCAGAGAACCAAATATCTAAAATTTAATAGTAGATACTATTGCTCTGCGTAAATATTGCCATACTCCTTTATCATAAAAATATTCAACTTGATAAACATTAACAAGTGACCAGATGAGTTCATGTACAATATGCAGTAACTTAATTGACATGCATTACCCACATTCAGCAGATGTGTTAATCGGTACAATCAGTTTGGTCGAGTTCTTAATATGTCCATCATTCAAAAATTACCGGTGTGTCAAGGAGTATGCTTGAGTAACAAAAGTTTCATAACCTTTACTGTTTCTCATTAAATCAACACATAGCTCAAATACTATTACATACTGATTGTATCTCATTAAGCCAGCTTTAGTTCAGAATAAAGTTTGATTTTTATTGATGAATCACACCTTTATAATGATTATATGTGATAACATACTAGTAACCCATCACCTGTATTTCCAAAATCACAGAAAATACAAGAAAAATACGCAAAAATACACTAAAAATACACGTATTTAGGGTTCTGCATGTATTTTCACATCCATAAAATCATCAAACATATAAAATAAATATACCACAAGATAGGAAATCACCATACGAGTCCAACGCCGCCAGCCACGCACCGATCTGACACTCCACGCGCCCTCACGCGTCGCCTGAGTGCGCGGCGCGTGGAGCTCACGCGCGGCGCACGTTCGACGCCAAGGCGGCGCGTGGCCGCGCGTGGGGGCGCGTGCGGCCTCCTCCGGCGACGCGCCGCCGACCGTCTTGTTCGTCTCGTCGAGCCCAGTCCGAATTTGTGATTTAATTTAATTTTTATTGAACAAAAAATCTCGAAAATCATACATTAGGGCAAGATCCGTACTAATTAGGGCAAAAAATTTATGCATTCAAGTTCTAGGGTTATGGTTGCTCTGATACCACATGTTAGACGCATATTGCGCAACCCCAAGATCTCTATAACTGCACAGAACAAAACATGCATAATTGAGTAGAAAGATTAACGCACCTGCTTTTTTGGGATCCATCGAACATAAAGCGGAAGCGAAAAGGATTACCCACATGTTATCAAGGGGATCCACGCAACAAGTCCTTCTCCTCTATCGCCCTCCGTATCACCGGCTCAATGAGGCAGCCCCCTCACATGTAGCGTTAGGTAAACGCCCCTTAGGTGAGGATACATGTGAGAATTAGGGTTAGAGGAGAGACTTTGAAAGACTATTTATAGAGTTTCTAGCCAGGTCCCCTCATTACGGCCAGCTCAACTCGGCCCACACTAACTAGCAAAATTTCCATATTAGGCTAATTAAGAAACCTTTTATCTCTTTTTAGACCCACCCTGTTTTACGATGACCGTAAAAACAGTAAATTACAATATCAATTAATTTAGTCCACATTAGGAAAACTCTTACACCTCTCTCTCTCTCTCTCTCTCTCTCTCTCTCTCTCTCTCTCTCTCTCTCTCTCTCTCTCTCTCTCTCTCTCATTCATTTCCTTCACCTTCTGTTGAATCGGAGCTCGGAATGGCCACCTTCACTGCAACACCGGCTCGTGCCTCGTTCGCTTTGAAGCCAGCACAGGTACGAAAATGGGTATCAGTCGGTTCAAGATTGCTTGACTCGTGTTTTCTTTACGACGGGTTTTGATGCTCAATCGCTGTGGCCGCTGGACATAGTTTTATGATCGATATTGGATGAGAGTGCTATACTTTTTGTTTTCCTCCTGTTTTATATTTTAAAGGCACATTATCAGCTTGACGTTAACTATTCTCGGAATAGGATGAATCTGCTTTTGCTTTGGTGCTGGAGGCTTTAACGTCCATTAAGTTGTGGTAAATTCTGAGTTTTCCTTGCATTCGAAACTGCATCGAAAAGATACAGCATAGCCAAATGAGCTTTTCAGATGCTTAGAACGAACCGCGTGAGATTAATAATGAGTTTTGGACGGCAATACTCGGTTTTGGCTTCCTGCTACTGATCTAGTGGTCCGAAAACTCAGTAAATTCTATGGGGGCAAACTACGTATTTTCTAACTTTTGAGTTTGTTGCATATTGCCAAATGGCGTTTAATTTTTGCAATCTAGCCCCCGAAAGGTAGAAGTCTGTATCAATGTGTCCCCTTGTGTTGACTCTAGTGAAATTTTGCTTGGAGCTTCGACCATGCGATGGCACGTGACTAATTACGAAAGGAAAATTTATCATATGAGTAAACGTATATGAAATAGTAGAATATTAAATTCAAAAACATATTACATGTGAGAGTATGTGACCAAAGCTCCAGCAATAATTTGACTGGAATCAACACCAAATGCATATCGATATATAATTCTCAAATATATCTTTGGGTAGTCTCTATAATTTTTTTTTCACATACATAAATGATAAATGTCCAATTAATCTTCCATAGCAAGTCACGTTGTCAGATATGTGAAAAAAAAAATTTGCCCAAGTCAACGTTTGAGGGCACATTGCCTCCGAATTTCGAAAAGTCAGTTAACAAATTGCAAATATCGAAACGACAGGGATAATTTACCACTATCCCGAAAACTTGGGTGCAAAATGTAATTTTACCAAACGTTCTGTGCAATTTAGGCAGAGAGCTTGGCTAACCCGGTTGAGGTTCTGCACTTTGAATGAGACCGCATCTCTGAAAACTAGTTCTTGGCATTTTCAACAGGTATCTGTCTGCAAGATATCGAATGTCAGGTCCGTCTCCCTCCCTGTCGGCGGCAGAAGTTTCCCATCTCTGAAAGCAAGCCGTTTCCAGGTTTCATGTGCGGTAAGTAGTCCACCATGTCATGTCAACTATAACAACAAGCACAGCAAAGCGACTGCAAGTAACTTACATATATCTAAAGTCTGGGTTATTATGTTTGTCCTGTGTCGAACGATCTTGCTGTGTGATCATAATTGTGTCGCTCGAAACATGCTGCTTCTGGGGCAAGGGATGAGCAGGAGTTTGCTCATACCAGGTTCAAGCCTATCATTGTTTTTTTCATGGGGGAATGCTTGAATTGGTCTTGCCAATTTTGTAGCTACTCGGAGCGAAGCCCATACGTAGGTTTTAAACTTGTGAATGACCAACTCGATATATGAGCAGGCTAAAAAGAAGTATTTGAAAGTATTGAAGATGAGGTTCTCTGTCATAAGCACGATAACTAGTGCAAAATGGAAGCAGGACAAGCTAGAAAAATAGATGCAGAGCTTAGTGAAAATTTGCTGATAAAAAATTCCAATGATAACTAGAGATATTCATCTTGGAAGATTTAAAAAACTAACATGTGCTGAAATACCCCAAGTACCGAGACTCCTAGAAATTCTTCTCCATCTATATAGTCATACCAAGCTGATGATAACATTTCCAATCTTTTGAACTTGAAAAGCCTAAGAGATTTGTCTTTGGGATGCCAAAAGTCTCCTCACCCTGTTGACCTGTCTAAGCTTGTCGAAGATGCTATTGCCTGGTGGATCAATAGGTTAAACAAACCGGTGTCTTTATAGTTGTCCTCTTCGACAACGATCACCACATCACCATATATTGCACAGCTTTCTCATCTCAAAAGACTTAAAACTCTCTAATGAATGTTTGCAGTGCCTCCTAATGCTTCCCTCAAGTTCATCGCCCTTATGAATCGGACATTGCCAATCAACGCATACATTGATTGACCTATCAAACTTGAAACTATCAGAACTCATAATTGACTATTGCCTCACTGTGTGGCTGTAATGACCCGAGCTCACTGTGTGATATTGTCTGCTTTGGACACTAAGTTCTCATAGCTTTAAAACGCGTTACACATATTAAGAGACCCAAGCCATTATAAATTGGCCCAAGACTCTCTTCCTAGGCGATGTGGGATAGGGACCCCTTCCTTGCGCACGTCCGGGGACCGAGGCGCGGACGCACCGCCATCCCTCCTCCCCGCGCACCGCCGCAGTGTGATGACCCAAGCGACAGTGCGCGGGGAGGAGGGATGGCAGTGCGTTTGCGCCTCAGTCCCCGGACGTGCGCAAGGAAGGGATCCCTCTCCCTCTTGTCCTACATCGCTTAAGGGAGGAGTCCTGGGAGCCTTTATAAGTCTTGGGTCCCTCTTAACTTGTGTGACGCATTTTAAAGCCGTGAGGACTCAGTGTCCAAAGTGGACAATATCACACAGTGGGCCCGGGTTGTTACAGTGGCAATCAAGCATGTCAGAACAACTATCACCCTCAACTGCGATTTGTTCCACTCCATATTCTTCACGATCTTTGTAGATTTGCCCCTGGGATCTTATTTTGTCGGCAGGCATTTTTAATGTCACATTCGATGATTTATGTCGTGTGCGTGAGGGCATTGAAGTAAGTTTTGCTAAAATCGAAACATTCAAAAAGACCGCACAGGGATGCCTTCTATTGTATCTTAGCCCAAGAGAATGAGATGTTCTTTTGGACAAATGGGTGTTCTACGTTTCAATTACTTAGTTACTATGTACTAAAATTAAAATTGATATAATTCATTCGTTTATTTATATTAGTGGAGGCATATGAAATTGCAATTGAGTACTCCATTACAATGGCAAGCTTCTCGAGTCAAATATTTTCAGATTCAAACTTAATCTAAAAATTCGTGTTACTCAAAAAGTACAAAGAAATTAGTACACAAAACAACATGTGGAAGTGAGGAACAAGGAGTGATAAAAGAGAGTGAAGGGTGTAACAATAACTTTTTGTAGAGAACAATCCCTAAGTCCCTTCATTTATAGCTAGCGTTGATAAATCAATCACTAATCAAACTTAGGTGCTAATAAGCACGAAACAGATTTATACACCTCTCATGCGTTTATCAAATTCATACACGACTCATTCACTTGAAAAGAGTTGAAAAAGAAAGAAGAATGCACGTGACAAAATTATAGCCCACCCTCAAATGCGATGACTTAACGATAGGCTGGTCATGCTATTTTTCCAGAGTTGACAAATTCGAACCACATTGTGAGTGAATCCTTGGTGAGCTTGTATCTTGCAAATATTTCTACCTCATACGGAGATATTTCCTGGCTTCTAGCACGCAGTAAGACAGCACTGACCGCAATGACCGGCCTGTATACGTACGTGTAAATTGAGTAGTTTTGGTTCAAACTTTTCCACAGCGAAAACGTCAGAGGGGGGAATTACGTTTGATTTTTCCTCTCTACCCTCTTAACATCCGGAGGAAAAAATCGCAGACCATCGAGACTCGGTTGCGTCAGGCAGCAAGGGCAGGTCAAACCTGAGACCACCTCCAATCCTAGAGCCGCGAGCCTCATCTCGCGCGGGAGCTGACGCTGCTGCCTTCAATTCTGCAGCAGGGGAAACGAAAATACAATTTTGGCCCCCTCTCTTGCTGGCGGGAAATCTTCGCGCCGGTCGCGTGTCGCGAAAAATGAAAAGAACAACCGAAAGGAAAAACCCAAACCCCAAAAAGATAAAAAGGAAAAGCGAGAAACTAACAAAAACAAAAATACGAAAAGACGCAAAAGAATCCTCCTCTGCTTCCACCAGTTTCCAACACCGACTCTGATACGACTTCGAATATCCCACCATCCCCCTCCGACTCTCTTCTCCTCCCATTTTTATTTCAGATCGTCACTTTGGATTCTGATTCAGGCCCTCTCTCTTTCTCTCTCTCTAGAATGAGCAGCGACAACCTCGATCGGTCGATCTCTGCCAAAATAGGTTCTTAGCACTGCCGTGGCCAAGCCCTCGAACCAGGCATCGTCTGATGCCTTCGAGGAGGAGGGGGAGCAGCAATAGCTTAGAGTGCGCATGACAACCATTTTGTTCCATAAATATTTTCGGAATAGAAATAGATTTTCTATTTCTATTTCTAGAAGAGTTTCTAAGCAAAAATAATCGTTTGATAACGACATAAAATTTCTTTCTTTCGGACAGTAAAGGCAACAACCGACAACCTTTAATATAAAAAATAAAAATAATTTAGTAACAAAAAAACAATGAATAAAATAAAATAAAATAAATCATAAAAAATAAAATAAAAATATTATTTTATTTTATAATAAAAATATCATTTTATTTTAAAATTAAAATATCCTTAAAAATAAATTTATTTTATTTATTCTATTTTATTTTATTTTACGAATAAATTTATTTTAAAATGAATAAAAGTAAAAAATAAAAAAATTATTTGGCAAAACACTCAAGGCAAATAAAAATAAATTTATTAAATTTATTTTAATAAATTCATATCTATTTATCATAAATAAATTATTTCTAATAAATTTAATAAATTTATTTTTAATAAACTAAAAATAAAATGATAAATAAAATGAATATATTTATATTTATTTTTAATAAAATGAGGAAAGGCAGAGGAGGAGGAGGAGGAGGAGGAGGAGGCAGAGACGTAGAGGAGATGAGGGAGGACTTATTAAAATTAGGGTTTAGTGAGAGAAATTATTTTTGATTTCTCTTCCGTAAATCGAAAATAGAAAATTTTAACTTCTGATTTCTCTTCCAAATCTATTTCTAGAATAAAATCTATTCCAGAAATAGAAAAACTGAATAGATTTATCAAATGAATTTCTCTTTCAGAAACAGGTCTGGAACAGAAAAACTATTTCTGGAACAGAAATTTGGAGTTGTCATGCACCCCCCTCAGTGATTGTTGTTTCTACCGAGGTGGACCACTTGTGCTAGCGCAAAATGATTGACGCACTTGCGGTTGCCTTACGTTGGTCATAGTTGCCACCATCGTTGTTTTTGTTGTTCCTTTCGAAGATTTCTTCCAGAGGAGTCTAAGGTCTGCGCATGACAAAATTTCTAAAAACAGAAATTGATTTCGGCGTAAATCAATTTCTTAATTTCTGTTCCCGGACAAGTTTTTGAGCAAAGAAACCCGTTTGATAACGACTTAAAATTTCTATTTCTGAAACAAGTCCATTTGATAACAAACAAATTTTTTATTTCTAGGAATATAAATTGATTAGATAACAACATAGGAAATCCTTAAATATAAAATAATAGTCGAAATAATACTAATATGTTACAAAAATTGAAAATACAATTTCATGGAATTTCTAACATATTATTATCCCTTGCCATTTTATTAGCAATTGTTTTCCTAAGCGTATTTATTTGGTTTCCCTCCTCGGTCAATGTATCATTTGCAAGCTCATCCTACGTAGATTCAGACAAGTACTGCGGAAGCATGAATATGGGTGCTATTAATGGCGTCTATACAGCCTTGTCATTTTATCAAAAATTAGTATTATATAAGATTATCAACAAAATAAAATTAATGGTGTAAATGAATATATGAGAATTCTACTTTAAAGTAACGTTTATGGTTAGGAATGAATCGGGGGAAGGTCGGTTTATTTTGATTCTCGAATTGAATCAGTCCAGTTGCTCATCCCTAATTTCTTTATTGTTGCTCAATGAACCTTTAATGGCCCTTGCATAGCAAAGAGAGAGATTCTCTTGAATCTCTTGCCTTCGAATTAAAATTCAAGATTGTGTAACAATCTAGTTATTTTGATTTTGCATGAATTTTGAATCCGTAAAAAAAAAAAGGTTAAATTTCTAAGCACGTTTTTTATTTATCTATTACATAAGAACTTTTTCTTCAACTGGCCATGCGCGTGCCTTTTCTAGGAGGAAAGAGCCTCATTACTTTCAAGTAAGTATTTAAGAACTTTGGTCATTTTTGAAAATTGGGGACCTATTCGATTGCCTTTCATCCTAAAGAGGAAGTTATCAAAAAAAATTTTGAAAAAAAAATGCAAAAAACAAAAAACAAGGTTCGAGTTGTGGTTATTATTAGCAATAATTTGTGAAGTTGTGGTTATGAGTGAATTAAGTTAGCAAGAAAGCACAAGGTTCTTTTATATGGTTTGATTTCGGTTTCGATTTCTATTTCAGAAACTGAGAAGTTAAAAATTTCATCTTCTGATTTCTTCAATTTCTCTATTTCTAGAATAGAAATCTGTTTCAAAAATAGAGAAATCAAATTGCGTTACCAAACGAATTTCTGTTTCAAACCTATTTCGGAGAACAGAGAAACAGAGAAATTGAAAAACAGAAATTTTGTCATGCGCACCCTAACAAGCACAAGATAGATCACTGGAAAGGGCAGTCCAAATAATGACGCTGCAACAAGCCAAGGAGCAGCGGGAACGGTGAAATGATTTGAATGAAGTGATGAAAGGAGTGTATCTCGGTCAGTACATCTCGGAGGACTTCACATGAAGAGAAAGTATTGTAAGAGCTATTGGTGTGAACCCCTGACTAGATGGTAAGCGGTGCATGATTTTGGGGTTGACTTTTGTTCGATTCGCATGCTGGTCTTAACGGACAAACATCAAGAATCACCATCTTAAAGGGAGAATACATCTACAAACTACCAAGGTGGAAGGGAAAGTCTGACATGGACTTCCTGCCTTAAAAAGGGATTGCTGTATGACCTCAATTCAGTCTGATCGGGTAGGCATTCACCACGGGAGATTTGGAAATTCAGCACATCATGGAGTTGTTTGATCAAACTCGACAAATTTCTGCACAAGAAAAAAGAATGGACACCTTCTCTCTTGAGTACTTTTTTTCTGATAAGAAGTGCTTCCTATTCTGTTATACATATCAATTACAAAGAGGTTTATGTAAATCTTCTTCTTTTGTGCACTTTGCATGTTGACTAGTGATATAGTTCTGCAAGTACCCTTGTTCAGATCTTCTTTGGTTTGTTTTGGTTTAGATGTTTCAGTGGCTTTGAATTGCTAATTAACTTACCTAGTGAGATTAGGTCAAATTATATAAATTCCAAGTGCATTATTTTGTCATATTAGTATGTGGTGAATTATCTGAGATACCTTATAAATTGCTACTTTTTCTTACTGCATTTGAGATTCGTTGATGCCCATTATCCACGTAGGAGAACATTAACTTCATTATACCGTACACGTCAAAGTAGCTATTACGATGTGTATGAAAGTATCTCAAGCACTTACGGCATCTCCTCTATGACAATAACCAACACAAAATTGCGACACGAAGAATATAGATATTCTACATCAGTAAACGCATGTCCAATTTATTTCTCTAGTCATTTTAGACCATACTAAAATCATGTCAAATTTACTTTGGCTCCATTTGCCTATTGATGTCCAAGCAAGTGGTCATGTTGGATTTTTAACGGCCGTCTTGGATGGAACTATGACACATAATATTTGCAAGTCATTTATTCAAGTTTACTTATAGTATTAGTAACAAGAAAGAAAAAGAATTGGGTTTCGGTGTAACACCAGGCAAGACTTTTAGGCTTTTTGGTAGGATTCTCCCGAGTCACGTCTGCTTCATTTGTCCATTGTTGTCCATGCAAACGGCCACATTAAGTTTTTAATGACCATCCTGGATGGAAAGTATTTTTGGATTTCTGATGCAAGTTTCGATTTCTTATGATGAAAAAAAAAAGTTGGAATAATTAGTAGTTAATATAGCTTAGGATTTCTACAGAATCGCCGCTCACTGTCGCCCACCCATTTCGTGCGTGAATCCACCGACAACATTAACTCCACACCAGTTTGACCTGTTTGCTATCCCTTGGTCTCTTATTTTCTCCGCATGGAGCTCACAACCTATGTCTAGTGGAAGTCGCGATATACAGGGGTTGCTGGCCTCGCACGGCCATGGTTGCATATGGCCGCGGCAATGGGGCTCGACTTAGTTAACTCGCTCAATTTTTTAAGCAGGAGAAAGGTCCTCAACCCTATTTATCATTAAAATCAATCCATAAAAGACAAAAGAATTCCTTGCCATGAGAGCATTTGGGTATTTTGGCAACAGCATAAGACAAATGTAATTGATGATATACAGATTCCAGAAAATGAAAGGGGAGGAATGGAGGAGCAGAGGACAAGGACAAGCGTCGCAATTGCGGATGAAGAGCAAGCCGTCAGCCGTTGGTGGTCGCACGGGGGAGTGATGATATTGTGGATAGTGAAACAGGAGGCAATTAATTAGAAAATGATTATTATAGTGAAAAACTCAAATTGATATATTTACGATAAATTTATTTTAAATTAATTTTTTAATCATTAATAATTTTAAATTGATACATTTATGATAAATTTTTCTTTAATTAGTTTCTATTATATTTTGCCATCAAATTGTTATATTGGATAACACGTGCATTATTTTGACTATTAAATAAAAGGGTGTGTAGAGGTGTGCATCAGTAATTTAATTATAAACTCAAAAAGGAGAGCTGAGGCCCAAATCTTTAGAGCCAAACTTAGAGAGGGGCAATTTTTGTTCTCGAGATCTGAGAAGAGACAACCTTTTATCGAAGCGGATGAGCCTGGCTAGTCATGGGGACCATCATAGCACGTGAAATGTTGCTAATTCTACTTAATCTTTTTTATTCCTCAAAGCTAGTGGAGCGTGAATATTGTTTAGGAAATGCGAAATGAAGGATGGTGGCCTTTTCCGATTTCGAGAGAGTATTCTTTCGGACGCTTTTATAAAGTTGCAGTTGAATGTTATCGCCATCAAATAAAAGCATTCTACCGCCCCTGCCGCCGCGGGCGGGGGGAGGAGGGCTCATCGTGCGCGGTGAAGTGTAAACCCCGAACACTCGCACGTTTTCTCCTTGAGATTGGAGACTGCTTTTTTTTTTTTTTTTTTTTTTCATTAAACGGAAAAGGTCGAAAGGTCCGATAAATGGGCTCTCTCTCGTGGGTTTTAGCAACTCGGTCCACAACCGAGTCAGCCTCTCCAAGGCAATGGCTGATCTGGATATTTAAAAAGGAGAATAATAAATCTTTGCACAACGGAATAATAGCATGAGCTTCGCACGTGAGCCTATCTGAACTTTTTCATAGCCTTGACCAAGTCTAAGCTGCGAGACTCAAGAACAAGGGTTTTTTTTTTTTTTTTTTTTTTTGGGATACAGATAGAGTTAGGGCTTCTAAAAGAGGGCAAGAGCCTCCTCAACCCCGAACGCAGAAGACGCTGCTACTGCTCGCATCACTCCGTCCACCAAGCTCCCGGCGGAATCACGACAGACACAAGCGATCGAGCCTCCAGTAGCTCCAGGTTCGTAGGCATCGTCTATGTTTATCTTTAGTGTTCAGCCTGCGGTGGGTTCCAAAATCGTGACGATCCGTCGCTGATCTTACTAGATTCGCTCGATTTTGGGTTCCATCTGTTGAAACTTTTCAACCCAGTTAAAGCAGACTACACAAGGTTGCTTGGTTCTGTTTTTCTATTCTTGAAGATGGCCTGGTTTCTTGACTTCCAAATATTCCACAGTACTGTAGCAATCGTCTGATTGGAGACTGCCTTGGCTTCTTGTACTTACTCCATCCTGATCTTGAGCTCTAGCTCTCATCTCTGCTATTCCACCATTCACTAGTGTATTTTAAGCTTGAAATCTTCTGGTTGCTGACTAACAAAATATTCCTAAATTACCATTTCTTATGAAATTTCATCAGTGTGATTTGTAAATTACCAAGATTATCAAAATTTACCTACATTCCAATGGAGTAGTCAATTAACTCACTTGAAAAATTTCATCATTGCTGTAAGTAAAGTACCAGCATCATTAGAAATTTACCAACATACCAATAAAGTATTAAATTATCACCTCCTACAAAATTTTTTATGAGTGTGATAAGTAGATTACCGACACAGTCAAGAATTTACAAACTTTACATGGAAGTATTAAATTACCCACTCTCAAATTTTACTAGTGTGTTAAATAAATTTCCAGCAATATCAAGAATTCACCAGCATATGAGTCAAGTGGTTAATTATCAACTCTTATTACCAGCATCATAAATAAATTACTAGCACATTCAAGAATTTAACAACATTTTAATGAATTGATAAATTACCAACTCCTTTGAAATTTACTTACCAGCTCTATAAAAAAAATACCAAAATATTAATGAAGTAGTTAACCATCTCCTATGAAATTTTACCCATGTGGTCAGTAAATTGCCTATCATTATGAATTGCAATCACATTGTGGTTTTACACTATTATCTTAAGATGTAGTTGAAAGCAAAAGGGGCCTTGAATCACTTAAGGTGATCAAATCATAAAGGTAGAGTCATGGAGGCTAGATTTAAACTACTTAAACAAATACCCTTGTTCAAATCCAATTTGAATGTTGAGCTATACTTGATGTAATGGCTACAGTATCGGCACTTAATTTTTATTTTAACACATCAAATGAATAGCAGTGTATCAGTATTTTATTTTCAACTCAGAAAATTCCTGTAGACTAATGGTCTCACAATGTCTAGAAGTCCTTGGCAGAAAAAATTTCAACACTGTTAGTATATCGGAAAGTGGAGGGGCACATCTCTAGGACCAATATAAAACGGGACCAATTTTCGAGCTTAGATATGAGAGGAATCATTTTCTTTTTTTCTTTTTCATAATCGTAGTCTATGAAGTTGAAGCCTAGTGCTAATACAAGAATCATTCAATGTGGATATCTTTATTTCTTAGATGCCTGACAATAATGGCATGTGCTTGTCCTAATTTTATAGAGTAATTATAGAGGAAGCTAATACTCTATGTCCAATCTTCCTAGATAGAGCAAACTCTTAACCACCACGATTAGATTATTAAACAAACAAATTATATCGGAAGCATTCACGAAGTTGCTATCGAACCTTTAATAATGCATTGGATGTTGAATAACACGGAACAACACTATTATTTGGTTGTACATTATATAAGTTCCAAACCTTATACTTCATTAACTTTGTCAATGTCCAATCATGTTGCAATATCATTTTTGAAAAGGTACCACCATGTCGTCTCGTGTGGCAATTTTAGTCATCTCAAAGCTTCTAATTGGTGTCTCACAGTTGGCCATATTAACAAGTAGAACGCTCCATCAATACAAATAATCATCAATATCACTAGTAAACAAATGCACAAAATCATCCGGCATACATATAGTTGCATAAAATATGTTTGTATGTTACTGATAATAGATGTCGAAACGATGTTAATAATCAACTGAAAATTTAGGGTAATGAAATAGTTTTTTTTTTTTTTTTTTTTTGAGGAAGTTACAAATATTAACCGGTGTCACTAGTAAAAAACACATAAGGAACTCATAATCAACTAGAGGAGAAACACAAAAACGACTATTCATAATATGCAAGAATCTTTCGAGTTTCATCAGCATGTTACTGACAATAAAATTGCAACTCACAAAATCAAAACAAGGTTAATAATATAGTAAGGATTTATACTTATAAAATAGTTATTTTTTTGTAAGTTACTACCGTTAACCAAGACTACTGACAAAGCATGCAAGCAACTCGTAGTTTCAATAAAAAATACTCGCCCACTTATAAAAGCAAACAATTGCTCGTAAGTTACAAGAGTATTTATCATATGGTAAATTGATTATTTCGTTCACATGTAATTTACAAACATTGCTACTCATAGATTCGAAACAATTTTAACACCATATTTGGATTTAGAGGCATAAAGTAGTTATTTTGTTTGTAAGTTGGAACATCAATTGAGACTATTAATAAAGTATGTAAGCATTCATAATCTACAAGCGAATATGTTAACCCATTTGTAAAATCTAAAAGAAAAAATGGTAATCCACTATATGGTTTGAGGATGAAAAAAAAACTTTTTTTTTTGGTAACTTTCTAACAATTGATTAGGCTCACAAGTTATTGGTTAATTTTTACTTACTAGTGATACTTCAAGTTTATAATTGGTTCTTTAAATCTAGCATGCATGAAACAAATGGTTTACGGAAATATAGAAACATGTAAGATTTCAAACTACAACTATCCCATCACATGAATAGCTCTAGTTAATTTTTTTGATCCATTCTAGAGAGAGTGGTGGTCATATTTGCAGAAGTGACATTTAAGAAGAGACAATTTATGTTGTAGAAATTCGAGTAGTGTGGAACTCTTTTTTTTTAAAAAAAAAGAATGCTTTGCATTGTGTTCTGTCAAGGAGAACATGTTCATGTTCTCTTCTTGAGATTTAAAACTCCTAGGAAATAATTTATGTTCTCAAGATTTGAGAAGAGTGACCCTTTTCTTCTTTTCTTTTAAATGAAAACTTAGCATTGTGCTATGTTAACGTTCTTTCCAGGAGATTTAAAACTCCTTTTAGGTGTTAAAACTCCCCTTGAGATTTAGTACTCCTATGTTCAAGTGCATTGTCAACTTTGACAAGCTGGAGTGATGCTACAATGAATCATTCTTATTAAACAATTGTAGCATACTGGTCCCGACTCTTTGCATATCTAGCTAATTTAGGCTACCAAGTTTAATGACCTATAGAGATTTCCATTTGCGAGTCAGTCTTCTAAACATTTTCCATCTCTAGCTGCCATTGCTTTTGCTGATATGCTGTTTGGTATTTCTTGAAGATCATGTCGAGGGAAATTGTGCAGAAAAACAATGTACTTGTAAAAATTGATGGAATAGCAGGGAGTGCTTCTTTTATTCACACTACGACAGAAGGTCAAGGAATGGCTGATTCGTCAGGATATGAATATGAAGTATTCTTGAGCTTCAGAGGAGAAGATACTCGAACAGGTTTTACTGACTTCCTTTACATTAGTATGATAGATGCGGGAATCCGTGTCTATAAGGATGACAAAGAGCTCTGCAAGGGGGAAAAATTTGGCCCGGAACTTCTCCGAGCAATTAATGAATTGAAGATCTCAATACCAATATTTTCGAAAGGTTACCTCTAGCGTATGGTGTCTCAAGGAGCTAGTCCAGATGGTCGAGTGCCAGAAAACTAGGGGACAGAAGATTATGCCCATTTTTTATGATGTAGCACCTTCAGAGGTTCGACACCAAATCAGAGATTATGGAGAGGCCTTTCTTACACATGAAAACAAGAAGCGATATGATGAAGAGACTATGTGTGAGTGGAAGGCTGCTCTCACCACGGTTGGAGAACTAGACGGATGGGACTTGCAAAAAATGGCCAACAGGTAATTGCCTCTATCAGTCCATTTGATGTGCCTTGTCCCATTAAAATATGATGTGTTTCACTGTTGAAATTGAATTTTATGCTATTGAAACTATACTGCAGAAATCACACGAAATAATGGGACAATCCTCATTTTGTCATTTTTCTTTCCAAACAACCTTTTTTTTTTTTTTTTTTTTTTTTTCGGTTAAGGTCATTCGTTAATTATATGTGCCAACGTTAATTCATTTACAATGGAGTGAATCCTTGCAGAAAGCATTTCAAATAGGTTTCTAGTTTTCACTTTGGTCTTGTTAGAACATAGCTTGGTTCAACACAGTTTTCTAACTCATTGCCATTTGACCTCCAACAAACTCTAGGAAAGAAGGTGAGATGGCAAAAACAGTTACCCAGAAGGTTTTCAATGAGTTGAAAAAGGCTTATTTGGTGGTATCAAACAACTTGGTCAGTGTGGACCATCATGTGGATAAAATCATGAAAGAGATAGGTGCTCACATAAGTGAAACACGGATCATAGGAATTCATGGGATGGGTGGCATTGGAAAGACAACAATTGCCAAAATCATCTACAATGAGCTATCCAACAAGTACGACAATTGTTGCTTCCTTTCCAACATCCATGAAACATCAAAGCTCAAGGGCATTGGGTACTTGCAGCAGCAGCAGCTCATCCATGACATCCTTGAGACAAAATGGGTGAAAATAACAAACATTGATGAAGGGATTAAGACCATTAAAGAAAGGTTGCCTAATAAAAAAGTCCTCCTTCTTCTTGATGATGTGGAAGAAAAGGATCATATGGATGCACTTGTCGGTAAGCGTGATTGGTTTGGCGAAGGGAGCAAACTTATTGTTACTACAAGAAGGAAAGATGTTCTCTGTGTTCCGGAAGTGGACTGGAGGTATGAGCTTGCATGCTTGGATCCGAATCTATCTCTTCAACTTTTTAGCAAACATGCTTTTAGAAGAGAGTCTCCTGTAGACAGCTATATCAGCCAATCCAAGAGGGCGATACGCATTGCTGGAGGTCTTCCATTAGCCATTGAGGTCATAGGTTCACTTTTATCCGGCAAAAATAAGGAAATGCCACATTGAAGAAGCTACAAAGTATTCCTGATGATAAAGTTCAGAGTAAGCTGAAAATAAGTTACGATGCATTGGATGATTGGCAACAGCATATATTCCTTGATATAGCTTGTCATTTCATTGGATATCACAAAGACATTGTGGTCTATTTCTGGGATGCATCTGAACTTTTTTTAGAAGTAGCCTTGGAAGTTTTGCAGAACATGTCTTTGATAAAAATTGGAATAGATAATAAATTGTGGATGCATGATCAACTCAGAAACATCGGAAGAGAAATAGTTCGTCAAGAAAGTAAGATGAAAATTGAGAAGCAACGTCGTGTGTGGAATGCCAAGGACGGATTGAATTTGTTGAAGAGACATGAGGTAAAATGCCTTAGCGCAACAAATCTCCAAGTTACTTATGAACATTTTCTATTTTAAAAAAAGGCAGTTACTTTTTGTGTCCTCTAGCACCATTGTGATCTACTCAACCAATGTTTTTGCTCTTTTAAGATTAAAGGAATGATAGTACTCAACCCAACCCCTTAAAATAGCAAACTTGAATAAATGTGTTTCCTTTCAACTTTTTTGTTTGGACAGGAAAAAAAGGAAGTTGAAGCTCTTCATCTCAAGTTTGACCATCAGCACCATTTTACTTTTAAGGACTTCAAGAGCCTGCCAAATCTAATGTTCCTTGAAGTAGACGACTTGAAGGAAAATTTTCGTGCAAAAAGGAAGCTTTTTTGGCTCAAATGGTCATCATATGCTCTTCCAATTAATGTTTTCTGGAAGAATTCAGATGTCCTTCCACAATTAGAATGGCTTTCTTGGCATAATATTTGCCCAACATTTGAGATTGCAAAATTCTCCATGGAGAATTTGATTATCCTTGATCTATCTCGGAGTGAAATTACTCATGATTGGAAGGGGTGGAGCCACATGAAGGTATGTTATATGCTAGACAACACTTATTCTTCCATCTTATTAGATTCAAAACTAAACTTTGCATGATTTTTCTTTCATAGGTGATTAAGAATTTGAAAGTTCTGAATCTGGCCCATTGCAAATGCTTGGAGAGAACCCCTGACTTCTCAGCTCATTCAAATTTAGAACATTTGATCCTATCAGGCTGTAAATCATTAATCAAAATTGATGGATCAATTTGTCAGTTGAAAAGTTTGGTTTTCTTAGATGTAAGCTATTGTCGGATTCTTGAGAGGCTTCCAGAGACAGTTGGAAATTTGGATTCGCTAACTAAGTTGGACATAAGTCACACGCGCATCAAAAAAGTACCCGATCCCATTGGAATGTTGAAGAATTTGAAAGTAATGAAGATGCATAACAATGTCCAAAGCAGAATATTTAATGCCTGTAAGAAGTCAGAGAAGCTCAAGGGAAAGGCAATCAGCTACTATTTTTATTATGTCACGCATTTCCACGCAGAAGTTGGCGATCAAGTCTACGGGAGAGGATCCATAGAGACATGGGAATCAGGATGGCCGGTAGTAGATGCCCTACCAAGGCTTCCTGAAAGTCTCATCGAATTAGAACTTGAGGTGTTGAGGGTGGACACGTTTCCAGATCTCTCAAATCTCGCTAACTTAAAGGTATTGCATCTGGGCTTTGGCCCACCTAATTGTGATGGGAAATCTTGTGGGCTTCTGGAAGAATCGATACCGCGGTGGATTGGGAACTTGAGCAAATTGGAGTCTCTGGCACTATGCTATTTTAGGTGGAAAGCCTCATTGACAAACCTGAGCCTCCCTCCCCATCCACAGCTTCCCTCGAGTTTATCCTCCTTAGGTCTCCTTGGTTTCTACTCACTTTGCTCGATAAATGTATCGAATTTGAGGAAACTATCGTCTCTCTCGATTTTGTTTTCTGCAGTTGCAGAGATTGAAGGCCTTGGTTGTTTGGAGAACCTACGAGATTTGGACCTTTTGTGCGTCAGACAGATGGCGGTGCTACCTGATCTAAGCAAGTTAAACAAGCTACGGCGAATTCAAGTATCTAATTGTGGTAATCTGGTTGAGATTCAAGGCGAACTACCCCAATCTTTGGAATCATTGTGGATTCAATGCTGTGAATCTTTACAGAAGTTGCCTGATCTATCAAGCTTGAAGGGATTGCGAGAGGTTACAATAAGACGTTGTGGGATATTAGCGGTGGAGGAAATTTCTCGGCTTTGCTTGGAGAAGTCAATCAAATTTGTGGGAGAAGACGAATTTGTGGAAGAAGATGATGAGTAAGTGCATGTTGCACTTGGAAGCTTTTTGATGCGTGAGCACAAATTGTTCCCTTGTGTTCAAACCTTAAACAAATCGAGGTAAGTACCAATGTTTTCCTTTTTTTTGCAATCAAAATCCTCCGCAAATATGAACAGAGAAGTTTTGCATGCACTTTTTAATGACCTTTAAGCGGATTCTTTTCTGAAAATCTGATGACGCATTGAAATTATGATACCTCTGAACAGCCAGAGGGCTCTTAATTATGTACAAGTATTTCTGTTCTTTTCCTAGTTTGGTTTGGCTTTTTTAGCTACATTTTCTTAGGATGATTTCTCCTAGAGATATGCATGTCAACTGCATCGTTTTTATTTGATATGTACCAAGCTATTAGAGATCCTTTTCGATTTCCTGCTTCATATATTTCGAAATTGATAACCTTGCTTTGCATTGGAGATAACTTTGCTATGCTGTAAACAAATATATGGAATGTGTGCTGGAAGGTCATATGACTATTGTTCTCATCCTGGGACTTTACAGCACAATCAACTCATTATTGGGATTTGCAAATGTTATGGAGACATCATAAATGAGGGAGCCACTGCAATTCTGAGATTACCAGTGTGGCAGCACTGGCTAAAGCAGCAGCACCAGAATATCTTATCTCAGCAATGATGCCTTCAATCATAGCAATCTTTGACGGGCACACTGACAAAGATCATTCTGTGCAGTAAACATCGCCTACAGTTGTAACTGATAGAATGCAGCATTTGCTGTACCAGTAGAGAAGGAGGCTGTCTTGCTGAGACTTGAGAATTGCACTCACTTACAAAAAAGAGAGCACCTTCCCTTGGGGCCACCTTCAGTACTAGAACAGTGCATTCAGAAGCATTATCAACATTGTTTCTGTCATGAGACCCACTCAATTCCAGGAAAACACTGGCACTGCCACCAAAGTCGGTTATGCGACATATGCTACTCTCCACCTCAGAAGAACTTTCATCAAGTAGTGGTGGCTCTTCCATGTACGCAGAACCTTTCGCAGAACCTTGTGATCATAAAAGAAGAGCTTTACACAAGCCAAGTGTCAATTTGAGAAAATCTTCCATATTCTTTGCATGTACAAACTCCAAAATGTTTCCAATCCGCCGTGCTACTTTCAGTTGAGAAAGCAACTTGGGATCCATTTCCGGAGCTGATGCCAGAGCCACACGCAGCTCAATATCATTCACATCTGCACAGGACGGATCACCAAGTGAAAATCTGAAGCAGTGGCAGGCTGTCTTTGGTTGTACTCTATGAGCATCAGGAGGAGCTTCTGTGCACACATTGGTATTAGGGTCTTCATCCTCATTCAAAGTCGGTCAAAGAGGGAGAATTTGCACCTAGGATATGGATTTCAAGCCTGGCAGCTTATGCTCTAACTCAGGAGTTTTGATTAGGAAAATGAACATCGCATCAAACGGAATCTTGAGGGACAGAAATCTGGCATCACCATCCTTGTTGCCCTTATACAGAACATCCAGATTCAGCAGAATCCCACGGATGAATACGTCAGAGCTTTCAGCTCTGTGATGGACTCAACACCTGCATTTTGAGCCAGCAATGGAGGTTCTAGCAGTGGATCGGTGTTGTGCTCTTGTTTTCTTTTTCAATCTTGAACTGCTTTTGGATCGTGTTTGTAATTAGTGTGCTGAATTATGCTTCGTGTTGAGTGTGAATCATCTAAGTTTTGCCTGTCCAGTGTTTGGTGATCATGTGCAATTTTGGCGTTTGATGAAATGAGTTATGTGCTTGAGTCTGCGTGTGCTGGAATGTCACCTTCAAGAAGCACCTGAAGCAGAAGCTGAAGCGCAAGGTCTATTGCGACGGCTTCCTCTCACTCTGGACCTCCACCGGCAAGGTACCTTCGCTTTCACTACTAATCTCTGCCAGTAATGTCCAGCTCAACCCGGTCAGCAATTTAGTTGCCTTTGATTGGGCTTGGACATGATTCTGTTTGATTGGCTAATCTGTGGCAAATTTGCAGTGGCTATCGATTTATTACCGTTTTCCCCCATATTTAGCTTGCTCGATCGAACTTAATGGCAGCAGCTCGATGCTGCCTAGGGTTTCATTTTTTCTATCATCACGGATTGTGCTGTTTTGTGCTTTTGGTTGTAATACTCTCTGTGATTGAGCTTGTTTGGAGTAGATTAGTCCATGCTGTTATTGATGGTCGGATATATGATAGGTAATGCCCTATGATGGCAGCGAGCAGCTGTCGTAATGCAGAATTTTGAAGAATGATGAAGTTTTTTGTTCCAGTGAGTCATTGATGTTCAATGCTTATTTGGTTGATGTTGGAGAGCCTGAAGGAGGTCTAAAACCTCTTTATGATAGCTTGATTATTGTTGGGCCATTGGATTTATAAGTTCCCTCTGCCTAGGGTATTGCTTGCTAGTCTTATTCATAGTTGTTTTGTTGGGTTAAATGATCAGTCGGTGCAATGTGATGAATGTGAAGTCGATAGTTTAGTTCTCATTTGTCTTGGAGAAAAGAGTGTTGCTTGCATACATATACGCGCATAGACGCTCCTTTGTGATGCTTTGCTTGTTGTTCATCTGGGAAATTAAATATTTGTTTTTTTGCTTGCTTAGGACAGCTGCTTGGGTATGGCTCAATATATATTTGATTGATTTTAAACCTAGGTGTAAACATTTGCAATTGATCTACTGTTGCTTTTGTTCAATCTGCAACTGGTCTTTTGAAACTCCATATTTTTTTGAGTTTTTCCTTTTGTTAACCTTACTTTTAATTGATGCAGAGTTTTGGTTGAGTTTCTGGTGTGAGGTTCACTATAATCCCCTCTATGAAATACGAGGTGTGTTTTCCTTTTAGCTACTTAAATCCTTTGGCATGGAATCTACAATTGTATTGCCTACATAACTTTTCATTTTCTGCAGATGCTCCAATTACTGAAAAAGAAACACTGGATATTTTAGAAGAAGCTGGTTGCTCACAATGTTGCGGCCTGCAGGAAATGGGAACCAAATTTATACCATCCCTATACCTTACATATATAGATTCTGCATTCCAAATAGCACAGCTTTCTTTACAATGCCTCCAAATGACTCCTAACGAGCGGCCTTCCAGGACTAAAGTTGTGGCAGAACTAGAATCAGTAGAAGCTGCCAGTGCTAATAGAATTCTGCGGGATGCTTGAATTCACTTCTCACGTCGTTCTTTCTTCATGTGATGTAAATCAAAGTTTGTTGTTCCACACTTTTCCATTTTTCCCAGGATTAATCTTGGGCTTTGAATGTTCATTTCCATTGTACCCCGTAGTTACTGGGAGTTGTCTTCTCTTGTGAGTTCTTTGGAATATCCATCGAGATTGCATTACTGCATTATATCTTCAAATCTTCAAAGAAAATGTACGATGGTACATTCCATCACATCCTGCTCTCATGACGTACCCTGTTAAGTTCTTATATTTGAAGCCTCCTCTATGTTGCTTTCAAGGGGTGGATTTTTTGGACGTTTTCTTTCACCATGATCATGCTCTATCTTTTTTAGGTTATGGCGGGTGAACAATTTCCTTTCAATCTTGTATCTCTTGATGTAATTTAATTTTCAAGAGTAGGACACCAGTGCATTTAAAGCTCTCTATTGGGGAGAGACATTATGAACTCTATACTGGAGATCCAAAGCATCCTGGGTTAAGTCTACATCTCTGAAGAAGTATCGCGTGTGGCCAAACGTAGGCATCATCAAAGCCAAATGGAGCATCTGATTAGAAAACGGGCAGCTCAAGTCCAAGGAATATCATTTTTACATAATTATTAAAGCCCCCAACGTACTTGTGAGGAGGGAGGTGCCCACAGTACTTGAATCAGCTGAAAGATTCTTCTACAATTTCTTTGCCATGACGTGTCAACTGGACTATATTATTGCTGGGGTACGAACTGCTTAAGGTGGAGTTACTCGCATTGTAGCAAGACTTGTCAACTGGACTATATTATTGCTCGGGTACGAACTGCTTAAGGTGGAGTGACTCGCATTGTAGCAAGGATCATCTTTGAACAAGATTTTGAATGCTCGCCATAGTAGCCTAATATACCTTGAGATAAAGGGAAGCCATGATAGGCCTCAGAAGCTATGTCCTGATATTTCAAAAGAATTGGAGTAGCCTTTCATCCTATTTTCTATTTGGTGCAGTTACCATGTAAGCACAACAGGTAGCTCCACCTATCCTGCGGCGCAGAGACGAGTTCGTGATACAGGTGAAGAGGACATTACTGCTGACATGGCAGGTTTTACTAATGTATGTTCCATAATCTTTCAGGTTAAGTAACTTGAGAGATTTCTTTTAGATTTTTTGTTTGATAAAGGAAGTGGTAAATACATAGAGGAGAGGAAGATAAAAGTAGTCCTCACCAGTCCAATGGAATCACCATCATTGTTGCCAGATTATGGAGACCGGAAGCAAGATTCATCTTCCGCGACTACCGTCGGAAGGATGTCTCACCTGCTGGAGTAAAAAATGCATCGTCTTTTCTCAGGGTGTGATGATCAGAAAACATCAATATGTCCCTTCTGCTTTTCTAGATTGAGATGACATAGTATCTAATACATGCAGTGGGGCTTTGACACAACCTAGGATGGGCTGCATGTTATTTATATGTGAATGGGAATCAAGTCGCTGCATGTCATCTATAAATTGATCAACCTTTTTATCAACTAAATGCGAGTGTATAGGATAGCTCTTTTTTCATACTAACTGTACGCAAATCCATTTGTATGTCTCGTGAAAGATTGGAAATCATAGGATATGACTTCTACTCTCGCTTTTATAATTCGGAAGGATTGTCTCTTGATGCCAGATCCTGAGGGGTTGGACGTGTCGGAGGATTTTAAGGAGCTAAAATCAACACTCAACGTGGTGATTCAAAGTGGGAAGAGGTTAGTTTTCTTCCCCTACAATTTGAATTTGGGTCAACCTTCTCCAGTAAGGTCACTGGAAGGACGGTTTCCCTTCCACTACCTAAGCCACCCCTCATCACCCATTTTATACAGATGAGAAGAGGGGGAGAATCATTAAAAGGAAGGAAAAAACTTATTATAAGCATAGGTGTTGAGTTGGGAGAATCACAAATTCAGTCGTAAGCTTATTGTATAAATTCAAATTCAATCCTATATATTCCAATTGTAATCCTAAATTTTTGAGTGAAAATGGAAAATTACCAAAAAATTCTTCACATCTATTATGATTATGTCAATTCATTGCTAAAATTTGCGCATGATTAATGCACATGTTTTAATTTGTAAGGATTGCGTTTGTCACCTCTTTTACGCCTTCTATGCACAAAATGCACGCACGCACGCACCTACGCATGTGGGTCCTAAAGCCATTTCTGGTAATTTAGGTTTTTCATTATCCTTCATGATGCAAAAAGTGATGTAATTCAGGTTATGCACATCGTCATCTTTCATGATGTAAAAAGGGATGTAATTTATGTTATGCACTTTGGCACCACGATTGGACAGTTCAATCCGATTAAATCAGGAAGCAATGGCGGTCACTGTATGCCAACATCAAAAGAGTCTGCATTAAATTCACTCTCTTAATTTTGGACAGCGAAATTCTGTCCGAAATATAACAAAATAGGCTGCCAAATCAGATTGAAATTGAAAGGACCACCTTATCAATTGTCTCTCTTAACTGCCCATTTGGTCCAATCTAAAATGCGTGAGCCAAAAGAATCCTCTTTGCAAAAACTAGTCATCCGAGGTTGTTCTGAGAATTCAATTGCTGACGATGCACCTATCGTCTCTAATACACTCAGATTTTTTGGGGAAAGAAAAGAATCATTATCCAAAAGTACAGAAGTGACAACATTCAAATCAAGAAGGAGCAGATCTTTTCATGCTTCGGGGACCTTTACAAGAGAACTTCAGATGCTTGTTGCTCGAGACGTGAGTACCGCGCTTGTCTTGCTTCGCAACGGAATCGGTTTAAACTAACATGGCAACCTTAGCGGTCCACATAGGAGACAGATCTGCAGCTAGTGCATTCAATCTCCAATTCTGTCATACTTTAACAAAGGGTGCCTTCGGTGGTTAGTTGTTCCATATTCACTTTCACCTCCAAGCCCGTGTTTAATAAGGAACTAACCATGGCCGGGATATTGGATTTGAGAGAAGTAGCCAATGCCTACATGAGCGAAAAGAATGAGAGGTTTTAAAAATTTTGAGATAGTTCAATGCAGCATATATACATCCAGCAACAGGAACGATTGAGAAAACATTACCAGAGCAATATATAACTGCAAACAAGCAATATTTCTATTTCTACCCAAAGTGATGGATATTTAGTCAAAGGAAGTACCATGCAGTCATCTTCTTTCTTCCGTTCGATAACCTCGAAAAGCCACTCACTGACAAGCTTTTGAAGTTCAACCCTGATGCTGGACCTCTTAGCGTCAGGTAAACTCTGGCATCAATCCAAGGCATTCACATTGTGAGACCTAAGAGGTGACATCTGGACAAACAGAGCCTACATAGGTGTATTTCCAACTTTATTCAATTCAGGAGGAGTCTGAGATGATCTTTCGAACTCTATTAGGATCCATGGAACTAACTCATGTTATTTTAATAGTATAGCATGCACCAAATACGAAACCCAAATCACCCAGTCCCCCTCGAGAGAGGATATGTCACGGTAATTTTATCTGAGCACATTTTGGGGGACAATTCCGTATATCTTCCACTAATTGCTTTATTTCTTGACAGTATATGGAAAATTGAAGGACTAGTTCAGAGGCTGAGGTAATTTAGGATTGCAATCATGCCAGATGGTGATGGTGAGAATATTAATAATAGCTATAGATGCTCTCAGAAGTGAGGAGCACCTGATTCAAGACGTGAATGACTGCAGCAGCCTCCTCAGGTTTGCCTTCAAGTAAATATCCCAGCACAAAAAATTGGTTATAAAACCATCTAGTTTGCCACAAAACAAGTAAATGACGATTAAAATTTAATCTTAAACCAGAGTGCTAAAAGCCATAATAAATGCTTCCAAATACTGAGAATGTAGTTACATCTCCTTTGTGTGATGACAATGAGCATTCTCATGCCCATAGGTGCTTCATGTCCTAGGATGTGAGCCAAAATTTGGTTTATTCAATCATTAACTCTCGCTTTTTTCGGCCATAGACCTCTCACCTGGTTTACCAAGAACTTTGTACTGATCTGTTTTGCAATATTAATATTTTCCCATTATCAGATTTTCTAATGCAAGAAGACCTATTGCTTTCAGGGTCTGATATTTGTGATTTCAACAGTCTGCGTTTCTAAACTAACTTCGCACATGAGAACCCACTGCCCACGGTGTGCTGCTTCATGGACTCACATCTTAACTTCTCAGTTTTCCATAGAGATTCAATGTCTCCTGAAAAGGGTAATTTTCGTCAAACCACTAAATAGGATAAAGAAGCATAATCTCAGAACAATTAAAGAAACAAAGACATTGAAAGACACGGCGCAGCGAATTTTTATTTATTTCTTATTTCTACCCTTTTGTTTAAGGAGAGAAAGAAATCATTGTACTGAAGAAAATATTCTAGCACATCCCATCTTTTGTAGTAAGTGGCGGGACCTGGATGAGAGAACTATTTGTGGGAAGAAATGGAAAATAAGATTGTTGAGGGACAAGGGCTTGAGAGCAGCGAAGGGAGACAGAGCTAGTGTTTCTCACCTACTTTTGCAGCAAACTCCATCCAGATATCAAATGCAGCTTTATGCAAATTCACTCCATTTTTGACAAATCTCTTTGAATACTTTGTGAGCAACACCCAATTGTCTGCATCATCACAAATGCTGCAAAAATTTTCCATGGAAAGAAAGGATGTCAAATAACATGAGCAAACTATTAGATCGAGAGTAGCAGTGCAGACAAAATGATTTAAAATAAAAACAAGTTGATTAAATCGTATATAAATGACACTTATAAATTGGATAAATTGCTTGATAACTATGCAGTACATAACACACAATTAAGTGCAATAATGGCTTACTACACGATAATAACATCCTTCTCAAGAGAAACAGCACGGAAGTGAACCTGAAAACAATATTGGCGGTGGCGGGTTGCAATGGCAAGTTATTCTTCTTCAAAAGCTTCATAACTTCCTGCATGAAGGTAGCATCTTTGTGCTCTTTAGCATATTGCTGCATTGCAATACCCCGAGTTAGCAGAAGAATTGTGTAAATAAAACAAATGGAAAAAAGAATTGCTTGATATAGATACACTTCATCATTACCAAAAGAGGGTTTGCAGAGCCAATTGTAGGGTTGAATCCATAGACATTATGCTCCCACAAGGCCTTCTAACCTACAATTTTGTCAACCCTTAGTTTCTATCATCACGGATTAAGTGCACCATGCAATTTAATTTCTTAGCCTATATAAGGATTTACAGACATAGGTTCTGATTAAATCATGTACTCCCAGTGACAATTGATTGCTGCAATCTCCTAAAATGAGTTCCACCATGGAACTGCAGTTTGATTAGATTTATTTTTCTTGAAAATTATGAAGAGCTTAATTACTAGAAACAGCTTGAACTGATAACTACTGAAGCTTAATGTTCATAAAAACATGTCTGCAAAAAGTGAATGCTCTTTGCTAAGCTTCAATATTGAATTCAATAACTTGAAGTGGAGGTGTCATTCAAGAAATCAGTCTTACAGAGCCAGCAATGTCCAAAAAGACCTATTTACAGAATAAGCATTTGACACATATTAAGTTGGATTGAGCTGAAAATTGTCCGAGTTATCAACGAGTTAACAAGTTTGAACATGTAAAATAAATTGACCCTTTTAACCACTTAAAACACATGGAAGCATGTCAAGCAGGTTAACATGTTACTCACAAGAAAAGTTAGTACACATTTAACAATGTTCGATGTACTTTAAATTGAATGTGCCTTTACAAATCCAAACATGAAAAACTATTTCTTGAATATGTTATATGTGTCGTGTCATTTCCATACCCATGCTTAATACACATGTAGCATCCGTGTAGGAAAAAATTCTGGTTTACATAATTGATGGATCAAGGAAAAAAAGAAAAAAACACAAAAGCATAACTAGCTAACAATACCAGTGGGGTGGTCAAAAAATTTCATAAGCAGCTGAGTATGTTCTCCAAGCATGACAGGCTTGAGGTAAACAGATCATTTGAGAACAAACAACATACAACAAAATGATTGTGCTAATGATAGGGTAAGTAGCAACAATCGAATGCAGAAGAAGTATCAGGTAAATATATTAGCAAGATACAAAATTTTTGAACTTGGCACACAACTTGTGTAGATAGAGCTCACCAAAATGAAGAGCCATTGCACGCACAGATGCTTTTGTGACTTCCTGACAAAGGTTGCAGTCATGAATTCGAAGATTTGACAATCTCTGCGATGAAAGAAAAAACCAAATTGATTTATCAACTAGTCACAAATTAAAACTTTACTTCTCAAATGGAGCAAGAAGTCAACTGACAAATCTATGTAGGTTCTGCAAGACATCAAAGAGAAGCTCTGATATCCTCTCTGTTCTTGCAATTTTCAATCATCGACCATGTCCATGCGTTCGGAGCAATTGTTCTTTTCGTATTAACGGATTCAAGAATTTTATCATACATCTCCTTCTCGGTCTCTGAATAATATTACAAGAACCAAATATCGGAGAAAGAACTACACGATGTGTCAAGACACACATTAGATGGGAAAAAGGAAAAAAAAACCGTGGGTTCCTCCATTTCAGCACTTGCTTCAGAAGAACACGCTAAACTAGAAATTATCAAACAAGGGGAAGCAGGCAATCTATTTCCATGAACCGGCCCTGTGAATTCCAACGACAATCAAATCAAAATCTTATACTGCCAAGAGAAATGCAGCTCCATTTTGTATCAACAAACTAATTCAACCCAGAACCGACATTGAAGAACATGAAGCGCTAGACTAGAAGAAACAATTCGAGGCGATTCATTCTATTACAGAATCATGTCTCCAATATCAGATATACGAAGCAAACACGATGAACACGATAAAAAATATGGCGTCTCGATCAACAAGCACGATCCCGACAGCATAATCATCCCTCCGCTTCAACTCGACTGCTCCACCAGGTAAACATCCCTCGAATAAGTTATTCAGACTTCCTCATCAATCATCAAATTCTCCACCCGCCGCCCCATATCTAGACATCAAACTCAACCTAAAGAAGGCCCCCTACTGACAAAGAACCCATCAGTCTGGCATCTACAATCCACGTCGAGATTCCTCAGCAGCGAAAAAAGAGAAGCCTAACAGACGACGACAAGCACGCTACCTGCGGAGGAGGAGGAGGAGCTGCGATCACGACTTGCTTGCTCACGAATCCGAGCGCATTCCGCGACTCGGTGGTCATCCGGGGGGAGGAATCCAGCCGAGCCGACATGAACCAGAGGCTTGAGAATACGGCAGAGCCTGCGAGCTCTCGCGGCGGCGGCGGAGGCGGCGGCGGCGGCGGCGAGGAGGAAGAAGGGAATACGGTAATGTTCCCCTGTGGCGGCGTCCATGGCCACTTACGGTGCGGAACAATCATAAAAACTTTTGCAAACGACACTCTCGAGATGGAAGAAAGATAGGGTAATATGTACACAGAGGATATATGTTTGGAGATGCTTATTATTTAGCCTAAGAAAAAAAAAATTATGGCAAATTGAGAGAAAATTTAAATTCCATTTGGGGAGTAAAGCATTTGTGGGATTATTTGGTAATATTTTGATTATTTGTTTGCTAACATTATTATAATTCATTTTTTTGTGATATTTCGCTTTTTGACATACCTATTCTTAGTCAGTTTTGATTTAATGGTTCATGAAAGGATTTATATGTGAATTTGGAAAACTAGGTAAGTTCAATTTTCAATCGGATTAAATACAAACAATCTCATGTTTTACGACCATATGAATTTTGGTTTATGAGATCGATTGACATTATAAAATATCAAAAACATACCTCACTTTTCACATTTCTATGTCAATTAATCTTGTGTTCCTTTGTATAAAAGAATTGTCATTTTCTCTCAAAAAGTCCATCCACAAGTCCTAAAATCTTACCTACTCAAAACTAACTTGAAAATTAAATTGCTCAAACATGGAGTGAGAGACTTAAATAAGTTTTTGAGTAGGAATAATTCGGTCTTTTCAATATTGAATTTTGCTTGGATGTATGCACATATGTTAATTCTAAAGTATGTTTTTTCATTGAACTAAGGTTGGGTTGGAAAAAATGAAAGGAAAATCCCACCGATAAAAAGAAACGAATTGTCGTTTTCTAGATTCGAGGGAGAAACTCCCCTGTTTAACTTAAGCTGCAACAGTCTCCTCTATACCCTCAATCCACAACGGAAAAAGTCCTTCCTTTTGTCAACCACGGATACAACCCGCTTCAGCAAATCAAAACTGCAACAGCCAAAGAAAACAAAAGCCGAAACTTCATTTCAATCTGATGCACAAAGGGAGAGAGAATCAATACCCCAATCTAATTCCTTTCGACTGACGTTTCTTTTTACGAAAATGCGTTGCGCGGAGTCGAAGCATGCTGTTGCCACCGGAAACACCATTACTGAAAGCAGGAGTTTCGAGCACCAATCCCGAGAAGAACAAACAAGTGGAACAGAACGTTTCTTCAGATGGAAGCAATTGGGAATGGCGCGGCATTACTCGTGCAACAAGAAGTCAATAATGCGGTGAGCCAGGGTACAGGAACTGCGGCTCATGTTAAGGACATAACTGAACATCCCGAGCCTGAACAAGAAGAAGAGAACAAAGAAGAAGAAACAAAGGCCGAGGATGAAGACAGAGAGGAAGAGAAGCGTGTAGAGGAAGAAAAGGAGATTGAGCTGGAGCAGGAGCTAGAGCCAGAGACAGAACCGCTAGTAGAAGAGGAAGAGGCAGAGCCAGGGAGGTTCACATCCCACAACTCGCCGGATCGTTACTTCTCTCCCAGAAGAGACGAGGAAGTACCGGAAGGGATCGTGTCTAAGGGCCTCTCCTCCGAGTACAACTTGCCCTGGCATGAACTGGTGAAGGAGGGCAAGTATGATAAAGTGGTGGTGGAAGAGAAGAATCCAACTCGACTGGAAAAGGAAGAGAAATTGGGGAAGAAGGAAACCTGCTCCTGATGATGTGCCTGAATGAATTTTCCGAGAATTTAACTGCTGAGTTCGAATAATAGAGACATGTATTCGGGATCATAAGATCACACGTACAGGTTCGCCGACATATGTCTTGATGCAGATTATGTTCACGCTAATCTACATGTCCCATTCTTTTCCATTGATTTTGATACATTTACTACGCATTAAACATTGACGTGAAGACCAAGAGGTACAAACATCTCAGACGGACTGTTTGAGCTGGTTTTCTGATTGAGATGGTTAAGTCTTAACAATATTAATGGAACTCCGTTTCTTTGCAGGAAGTTATGGCTCATTTAGCAACTGGAGAAGTAGCAAAGAGCAACTGAATCGAAGAAGCAGCATTGCGAGAATGCCATACTAATCTTAAGCAGCTTTTATACCTTAGAAAAAATTACAGTGATGTAGTTCAGTACACCAAAAGTTGTCGAACAGAGAACAGACTCAAGGGTTGGAGCTACTGGATGTGATTTATGGGATTTTTTATGTGCGCATTGGGTTGGAGAGATGATCGTTTTTCCTACATCACTCCCCTCATTGCTCTCGCCTTGTGGTTTTACACTCATCAGAAGACGAAGTTGAAAACAATAGGACCTTGAATCACATGTCAAATCATAATGATAGAGTCGCGGAGTTAGATTTTAAAGGACTCAAAACAAATATACTTGTTCAAATGCAGTTGAGCTAAACTTGAAATAATGACCAGAATATTGGCGCTTTATTTTTTGTTTTGACGCATCAAATGAATAGCAGTGTATCAGTATTTTATTCTGAACTTGGAATTCCTTTAGACTAATGGTCTCACAATGTCCGCAAGTCCTTGACAGAGAAAATTTTGAGACTGTTGCAGCACATAAAGAACCAATTTTCGTGCTTAGATATGAGAAGAGCCATTCTTTTTTCATTTTTCTTTTACTAAATTGCAGTCTATGATGAACTTGGAGCCTAGTGCTAAAACTTATTGAAAAATCATTAGCAGTGGACATTTCTATCTCCGATATGCCTGACAATGCGGGCATGTGCCCGTCCTAATTTCGGATAGGGATCTGATGTTTTGTGTCCATTCTTCCCCAGTGGACTCTCAATCGTTGCGGTTAGATTATTGAAAACAAATTGTTGGAATCATCCACGAAATCGCTGATGAACCTTGCATTATGCATTAGATGCTGAAGAGCACAGAACGACACTGCTGTTTGGCTGTACATTGGAAACGAATGGACGGTGTACACCAGGCATCGTTAACTTTGTCACAGTCAAATTACGCTGCAATATCCTATCGAAACAGTATCACCATGTCTAGCAAACTAGCTTTTGGTCATCTCTGGCGATTGTCTTTTCTGTTTACAGTTTCAAGGATTTCTTCAACACATATTAAACCAAGTGATAACAAAAACTGCTGCATTTTTCCAGGAGGAGGTTGCTAAAGAATTCGGCGTTCGGTGCACATTTCTCAGAACCGTTTTTCATGCACATTTTTTATTTATTTTTATTTTGGTTTAATTTCTGTTTAGCTTCAGCTGGGTAATCATTTAGTCTTTTAATTCTACGTAATGTTGTGTTAATGTGCTGCACTACCTGCCTTCTATTATCTGGTACTTGAGTTTTTCTTATCACTTAGTTGATTATTTTTGTGTACGAGTGGAAAATAATGGGGAAGAAGCTTGTTCAGCTTATTCTTGTAGGAGTTAATTGTTCTTCAGAGTGATAGGTTTTAATATTCTCTTACTTGCATGGGAAGGATATCTTTTGATTATGCATTTTATTGGCTGAGATGCTTCCTCTTTTCGATTTTTCCCTTTTGTTCTTTCGTTTGTCTTTTTAAATTTTCCGTACTACTTATGTTCATTTCGTCGTGCTTATCCACTGTTCCAATGCCTTTTGATTGGGTCTCTACTTTCTTTCCCACCGTATTTGTTTTTCATTTTGATGTACCGTAGGTAGGATAGTTGAGAGAAGTGTCAAATAAGGTTCCGAATGCCGAATTGAAGTTGTTCTTGGAAGTAGAACTTGGGCCGGTAAAATTTCTCGTGGCATCTTGATCAATAAAAGGCTTTCATATGCTAAGCGGCATCACTCATTTGGTTAAGCTGCACTTTTTTCAGGATATGCACCCCATTGCCCCACTGACAAGTCAAAGGAAGATATATTACTGTTCTTTAAGCCACTAACGAGGCTTTGATGCGTTTTTGGACGATGGGGAATCTAGATTCTGCGTGATTTGGTTTTGTTTGATTGGCGCTTGATCGCTGGCGGTATTTTCAAGGCGTATTGTCAGCTTGGACGTTAGCTTTTTCCCAGACTGGGACGAACGTGCTCGTGTTTTTGGTGCTGGAGGTGTTTTTCCGTCCACTGGGTTGTGGTAAATGTTCAGTTTTTTTCCGTGGATTGATCGAGGAGGAGTGGCGTTTCATTCTTCTTGATAGGGAAAAAAAAAAGGAAGAAATTGGTCTACTTTCAATTTGTTTAGTGCCTGGATTTATGAATTCTGCCGGATGGGACTGGAGGTGCTGGTTCGGAATGCTTGTGTTGGAAAATATGTGTGATGATTGATCGAACAGAGCGAATTATTGGCTATGTTAAGGATTTGATTGAGAGATGAGTACATGTTCTGGCGGTTTTAAAGTAAAAAAACGGTCACGTTTGCATTAGTCTGGGTAGATATAGGAATGGATGAACTGCGTAAGCATCGCTAAAGCATGTGTTTCTGAGTACATCGGAAAGCTACAGCACCGCCAAATGAGGATTTCAAATGTCTAGATTGACTAGATGAGCTGTCTGGGGTTAATAATGAGTTCAGGCCAGCGATACTTGGTTTTGGTTTCCCGCCGCTTTTGTATTCCGGAATTAATTAGGTGGACGCCTAATCTAGTTCGTTTTTTTTCGATGTGTTGCTGAGTTGCTCTCAGGCAGCAGCTTTTGCATGTTTATGCGATTTTTTTTTTTCAACTTATTTCAGTTTGTTTTTGCTGTCTCATTGTTGTGGTTATTGGTGATGCTGATAGTAGCATCTCCATTAGCTTCCGAAGGTTCTTGAGGTTTGATGTTGGTCTAATAATTGCTAGTAATCTACTGGTCTGAAAACTCTGTAAATTTTCTGGGGCAAATTACATATTGCCCCCCAAGTTTTTACAGTTGTCGTCTATTGGCCAGTGATGTTTCAATTTTTGCAATCTGCCTATGAATTTTGGAAATAGATTGCAATGCGTTCCCTGGATTGACTTCGATCAATTTCCACTTGGAGCTCCAGCAACGTGACTGATTACGGAGGAAATTTGTCATATTAGCACATACGTATAATAAGTAGAAGAATAATTAGAAAAAAATATATATTGCACTTGAGAGCATGTGACTACAATTCCGACGAGAATTTGACTGGGTCAATGCCAAATGCATCTCAATAGATAGTTTTAAAATATGTTTTTGGGTAGTCCCTGTTTTTTTTTTCCCCACATATATAGATGATATATGTCCAATTTGCCTTTCATAACTAGTCACGTGCGGTCACGTGGTCAGATTTACGAAAACATTTTGCTGCACATGGTGTCCAATTTAAAAAAGTCTAGGATGCAAAACTCGAAACATCATGGGTAGCTTGCCATTATGCCAAAAACTTGGGGGCAAAATGTAATTCGCCCGAATTTTCTGTGCAATTTGGGATGTGGCTTGGCTGACCTGGTTGAGGTTCTGCCTTTGAACTAGATTGGATCTTTGAAACATTAGTAGTTTGGCATTGTACTTTAGACCTGACTTGTGTAGCACCATCAGCTTACTTAGCACTTTGGTAATGCTCACTTTTGACATTTTGAACAGGTACCTGTGAGCAAGACATCTAATTTCTGTTCTATTTCCCTTCCTATCAGTGGCAGAAGTTTCCCTTCTCTTAAGGCACGCCGCTTCCAGGTTTCGGGTGCGGTCTGTATTACTATGTCAAGCCAACTATAACAACAAAACTAAAGCAAAGCAAAATGACTACAAGTTCTTATGTATCTGAAGTCTGGGCCATTATTTTCGTCTCATGTTGAACGATCTTGCTGTGTGATTATAATCATGTCATTTGAAACATGCTTCTTCTGGGAAAGTGGATGCCCAGAATATTTTTCATACCGTGTTCCAACATATCATTTTGCTTGCTCTGGAGGAATGCTTGGATTGGTCTTGCCAATCTTCTAACCACTCAGTGTGAAGCCCATCCATAAGTAGGTTTTAGAACTTGTAAATAATCCACTTGAGATGTGAGCAGGCTAAAAAGGAGACAGTGGATAAAGTGTGCCAAATAGTAAGGAAGCAGCTGGCTTTACCAGATGATGCTACGGGTGACTGGAGAGTCAAAATTTGCTAGCATGGAAGCCAATTCTCTGTACATCGTAAGCCGTTCATCCACATGTTTCTTTCCTTTTCTGCAGACTTTAATGAGCTTTCACTTGATCCATTCATTATGAAGCGGTGCAGGACGGTACTTCTGCGATGTTGGAATTGTTTTTTCTGCTTTTCTGATTCCGACGCTTACCAGCTTACTCCATTCAATAAATTGGGATTGTGATGAGACCACTGCTCTTTTGCAATTTAGGTGGAGATTGTGATGGGACTTGAGGAGGAATTCGGGATTGGTGTGGACGAAGAAAGTGCTCAAAGTATCACAAATGTCCAGGAAGCTGCGGACATGATCGAAAAGTTAATTGAGAAGAAGTGAGGAAGATGTAGTTCCTCGTGAGCTTGTCTTAATTTATGCATATCTCGCTGCCC
The DNA here is from genome assembly GCA_016097545.1 of Eucalyptus victrix. Lineage (NCBI taxonomy): Eukaryota > Viridiplantae > Streptophyta > Magnoliopsida > Myrtales > Myrtaceae > Eucalyptus > Eucalyptus victrix. The sequence continues at coordinate 45,273,801 of CM027842.1, read as the reverse complement.
ATTGGTCGTGGAACTCCGAATTTAGTTTCTGATGTACTAGTCGCATCTTGTTTCAAGAGTTATCGTGCCCTATTTTATTAGAATAATGACAGAAACTCCCAATTGCTCTATCTACTTTGGGCCCTCTCAGTTTTTAGCAAGAGCAGATTGCCATGTCCGCCTCTGAAGCTGGCAATTTGCGATTGCAGAAGTGCCTCAATCACAATGGCGAGGGTTAAGACGACAGAACAATATACCTTTCCCAATGTTTTGGTGTTGTACTCTAGCTTTTACTGTAATGTACAAACTCTAGCTTATCATACAGTGTCAAGGACTTATATCTGCTTCAAATGGTCATAATTGGCAATATATGCTTTGAAATGATGAAGGCATTTTAGTTCTTCAGGTTTCCACTAATATTAATTCCTGCATATTAGAAAAAGAAGGTAAAAGCTTACAACTCTTGTTCCAAATGCTGATGTTGTGACATCTGAATTTTCGGGTTTTAATTTCGACTGGATAAATAGGGCCGTCTTCGTTCAATTGAAGCCAGAGATTGTGAAATTAGGATGCAAGTACGCCACAGTGGTAAGGAAAAATACCAATTTAATTGATGAGGTGTTGAATGAATTAATGGGGGTCAATTTGATTTAATTCAAGTGGGATTAAGATTTAATTGGAAGATAATTAAGTGGAATTGAAGACATTGTTGCACAAGTTTTAGGCCCCGGCGGAAAATGGGATTGCACCCATTGGAAGAGGTTGTGGGAGATAGTGGAGTGTGATGTCATCCTAGGTCATGGTGGGCCATTTTTGTTGAATAAAAGAAAGAGAAAAAGAAAAGAAAAAAAGCCCCCCCTTCTTCTCTCTCCTCCCTCCCTTCTTCCTCTCTCTCTCATGCAATTCCATCTTCATCTTCTTCATGCTTGAATCGACGGAAAGGAGGGGGGAAGCTCATGCGTGCAGCAGCCCGACGGAAGCTAGCCGTTCACCGCCGCCGCACGCCGTCGTCGCTCCGCCCTGGCCGCGCGTCCTCCGCCTTCCTCTCTCCCCTCTTGCTGCTGTTCGAACAACTTCTTCTTCCTCTTGTTGGTGCTTTTCAAACCCAGAAATTGCAGAGGAGAAGCTGGAGCAGCCATGGCCGTCCGCCCGCCCGCTCGTTGCCGGCTGCACCTCCGCCTGCTCGCCGTCGCAGCCCCCGCGAGCTACTTCGCCCCTCCCATCCTTGCTTCATTCGCGCACCAGCAGCCATCGTCCGTCGTCCCGAGCTGCCGGAGCTCATCCTCGCTGCCGTGAGCCGCCATGCGCCCCCGCCTTAGCCCGCCGGAGCTTCGCCTTGCCTCCGCTGCCCTTGGCCGCCCGAACCGGCGCCGGATCCGCTCCCTCTCGGCCCCGATCAGCAACCCAGAAAATGGGTATGGCAGCCCACATTTGGCCCGTTTTGGCCGCCTTCCCGAGCCCGGATGCTCGGCCCACTTTGAGGAAAGTTGTTCCCCTTGGCGTCCTCGTCGTTTTGGTCCGCTCGGCTCGCTAATCTAGTGAGTTTAACTCACTAAACCTCGCTTAGAGGGTTAATTATGCTTTAGGTGTGATTAGCTTAAGTTAATTAAGCTTAGGTGGTTAGTTTAGTTTATTTAATTGATGTAACTTAGATTAAGAGGTTTGTTTAATTTAAAGCATGTTTAATTAAATGCTAAGAGAGTTCATTTAATAATAAACATTGATGTGACATAATAGGTTTTATTTTTTATTTATTTAAATGTTTCGAAATTTTGGAATTTATAATATTATATTATATTCCGAAATTATTATAATAATATTAAAAAAATAGAAAAATTATTTTTGACCCCTGGTTGCTCAGAATTTCGTGCTGATCGCTGCTGTGTGCTCAGATTTTGAAATTGATGGTTGGATTTTATAAATTGAGTGGGGATGACGAAGCATATGGATATTATTATTTAATTAATTTTTGAAATAAATTTAATTATTTATTAAAATTCGAAAATTTCGTCGGACCCTAAACTCTTAGAATTTCGTGCCGATCATTGCTGTGTATTTAGAATTTGAATTTGATGATTGATTGTGGCAAATTGAGTGTTGATTGTGATAAATATGGATTTTATTCATAAAATCCCAAGTGTCGAGTTCGGCATTGAAATTGGATTGTTAATGGCTAATATCGTAATTGGATTATGTGAGTGAAATGTAAAGTATCCAAGGATCGGTATCAAATTGTCGTGTGCTAGTTGAAAGGCTCGGGTTGCAGTAGTGGCTAAGCCGACTGGATCCTTATTCTGCTAGAAATGCCGTCAAGAGAATGACGTGGCTTGGTCGCAGATGAGTGGCGAGACCGACCGGACCTTCATTCTTCTAGAAATGCCGTCGATAGAATGACGTGGCTTGGTCGCAGAGTGGCGGGACCGACCGGACCTTTATTCTTCTAGAAATGCCGTCGATAGAATGACGTGGCTTGGTTGCGAGTCGCGGGACCGACTAGACCTTTGTTCTTCTAGAAATGCCGTCGATAGAATGACGTGGCTTGGTCGCAGTAGTGGCGGGATCGACTGGACCTTTATTCTTCTCGAAATGCCGTAATGTTAATAGATAGCCGACTTGTGAGTAGGCTATGCCCTTGTGTGGCGGTGAATAATAATTAGAATGCGTGCTAAGTGCGATCGTGATTTATATGAAAGTGATGGCGTTCTAATTGTTTGAATTATTATTACTACCTGAGATTATGTGATACAAATTGTGCTAACCTGCAGGAAGGAATTGAGACGAGGTAAGTTCTCTGTATGATGTGGCTAGGCCACCCTTGGGCGTATTTTCTTTCTAATAGGGGTTTAGGGGGTTGAACTTGCTGAGACGTTGTCTCAGTGGTTATTGAATAACCATTTTAGGTCCCTGGTGGACGGAGCGGCCAGATAACTTTGGTTGGCCTTGAGGAGTTGGAGAGGTGAAGTCATAAGAATTGGAGATCGTGTCCGACTTGTAGGTCGTAGGACAATTCATTTTTAAGGGCCGGTCTTTTATAGAATTTTGGCCGTAGACCTCTATTTGTAATTCTGTTGAATTATGAAAGTGTTATGTTGTGATTTAGTCTCCTGCTTTTCTATCACGTATGTTATTGTCAGGGGTTTTATAATACGTTCCGCTTGCGCATTAATACATGAATGGGGTCGGCGACACTATCTGGGAATGTCGCATTTGATCGACCGCAATGGGATGCGCGCGTGCTCAGGGTTCGGGGCGTGACATCCCCATTTAAGTGGTATCAGAGCATGGTTTGAGTATGGAGTGATAAGGTGTGATGAGTCATGGGATAGTTAGTAAGAAAGACTTTTAATATGTCGATGCATGTGGTTGATAGCTGCTTGGTAGCTTGTTTGTGGGGTCACTCAAATTCTAACCTGATGTTGGAATCAAAAACAGGCGTCGATAAAGAGCCTGTAGGATGAGTGACCAGGAGTGGAGAACTTCTTAGAGGAGGTAGACAGGACCTGTCCCTCGGGGTAGGATGCTGACAAGAGTTGGTACCCGAGGTAGAGCGCAGGCTCAGTCCAGCGTGTGTGTGAGAGTACCGTCGCGAGTCGGTACTTAGAGTGTAGCAGCACCGAACAATCTTAGGTTGGTTGGGATCGTTCAGGCGCTAGTGTCCCTTGGAAGCTTGTTGGGTTAGTAAGTTCAGGACCGAGCCACCGCTGTTGCTGTTGTTTCTACTGCTGCTAGTGTTGTGATTGATGTTGTTGTTGCGTCTATTGAGGCCTAATTTGGAGTTGTGATCGAGGATCAAGCCGCTATATCTGGGTCAAGGTTTAGTTTAGACAGAGATGGAAATCGATTGGGGAGAAAGGCCGATATCAGAAGAAAGATGCCCCATTTCACCTAACTGGAAGAGTAGAATGAGAAAGTCAGTGCTCAGCTCGATCGATGTGTGTCGTGTCTGTAAGAAAAGACGGGGACCTGTTCTATGCTGTAAGAGAGAAATGACTTGTTACAGGTGTCGCCTATAAGGTCATTTAATCAAAGATTGCCTGTATAGGCAGATGGAGTCACAACTGTTTCTATCACTGTCGTTGATAAGATAGAATAGAGGAAACATGCTCAGGATGTTCAATGGGGTACTTGGAACGGATCCCAGTGTAAGGAAGGGTGCATGATATTCCTCAATAGGAGGTAGATGACTCCTTGATTGTGTGCCGAGTCAATGGAAAGGAGGCATGAGTTAGCCTGGTGTCAGAGTAAAAAAAAAAAGGGAGCATGCTTTGAATGTGGCTAGCACGGCCATCGAGTTAGGAACTGTCCGCGTAAGTCCATGAAAGTGTGAGTAATGTTACTGCACATAGGATGCCACTAGGATGGCTAGAGGAGCATGAAGGGATCGACCATGCATTAATAAGAAGAAGGATGTTTTTGAGATGTTTTTATCAGAGTAGTGCAACAGAATTTGCAGCGAGGGTTGTAGGATTTCCGGATTGGTAACAAAGTAATAGAAATATGAATCTCTAACTATAGTTGTACTTGAAGGGGCTTGCTTAAGTATGACTTGGAAGTCATTTGTAAAAAGATTTATCTCCAGAAGCTTTCTGTTGTTTTGAATCGTGGTATTGATATAATTCAGCTTGTTCAGTTAGTGTGCGAAAGTTTTGAATCACTGAAGGTCGAAGAGAAACTTCAATCCTTGTTATTCGTCACTGAAGACGACCTGTTGTTGGTTACCGAATTTGCTTGGCAACTGTAATGGATGCGTCAGTTGGGGAGCCGGATATGGAGAACATAACCATGGTACATAACTTTTCTGAGGTGTCTTAGGAAGAAGTGCCAAGTCTGCTGTCAGAAAGAGAAATAGAGTTCGTGATTGAATTAGCACCCGGAACAGAGCCAGTCCCTAAGGCTCCTTACCGGATGGTGTTACCCGAGTTAAATGAACTAAAGGTGTAGATGCAGGAAGTGTTGAATAGGGGATTCATATGTTCTAGTGTATCACCTTGGGGAACATCCATTCTATTAGTGAAGAGGAAAGTTGGTTCATTTGTGTCTGTGCATCGATATTCTTCAAGATCGACTGGAGGTCAAGGTATCATTAGTTGAGAATCAAGAAGAAAGACACACCGAAGTTAGCATCTCGTACTCGATATGGCAATTATGAGTTCATTGTAATACCGTGTGGTTTGATGGACAACTTAGCTGTTTGTTTGGGTCTAATGAGCAGAATGTTTAAGGGTAATTGAATAAGTTGGAATCGTGTTCATTGAAGTTATCCTGGTGTGTTCGAAGAGTGCTGAGGGGCACAATAGACATTTGAGGATGGTACTTCAGACCTTGAGTACTCTTGGATTTTACAATAAGCTTAGCAGATGCGAGTTTTGGATGACTCATGTTGCATATGTGTCCCATCAGTTGAGACTTCGGGAGTTGAGTATGAGACAGCGTCGCTGGACGGAACTAATTAAGGATTATGACTATGATATCTTATATCACTCTAGAAAGAATTGAGCCGACAGTACTAATCAGAATCAAGATGCTTCAATGGACATATTCAGAAATTCAGAAGATTCTATAAGAGAATGCAGATGAGAGAGACGTTGATTTTCAGATTTCTAAGGATAGGATGCTAAGGTTCTGAGGACGATTGTGTGTAAGTGACGATACCTGATTAAAGAAGAAATCTTATGGGAAGCTCATCATAGTAACTTCAGCATTGTCCAAACAAGCATTTAAGATGAGTCGAATCTACATCATCGAGATTGGTAGATCGGTATGAAGATAGATATCATTGAACAAGTTGCAAGTATCAGGATGTCAGTAAGTGGAAGTTCAGTGATGTAAACCAGGATGACTTTTACCATCACTTGAGAGTCCTAAGTGAGAATGAAAATATATCACAATGGGACATTGTGACGAGCTTACTAAGGATTCAGGGGATTACTGATACCATTTGAGAATAATAGTCGATCAATAGATGGAGTTGGTCCACTTTGGTACAGTATGAATAGATCTTGTTTTGAGCGTGTGACATCCTAATTTTCAAACTCTGATTTCGATTGGTTAAATTGGGCATTTCATCGACGCGATTACAGTGTTTTTTCTCTGAGTTGGTCACTTACGAGATAACTAGACTAGCTAGGTGAGTTATTAAGGACTTTAAGGCAGATAGACTAAGAATTCGACTAGGAATCAATTTCTCGACTGTGCTCATCTTTAGAGATCATTACGGCACAGTTAAAGATCGAATTAAGATCAAAGATAGGTCGATTCGACTAAGATGAATGACCAATCGTGGGTGACCCCACTAAATTGGAAAACTCTCGTCGACTAGCACTAATTTGACTTTACTGTCGGTTTGGTACCCTGTGTCCGTATTTGAATCTTTGAGATTTTAACGATAATTGAGAGTCGCCAATGTGTCGAGTGGGTTCATCGTGGTTCGAAGAAAATCGACCATAAGTCATTTGTCCTAAAAAGCTCTAAACACTACCTAATAGCCTAGGTCACACTAAAAGCGTGTCGGAGTGAAATTAACCGCCAATCTAAATTCGATTTTAGAAATTGAGGATTCTGTCTTGTCACAAAGTGGGTATACCGAAGTGTGTGAGCATTAGATAATTCACCAACATGGAGTGCCGGGGATGAATTATATTTCGAATCCATATCATAGATTATAAGTTTGGTAGAATCTTCAGAGGATTCGTTCTTAATCAATGCATAGCAGAAAGTGTAGAATTTCAATTGCAGAGATGAAGTCAAGGAAAGAAAGATCACAGGCCAAGGTCTGTATAGTAGTCAGTGATTGCAGTTACTAAGATCAGTGCCAGAGTTATATTAGATCTTGACCAGAGGTTCCCAGTTTTAGCAGATTAGTCAGATAGTTTCTTTTAATCAATGCAAAGCAGAGTGTTCAGAACTTCAGTTGTTGAGATGAGATCAGAGATCAGAAAATCGCAGGTCTAGAGTTGGTTCAGAAATCAGTGATTCAATCGCAGTTAGCAGGGACAATCTTGAGACAGCTCAGAATCGCCAGTTTAGCTTCGCAGATTTTGTGTTGAAGACCTTTAGAATTTTAAGTGGGCAAGTGTTTAGTATTTTGGATCCGAAGTGGTTTGGGTAAGATAGTAGTGATCTGGCAACATTAGTGCAGAAAAAGCAACCTGAGAAAGAGAAGAGGATATGAGACGACAGCCCTCACCTCCTTGTTAAGAATTAGTAAAGGTTTAAATTTCGAGGACAAAATTTTTATAAGAGGGGAAGAGTTGTGACATCCGGATTTTCGGGTTTTAATTTCGACTGGATAAATAGGGCCGTCTTCGTTCAATTGAAGCTAGAGATTGTGAAATTGGGATGCAAGTACGCCACAGTGGTAAGGAAAAATACCAATTTGATTGATGAGGTGTTGAATGAATTAATGGGGGTCAATTTGATTTAATTCAAGTGGGATTAAGATTTAATTGGAAGAGAATTAAGTGGAATTGAAGACATTGTTGCACAAGTTTTAGGCCCCAGGTTGTGGGAGATAGTGGAGTGTGATGTCATCCTAGGTCATGGTGGGCCATTTTTGTTGAATAAAAGAAAGAGAAAAAGAAAAGAAAAAAAGCCCCCCTTCTTCTCTCTCCTCCCTCCCTTCTTCCTCTCTCTCTTGTGCGACTCCATCTTCATCTTCTTCATGCTTGAACCGATGGAAAGGAGGGGGGAAGCTCGTGCGTGCAGCAGCCCGACGGAAGCTAGCCGTTCACCGCCGCCGCACGCCGTCGTCGCTCCGCCCTGGCCGCGTGTCCTCCGCCTTCCTCTCTCCCCTCTTGCTGCTGTTCGAACAACTTCTTCTTCCTCTTGTTGGTGCTTTTCAAACCCATAAATTGCAGAGGAGAAGCTGGAGCAGCCATGGCCGTCTGCCCGCCCGCTCGTCGCCGGCCGCACCTCCGCCCGCTCGCCGTCGCAGCCCCCGCGAGCTGCTTTGCCCCTCCCATCCTTGCTTCGTACGCGCACCAGCAGCCATCGTCCGTTGTCCCGAGCTGCCAGAGCTCATCCTCGCCGCCGTGAGCCACCGTGCGCCCCCGCCTTAGCCCGCCGGAACTTCGCCTTGCCTCCGCCGCCCTTGGCCGCCCGAACCGGCGCTGGATCCGCTCCCTCTCGGCCCCGATTAGCAACCCAGAAAATGGGTATGGCAGCCCACGTTTGGCCCGTTTTGGCCGCCTTCCCGAGCCCGGATGCTCGGCCCGCTTTGAGGAAAGTTGTTCTCCTCGGCGTCCTCGTCGTTTTGGTCCGCTCGGCTCGCTAATTCGGTGAGTTTAACTCACTAAACCTCGCTTAGAGGGTTAATTATGCTTTAGGTGTGATTAGCTTAAGTTAATTAATCTTAGGTGATTAGTTTAGTTTATTTAATTGATGTAACTTAGATTAAGAGGTTTGTTTAATTTAAAGCATGTTTAATTAAATGCTAAGAGAGTTCATTTAATAATAAACATTGATGTGACATAATAGGTTTTATTTTTGATTTATTTAAATGTTTCGAAATTCTAGAATTTATAATATTATATTATATTCCGAAATTATTATAATAATATTAAAAAAATGGAAAAATTATTTTTGATCCCAGTTGCTCGAAATTTCGTGTTGATCGCTGCTTTGTGTGCTCAGATTTTGAAATTGATGGTTGGATTTTATAAATTGAATGGGGGATGACAAAGCATATGGATATTATTATTTAATTAATTTTAGGAATAAATTTAATTATTTATTAAAATTGGAAAATTTCGTCGGGATTCTAAACTCTCAGAATTTCGTGCCGATCGCAGCTATGTATTTAAAATTTGAATTTGATGATTGATTGTGGCAAATTGAGTGTTGATTGTGATAAATATGGATTTTATTCATAAAATCCCAAGTGTCGAGTTCGGCATTGAAATTGGATTGTTAATGGCTAATATCGTAATTGGATTATGTGAGTGAAATGTAAAGTATCCAAGGATCGGTATCGAATTGTCGTGTGCTAGTTGAAAGGCTCGGGTCGCAGTAGTGGCTAAGCCGACTGGATCCTTATTCTGCTAGAAATGCCGTCAAGAGAATGACGTGGCTTGGTCGCAGTAGTGGCGAGACCGACTGGACCTTCATTCTTCTAGAAATGCCGTCGATAGAATGACGTGGCTTGGTCGCAGTAATGGCGGGACCGACTGGACCTTTATTCTTCTAGAAATGCCGTCGATAGAATGACGTGGCTTGGTTGCAGTAGTCGCGAGACCGACTAGACCTTTGTTCTTCTAGAAATGCCGTCGATAGAATGACGTGGCTTGGTCGCAGTAGTGGCGGGATCGACTGGACCTTTATTCTTCTCGAAATGCCGTAATGTTAATAGATAGCCGACCTGTGAGTAGGCTATGCCCTTGTGTGGCGGTGAATAATAATTAGAATGCGTGCTAAGTGCGATCGTGATTTATATGAAAGTGATGGCGTTCCAATTGTTTGAATTATTATTACTACCTGAGATTATGTGATACAAATTGTGCTAACCTACAGGAAGGAATTGAGACGAGGTAAGTTCTCTGTGTGATGTGGCTAGGCCACCCTTGGGCGTGTTTTCTTTCTAATAGGGGTTTAGGGGGTTGAACTTGCTGAGACGTTGTCTCAGTGGTTATTGAATAACCATTTCAGGTCCCTGGTGGACGAAGCGGCCAGATAGCTTTGGTTGGCCTTGAGGAGTTGGAGAGGTGAAGTCATAAGGATTGGAGATCGTGTCCGACTTGTAGGTCATAGGACAATTCATTTTTAAGGGCCGGTCTTTTGTAGACTTTTGGCCGTAGACCTCTATTTGTAATTCTGTTGAATTATGAAAGTGTTATGTTGTGATTTAGTCTCCTGCTTTTCTATCCCGTATGTTATTGTCAGGGGTTTTATAATACGTTCCGCTTGCGCATTAATACATGAATGGGGTTGGTGACACTATCTAGGAATGTCGCATTTGATCGACCGCAGTGGGATGCGCGCGTGCTCGGGGTTCGGGGCGTGACAGATGTGATCATTGTTAAATATCAAAGCCAAAATGATATAAATTGTTCACCTCCTAAAAATAAAAATTTTGCAAAGGTTGCCAGTGGAAATGATGTAAGACAAAGTCATCATCTGTCTCTGAGATGGTTTGATTTAACAGTTCATCTGCACAATTCCCTACGAGGAAATAGTTGAAGTACTTAGTTCTGCCAAGAAATCTTATGTGCCAATGTGCCTGTAGGAGAAGGTAAGGTGTCATAGATTGAGAAGTGGTCTGTGAACGTAGCCTTTGTTTCACCTTATAAAAAGTGGTTAATTGCCTAACCATGCAAGTGTCACAATTGCAACATTCACACATCTACCAATTTTGTGAAGTTCAATATGACTTCAACAAACCAAAAAAAAAAAAAAAAGGGAAAATAGCTGCATCATTCAACTATGAATATAGCTCAGCTCAGCATCCACACATCAAGTCAGGTAACAAAGCCCCAAGCCCAATAATTGATTGACAGGCAAACTTGCGAACTTATTCATTCAATTGAAACCACAGAGTTGTATTTACAAGGATGATACCTTCAACTTTGCGCTATTTACATTCAGAGTAAATTAGAGTAGAGCTCCTCTGTATCTTGTGATGGATATGGACAACAGATCGATGGAATGCATTTTGTGACCAAACTTCATCACAGAGGTCCCTGATGATCTTTGAGAATCCAGGTACTGACCCAGGAGCATTTCAACTGAATTTCCTCTTGGCATCAGAGTCTGAATGCGGCCTCGATCCAGAAACAAAAGGATTCCTGGAAAGCATAAGATTTCCTTTGACATCTTCACCTCCACATTCCGTCAATAGTGTCTGTGACAATTTTGCACGATTCTCATGTCTTAGCCATTAATTGCACACTATAGAAAGACTAAATGGTCCACAATGCTGTTACCGGTTACCAATCTGCAGGAAAATACCCCGATCAGTTGTCCACAAATATTCCTAGTAACAAAGGACAGACATTCTCTAGAACAAGCTGGTCCATCACGACTTATTGCATCTTGCATGATAAATCCACAAAATAATTGTTTGAACAAGTAGCTTCGACTGAAACTAGCTCATCACTTGCTGCATGATGCATCTTCTCCTGAGGTATCACAAACTTTCTCAACCTGATAACTACCAAATCCTATGTTATATAGCCATATCTACAATAAAGGGAAGATTCCGATTACATGAAAACTGTTACGAGTATGATTAGTTATTAGAGAAGCAGGTGGAATCAAATCATTTTCATCTCACATTAATATGTTCAACTGTGGCTGTCTTTGAGCTAGTCACTAATAATTATACGCATTAGTAGACATACATAGTGTGTGTGTGTGTGTGTAAGAGAGAGAGAGAGAGAGAGAGAGAGAGAGAGAGAGAGAGAGAGAGAGAGTATAATAAACATTATTATGTGTCTTAAACTTTGGAATCGATATGAAAAACTCATGATGGCTTTTGCAAGAATGAGAGTTACTCAAAAAAATTTTATAACGTAATGAGTCCTACAAACTACCCTGCTTTGTTAAGAAGAAAACAAACAAGACAGTCATAATTTATAAGCTGAAAAAAGAGAGTACATACAATGCTGGAATATATGATACTTCACTTGTTAGACAGGTTAAAAGAAATGCGAAGCAAACCTCAAATTCAGTCATCAACAATTCCCCATAATTTATTTGATATTTTGTCAAGATCAACACCATACCTCTCTAGGGAATTGATGGTGCGTCTTCCGTGGGAACCAAAAATAGTACGGAGGCAAATAAGAAAAAATATCTTGTCCAGGAGGAATACGTAATGTTTTTGGTATGCAGTCACTGTAGTAAGATGCAGACACTGCATTGCCAATACAGAGTTGTCCAAATGTGAAAACCTGAATATTCTGTGCTTCATGATTAACCAGGAAATAAAGTGTTTCGGTTAAGTAAATCAGGCGAATGCTGGTCTGGAAAAGACAGTTTCAGCACACATAATTAGACAGCCAAATAACTTGAATGTCAATACATCAATAGCCCTTCCAAGATGGAAAAAAAAAAAAACACTGTGCATCAATAACCATATATTGTATTTCATATACAAAGGTGAACAATAGAACAGTCCTTTGTCTCCATAAGAGTTGAAGGTCTAGCGTTAACTCTGTCAAGATCCCATCCATAAGTTTCCCAACACCAAACCTCACACACAACAAAACCAAACCCACCCTCAGCACCACAAAGAGGTGATAATAATATGGAATAGTGGGATTGGACATGAATTTGCAACAGAAGCGCATTTAATTGCTTCCACAAGAAGCACTTGTAAACAGCTTCACAAGCCTTGGACCTCACTCTGAGATCTGCATTTACCAGTTGAGAAAATTTCACATTTGAAAATGTGGTGAAAAGCTCATTCAATTACAAGCAATGGAGCAAGTTTCTTATGTCTCTAGCAAGCTATTTTGACAATCAAGTAAGAGGAACACTTCAAGGAAACATCGACTCAAAATAATATTTCAGTATATTTCTGCCATCCTTGTTCGTGAACTTAAAGAACTATATGTTCAAATGCAACGAAAGGCGAACAAGTGAACAACATAGGGCTCCTTTTTCCCATAAAGCTAGTCTGCTGAAACCTACAAGCTACAGTCCTTTACTCGACTGGAGAACGGCCGAATAGCCGATAGTCAATCACTGTGAGACACTCAACAAATTTTACCCCCAAAGTAGAAACAGCAGGAAGAAATATTTGTATCCAACAAATATATGGAAATTCGATCAATCTGACCATATTTCAGTTGTAGTTTTGATCCAAACTCAGCAATCCAAGAGCTTAGCTAATCCAACCAAATAATTCAGCCATAGTATGCCGCATTAAATCAGGCACTATACCTCCGCAACACGGTCGACGATCGTCCCCCCACCACCCCACCACCCCCCCCCCGGGAAAACCCTGAAGTGCCTAATCCGCCAAATTCACACTGCAAACCTCACTGTCCAAGATCAAAACCGACATGCTCGATACTAGACTCTTAATACCAATCAAGTGGGAGGATCAGAGCAGTAACTGATCACATGAACACGAATTGCAATTACCTCTCGCCCCCACCCGCGGCAATGAAGCACTTCAGAACAACCATCACCCTCAACTCCACATTCTGCCGAGCAACAACATCATTCCAATCTCACGCAATCAAAATGGCGCGATCGCCCGGCGAGATGGAGAGATCGGTTGCGGTCTTCGACCGCATTGCTCGAATTCAAACCTCGAATCCTGGTCATCGCAGCGTTCGTGGACTCCGTAGCGATTTTCGCGGCTTTCGTTTTGGGTGGGGGGAAGGGAAGGAGAGGACGACGGATTTGCGAATTTTCCTAATTCGACCTCGGGCTCTTGCTCTGTCGGCGGGCATTTTCGGTGTCACGTCCGGTGATTTCGTCGTTTCCGCGAGGGCAATGAAGGAAGTTTGGCTAAAATGAGGCGTGCTCGTGGACAAATTTCCGTTCTCTCTGTTTCTCCTCTTTTGGCGCTTCCTTTGATCACAAGCTTCTTGAGTAAAATTTTTCCGATTCCAAGCTCGAATCAATCCAATAATTCGAATTATTCAAACTTTTTCTTTGCCAATAATATTTGAACTTGAAAAGAATATTATTCAACATGCAAGACAAGTGAATTAAGCTTAATTGTGGATTTTGGAGCCCGCTTCTCTCGGGTTGAGAGAGAGCTCAAGAACGTGACTTACTATGACGGATCGATTCTATTCTTTAAAATTTATATAGAAGTGGATTTGATAGTTTTTATTTTTATTTTTAGATGAATGTATGTGCAATAGTTTGAGGTGGGTTGTTTTATCTAAAATTTACAAAATATTTAGTGTGAATACTATCGGACCAATCACTATTTTATAAGATGATGTTATCGTCATCTCATAATTGCTCATTTGATATATGAGTTGTACAATCATTGGGATTGAATACTTTACATGTAAAATATTTAAACGAGTAAAAAGGTCCATAATCTTTGAGAGCAAAAGTCAACGGACTTTTTCATAGGCTGTGTTCGAAGTAAAAAGAGTTTGTAACTTCACGCACCAAAAGTCACAAAATGTCATTTTCAAATTATCAAAGAATGTGGAAGATTTTTTTTTCCTTAAATCACAATTAGCTCACGCAGACAATATAATATAAGAACCCCGATGCGTGGCATGTGCGATGTTTGGTGGCTCTCACAAATTTATGTTCACAGTCAAATGTTTATAGAAGCACAGAAAAGTTTACACAAAACAAAAAGGTGGAAGTTAAATAGTAAGAGAAACTCGAGAGAAAATTATGAAGAGTAAATTAAACAATTTTATAGAAACCAGTCATCAAACCTCTTCTTTTATTGGTAACATAAACACATCAACACCTCATTCGACTTAAGTCACATTTTATAAGCACAACACAGATTTATAGATCACTCCTTTTTGGATCAGGCGTATGCACCACTTATTCACTTTGAAAGTGAAATATTTATATGCTACCATCGTTGTTTCTGCTATTCCGTTCAAAGATTTCTTCCAGAGGAGTCCAATAAGCACAAAGATAGATCACTGGAAAGGGCAGCCCAAATAATGATGCTGCAATAAGCCATGGAGCAGTGGGAACAGTGAAATGATTCGAATTAAGGGTTCGTTCATTTCATAGAAAATACAGTGTTTTTGGAAAATATTTTTTTGAAAGTCATTTTTCGGGAAAATATCATTATTTTTCTAGTGTTCGTGTAAAATTTGAAAATGACGTGGAAAATATTTTTTGTTGTATGGTAAAAAAAATCTTTTTCTTTATGCATCTTTTTTTCAAGAATTTTATTTTCATTTTATTTTTTAAAATCGATTTTTGATTTTTTTAACAAGATCGATTTTTTTATTTTTTTTAAACAAATTGATGTTTTAATTATTTTTTATTTCTCTTTTATTTTCCTTATTTTTATCTTCTTCTTCTTCTTCTTTGGCCGATTGCTGGCCATGGCGACGGCCGATGACCGGTGAGGTGGAGCTCGCCGGCTTGAGCTCCTCGCTAGCTTGCCAATTTAGCGACCGGCGAGCTCGAGCTCCCCAGCCTCTAACTCACCACTCGCTAGAGGCTTGCGCTCGCCGCCAGTTCGCCAATCTGGTGAGTAGGAAGCTCGAGCTCACTAGAGGTTAGTGAGCCTTGAGCTCACCGCTCGCCAGAGATTGATGAGCCAGGTGAGGCCCAAGGCCGACGGCGATGAGCCTCGATCTCACCTAGGGCCAGCGAGCTCAAGGCTCGCTTGTAGCCGATCGTCGGTCGTAGTCATGTTGGCTGGTGACTAGCCAAAGAAGAAGGTGGAAAAAATAAAAGGAAGAAAGAAAAGAAAAGGAGAAAAAAAAGAAGAAAAACAAAAATAAAAATAATTTAAAATTTGGATTATTAAAAAGGAAAACAAGATAGAAGGAGATTAGCAGGGTATGAGACAAGAGAGTGAGCAAGGAAAATGTTTAAGTGGAAAACATTTTCTCCTTTTATAGAAGACTTTTTTTCCTTGATGGAAAATGTTTTTCACAATTAGTTCATTTTCCGTGAAATGAACATCGGAAAATACGGAAAATATTTTTCTGAAAATTATTTTTAATAAAATGAACGGAGCCTAAGTGATGAAAGGAGTGTATCTCAGTTAGTACATCTCGGAGGACTTCACATGGAGAGAAGAAGGTATTGTAAGAGCTATTGGTGTGAACCACTGAGTAGTTGATAAGCGGTGCATGATTTCGGGGTTGACTTTGTTCGATTCGCATGCTGGTCTTAACGGACAAACATCAAGAATCTCCATCTTAAAAGAAGAATACATCTACAAACTACCAAGATGGAGGGAAAGTCTGACATGGACTTCCTGCCTTAAAAAGGGATTGCTGTATGACCTCAATTCAGTCAGATCGGGTAGGCATTCACCACGGGAGATTGGAAACTCAGAACATCATGGAGTTGTTTGATCAAACTTGGCAAATTTCTGCACAAGAAAAAATAATGGACACCTACTCTCCTGAGTACTTTTTTTCTGATAAGAAGTGCTTCCTATTCTGTTATACATATCAACTACAAGGAGGTTTATGTACATCTTTTTCTCATGTACACTTTGCATGTTGACTAGTGATATAGTTTTCCATGTACCCTTGTTCAGATCTTCTTTGTTTTGTTTTGGTTTGGTTTAGATGTTTCAGTGGCTTTGAATTGCTAATTAACTTGCCTACTAGTGAGGTTAGGTCAAATTATATAAATTCCAAGTGCATTATTTTGTCAATTTATTACGTAGTGAATTATCTGAGATACCTTATAAATTGCTACTTTGACTTACCGCATTTGAAATTCGTCGATGCCCATTATTCATGTAGGAGAACATTAACTTCATTATATTGTATATGTCAAAGTGGCTGTTACAATGTGTATGCAAGTATCTCAGCACTTATGGCATCTCCTCTTCTACAATAACCAACACAAAATTGCGACATGAAGGAGATGGATACTCTACGTCATTAAACGCATGTCCAATTTGTTTTTTGAGTAAAGCATGGCTCTTAAGTTTGATTCACAAAAGTTGAAGAGGAGGCACGACAATTCTTAATTGTACTAAAAAAATGTTTCCAGTTGCAAATGGATTTGGTCTAACATTATCCAATGTTGCAGTAAATATGAAATAATGACCCAACTCATCTAATTTCAAATGAATAGTAGTATGGCAATTTTTTTTTACAATTCTCAAAATTTAATATGGAATAATCTCACATTGTCTGCGAGTTCTCATATTTTTGCTCTTTCTTTTCTTTTGCAATAGATAATCCACAAGCATTGACCAATATAATGAAGAGCCACACCTCCAAAAAATATTATTTGAAATAGAGAACTTTCATACTTGAGATCGGGGAGTCAATATATATTTTTCTAATAATTATAGTCATTGGAGAGGCTTCACCAAACTTTTGCTAGTCTTTGGAGAGGCTTTTGAGTTCAATTGGGAATTTGAAAATGCTAATTGAGTTAGGCCGCGTTTGGTAATGCTTTTGTTCTTAGGAACAATTTCTAATAATAAATAATTCTTTTTTATTCTATTCCCGGAATAATTTCTAAACATTTTAAGATATTTGGTAATTGTTCAAAATTCCAATTCTTGGAATAGAATTGTGTTTGGCACCGTCCTCAAAATTTCTACTTCAAATGATATTCTTTTGATTTTTAAATAATTTTATTATTTTTTCATTTTTTTTCATTTTTCTTCTTTTCCTTTATTTCTCTTCTTCTTCTACTTCAAGGTTGCCGGTCGCCAGCTTTGGGATGACCAGCAACGTCATGTCTCGAACCTTGAGCATGCGAATGATGGTCGATTAAAAATGCGATATTTCAGGAAGCGTCATCGACCCATTCTTTTTATCTTTTGATTAAACACATGTGGAAATGAATTAAATAAACACCCAATCAATCAACAAAACAGGATAGTAAAATACAACAAACGATTTCCAAAAGTCGCACATTTATTTATTCACTTGTTAACCCAACGAGTTTAACATTTACATGCCTACAACAAAATGTAACTCCTGCACGACCTATAAGCAAAAAGGGTCAGAAAGGTGAGGGTTAACACTAGCTTCACTAACAGCAAGGCCAGCCAAAAAGTGTCACATCTCACGCCCACCATAACTGCACTTAATAGTTCCCCACACTATGGCCCTAAAAATATTTAACAACAGTGGGGTGAGATATAAATCTCAGTGAGTTAACAGCTTAAACCTCGATTAGGATGCAAATTCATCTCGGAAGCAACCTAAACACGCACCACATAAAAACTTACCTCACCTTGGCACACCCCTACATATTAGCACATCTCACATGGCAATAATAGTGCAACACGCATAACTAATTATCATAACACATACTAAAAATTTCATGCGCATTACCAACACACGTGTTTCAATTATTACAACCCTCGGGCCACGGCTAACACAAGAGCCGGTAGTCTTCCGGCATGACGGGCATCGTCCCGCCCCATCGGGCACAACATTGTCTAGAACCCCGCCTAGATAGCATTCCATAAAAGAACATTGGTTCGGTCTCAACTACGACTTGGCAGCTAGACCCTCGCCAGGCATCTGATTAAAATGGGGCATCGCCCCCAAACTTCCGTTGGGTGACGGGTTCGATTAAATGACCACACAAGCATGCCAACACACAAGCCAATTTTTATCTTCCATCAATTAGCCCAGTGTAAAAGAGTTCGTGCTTAAATAACAAACCTCGGAAAATCTTTACATTTAAAATTTCGGTAAAATAATCACACGTGGTCACGTATTTAAAATCAACCCATCAAACTTTGCACACTTTTATTTTAAAACCCCATTATTTTATTTAGCATGTAAGATTCGGCATCTAAACTAGACACCTCAATTTTTTTTTTCTTGCCCATAAAACCTTTTTTTTGAAATAGTAATCAAAGCATATACATTAAACAACCAATAACACAACATAACAAACTCAAATAATTGGAATTATACATAGATCCATCCAATAAAACAAGCATAAAATTCCACTTAATTAAACTAATCCATCATTAAATTACACTAATCGAGAAAATTAAGCTAATCACAATTAATTAAACTAAGCATGATTAATTAGACTAACTATAATGAATTAAATATTTATCGAAATTAACTAAAATAATAATGATTAATTAAATAAATTACGTTTAAATAAATAAATTACGATTAATTAATTTAATCGTAATTACTTAAACTAATCGCAATTTAAACTAATCACAATTAAAATTAATCTAAACCATTCTTAATTGTAATTAAGAATAAACTAAAATTAACTAATACTAATTGCCGTTAATATTAAACTAATCCACCCTAATTGTAATTAACGTCCTAACTCACTGATTTCTAGCGACGGCAAGTTCACAGCAACGGCGGTACAACGGCACCTAGAACGGGATGCTCTTGGCTTGAACGAAAACTCGACGGCGACGACTGCAGCTCCTCAAACCCATGGCCAAAAAGAAGGGGGTGCTCGGCTTGGCCAGTGGTGGTGATCCAGGCCAAGTCGAGCCTCACTCGGCCATGGCTCGACCAAGCCTCACCAGGATTGGGCGAGCCTCGCCAGTGGCCAGGGGAGGCTCGAGCGAGGCTCGCCTAGCCACTAGCAAACTCGCTGGACCTAGCCCTGGCCTGGCAAACCTCTAGTGAGCTCACCGGACTGGTCACCAACGACCAACAGCTATGGGAGGCGGACAGCAGAGGCAACGGTGGAAGGCTGTAGCAGCGGTGGCAATTAAAGAAAAAGAGAGAGGGAAGAAGAACAAGAAGAAAGAAGAGAAAATAGAAAATATAGGTTTGCTTGATTCTAGAATTGATCCCCGGAAACAATGAATCAACTTTTTTTTACTTCTCGATTCTATTCCAAATCTACTTCCAGGAACAAAAAATTATAAATTTGTTCCCGGGAACAAAAATTTTACCAAACAAATTTCTGCTCCAAATCCATTCCTGGGAACAAAAAAAAAAATAGAAATTATTACTGTTTGGCAAGTTGCCAAGCAGACCCTTAAATTCTAGATGAGATCTAATAGGTCACATCATGTCCATGAGCTTATTTATCGTACTTGTTAGTGGCTCAAAGTTTTAATATGACACAAGACTATTCTTACACATTGGTTTTATGTACTTTAATTTAGTAGGGTTTTGCATAATAATCATAACAATGCATGGATTTAAGTTCAACTACAATGCTTCATGACGAGCAATTTATTGACACTAACAACAAGTTAAATGCAAAGGATGGTTCACCCCGAAATAAAATGTAATCTTTTCTTAATTCGATTGATCACTAGGGGAGTGCTTTGATGAAGATCAAGCCTGATAATTCCATCAGGCTTTATGCTTAGGAGTTAATTTGGGCCTGCGCCTAGTCAGCCCATTAAATTGAATCGTCTAGAGTTCACCTTAATTAGGATGAAGCGAAAAAAAACTTATTTGGAAGTTTGATGTCTGCTTTTGTTGACTTGATTTTGAATGAATCTGCCCACTCATTGGGGGGAAAAAGCTTATCTTAATCCCAAAATTTCTACACCACTTATTCCATTGATTTTTCGCGTTAAGAAATGCAATAATTTGTCAACTTTGACAGGCTAGAGTGATGTTTCAAGGAACCATTCTTATTGACCAAATTTTGCAGCAAACTAGCCCATGACTCTCTCTGCATATTCCTCAAATCCCCCTTGGCTTCTAAGTTCAATGACCTTCCTTTGTAGTTACTTAGTTTTTCTGTGGGAAAGAGCAAAGGTATAGATAGTTAAGGCCTACATCTATATGAAAAGTCTTTCTTTTCCATTAGTAGGAGTCAGGCAATGGGATCCTATCCGTGTTCTCTTCTTCCAAGAGCTTTTGAGCTAATGGAGGAAGCTTAATTTCGGTTTGAATGGAGGAGTTTGATTTGAATATTTCTGACGAGACTTTTGGACTTTCAATCACTAAAACACAAATTTAGTGGAGTATAATCAAAGCTAAAGCTACTAGAAAGCAAATTTGATCTTCCATTCGTACTTCCCAAGATTATTATTTTTTTTTTTAAACTCATCAACGTGAGTAATAACTTTAAGCTTACATTTTTTTTTTGGTCACACTCGGATTTATGACTGAAAAGACTTAAGAACTTATGAATTTCAAAATGGAATATTTTTACACCTCCAAATTCAGTGAGATTTTGTTTTCTATCATGAAACATGAAATGCTTAATTATCACAAAATTAATTTAGAAAATAAAAAAAATACTTGCAAACAAATACCATTTGTTCATAAATACTTTGATGTTTAAATACTCTAGCCAATTATATCATCAATCAACAGAAAAGTTTGATGCCGTCTAATTTAACTAAATGGAAAGTACGAAAGTGTTGTATACATGTGGTTTTTGGTTGCATCGAAATACAATCATTAGACTACAAGCTGCATTAGCTACCAACCTCCAAATAAAAGACGTGGCCTAACGTGGGAAACGTCACGTGATTAGAAGGGCAAAGTCAAAGTCTACGAAGACTTGGACTACCAACCGTCCATGATGAACCAGCTTTACTCCGAGAAGGATTCACACCCATGAATGAGCCAAGTCTCCGAAGACTTGGACGATCAAAGGCACACAGTAAAGCATTGGCAGGCCTTCTTTTCCACGTTACGATTGAACCATCTTCTTTTTCTTTGCTTTTATTGCTTTATTTCTCTTCATAATCACTTTGCTTTTTTTGACGAGATTTTCCTTGGATTCTCGCCGTGAATGATGGTTGTGGTCCCGGTGGGTTGATTATCTTGATAGTTGATTGATAGGCAGCCACCATTTGATCAAATGATTCTTTTCTCTTTTTTTAGCACAACAGCACTTTTCTTTGAGGATACAGATGAGTTAGGGCTTCTACAGGAGGGGCAAGATCCTCAACCCTGAACGCAAAAGACGCTGCCACTGCTCACACCACTCTGTCCACCAACCTCCCGGTGGAATCACGACAGACGCAAGCGATTGAGCCTCCAGTAGCTCCAGGTTCGTAGGCACCATCTATGTTTATCTTTAGTGTTCCAGCCTGCGGTGGGTTCCAAAATTGTGACGATCCGTCTCTAGTCTTACTGGATTCGCTCGATTTTGGGTTCCATCTGTTGAAACTCTTCAACCCAGCTAAAGCAGACTCCACAAGGTTGCTTGGTTCTGGTTTTCTATTCTTGAAGATGGCATGGTTTCTTGACTTCCAAATATTCCACAGTATTGTAGTAATTGTCTGATTGAACACTTGGCTTCTTGCATCCTGATCTTGAGCTCTCAAGCTCTCACTCTGCTATTCTTCCATTCACTAGTGTATTTCAAGCTTGAAACCTTCTGGTTGTTGATTGACAAAATATTCATAAATTACCATTTCTTATGAAATTTTATCAGTGTGATTAGTAAATTACCAAGATTATCTATTTTTTACCGACATTCCAATGAAGTAATAAATTAACTCACTTGAAAATTTTCATCATTGCGTAAAGTACCAACATCTTTAGAAATTTACCAACATGCCAATAAAGTAGTAGATTACCGACTTGTACAAAATTTTACGAGTGTCATAATTATATTACCAACACAGTCAAGAATTTACAAACATTACATGGAAGTATTAAATTGCCCACTCTCAAATTTTACCAGTGTTAAAAAATTACCAGCAATATCAAGAATTCATTGACATACGAGTCAAGTGGTTAATTACCAACTCTTCTTACCAGAATCATAAATAAATTACTAGCACATACAAAAATTTAACAACATTTAAATGAAATAATGGGACAAGGACCCCTGGAGTGCCAAAAGTTGGCACAAAGGGACACTTAAGTGCCAAAAGTTATGAAAGGTACACTTAAGTGTCAAAATCGGAGCAAAATTAATCACTTGAGTGCCAATCCGACCAAAATCCAGCCAAAATGCCGACGTGGCATTTTTCCAAAATGAACCAAACCTAAAACGACACCGTTTTGCATGCACGACATGGCCAAATAATGCAAAACCGGCGTCGTTTTGGGCTCATGTGATAAAAAATAATATAAAAATTAAATAAATTAAATTTAAAATTAGATTTACTTAAAATATTTAAAAAAATAAATTTAAAATTAAATTTAGTTAAAATATTTTAAAATAATAATTTTAAAACTAAAAGAAATTAAAAAAATATTTAAAAATATTTAAAAAATTAATAAATTAATAAAAAGGGGGGCGGTGGCTGCCCTCAGCCACCGCCCCCTTCTTTTTAAATTTTTTAAAATTTTAAATTATTATTTTTTAAATATTTTAACTAAATTTAATTTTAAAATTATTTTTTTTTAATTTTTTAACTAAATCTAATTTTAAAATTATTTTTTCTTAATTTTTTAAATTTTTATAATTTTAAAATTATTTTTTAATATTTTAACTAAATCTAATTTTAAAATTATTATTTTTTAATATTTTAAATAAATTTAATTTTAAAATTATTTTTTTATATTTTAACCAAATTTAATTTTAAATTTATTTTTTTAATATTATAACTATTAAAATTATTATTTTTTAATATTTTAACTAAATCTAATTTTAAATTTAATTTATTTAATTTTTATATTATTTTTTTACCACGTCAACCCAAAGCGTCATTGTTTTGCATTATTTGCCACGTCAGCATGCAAAACGACATCGTTTTGGATTCATTTCACCGGAAATTCATCATAAAAATGCCACGTCAGTCTTTTGGCCGGACTTTGGCGGAGTGACACTTAAGTAATCTGTTTTTCTTCAATGTGACACTTAAGTGTCACGCTCTTCGTAACTTTTAAATTGCTTAAGTGTCCATTTGTGCCAATTTTTGGCACTTAAAGCGTTCTTATCCCTGAAATAATATATTACCAACTCCTCTGAAATTTACTTACCAACACTATAAAAAAAATAGACTGCTGAACATTTGGAGTGCCAAAACTTAGCACGGATGGATATTTAAATGCCAAAAGTTAAGAAAATGACACCTAAGTGCCAATCCGACCAAAATGCTAACATTGTGATTTTCCAGCGAGGTAAGTGTAAAACGACGTCGTTTTGCACGTTGATGTGACTAAAAAAAAATGTAAAAACGCTGTTTTGTCTCCGACGAGGTAAAAAATTAAAATTTAATTTAATTTAATTTAATTTAATTTAAAACAAAATTTATTTAAAACATTTAAAAATACAAATACAATTATTAAAGAAGAAGAAAAAAAGGTGGGGGGGGGGGGAGACATCGAGAGCCGAGCCCTTGTCGTTGTTGCTGAGAAGGAACGGCAATCTCAAAGGATGACAGAGGGGGAGGGTCGACCGGGGTCGTTGGCCCTCGGCCGATTGGCGGCGAGGGCCCATGAGCCCTTGCCGGATCTGGGTGAGGGCCATGACCCTCGCCCTAGATTTGGGTGAGGGCTCGCGGGCACTCGCCGCCTCCCTGCCATCATTAGGAAGGGACGGCGATGGAGGGAGGAGGGTCGGCCGGTGCCACTGACCCCCGGTCGATTGGCGGTGAGGGCCCATAAGCCCTCGCCTCCCCGTTGCCACCGGGAAGCGCCGGCAACGAAGTGGGGATGGTCGGCCGGGATCGCCGGCCCCCGACCGACTAGCGGCAAGGACTTAGCCCTTAGCCGCTACCTCTTCTCCCCCACATTTGAAAAAAAAAATTAAAAATTAAAAATTTATTTTTATAATTTAATTAAATTAATTTTTATATTAATATTCGAATATGCTCAAAAACGACGTTATTTTTGCCTTTCTTTTTTTTTTTTGTTGAGTCGCATTCCAGCGAGCCACGTAGACGAAAAAAATAATAAAAAATTACCATGTAGGATTTCCGGTGGGGTTCACCAGAGATGGCACTTAAGCGTCGCTTTCCTAACTTTTAGCATTTAAGTATCCCTTCATGCCAAATTTTGGCACTTGGGCTGTACTTCTGCCAAAAAAAAAAAAAATACATACCAATATATTAATGAAGGAGTTAACCAACTCCTATGACATTTTATCCATGTGGTCATTAGATTGGCAACTCTTATCATCAATTGGTTTTACACTTTATCTTAAGATTATGTTGAAAGCAATAGGATCTTTGAATCACATAAGGTGATCAAATCAAAAAGGCAGAGTCGTGGAAGCTAGATTTAAACTACTTAAACTCATACCCTTGTTCAAATCCAATTCAAACGTCGAGCAATACTTGAAGTAATGTCTACAATATTGGCACTTAATTTTTATTTTAACACATCAAATGAATAGCAAAAGTATAGGTATTTTATCTTCAACTCGGAATTCCTATAGACTAATGGTCTCACCATGTCTACAAGTCCTTGGCAGAAAAACTTTCAACACTATTAATATATTGGAAAGTGGAGGGGCACGTCTCTAGGACCAATATAAAATATAACCAATTTTCGAGCTTAGTTATGAGAGGAATCTTCTTCTTCTTCTTTTTCACTTAGTCTATGAAGTTGGAGCCCAGTGCTTATACAATAAGCATTCAGTGTGGACATCTTTAATTTTGAGATGCCTGACAATAATGACATGCGCCCCTCCTAATTATATAGAGTAATTATAGAGGAAGCTAATTGTCACACCCCGAACCCCGAGCACACAAACATCCCACAAAGGTAGATAAATTCATGACGTCTTAAAATGCATTGTCGACCCATTCCTTTTATCTTTCAATTAAACTCAAGCGGAAGCATTTAATATAAACAACACCCAGTCAATCATAACAAATATAACAGGGATAGCACAGAAAACACCACAACATCAAACCAAACACTTCAATTACAAATTTACTATTAACCCTAGGAAATTTAGTGATTATGAGTCCTTACACCAGCAACTTCTAACCAACCAACAAAATCAACAATAGGTCAAGGTTAATCTAAACTTCACTTATGCCAGCCCAAATCTCTCGTCTCCAAAGGGACCCCGAACCGAGCATGACGGTTCTCCATACTACGGGCTTGAAAAATATTAAACAACAACGAGGTGAGATATAAATGTCTCAACAAGTTAATGACCTAAGCCTCAACTAGAACACTAATTCATCTCGAAGGCAGCCTAAACATGCAACATTATATCAATGGTAAATCAATAGCAAAGCAACCCTTGCTTTGCCTTAACTATGAATATGGTTAGGAAACCAACCCTAAAGACAAATATTAAAGCTGTCAAGTAACCCGTAGGCATCCTTACCTCGCCTTGGCGCATCCTGCACATTAGTTAATCACATATGCCAATATCAATGCATTAAGCATAACTAATAATCAAAACACATTTCATAATATCCATGCGCATTGCCAACACACGTGTTCCAATTATTATGACCTCTCAAGCCATAGCCACCACAAGGGTTGGCGGTCTTCCGACATGATTGGACATCGTCTCGCCTAATCGAACACAACAATGTCTAAAACCCCCACCTAGATGACATTCTTTAAAGGAGCATCGATCCGGCCTCAACTGCGACTTAGTATCCAGACCCCCGTCGGGCATCGGATTAAAATCCATAGTTGAAATCGATCAAATGCAACTTTAATATGACCTAAACTATCAGTGCATTGATGAAATAATAATTTCATATATTTTGAAAGGGGTCAAATTTCATGATATCACACTAATACTCTATGTCCATTCTTCCCAAGATAGAGCAAACTCTCAACCACCATGATTAGATTATCAAACAAACAAATTACATCGGAAGCATCCATGAAATTGCTATTGAATCTTGTATTATGCATTAGATGTTGAATAACACAAAACCACGCTATTATTTGTTGTAAATTATATAAGTTCCAAACCCTACATATTGTTAACTTTGTCAATGTCCGATCATGTTGCGGCATCATTTTGAAAATATACCATCTTGTCATCTCGTTGTGGCATATTTAGTCATCTCAAAGCTTTTAATTGGTGTCTCACAATTGACTATATAAACAAGTAGAATGCTTCATAAATACAAATAATCATCAATATCACTAGTAAAGAAGTACACACAATTGTTTGGCATGCATATAGTGTGATATCCTGAAATTCGACCCTGTCTCGAATATATGAAATGGGCATTTTGTCAACGCGCTTATGGTCCTTTTTCTCAAAGCTAATCATTCTTGAGTTAACTGATCTATTAGATGAAGCCGTTAAGGGATATAAACGTAGCAGACTCGAGAATTCGATCAGAAATCGACTGCTCGACCGTGATAATTGGCAAGGGTCAATACGACACCGTATAATCGAGTTGAGATCATATATAAGTTGATTCAACGGAAACACATAGTCCAATAGCGGGTGGTTCCGCACGATTGCGATATTTACGTCGAACGGCTATATCCTGATTTTCTATCGATAATACACTTGGGACACGTAATTGAAACCTTGATATTTTTACGACAATCGAGAGTTGACTACAAGTCGGAGATGCACAACGTGGATTGAAATCATCAACCACGGGTCAAATGTATTGAAATTCCTAAAAGCTATCTGGTAGATTAGATCGCGTTAAAATCGTGTTTGGTTGATTTTAACCACGAAATTGAATTCGATTTCGAGATTCGGACGTTCAAACGTGTCACGACTCATTTTTAGGATCTCGTCTCATCTTTTGGGAAAATTCCGTCGAGTTCAGAATTTTGCAGAAAAATTAGGTTTTCGGACAAAATGGAAATTAAGTGGAAATTCGGATGGGAGTTTAAATGGGTTATTTTGCTGTCCAAAAATAGTTATTTGTGATAATTAAGGGCAAAAATTCCCATTGGATGGCCATTAGACTTTAGTGGCAAGAAGACTTTGGTGTTATTGTGATGATGAGAAGATATTTGGGCTAAGCATGAGATTGGTTGATAGCTTGACTTCCCCTTGTCTCTCTCCTCCGATTTTTCTTTCCCCCATTGCGTGCGTTCTTCTCCCCTGGTTGCCGACCATCTCTGCCCATTATCCCCTCATCCTTATCTTCTTCCTTTGCTTTTTCTTTCTCCCTTATCTCCTCTTTCCTCTCTCCCCTCATGCACACAATCCATCTCTCTCCCCTTTCTTTTCCCTCCCTTATCCCTTTACATGTAGAACCTCCTCAGCTGAAGCAACCCATCCCTCCTTTTGCAGTTCTTCATTTCCTTTCTTTTGGGGTTGCCTCATGCCCACACCATCCCACTACACTCCATCTTTAACACCCACTTCCCCTGTGTCAACACAGCAACTTCATCATCACCATACAACAACAACTCCACTCCTACCAGCTGAGCAGCCACTGTCTCACCACCTACCACCTCAGCTTCGCCACCCACCTCTAGCGCCGTGTAACCATGCCCATTCAGCTCGCCACCAGCCCATTGATCCAGCCTCTCCAACTCCAAAGTAGAACTGAGTTTCAGTTTAAGGGAAGAAACTTCTGGGGCTATTTTCAGCGTCGTCCGAGCCTCCCTTGGTGTCACTGTGGGATTGTGTTTCGCTCACCGTCACATCACCGTCGCTATGGACTCACTGGACCACTAAACCAGTGAGTTTACTCACTAAACATTACTTAGGATATTAATTATACTTAAGGGTTGTTTAGATTAGCTTAAAAATGGATTAATGATAATTTAGAATAGTTAGATTAGCCTTAAAATAGATTGATGTTAATCTAATTAGTGAGATTAGCACTGTTGAGGATGGATTAGTCCAATTCAGTGGACAATCTGCAATTCGGATTTCTGGACCCTCGCCGTTTGCCCTTTTTTAAGATCAAAATGGGTTGCGATTTTGAGGTTGCTTCATTCTTAAGAAATGTTTTAGACATCTACAACTATACCATATATTTTACTCATGATTTTTATAGTTTTCAAAGTATGATATTTTAGCTTCGTCATTTGCAAATAGAATCTTGGACTATGCTGGAATTTGTGACCTTTTGAGATTTTATGAATTTTTATCAACTTTTAGGGTTCGAATTTCAAAATGGTTTCTTCAGAAAAGTTGTTTGTCACATTTTCTAGTCTAACATAGTCAGATTTAAGATCAAACGGATAATTTTTAGATCTCGAACCAAGCTTGTTTTGAAAAACGTGATTTATGGAAACGGACACAGTTTTTGTATTGATTTAAGCGATTTATTGCTCTTAATTTAGAATGACCTGGGTTAAGGTATATTATGTAAAATGTTTTTTTAGGTATCTTTTATAACATATTCAAATTTGAGAATTTTTTGAACTTGTTTGATTAGGTTTTTAGATTTAAACTTGGAGACGCGTGAGTGGCCCGGTTTCTGCCGTTTAAGATCGGTTGTGATTTTGTTGTTGTTCTTGGTATAGTGCTTGCTAAATCATGTTTATTTGGTGATGTGGTTGACTTTTGGCTTGCTTAGGACTTACGCGTGAGGTTATATGAATGATTGTTCTATGTTGATGGTTTATTACTATTGCAAAAAGTGATCTTTTGGATTATTAAATTGAAAATAAATGAGATGTCGGGTCCGAACACCAAAACTTACTTGCCCAATAAAACAATAAATTTTTAAACCAAGTGCATGCAAGGTTTGACGGTTTAATTTTGAGTACTTGAACCCCTATGAATTTATTTCTAAAGGCTTGAACAAAAATAAAAGGAGGTTGCTAAAGGTTTGTTTCAAAAGAGAGGGTTGAAAAAGAAATTAGAAAAGAAACTAGAAAAGATTATGGACCTAAGCTCCTTTGGCATAGCCGTCTTTGTGACGTAGCCGTGCTCAATGGGGAAGAGACGATGTCTGACTACGCCAGTAGACTGCCAAACATAGGAGTCGACAATACCCTAGAGGGGTTTAATTAACAATTGGAACGCATGATTGGTTGAGTTTGATGCACCTGATTATGAGACAAAACTGTATGACATGGTATAGGACGTGTCATAATAGTTTGGCCTTATAATCAGGACCCTTGTGATTAAATAAGTTGTTGAGGCGTTTCAACTGTCATGTGCATTAATTATATGCATTTGTGTTATGAACTGTGCTGACCTGCAGGGTGGACCTAAGACGTGGTAAGTCCTTATGGTTGTGTGATTGTGTGGTTATGACACTTCTAGATGTATTACCCTCCTAATCGAGATTTAGAGCGTGAACTCACTTAGATTTATATTTCATCCCATCATGGGCTTAAATTTTCAGAGTTGTAGAGCAAAGAATTTGGAGCCTAGCTGAGGGGACCTGAGGAGTAGGTCAGTTAGGTCAGCTTCTTTTTGGACAATCATCTTTTGAAGTTTTTTGGGTTGTTGACCTTTTTGTATATGACTTAGTGTGAATATAAAGGCGTGTTTTGTTTGTGAATCTATTGTCCCACTTTTCTATCCTGAGATAGTTACTGTCAGGAGATTTATTATTCGTTTTCACATGTGCAATAAAATGAAAGGGTCGGCAACTCGTCTTGGGAAGTCGCGAAATTTTATCGACCGGAGAGGGATGGGCACGTGTTCGAGGACCGGGGCGTGACATATACTTGCATAAAAAATGTTGGTAATGTTACTAACAAATAGACGTCGAAACAATGTTAATAATCTACTAAAAATTTAGGGTGATGAAATGGTTATTTTTTTTTAGGACTCACTAGTAAAAAAATTTAGGGAACTCGTAATCTACTAGAGGAAAAACACACCCACTGGTAAAAGCAAACGACTATTCGTGATCTGCAAGAACATTTGAAGCAGGTAAATCAATTATTTCGTTAGCATGTCACTAACAATAAAATTGCAACTCATAATATCAAAACAAGGTTAATAATATAGTAAAGATTTATACTTGTAAAATAGTTATTTGTTTGTAAGTTACCACCCTTAACCAAGACTTCTAACAAAGCATGCAAACAACTCATAGTTTACTACCAAAAATACTTGCCCACTTATAAAAGCAAACAATTGCTCGTAAGTTACAAAAGTATTTTCCATATGGTAAATCAATTATTTTGTTCACTCGGTATTTAAAAATGAACATTGCTACTCATAAATTTGAAACGGTGTTAACACCATATTTGAATTTAGAGGGGCTAAAATAGGTCTTTTGTTTGTAAGTTGGAACATCAATTGAGACTATGAATAAAGTATGTAAGCATTCATATTCTATAAACGAAAATACAAACCCATTTGTAAAATCTAAAAGAAAAAAATGGTAATCCACTATTTGGTTTGAGGATGAAAAAACTATTTTTTTTTTGATAGCTTTCTAACAATTGCCCGATTCACAAGTTATCGATTAATTTTTACTTATCAATGATACTTCAAGTTTATAATTGGTTCTTTAAATCTAGCATGCATGAAACAAAACTCCATTTTTAGTTTACAGAATTTTAGAAACATGTAAGATTACAAACTACAACTATCCCATCACATGAATAGCTTTGGTTAATTTTTTGATCCATTCTAGAGAGAGTGGCAGTCATTTTTGCAAAAATGACATTAAAGAAAAACAATTTCTATTGTAGAAATTCAAGAAGTGTGGAACTTTTCTTTTATAAAAAGGATGCTTTGCATCGTGTTATGTCAAATGAGAACATGTTCACGCTTTCCCTTTGAGATTGAAAACTCCTAGGAAATAATTTATGTTCTAAACATTTGAGAAGAGCTAGCTGTTTTCTGTAAAATGAAAACTTTGCACTGTGCAATGTTAAGGTTCTCCCTAGGAGATTTAATCTCCTTAAGCTGTTAAAACGCCCCTCGAGATTTAATACTCATATATTCATGTGCATTGTCAACTTTGATAGGCTGGAGTGATGTTGCAATGAATCATTCTTATTGAACAATTGTAGCACACTGGCCCACTACTCTCTGCATATTTAGCTAATCCTGAATACTACGTTTAATGACCTATAGAGATCTCCATTATTTGTTTGTCAGGCTTCTAAACATCTTCCATCTCTGTTTGCCACTACTTTTGCTGATATGCTATTTAATATTTCTTGAAGATCAAATCGAGTAAATCAATGGAGGGGAGCGTAGAAACACAACATGCCTATAAAAATGATGGAATAGTAGGGAGCGCTTCTTTTACTCACACTGTGACAGAAGGTCAGGGAATGGTTAATTCATCAGGATATGCGTATGAAGTATTCTTGAGCTTCAGAGGAGAGGATACTCGAATAGGTTTTACCAGCTTCCTTTACACTAGTATGATAGATGCGGGAATCAGCGTTTATAAGGATGACAAAGAGCTTTGTGAGGGGGAAGAATTTGGCGCGGAACTTCTCCAAGCAATAAATCAATCGGAGATCTCAATACCTATATTTTCAAAAGGTTATGCCTCTAGCGTATGGTGTCTCAAGGAGCTTGTCCGGATGGTTGAGTGCCAAAAAACTAGGGGACAAGATTATGCCCATTTTTTATGATGTGGCACCTTCGAGGTTCGACACCAAACTAGGGGTTATGGAGAAGCCTTTCTTTCACATGAAAATAAGAATCGATATGACAAAGAGACTATGCATCAGTGGAAGGCTACTCTGAGTGCAGTTGGGACAATAAACGGGTGGGATTTGCACAACAAGACCAACAGGTGACTACCTCTATCATTCCATTTGATGTGCCATGTACCATTAAAACTTTTAATGTGGTTCAAATGGTTTCTTTTCTAGATTTGTGTTAGCCTTGTTGAAATTGAATTTTATGCTATTGAAATTATACTTTGCAGAAATCACACGAAATAGTGGTACAATCCCAATTTTATCCTATTTCATTCCAAAGAACTTTCTTTCTTTTTTTTCTTTTTTAGTTAAGGTCATTCATTAACCATATGGGCCAACGCTAATTTATTTACAATAGAGTAAATCCTTGTAGAAAGCATTTCAAATAGGTCTTTAGTTTTCACTTTGTTCTTGTGAGAACATAGTTTGGTTTAGTACAGTTTTCTAACTCATTGCCATTTGACCTCCAACAAACACTAGGGAAGAAGGTGAGATCGCAAAAACAATTACCCATAAGGTTTTCAATGAGTTGAAGAAGGCTTATTTGGTGGTATCAAACAACTTGGTTAGTGTGGACCACCATGTGGATAAAATCATGGAAAAGATAGGTGCTCACACAAGTAAAACGCGGATTGTGGGAATTCATGGGATGGGTGGCGTTGGAAAGACAACGATTGCAAAATTAATCTATAATGAGCTTTCCAACAAGTACAACAATTGTTGCTTCCTTTCCAACATCCGTGAAATGTCAAAGCTCAAGGGCATTTATTACTTGCAGCAACAGCTCATCTCTAACATCCTTAAGATGAAATGGATGGATATAAAAAACATTGATGAAGGGATTGAGATCATTAAAAAAAGGTTGTCTAATAAAAAAGTCCTGCTTCTTCTCGATGATGTGGGAGAAAAGGATCATATGGATGCACTTGTAGGTAAGCGTGATTGGTTTGGTAAAGGGAGCAAAGTTATTATTACTACAAGAAGGAAAGATGTTATCCACATCCCAGAAGTGGACTGGAGGTATGAGCTTACGGGCTTGGATGCCACTCTATCTCTTCAACTTTTTAGCAAGCATGCCTTTAGAAGAGATTCTCCTACAAAACAGTATATCAACCGATCCAAAAGGGCAGTACACATTGCTGGAGGTCTTCCATTAGCCCTTGAGGTCATAGGTTCACTTTTATCCGGCAAAAATAAGAAAATGTGGGATGCCACATTGAAGAAGCTAGAAAGTGTTCCTCATGATGAAGTTCAGAGTAAGCTGAAAGTAAGTTATGATGCATTAGATAATCGACAACAGCATATATTCCTTGATATAGCTTGTCGAATGATGCATTAGATAATCGACAACAGCATATATTCCTTGATATAGCTTGTCGATTCATTGGATATCATAAAGACATTGTGGTTAATTTCTGGGATGCATCTGAACTTTTTTCAGAAGTAGCCTTGGAAGTTTTGCAAAACATGTCTTTGATAAAGATTAGAAAACGTAATAAATTGTGGATGCATGATCAACTTAGAGATCTCGGAAGAGAAATAATTCGTCAAAAAAGTGAGATGAAAATAGAGAAGCAACGTTGGGTGTGGAATCCCAAGGAAGGATTGGATCTGCTGAGGAGACATAAGGTAAAATGCCTCATGCAACACATCTCCAACTTACTTATGGACATACTCTTTAAAAAACAAAAAAAAAAAAGCAATTACTTTTTTTGTTCTCTAGCACCATCGTCACCTACTCAACTAATTTTTGCTCTTTTAGATTTAAAGGAATGATAGTACTCAACTCAACCCCTTAAAATAGTGAACTTGAGTAAATGTGTTTCCTTTCAACTTTTTTGTTTAAAAATTTTCCTTGGGCAGGAAAAAGAAGAAGTTGAAGCTCTTCATCTCAAGTTTGACGATCAGCACCATTTTACCTATAAGGACTTTAAGAGCCTGCCAAATCTAACGTTCCTTGAAGTAGATGACTCGAAGGAAAATTTTCGTGCAAAAAGGAAGCTTTTTTGGCTCAAATGGCCATCATATGCTCTTCCAACTAATATTTTCCGAAGGAATTCAAATCTTCTTCCACAATTACGATGGCTTTCTTGGCATAATACTTGCCCAACATTTAAGATTGCAAATTTCGCCATGGAGAATTTGATTATCCTTGATCTATCTTGGAGTGAAATTACACATGATTGGAAGGGGTGGAACCACATGAAGGTATGTTATATGCTAGACAACACGTATTCTTTTGTCTTATTAGATTCAAAAGTAAACTTTGCAAGATTTTCTCTTGCAGGTGATGAAGAATTTGAAAGTTCTAGATCTAGCCCATTGCCAATGCTTGAAGAGAACCCCCAACTTCTCTGCTCATTCAAATTTAGAACGTTTGATCTTATCGAAATTTGTGAATCATTAATTGAAATTGATAAATCAATTTATCATTTGAAATGCTTAGTTTTCTTAGATATAAGCAATTGTCTGAATCTTCAGAGGCTGCCGGATGAGCTGGGTAGAGATCTTGCAAGCCTCGAATGCCTATCTCTAAGAAGATGCTTGAGTTTGAGGAGGCTTCCGGAGACAATCGGGAATTTGGAATCGTTGATTGCGTTGGACATAAGTTACACGAGCATCAAAGAACTACCCAATTCCATCAAAAAGTTGAAGAATTTGAAAGTAGTGGAGATGCAGTTTAGTAACATAAGCAAAATACACAATGCCTTTAAGACGATGGAGAAGCTTGAAAAAATAGAAATTGTCCGCAAGGATCATCCTAACGAGCGTTTACACGTGGAAATTGGTGATTGCATCTATGAGAATAAATCCTTGAGGATCTTGAGATTGAGAGGGTGAGAATACACGCCCTACCAAGGCTTCCTGAAAGTCTCATCGAATTAGAATTGGAGGAGTTGGGGGTGGACACGTTTCTGAATCTCTCAAATCTCGCTAACTTAAAGGTATTGCATCTAGGCTTTGGCCCACCTAATGGTGATGGGAAATCTGATGGGCTTATGGAAGAACCGATACCACGGTGGATTGGGAACTTAAGCAAATTGGGATCTCTGAAACTGCGCTTCAGGGAGACTACCTCATCGACAGACCTCAGCCTCCCTCCTCATCCGCGTCGCCTCCCGACGCTTCCCTCAAATTTATCCTCCTTACTTCTCTTTGGTTGCGACTCACTTTGCTCGATGGATCTATCGAATTTGAGGAAACTGTCGTCTCTCTCGATTTTGTATTCTGCAGTTGCGGCAATTGAAGGCCTTGGTTGTTTGGAGAACCTACGATATTTGGACCTTGGTGACCTCGGACAGCTGGCGATGTTACCTGATCTAAGCAACTTAAACAAGCTAAGGCGTATTCAAGTATCCGATTGTGGTAATCTAGTTGAGATTCAAGGAGAACTACCGCGGTTTTTGGATAAACTTACAATTTATTCCTGCGATTCATTACAGGATTTCCCCGATCTGTTCAGCTTAATGGATAAGACAGATGTTTATATGCATATTCGCAATCAGATGTTTGAATATACATGTGGACATCGGTTGCAGCTTTATGGCTTTAAATATATGCAAATCCCTGATCTACGCAATTGGAATGGACTAACAATTCTTACAGTAAGAGATTGTCATAATCTGGTTGAGATTCAAGGCGAACTACCCCAATCTTTGGAAACATTGTGGATTCAATGCTGTGAATCTTTACAGAAGTCGCCTGATCTATCAAGCTTGAAGGGACTGCGAGAGGTTACAATAGAACGTTGTGGGAAATTAGCAGTGGAGGAAATTTCTTGGCTTTGCTCGGAGAAGTCAATCGAATTTGTGGGAGAAGACGATAAATAAGTGCACATTGCACTTGGAAGCTTTTTGATGCGCGACCACAAATTGTTCCCTTGTGTTCAAACCTTAAACAAATTGAGGTAAGTACCGATGTTTTCCTTTTTTGGCAATCAAATTCTTTTGCAAATATGAACGGAGAAGTTTTGCATGCACTTTTTAATGACCTTTTAGCGGATTCTTTTCTGAAAATCTGATGAAGCATTGAAATTACGGTACCTCTAAACAGCCGGAGGGCTCTTAATTATGTACAAGTATTTCTGTTCTTTTCCTAGTTTGGTTTGGCTTTTTTAGCTACATTTACTTAGGATGATTTCTCCTAGAGATATGCATGTCGATTGCATCGTTTTTATTTGATATGTACCAAGCTATTAGAGATCCTTGTCGATTTCCTGCTTCATATATTTGAAATTGATAACCTCGCTTTGCATTGGAGATAACTTTGCTATGCTGTAAACATATAGATGGAATGTTTGCTGGAAGGTCATATGACTATTGTTCTCATCCTGGGACTTTACAGCACAATCAACTCATTATTGCGACTTTGAAGTAGGCAGACACTCTATTGCTATGCTTAAGTTCAGTTTATTTCTCAGGAAAGGTGTGCTTCTTAGCGGGATTTGTAAATGTTATGGAGAAGTCATAAATGAGGGAGCCACCGCAGTTCCGAGATTACCAGTGTGCAAGCACTGGCTAAAGCAGCAGCATCGGAATATCTTATCTCAGCAACGATGCCTTCAATCTTAACAATCTTTGACGGGCACACTGACAAGGATCATTCTGTGCAGCAAACATCGCCTACAGTTGTAACTAAGAGAATGCAGCATTTGCTGTACCAGTAGAGAAGGAGACCATCTTGCCAAGACTCAAGAATTGCACTCACTTACAAAAGATCGGTAAGAAAAAGAGAGCACCTTCCCTCAATGCTGCCTTCAGTAATTGAACTGTGCATTCAGAAGCAATATCAACATTGTTTCTGTCATGAGACCCACTCAATTCCAGGAAAACACTGGCACAGCCACCAAAGTCAGTTATGTGTCATATGCTACTTGCCACCTCAGAAGAACTTTCATTAGGTAGTGTTGGCTCTTCCATGTACGTGAAAACTTTTGTAGAACCTGGTGATCATAAAAGAAGAGCTTTGCACAAGCCAAGCATCAATTTGAGAAAATCTTCCAAATTCTTCCCATGTACAAACTGCGAAAGATTTCCAATCTGGCATGCTACTTTCAGCAAAGAAAGCAACTTGGGATCCACATCCAGAGCCGATGCCAGAGCCACGCGCAGCTCAACATCGTTCACATTTGCACAGGACAGATCACCAAGTGAAAATTTGAAGCAGTGGTTGACTGTCTTTGGGTGTAGAATCTCAGAAATTTTAGTCAAGTTGAACTCTATGAGCATCAGGGAGAGCTTCTGCGTACACATTGGTATTGTGGTCCTCATCCTCAATCAAGGTTGGGTAAAGAGGGAGAAATTACACCAAGGATATGGATTTCAAGTCTGCCAGCTTAAGCTCTAACTTTGGAGTTTTGATTAGGAAAATGAACATCGCATCAAATGGAATCTTGAGGGACAGAAGTCTGGCATCACCATCCTTGTTGCCCTTATACAGAACATCCAGACTCAGCAAAATCCCACGGATGAATATGTCAGAGCTTTCAGCTCTGTGATAGACTGAATGCCTGCATTTTGAGCTGGCAATGCAGGTTCTAGGAGCGGATCGGTGTTGTGCTCTTGTTTTCTTTTTCAATCCTGAACTACTTTTGGATCGTGTTTGTAATTAGTTTGCTGAATTATGCTTCATGTGAGTGTGAACCATCTAAGTTTTGCCTGTTCAGTGTTTGGTGATCATGTGCAATTTTGGTGTTTGATGAAATGAGTTATGTGCTTGAGTCTGCGTTGCTGGAATGTCACCTTCACGAAGCACCTGAAGCAGAAGCTGAAGGGCAAGGTCTATTGTGACGGCTTCCTCTCACTCCGCACCCCCACTGGCAAGGTACCTTCGCTTTCACTACTAATATTTGCCAGTGATGTCCAGCTCAACCCGGTCGGCAATTTAGTTGCCTTTGATTGGGCTTGGACATGATTCGGTTTGATTGGCTAATCTGTGCCAAAATTGCTAGCTATCGATTTATTACTGTTTTCCCCCATATTTAGTTTGCTCGATCGAACTTAATGGCAGCATCTTGATGCTGCCTAGGGTTTCATTTTTTCTATCATCAGATATTGTTCTGTTATGTGCTTTTGCTTGTAATGCTTTCCGTGATTGAGCTTGTTTGAAGTAGATTAGTCCATGCTGTGATTGATGGTCGGATATATGATAGGTAATGCCCTATGATGATAGCGAGCAGCTGTTGGAATGCAGAATTTTGAAGAATGATGAAGTTATTTGTTCTGGTGAGTTATTGATGTTCAATGCTTATTTGGTTGATGTTGGAGAGCCTGAAGGAGGTCTAAAACTTCTTGATGATACTTATATTGATAGCTAGATTATTGTTGGGCCATTGGATTTATAAGTTCCCTCTGCCTATGGTATTGCTTGCTAGTCTTCTTCATAGTTGTTTTGTTGGGTCAAATGATCAGTCGGTGCAATGTGATGAATGTGAAGTTGATATTTTACTTCTCGTTTGTCTTGGAAAAAAGAGTGTTGCTCGCATACATATATGCATAGACCCTCCTTTGTGATGCTTTGCTTGTTGTTCATCTGGGAAATTAAATATTTGTTCTTTTGCTTGCTTAGAACAGCTGCTTGGGTACGGTTCAATATATATTTGATTGATTTTAAACCTAGGTGTAAACATTTGCAATTGATCTAATGTTGCTTTTGTTCAGTGTGCAACTGGTCTTTTGAAACTCTATGTTTTTTGAGTTTTTCCTTTTGTTAGCCTTACTTTCAATTGATGCAGAGTTTTGGTTGAGTTTCTGGTGTGAGGTTCACTATAATCCCCTCTATGAAATACAAGGTGTGTTTTCCTTTTAGCTACTTAAATCCTTTGGCATGGAATGTACAGTTGCATTGCCCACATAACTTTTCATTTTCTGCAGATGCTCCAATTACCGAAAAAGAAACATTGGATATTTTAGAAGAAGTTGGTTGCTCACGATGTTGCGACCTGCAGGAAATGGGAACCAAAGTTATACCATCCCTATACCTTACATATATAGATTCTGCATTCCAAATAGCACAGATTGCTTTACAATGCCTCCAAATGACTCCTAACGAGCGGCCTTCCAGGACTATAATTGTGGCAGAACAGGAATCAGTAGAAGCTACCAGTGCCAATAGAATTCCACAGGATGCTTGAATTCACTTATCACGTGGCTCTTGCTTCATGTGATGCAAATCAAAGTTTGTTGTTCCATACTTTTCCATTTTTCCCAGGATTAATCTTGGGCTTTGAATGTTCATTTCCATTGTACCCTGTAGTTACTAGGAGTCGTCTTCTCTTGTAAGTTCTTTGTAATATCCATCGAGATTGCATTACTGCATTATATCTTCAAATAAAATGTACGATGGTACATTTCATCACATCCTGCTCTTGTGATGTACCCTGTTAAGTTCTTATTTCTGAAGCCTCTTCTCCGTGTCTGTGCAGTTGAGTTGGGTTAACAAAGCTCATGCTCGATTCTGTTAGGCAACAAGACTGATCGATATGTTGCTTTCAAGGGGAGGATTTTTTGGACCTTTTCTTTCACCATGATCATGCTTTACTTTTTTTAGGTTATGGCAGGTGAACAATTTCCTTTCAATCTGGTATCTCTGGATGTAATTTAATTTTCAGAGTAGGACACCAGTGCATTTAAAGCTCTTTACTTGGGGAGAGACATTATGAACTCTACACTGGAGTTCCAAAGCTTTTTGCGTTAAGTCTACGTCTCTGAAGAAATACTGTGTGCGGCCAAATGTCGGAAATACTGTGTGTGGCCAAATGGAGCATCTGATTCAAAATCGTGTAGCTCAAGTCCAAGGAATATTATGTTCACATACTTATTAGAGCCCCTAACATACTTGTGAGGAGAAACATGCCCATGGTACTTGAATCGGCTAAAAGATTCTTCTGTAATTTCTTTGCCATGACATGTGAATTGGACTATATTATTGCTGGGGTACGAACTGCTTAAGGTGGAGTCAGTTGCATTGCAGCAAGGATCATCTTTGAATAAGATTTTGAATGCCCGCCATAGTAGTCTAATATACCTTAGATAAAGGGAAACCATGATAGGCCTTAGAAGCTATGTCCTGATATTTCAAGAGAATTGGAGTAGCTTGTCATCCTATCTTCTATTTGATGCAGTTACCATGTAAGCACAACAAGTAGCTCCACCTATCTTGCGGCGCAGAGACAAGTTCGTGATAGAGGTGAAGAGGACATCACTGTTGACATGACAAGTTTTACTAATATATGTTTCATAATCTTTCGGGTTAAGTAACTTGAGAAATTTCTTTTAGATTTTTTTGTTTGATAAAGGAAGTGGTAAGTGCATAGAGGAGAGGAAGATAAAAGTAGTCCTCACCAGTCTAGTGGAATCCCCATCATTGTTAAGGGTGAGCATGGTCCAGGTTGATCCGGGCCACCCCCTAACCCTAGGACCAACCCGTACAATGTCGGTCCTCAATTTTTAGGACCGAGGACTGACCCTATTGAGCCTAGGACCAAGGACCGGACCGACCCAATGGGTTCGGTCCAGTTCCAGGGTCAACCCGGGACCAATCGATAATTTTTTTCGTCTTATTTTTATACTCCCTAAAAAAGCAAACCTACAAATTCAAATTATACATCCATTGACAATGCGGCATTGTGCAACTAAATTATAAATACCAATACATATTTAGCAAATTTAAGATGACACAATAGAAATTTCGTACTTGCTAACCGCTCATCGAGATATGGGACAAGATGAAATGTTCTTGTAATCATCTATCTTTAATATTCATAACATCATATACAAAAGTGTTTTCCTGCATTTGATCATGTAAAGTCCACTCAACCAAAAAATGAGCTTCACACCACTTGACTAGCAAATCACCATAGCAACTGCAATACTACTCTACTCTTCAAAAACTTCTACCATTTGCCACAAATTAAAAAGCAAAGTGCAGCTGAAATTTATTAGTAAAATACAATTAAACTATAAAAAGTTCAAAATACTTAATATAAATCTTGAATATATAACTTCACATCTTGTTAATTCACTTGAACTTCTAAACACTGAAAACAAAACAAGCGATACATAATTAATACTCAACAAAAGTTTTAAATTGAAATTACTATTAGTGTTATTGATAGAACATTTTAATATAATATAATATAACAGACATTTTATTTAGGTTTGAATATATAAAAGAATTATACATAATATAATATAATATATAGGGTTGGTCCAGGGGTTGGACCGACCCAAAACTCTTAGGACCGAGAACCAACCCGCACAGTGTTGGTCCTAGAATTTCAGGACTGAGGATCGACCCAGTCCCCTTGGGAACCGGACCAGGACCGACAGGGTTGGGCCGGTTCAGGGTCGGTTCAAGGTCAACCCTAGACCGCTGCTCGCCCATAATCATTGTTGCCAGATTATGGAGATCAGAAGCAAGATTCATCTTCCAAGACTACCGTCGGAAGGATGTCTCACCTGCTGGAGTAAAAAATATGTCGTCTTTTCTTAGGGTGTGATGATCGGAAAACATCAATATGTCCCTTATGCTTTTTCGGATTGAGATGGCATAGTATCTAATACATGTATTGGGGCTTTGACAAAACCTAGGATGGGCTACATGTTATTTATATGTGAATGGAAATCAAGTTGCTATTTATATGTGAATGGAAATCAAGTTGCTGCATGTCATCTATAAATTGATCAACCTTTTTATCAACTAAATGCAAGTGTATAGGATAGCTCTTTTCTCATATTAACCATATGCAAATCCATTTGTATGTCTCGTGAAAGATTGGAAATCATAGGATGTGACTTCTACTCTCGCTTATAATCTGGAAGGATTGTCTCTTGATGCTAGGATCCCGAGGGGTTGGATGTGTAGGAGGATTTTAAGGAGCTAAAATCAACACTCAGTGTGGTGATTCAAAGTGGGAAGAGGTTTGTTTTCTTCCCCTGTGATTTGAATTTGAGTCAACTTTCTCCAGGAAGGTCATTGGGAGGACGGTTTCCCTTTCGCTACCTAAGCCACCCCTCATTCCCCATTTTATACAGATGAGGAGAGGAGACAGAAGAGGGGGAGAATTATTAAAAGGAAGAAAAAACTTATTATAAGTGTAGGTGTTGAGTTGGGAGAATCGCAAATTCAGTCAAAAGCTTATTGTATAAATTCAAATTTAGTCCTATACATTCCCATTGTAATCCTAAATTTTTGAGTGAAAATATGGAAAAATTACCAAAAAAAGTCTCATATCTATTACAATTATGTCAATTCATTGTTAAAACTTGCGCATGATTAATGCACATGTTTTCATTCTAGAAGATTGCATTTGTCACCTCTTTTACGCCTTATATGCACAAAATGCATGCACGCACGCACCCACCTACGCATGTGGGTACCAAAGCCATTTCTGGTAATTCAGGTTTTTCGTTATCTTTCATGATGTAAAAGGGGATGTAATTTATGTTATGCACTTTGGCACCGCGATTGGACAGTTCAATCCGATTAAAACAGGAAGCAATGGCGGTCGCTGTATGCCAACATCAAATGAGTCGGCATTAAATTCACTCTCTTAATTTTGGACAGCGAAATTCTGTCAGAAATATAACA
Source organism: Eucalyptus victrix (assembly GCA_016097545.1). Lineage (NCBI taxonomy): Eukaryota > Viridiplantae > Streptophyta > Magnoliopsida > Myrtales > Myrtaceae > Eucalyptus > Eucalyptus victrix. The sequence continues at coordinate 45,231,283 of CM027842.1, read as the reverse complement.
AAATAGGCTGCCAAATCAGATTGAAATTGAAAGGACCACCTTATCAATTGTTTAACTGCCCATTTGGTCCAATCTAAAATGCGTGAGCCAAAAGAATCCTCTCTGCAAAAACTAGTCATCCGAGGTTGTTCTCAGAATTCAATTGCTGACGATGCACCTATCGTCTCTAATACACTAAGATTTTTTGGGGAAAGAAAAGAATCAATATCCGAAAGTACAGAAGTGACAACATTCAAATCAAGAAGGAGCAGATCTTTTCATGCTTCGGGGACCTTCACAAGAGAACTTCAGATGCTTGTTGCTCGAGACGTGAGTACCGAGCTTGTCTTGCTTCTCAGCGGAATCGGTTTAAACTAACATGGCAACCTTAGCGGTCCACATAGGAGACATATCTGCAGCCAGTGCATTCAATCTCCAATTCTGTCATACTTCAACAAAGGGTGCCTTCGGTAGTTAGTTGTTCCATATTCACTTTCACCTCCAAGCCCGTGTTTAATAAGGAACTAACCATGGCCGGGATATTGGATTTGAGAGAAGCAGCCAATGCCCACATGAGCGAAAAGAATGAGAGGTTTTAAAAATTTTGAGATAGTTCAATGCAGCATATATAAATCCAGCAACAGGAACGGTTGAGAAAACATTACCAGAGCAATATATAACTGCAAACAAGCAATATTTCTATTTCTACCCAAAGTGATGGATATTTAGTCAAAGGAAGTACCTTGCAGTCATCTTCTTTCTTCCGTTTGATAACCTTGAAAAGCCACTCTCTGACAAGCTTTTGAAGTTCAACCCTGATGCTGGACCTCTTAGCATAATGTAAACTCTGGCATCAGTCCAAGGCATTCACATTGTGAGACCTAAGAGGCGACATCTGAACAAACAGAGCCTGCATAGGTGTATTTCCAACTTTGTTCAATTGGAGGAGTCTGAGATGATCTTTCAAACTCTATTAGGATCCATGGAACTAACTCATGTTATTTTAGTAAGTATAGCATGCACCAAATACAAAACCCAAATCACCCAGTCCCCCTCAAGAGAGGATATGTCATGGTAATTTTATCTGAGCACATTTTGGGGGACAATTCTGTATATCTTCCACTAATTGCTTTATTCCTTGACAGTATACGGAAAATTGAAGGACTAGTTCAGAGGCTGAGGTAATTTAGGATTGCAATCATGCCAGATGGTGATGATGAGCTTATTAATAATAGCTATAGATGCTCTGAGAAGTGAGAAGCACCTGATTCAAGACATGAATGACTGTAGCCGCCTCCTCAGGTTTGCCTTCAAGTAAATATCCTGGCACGAAAAATTGGTTATAAAACCATTTAGTTTGCCACAAAACAAGTAAATAACAGTCGGTTAAATTTTAATCTTAAACCAGAGTGCTAAAAGCCATAATAAATGCTTCCAAATACCCAAAAAGTAGTTATATCTCCTTTGTGTGATGACAATGAGCATTCTCATGCCCATAGGTGCTTCATGTCCCAGGATGTGATCCAAAATTTGGTTTATTCAATCATTAACTCTCACTTTTTTCGGCCATCGACCTCTCACCTAGTTTACCAAGAACTTTGTACTGATCTGTGCTGCAATATTAATATTTTCCCATTATCAGATTTTCTAATGCAAGAAGACCTAGTGCTTTCAGGGTCTGATATTTGTTAACAGTCTGCGTTTGTAAACTACCTTTGCACATGAGAACCCACTGCCCACAGTGTGCTGCTTCATGGACTCACATCTTAACTTCTCAGTTTTCCATAGAGATTCAATGTCTCCTGAAAAGGGTAATTTTCGTCAAACCACTAAATAGGATAAAGAAGCATAATCTCAGAACAATTAAAGAAACAAAGACATTGAAAGACACGGCACAGCGAAAATTCTTTTGATTTCTTATTACTATCCTTTTGTTTAAGGAGAGAAAGAAATCATTGTACAGAAGAAAATATTCTAGCACATCCCATCTTTTGTAGTAAGTGGCAGGACCTGAATGAGAGAACTATTTGTGGGAAGACAAGGGCTTGAGAGCAGCAAAGGGAGAAAGAGCTAGTGTTTCTCACCAACTTTTGCAGCAAACTCCATCCAGATGTCAAATGCAGCTTTATGCAAATTCACTCCATTTTTGACAAATCTCTTTGAATACTTTGTAAGCAACCCCCAATTGTCTGTATCATCACAAATGCTGCAAAAATTTTCCATGGAAAGGAAGGATGTCAAATAACATGAGCAAACTATCAGATCGAGAGTAGCAGTGCAGAAAAAATGATTCAAAATAAAAACGAGTTGATTAAATCGTATATAAATGACACTTATAAATTGGATAAATTGCTTGATAACTATGTAGTACATAACACACAATTAAGTGCAATAATGGCTTACTACATGATAATAACATCCTTCTCAGGAGAAACAGCATGGAAGTGAACCTGAAAACAATATCGGCCATGGTGGGTTGCAATGGCAACAAATTTAACTTCAAAAGCTTCATAACTTCCTGCATGAGGGTAGCATCTTCATGCTCTTTAGCATATTGCTGCATTGCAATACCCCAAGTTAGCAGAAGAATTGTGTAAATAAAACAAATGGAAAAAAGAATTGCTTGATATAGATACACTTCATCATTACCAAAAGATGGTTTGCAGAGCCAATTGTAGGGGTGAATCCATAGACATTATGCTCCCACGAGGCCTTCTTACCTACACTTTTGTCAACCCTTAGTTTCTATCATCACGGATTAAATGCACCATGCAATTTAATTTCTTAGCCTAAGTAAGGATTTACAGATGTAGGTTCTGATTAAATCATGTACTCCCAGTGACAATTACTTGCTGCAATCTCCTAAAATGAGTTACACCATGGAACTGCAGTTTGATTTGATTTATTTCTTGAAAATTATGAAGAGCTTAATTACTAGAAACAGCTCGAACTGATAACTACTGAAGCTTAATGTTCATAAAAACACGTCTGCAAAAAGTGAATGCTCTTTGCTAAGCCTCAATAATGAATTCAATAACTTGAAGTGGAGGTGTCATTCAATAAATCAGTCTTACAGAGCCAGCAATGTGCAAAAAGACCTATTTACAGAATAAGCATTTGACACATATCAAGTTGGATTGAGCTTAAAATTGTCGGAGTCATCAACCAGTTAACAAGTTTGTACATGTAAATTAAATTGACCCTTTTAACCACTTAAAACACATTGAAGCATGTCAAGCAGGTTAACATGTTACTCACACAAGAAAAGTTAGTACACATTAAACAATGTTCTATGTACTTTAAATTGAATGTGCCTTTACACATTCAAACATGAAAAACTATATCTTGAATATGTTATATGTGTCATGTTATTTCCATACCCATGCTTAATACACATGTAGCATCTGCGTAGGACAAAATTCTGGTTTACATAATTGACGCATCAGGGGGAAAAAAAACACACAAAAGCATAACTAGCTAACAGTACCAGTTGGGTGGTCAAAAAATTTCATAAGCAGCTGAATATGTTCACCAAGCATGACAGGCTTGAGGTAAAAAGATCATTTGAGAACAAACGGCATACAACAAAATGATTGTGCTAATGATAGGGAGAGTAGCAACAATCGAATGCAGAAGAAGGACCAGGTAAATATATAAGCAAGATATTAAATTTTTGAACTTGGCACACAACTTGTGTAGGTAAAGCTCACCAAAATCGAGAGCCCTTGCACACACACATGCTTTTGTGACTTCCTGACAAAGGTTGCAGTTAAAATTCTCATGAATTCGAAGATTTGACAATCTCCGCAATGAAAGTAAAAAACCAGGTTGATTTATCAACTACTCGCAAATTAAAACTTTACTTCTCTAATGGAGCAAGAAGTCAACAGACAAATCTGCGTAGGTTCTGCAAGACATCAAAAAGAAGCTTGATATCCTCTCTGTTCTTGCAATTTTCAATCATTGACCATGTCCATGCATTTGGAGCCATTGTTCCTTTCATATTAATGGACTCCAGAATTTTATCATACATCTCCTTCACGGTCTCTGCATAATATTACAAGAACCAAATATTGGAGAAAGAACTACACGATGTGTCAAGACACACATTAGATGGAAAAAAGCAAAAAATCCTGTGGGTTCCTCCATTTCAGCACTTGCTTCAGAAGAATATGGTAAACTAGAAATTATCGAACAAGGGGAAGCAGGCAATCTATTGCCACGAGCCGGCCCTGTGAATTCCAACGACAATCACATCAAAACCTTATACTGCCAAGAGAAATGCAACTCCGTTTTGTATCAACAAACTAATTCAACCCAGAACCGACATTGAAGAACATGAAGCGCTAGACTAGAAGAAACAATGCGATGCAATTCATTCTATTACAGAATCATGTCTCCAATATCAAATATAGGAAGCAAACACGATGAACACGATAAAAAAATACGGCGTCTCAATCAACAAGCACGATCCTGACAGCATAATCGTCCCTCCGCTTCAACTGGACTGCTCCACCAGGTACACATCCCTCGAATAAGTTATTCAGACTTCCTCATCAATCATCAAATTCTCTACCCGCCGCCCCATATCTAGACATCAAACTCAACCTAAAGAAGGCCCCCTACTGACCAAGAACGCATCAGTCTGGCATCTACAATCCACGTCGAGATTCCTCAGCAGCGAAAAAAGAAAAGCCTAACGGACGACAACAAGCACGCTACCTGCGAAAACCGAGGGACTGAGCAGCAGAGGAGAAGGAGGAGCTGCGATCTCGACATGCCTGCGCACAAATCCGAGCGCATTCCGCGAGCCGACATGAACCGGAGGCTTGGGAATGCGGCAGAACCTGGGAGCTCTCACCGCGGCGGCGGCGGCGGCGGGTGCACGGCTCCGGCGAGGAGGAACGAAAAAATACGGTAATGTTCTCCTGTGGCGGCGTCCATGGCCTCTTACGGTGTGGATCAATTAAAAGAACTTTTGCAAACGACACTCTCAAGATGGAAGAAGATGGCGTAGTATATGTTTGGAGATGCTTATTAATTAGCCTAAGGAAAAAAATAAATTATGGCAAGTCGAGAGAAATTTAAATTCCATTTGGTGAAGTAAAGCATTTGTGGGATTAATTAGTAATATTTTGATTATTAATTTGCTAATATTATTATAATTCATCATTTTATGATATTGCGCTTTCTAACGTATTTATTCTTGGTCTATTTTGATTTAGTGGTTCAGAAAATGATTTATATGTGAATTTGGAAAATTGGCTAAGTTCAATTTTCAACCTGATTAAGTGCAAACAATTTCATATTTGACGCTCACATAAATTTTGGTTTGCTCCATTGATATTGGAAAATATCAAAAACATATCTCATTATTTGCATTTTCACATCAATTAACATTGTGTTCCTTTTTATAAAAGAATGTCATTTTCTCTCAAAAAATGTCAATCCACAAATCCTAAAATTCTTACCCATCAAAAGCACTCAGAACCAATTGAAAATTAAATCGCTCAAACATGGAGCAAGAGATTTAAACGAGTTTTCAAGCGGGAATAATTTGGTCTTTTCAATATTGAATTTTGCTTGGATCCATGTATATGCTGTCGCCTTGTGGTTTTACACTCATCAGAAGACCAAGTTGAAAACAAGGGGACCTTGAATCACATGTCAAATCATAATGATAGAGTCGCAGAGTTAGATTAAAAAGGACTTAGAACAAATATACTTGTTCAAATGCGGTTGAGCTAAACTTGAAATAATGACCAGAATATTGGCGCTTTATTTTTTGTTTTTGATATAGCTAGTACGAGTACCTAGAGGGGGGTGAATAGGTATATAAAAATTTTCTTGAAGATTGCACAATTCTTAGACAGTTGAAGGATTTGCAATAATTAAAAATCAATCGTAAGACGAGTAAAGGAAAGAGAGAATTGAACACGCGGTTTATAGTGGTTCGGCTTGATTCAAGCCTACGTCCACTCTTCTCGACCGACGGTTGGCTGGATTCCACTATGAACAAAGAGATGTTACAGTGTTGATCTTCCTTGATTTCTAGGTGTAGATGATCAACCACACTCGCTCAAGGTGTCACCAAGTATAAACACTCTCTGTGTATACAATTTCGCTCGAACTGTATCGACTAATAATCAAGGTTCTTCAGACTCTGAAATTTTTCTATCTTTTCACGTCCTTAAAAACAACTGGAACGTCTTCCTTTTATACTCCTTTATGCCATTATAGCCGTTGGCACTTACCAAAGGAATTCCTCCAATCTACCCGTTGGACGGAATCAATCAAGAAGATCATCCGAGCTATTTAAGGAACCTGATGATAGCCCATCAATCCTATTCGCCCATACAATCAAGATCTTGGTTTCCAAGAATAGAACATTCAAAGAATATTTCGTCGACCATCGGATCTTCAATCGATTTTAGATAAGAATCAAAGAATCCGAAATGATTATCCAACCAAGGGATCTTTTCCAGAGGATAGGATCGAATCCTCAACCATATACTTCGGCTTTGGATTTCCTTCGTCACTGGATTAGAAAGACTGTCAGTGAGAATAGTCTTGAGTCTTGAGTCTTGAGTCTTGAGTCTTGAGATTACAAAGTCTTCAGACTTTAAACTGTCGGTCTTCAAATATCCAGACTAGACTGATAGAAATGTTTTGTCAGCTTCAAAATATTCTGGAAAGATTTCTCCAACAGTTTTGACATATCAAATGAATAGCGGTGTATCGGTATTTTATTCTTAACTTGAAATTCCTATAGACTAATGGTCTCACGATGTCCGCAAGTCTTTGACAGAGAAAATTTTGAGACGGTTGCAACACATAAAGAACCAATTTTCCTGCTTACATATGAGAAGAGCCATTCCTTTTTTTTTTTTTTTCCTAAATTGCAGTCTATGATGAGCTTGGAGCCTAGTGCTAAAACTTATTGAACAATCATTAACAGTGGACATCTTTATCTCCGATATGCCTGACAATGTGGGCATGTGCTCGTCCTAATTTCGAATAGGGATCTGATGTTTTGTGTCCATTCTTCCCCAGTGGACTCTCAATCGTTGCGGTTAGATAATTGAAAATAAATTGTTGGAATCATCCACGAAATCGCTGATGAACCTTACACTATGCATTAGATGCTGAAGAGCACAAAACGACCCTGCTATTTGGCTGTACATTGGAAACGAATGGACGGTGTACACCAGGCATCGTTGACTTTGCCACAGTCAAATTACGTTGCAATATCCTATCGAAACAGTATCACCATGTCTAGCAAACTAGCTTTTGGTCAACTCTGGCGATTGTCTTTTCTGTTCACAGTTTCAAGGATTTCTTCAACACATATTAAAGTGATAACAAAAACTGCTGTATTTTTTCAGGAGGAGGTTGCTAAACAATTCGGCGTTCCGGTGCACATTCCTCAGAACTGTTTTTTCATGCACATTTTTATTGTGCTGCACTACCTGCCTTCTATTATCTGGTACTTGAGTTTTTCTTATCACTTAGTTGATTATTTTTGTGTACGAGTGGAATATAATGGGGAAGAAGCTTGTTCAGCTTAATCTTGTAGGAGTTAATTGTTCTTCAGAGTGATAGGTTTTAATATTCTCTTACTTGCATGGGGAGGATATCTTTTGATTATGCATTTTATTGGCAGAGATGCTTCCTCTTTTCGATTTTTCCCTTTTGTTCTTTCGTTTGTCTTTTTTAAATTTTCCGTACGGCTTATGTTCATTTCGTCGTGCTTTATCCACTGTTCCAATGCCTTTTGATTGGGTCTCTACTTTCTTTCCCACCGTATTTGTTTTTCTTTTTGATGAACCGTAGGTAGGATAGTTGAGAGAAGTGTCAAATAAGGTTCCGAATGCCGAATTGAAGTTGTTCTTGGAAGTAGAACTTGGGCCGGTAAAATTTCTCGTGGCATCTTGATCAATAAAAGGCTTTCATATGCTAAGTGGCATCACTCATTTGGTTGAGCTGCACTTTTTTCAGGATATGCACCCCATTGCCCCACTGACAAGTCAAAGGAAGATATATTACTGTTCTTTAAGCCACTAACGAGGCTTTGATGCGTTTTTGGACGATGGGGAGTCTAGATTCTGCGTGATTTGGTTTTGTTTGATTGGCGCTTGATCGCTGGCGGTATTTTCAAGGCGTATTGTCAGCTTGGACGTTAGCTTTTTCCCAGACTGGGACGAACGTGCTCGTGTTTTTGGTGCTGGAGGTGTTTTTCCGTCCATTGGGTTGTGGTAAATGTTCAGTTTTTTTCCGTGGATTGATCGAGGAGTGGCGTTTCATTCTTCTTGATAGGGAAAAAAAAGGAAGAAATTGGTCTACTTTCAATTTGTTTAGTGCCTGGATTTATGAATTCTGCCGGATGGGACTGGAGGTGCTGGTTCGGAATGCTTGTGTTGGAAAATATGTGTGATGATTGATCGAACAGAGCGAATTATTGGCTATGTTAAGGATTTGATTGAGAGATGAGTACATGTTCTGGCGGTTTTAAAGTAAAAAAACGGTCACGTGTGCGGCATTAGTCTGGGTAGATATAGGAATGGATGAACTGCGTAAGCATCGCTAAAGCATGTGTTTCTGAGTACATCGGAAAGCTACAACACCGCCAAATGAGGATTTCAAATGTCTAGATTGACTAGATGAGCTGTCTGGGGTTAATAATGAGTTCAGGCCAGCAATACTTGGTTTTGGTTTCCTGGCGCTTTTGTATTCCGGAATTAATTAGGTGGACGCCTAATCGAGTTCGCTTTTTTTCGATGTGTTGTTGAGTTGCTCTCAGGTAGCAGCTTTTGCATGTTTATGCGATTATTATTTTTTTTTTCAACTTATTTCAGTTTGTTTTTGCTGTCTCATTGTTGTGGTTATTGGTGATGCTGATAGTAGCATCTCCATTAGCTTCCGAAGGTTCTTGAGGTTTGATGTTGGTCTAATAATTGCTAGTAATCTACTGGTCTGAAAACTCTGTAAATTTTCTGGGGCAAATTACATATTGCCCCCCAAGTTTTTACAGTTGTCGTCTATTGGCCAGTGATGTTTCAATTTTTGCAATCTGCCTATGAATTTTGGAAATAGATTGCAATGCGTTCCCTGGATTGACTTCTATCAATTTCCACTTGGAGCTCCAGCAACGTGACTGATTACGGAGGAAATTTGTCATATTAGCACATACGTATAATAAGTAGAAGAATAATTAGAAAAAATATATATATTGCACTTGAGAGCATGTGACTACAATTCCGACGAGAATTTGACTGGGTCAATGCCAAATGCATATCAATAAATAGTTTTAAAATATGTTTTTGGGTAGTCCCTGTTTTTTTTTTCCCACATATATAGATGATATATGTCCAATTTGCCTTTCATAACTAGTCACGTGCGGTCACGTGGTCAGATTTACGAAAACATTTTGCTGCACATGGTGTCCAATTTCAAAAAGTCTAGGATGCAAAACTCGAAACATCATGGGTAGCTTGGCATTATGCCAAAAACTTGGCGGCAAAATGTAATTCGCCCGAATTTTCTGTGCAATTTGGGATGTGGCTTGGCTGACCTGGTTGAGGTTCTGCCTTTGAACTAGATTGGATCTTTGAAACATTAGTAGTTTGGCATTGTACTTTAGACCTGACTTGTGTAGCACCATCAGCTTACTTAGCACTTTGGTAATGCTCACTTTTGACATTTTGAACAGGTACCTGTGAGCAAGACATCTAATTTCTGTTCTATTTCCCTTCCTATCAGTGGCAGAAGTTTCCCTTCTCTTAAGGCACGCCGCTTCCAGGTTTCGGGTGCGGTCTGTATTACTATGTCAAGCCAACTATAACAACAAAACTAAAGCAAAGCAAAGTGACTACAAGTTCTTATGTATCTGAAGTCTGGGCCATTATTTTCGTCTCATGTTGAACGATCTTGATGTGTGATTATAATCATGTCATTTGAAACATGCTTCTTCTGGGAAAGTGGATGCCCAGAATATTTTTCATACCGTGTTCCAACATATCATTTTGCTTGTTCTGGAGGAATGCTTGGATTGGTCTTGCCAATGTTCTAACCACTCAGTGGTGAAGCCCATCCATAATTAGGTTTTAGAACTTGTAAATAATCCACTTGAGATGTGAGCGGGCTAAAAAGGAGACAGTGGATAAAGTGTGCCAAATGGTGAGGAAGCAGCTGGCTTTACCAAATGATGCTACGGTGACTGGAGAGTCAAAATTTGCTAACATGGAAGCCGATTCTCTGTACATTGTAAGCCGTTCATCCACATGTTTCTTTCCTTTTCTGCAGACTTTAATGAGCTTTCACTTGATCCATTCATTATGAAGCGGTGCAGGACGGTACTTCTGCGATGTTGGAATTGTTTTTTCTGCTTTTCTGATTCCGACGCTTACCAGCTTACTCCATTCAATAAATTGGGATTGTGATGAGACCATTGCTCTTTTGCAATTTAGGTGGAGATTGTGATGGGACTTGAGGAGGAATTCGGGATTGGTGTGGACGAAGAAAGTGCTCAAAGTATCACAAATGTCCAGGAAGCTGCGGACATGATCGAAAAGCTAATAGAGAAGAAGCGAGGAAGATGTAGTTCCTCGTGAGCTTGTCTTCATTTATGCATATCTCGCTGCCCATTGGTCGTGGAACTCCGAATTTAGTTTCTGATGTACTAGTCGCATCTTGTTTCAAGAGTTATCGTGCCCTATTTTATTAGAATAATGACAGAACTCCCAATTGCTCTATCTTCTTAATGATAGAAGCTCCCAATTGCTCTATCTACTTCGGGCCCACTCAGTTTTTAGCAAGAGCAGATTGCCATGTCCGCCTCTGAAGCTGGCAATTTGCGATTGCAGAAGTGCCTTAATCACAATGGCGAGGGTTAAGACGACAGAACAATATACCTTTCCCAATGTTTTGGTGTTGTACTCTAGCTTTTACTGTAATGTACAAACTCTAGCTTATCATACAGTGTCAAGGACTTATATCTGCTTCAAATGGTCATAATTGGCAATATATGCTTTGAAATGACGAAGGCATTTTAGTTCTACAGGTTTCCACTAATGTTAATTCCCGCATATTAGAAAAAGAAGGTAAAACCTTACAACTCTTGTTCCAAATGCTGATATGATCATTGTTACATATCAAAGCCAAGATGATATAAGACAAAGTCATCATCTGTCTCCGAGATGGTTTGACTTAACAGTTCATCTGCACAATTCCCTACAAGGAAATAGTTGAAGTACTTAGTTCTGCCAAGAAATCTTATGTGACAATGTGCCTGTAGGAGAAGATAAGGTGTCATAGATTGAGAAGTGGTCTGTGAACGTAGTCTTTGTTTCACCTTATAGAAACCAGTTAATTGCCTAACCATGCAAGTGTCACAGTTGCAACATTCACACATCTACCAATTTTGTGAAGTTCAACATGACTTCAACAAACCAAACCCCTCCCTTCCCCCCCCCCCCTCTTTTCTCAAAAAAAAAAAAAAAAAAAAGGGAAAATAGCTGCGTCATTCAACTATGAATATAGCTCCGCTCAGCATCCACACATCAAGTCAGGTAACAAAGCCCCAAGCCCAATAATAGATTGACAGGCAAACTTGCGAACATATTCATTCAATTGAAACCACGGAGTTGTATTTACAAGGATGATACCTTCAACTTTGTGCTATTTACATTCAGAGTAAATTAGAGTAGAGCTCCTCTGTATCTTGTGATGGATATGGACAACAGATCGATGGAATGCATTTTGTGACCAAACTTCATCACAGAGGTCCCTGATGATCTTTGAGAATCCAGGTACTGACCCAGGAGCATTTCAACTGAATTTCCTCTTGGCATCAGAGTCTGAATGCAGCCTTGATGCAGAAACAAAAGGATTCCTGGAAAGCGTAAGATTTCCTTTGACATCTTCGCCTCCACATTCCGTCAATAGTGTCCGTGACGATTTTGCACGATTCTCATGTCTTAGCCATTAATTGCACACTATAGAAAGACTAAATGGTCCACAATGCTGTTACCGGTTACCAATCTGCAGGACAATACCCTGATCAGTTGTCCACAAATATTCCTAGTAACAAAGGACAGACATTCTCTAGAACAAGCTGGTCCATCACGACTTATTGCATCTTGCATGATAAATCCACAAAATAATTGTTTGAACAAGTAGCTTCGACTGAAACTAGCTATTCACTTGCTGCATGATGCATCTTCTCCTGAGGTATCACAAACTTTCTCAACCTGATAACTACCAAATCCTATGTTATATAGCCATACCTACAATACAGGGAAGATTCCGATTACATGAAAACCGTTACGAGTATGATTAGTTATTAGAGAAGCAGGTGGAATCAAATCATTTTCATCTCACATTAATATGTTCAACCGTGGCTGTCTTTGAGCTAGTCACTAATAATTATACGCATTAGTAGACATACATAGTGTCTGTGTGTGTGTGTGTGTGTGTGTGTGTGTGTGTGAGAGAGAGAGAGAGAGAGAGAGAGAGAGAGAGTATAATAAACATTATTATGTGTCTTAAACTTTGGAATTGATATGAAAAACTCATGATGGCTTTTGCAAGAATGAGAGTTACTAAAAAAATTTTATAACATAATGAGTCCTACAAACTATCCTGCGTTGTTAAGAAGAAAAACAAACAAGACAGTCATAATTTATAAGCTGAAAAAAGAGAGTACATACAATGCCGGAATATATGATACTTCACTTGTTAGACAGGTTGAAAGAAATGCGAAGCAAACCTCAAATTCAGTCATCAACAATTCCCCATAATTTATTTGATAATCTGTCAAGATCAACACCATACCTCTCTAGGGAATTGATGGTACGTCTTCTGTGGGAACCGAAGATAGTACGGAGGCAAATAAGACAAAAAATCTTGTCCAGGAGGAATATGTAATGTTTTTGGTATGCAGTCACTGTAGTAAGATGCAAACACTGCATTGCCAATACAGAGTTGTCCAAATGTCCAAACCTGAATATTCTGTGCTTCATGATTAACCAGGAAATAAAGTGTTTTGGTCAAGTAAATCAGGTGAATGCTGGTCTGGAAAAGACAGTTTCAGCACACATAATTAGACGGCCAAAATAACTTGAATGTCAATACATCAATAGCACTTTCAAGATGGGAAAAAAACACTATGCATCAATTACCATATATTGCATTTCATATACAAAGGTGAACAATAGAACAGCCCTTTGTCTCCATAAGGGTTGAAGGTCTAGTGTTAACTCCGTCAAGATCCCATCCATAAGTTTCCCAACACCAAATCCCACACACAACAAAACCAAATCTACCCTCAGCACCACAAAAAGGTGTTAATAATATGGAATAGTGGGATTGGACGTGAATTCACAACAGAAGCACATTTAATTGCTTCCACAAGAAGCACCTGAATGTTGGTGGGGTGAGTCACATCCTGCTAATAACATAAACAAAAAATTCCTGGTTCATGGTGAAAATGCCCCTTGAACTACAAAACTTACTGTCACAAGTAGCGAAGGAGAAACTCAATCTTAAAAAGGATCGCACCGAATGGGCATGACGTCACAATTGGCTCGACAAAATTTTCAGCAAGAAACCAGTGAACAAAAATAAAATATAAATCATTTAAAAGTTTTAGGACAAGTTGTTATACTTGCTACTAATATTTTGAGAAAGGGTATAGTCTAAAGTCCATGCAACCTATGATCCTATCATAGGCCACATGAACATGAGTGTAATCAGACTTCAAGATAAAGTTTAACTCTAAAAAATCACCACTTGTCATGGAGAAGAGAATCAATGGGACATGATTTTGGATTGGGCACCATTTCTGGTACCAGTTGAGCAACAGGTGCCTCCAAATGTACCCTGGAACACTCTGTCCAATAAAGCTGAGAGAAAAGGCATAATTTAGACATCTTCGCATTGGCTCCAGCCTACAACATATCTGACCTTGTAGTCCTACTGAAGAGGAGCTGCTTCTTTTGATTAGAGAGAGACTTAGATAGAAACAGTACACCAAACACAAATTTAGGATTGATATATAATCTATCTTAAAATGCATTAGCACTTCAAGATTACATGACATAAAACTTGAGCTTCAAGTGCTTTAAAAAGTTATATGTCCAGACCATAAACATATCGACAATTCCATAAATTTTCCAGCAAGTAAGTAAACTTTGTAATGATTAGTCGGAAGTGACCTTATCCACTATATTTAGGTACTCGACCAACTTGAAGCTCCATAGCTTTATGGGTAAGACTCAATTCACAGTGATAGATACTTAAAAAATTGGTGGTTAGCGTAAATGGCTATTTGCACCCCATTCTGCTTGTATTTTGTCTATGGTTTGACTTACCAAAACTGAAAGAATACAAGATGCTGTCTATGATGAATTGTGAATATAAATATGAAAGCAATAGAAAGTTGAAGATCCACATAAAGAGCCTAGACTCTTCAACACAGATTTGGCAGAGAATTCTAGATGACTCTTAACAGATTATCATCTGAACATTGGAAGAGCGCAATAGGAAAAAAAAAAAAAACGATAAAATTCACAATTCCAGACCATAGCAGTTTTTTAATATCTTACCACAAGATCAATTCCACAAAAGGATGCCATAGCCCCTCCCATAGAATACTCTGTCACCATGACATTGATGTCCCCTTGTAAATCCTTGGTTCTTATAACAGCATCCAAAATACCAGGTTGAATTGTCATATCAAGATAAGAATAGTAAAATCCATGATAAACCCAAGCAAAAATCAATAGAGTAAGACTGTAACTCAATCCATACGAGAAGAATCCACAGCTTGCAAGAGGCATAATCATCTTTAGAGCTATCCAGGGCAACATGCATGCCAGGGTAGTACGTCAAGCTGTTTCCACTATCCAGTAGTGATCTTCAACCCAATTCTGTATGCTGTAGACATAAATAGAAGTAATCACTAACTGAAGCTCAAATGACAAAGAGAGGTGACAGAATTTTTCACAGAACAAAATTGATGGAGTATGTGATCTTCTCATGAACCAATCTAAAATTACAAGAAGGTAACTTTTGCATCTTGGTGGAAATCATTCACCCTTTTCCCTTCTTATGGACGGCCGATCCATGGGTCTTGTGTACGCACTCACAGGAGGCTGCTCTTCTTAGCTTAAATTTTCATCAAAACCTTTGCAAGTCATTTGTAAGGGGAAGAGTTGCTAAAGTTAACATGCATACCTATGTTCTTATGCACCTCTAAAAGCTATAATCACAGCATTAAGATCCTTGGCCACCCCAACGTATGCCTACAGGTAAACATATATGTACGTTTAGAAATAGATATAAACAATTAGATGCAATTTAAACATATAGGCACTGCAAGCATTGCACATTGGTAAGCCACTGCAACCAAATAATCAGCGCGTAAGCAGTGGTGAATGCCCACTATCAATTCAATGAATTCAAACCCCTCCTTTCATATCAAAAGGCATTAATTACCAGTTCAGAATCTAACAAGAGGAGGCAACATATGCCCACAAAATCTCATCAGAAGAATTGGCCATTTAATACTGTACTGAGGATCCATTCTTCAGGCAACCTTAGCAACAATGTCATATTAAACCATATTAAATTACCTTGGTCTTTCCATCACATCTAGGACAAGTCCAACTACTAAGTTCTGTCAAATCTGACATTAAACCTGCAAAATAAAAAGCTGCACATCTAGTTACAATGTTATTGTATTTAAATGGTGAAACCTGAAGAGTAATAACAACAACAAGCTCTAGGTAAACGTGAAAATCTTTATAAAGAACACTTACAGCAGATGCATACTCCGCCAATGTCATGGCAAGAGTGCGATTGTAAACAGCTTTACAAGCCTTGGACCTCAGTCTGAGTTCTGCATTTACCAGTTGAGAACATTTCACATTGAAAATGTGGTCAAATACTCATTTAATGACAAGCAAGGGAGCAAGTTTCTTATGTCTCTAGCAAGCTATTTTGACAATCAAGTAAGAGGAACACTTCAAGGAAACATCAACTCAAAATAATATTTTAGTATATTTCTGCCATCCTTGTCCGTGAACTTAAAGAACTATATGTTCAAATGCAACGAAAGGCGAATAAGTGAACAACATAAGGCTCCTCTTTCCCATAAAGCTAGTCCACTGAAACCTACAAGCTACAGTCCATTACTCGACTGGAGAAAGGCCGAATAGCCGGTAGTCAATCACTGTGAGACACTCAACAAATTTTACCCCCAAAGTAGAAACAGCGGGAAGAAATATTTGTATCAAACAAATATATGGAAATTCGATCAATCTGACCATATTCCTGTTGTAGTATTGATCCAAACTCGGTAATCCAAGAGCCTAGCTAATCCAACCAAATAATTCAGCAATAGTATGCCCCATTAAATCAGGCCCTACAGCTCCACAACACGGTCGACGATCCCTCCCCAACCCTGAAGTGCCTAATCCGCCAAATTCACACTACAAACCTCACTGTCCAACCTCAAAACCGACATGCTCGACACTAGACTCCCAATCCCAATCAAGTGGAAGGATCAGAGCAGTAACTGATCACATGAACACGAATTGCAATTACCTCTCGCCCCCACCCGTGGCAATGAAGCACTTCAGAACAACCATCACCCCCAACTCCACATTCTGCTGGAGCAACAGCATCATTCCAATCTCACTCAATCAAAATGGCGCGATCGCCCGGCGAGATGGAGAGATCGATTGCGGTCTTCTTCCGTATTGCTCGAATTCAAACCTCGAATCCTGGTCTTCGCAGCGTTCGTGGACTCCGTAGCGATTTTCGCGGCGGGTGGCGATCGAAAGCTACGGCGAGCTTTTGTTTTTGGGTGGGGGAGAAGGGAAGGAGAGGACGACGGATTTGCGAATTTTCCTGATTTGACCTCGGGCTCTTGCTCTGTCGGCGGGCATATTCGGTGTCACGTCCGGTGATTTCGTCGTTTCCGTGAGGGCAATGAAGGAAGTTTGGCTAAAATGAGGCGTGCTCCTGGACAAATTTCCGTTCTCTGTCTCTCCTCTTTTGGCGCTTCCTTTGATCAGCTTCTTGAGAAAAAATTTCCGATTCCAAGCTCGAATCAATCCATTAACTTGAATTATTCAAACTTTTTCTTTGCCGATAATATTCGAACTTGAAAAGAGTATTATTCAACATGCGAGACAAGTGAATTAAGCTTAATTGTGGATTGTGAAGCCCACTCCTCTCGAGAGAGTTTGAGAATGTGTCTTTTTATGACGAATCAATTATGTTCTTTAAAATTTATATGGAAGTGGATTCGATAGTTTTTATTTTTAGATGAACGTATATGTAATAGCTCAAGCTGGGCTGTTTTATTTAAAATTTACAAAATATTTAGTGGGAATACCATCGGACCGATGACTATCTTATAAATGATGCCATCATCATCTCATAATTACTCATTTGATGTATGAGTTGTAAAATCAGTGCGATTGAATACTTTACATTTAAAATATTTAAACAAGTAAAAAGGTCCATAATCTTCGAGAAGAAAAGTCATTGGACTTTTTCATTGGCCGTGTTCGAAGTAAAAAGAGTCTATAACCTCACACAACAAAAGTCACAAAATGTCAGTTTCAAATTATCAAAGAACGTGGAAAAATTTTTTTTTCCTTAAATCACAATTAGCTCATGCAAACAAAATAATATAAGAACCCCGATGCATGGCATGCACGATGTTTGGTGGCTCTCACGGATTTATATGCACAGTCAAATGTTTATAAAAGCACAGAAAAATTAGTACACAAAACAAAAAGGTTGAAGTTAAATAATAAGTGAAACTCAAGAGAAAATTATGAAGAGTAAATTAATCAATTTTATAGAAACCAGTCATCAAACCTCTTCTTTTATTGGTAACATAAACACAGCAACACCTCATTCGACTTAAGTCAAATTTTATAAGCACAAAATAGATTTATAGATCACTCCTCTTTGGATTAGGCTAAGCACCACTCATTCACTTTGAAAGTGAATATATATATATATATATATATATATATATATATATATATATATATATATATATATTTGAACATGAAAAAGTCGCAATCGCAATCCAACCCCAAGCACGATAAGCCAATGATGAAGGGATCATGCCATCTTCTATAAATTCATGAGTTCGAATCATGTTGTGAGTGAACTTTTCACCGGTCAGTATTTTAGGTATTCACGACATTATGTGGAAATATTTTCTAGCTTTAGGCATATTAGTTATGGTGATAGACTTGCACACTTATCGATGGATCGAGTGGTTATGGCTCAATGGAGATATTTTGTAATGTACATAACACTTTATGTAACAACAAGAATGGATAATTGTATTGGTTATATCTTCCCACACTTTTTAATTTATCAAAAAATAAAATAAAATCCTGACCCATTGCGACTCGGGCAGTGAGGCCAAGTTAGACCACCCCCAATCCTCGTGCAGCTCAACAATTGTTGTTTCTACAGAGGTGGACCACTTGTACTGGTGCAAAAAGATTCACCACTTGAGGTTGCATTGTGTGTAGCGACAGCTGCTACTATAGACCATGGAGCAGAGAAGACTAAGAGCAGCAAATAAGATCACTGGAGAGGGCAAACCAAATAACGATGCTACTATAAACAATGGAGCAGCTTGAACGGGAAATGATGGAATCAAATGATGAAACAAGTAAATCAAATGATGAAACAAGTATAAGAAAGCTAAACAAGGTCCCTCAAAGTATTCTTACTAGTAGATGAATCAAACTCTGGCTAACTAGGTTAGTACCTGACAGAGGACTTTACATGAATAAAAGTACATGACTTTTGGGGGAAAGATATGGCGACTAACTCGCTAGACGATGACTTTGTTCGATTCGCAATTTCGCATGCTGGTTTTGACGGATAAACATCAAGAATCTCTATCTTGAAAGGGAAAATACATGTGTGAACTACCAAGATGGAAGATGCTATCCTCGGTGGATCAATTGGTTAAACAAATTGGAGTCTTTATAGTTGTCCTCTTCGACAATGACCACCACATCACCATATACTGCACAGCTTTCTCATCTCAAGAGACTTGAACTCTCTAATGAATGTCTGCGGTGCCTCCCAATGCTTCCCTCAAGTTTATCATCCTTATGAATCAGACATTGCCAATCAACGCATTGGACATTGCCAGTCAACGCATACATCGATTGACCTATCAAACTTGAAACTATCATAATTCATAATTGAGTATCACCTCACTTTGTGGCAATTAAGCACGTTAGAACAACCATCACCCTCAAATGCGATTTTTTCCACTCCATATTCTTCACGATCTTTCTTGATTTGCCCCCAGGATCTTATTTTGTCAGCGGGCATTTTTAATGTCACATTCGGTGATTTACGTCATGTGCGTGAGGGCACTGAAGTAAGTTTTGCTAAAATCGAAACATTCAAAAAGACCGCATAGGGATGCCTTCTATTGTATTTTAGCCCAAGAGAATGAGACTTTCTTTTGGACAAATGGGTGTTCTACGGTTCAATTAGTTAGTTAATATACACTAAAATTAAATTTGATATAATTCATTTATTTATTTATATTAGTGGAGGCATATGAAATTGCAATTGAGTACTCCATTATGATGGCAAGCTTCTTGAGTCAAATATTTTCAGATTCAAGCTTAATCTAAAAATTCGTGTTATTCAAAAAGTAAAAAGAAATTAGTACACAAGACAACAAGCGGAAGTGAAGAACAAGAAGTGATTCAAGAGCATGAAGGGTGTAGCAATAACTTTTTGTAAAGAACAATCCTCAGATCCCTTCATTTATAGCTAGCGTTGATAAATCAATCACTCATCAAACTTAGGTGCTAATAAGCACGAAACAGATTTCTACACCACTCACGCTATTATCAAATTCATACATGACTCATTCACTTGAAACGAGTTGAAAAAGAAAGAAGAATGAACGTGAAAAAATTGTAGCCCACCCTTGAATGCGATGACTTAACGATAGGCTGGTCATACTCTTTTTCCTAAGTCGACAAATTCGAACCACATTGTGAGTGAGTCCTTGGCGAGCTTGTATCTTGCATATATTGCTGCCTCATACGGAGATAATTTCCTGGCTTCTAGCACGCAGTAAAGACAGCAATGACCGACCTGTATGCGTACGTGTAAATTGGGTAGTTTTGGTTCAAACTTAATCTTCCACAGCGAAAACGTCAGGGAGGGAAATTACGTTTGATTTTCCCTCTCTACTCTCTTAATATACGGAGAAAAAAATCGCAGACCATCGAGACTCGGTTGCGTCAGGCAGCAAGGGCAGGTCAGACCACCTCTAATACTAGAGCCGCAAGTCTCATCTCGCGCGGAAGCCGACGCTGCTGCCTTCAATTCTACGGTAGGGGAAACGAAAATACAATTCCGCCCCCTCCCTTGCTTGCGGGAAATCTTCGCGCCACTCGCGTGTTGCGAAAAAATGAAAAGAAAAAGCGAGAAACTAATTAAAACAAAAATACGAAAAGACGCAGAGAACCCTCCTCTGCTTCCACCAGTTTTCCAACACCGACTCTGATACTACTCCGAATATCCCACCATCCCCCTCCGACTCTCTTCTCCTCCCATTTTTATTTCAGATCGTCACTTCGGATTCCGATTCGGCCTCTCTCTCTGTCTAGAACGAGCAGCGACGACCCCGATCGGTCGATCTCCGCCGAAATAGGTTCTTAGCACTGCCATGGCCAAGCCCTCGAACGAGCAGGCATCGTCCGATGCGTCTGAGGAGGAGGGGGAGCAGCAGCGGCTCAATGACTGTTGTTTCTGCCGAGGTGGACCACTTGTGCTAGCGCAAAACGATTAGCGCACTTGAGGTTGCACGGACACGTTGTCCATGCTTCCGTGTCGTGTCCGACACGTGTCGGAGCGTGACGGATACGGTCAACGCGTGTCAGATTTTCCCACACGCGGTCAACTTTTATCGACATGCGTGTCGACTCGTGTCCGGAAGACTGATGGAGGGTGGAGGCAAGGGAGGGCGAGGGAGTAGAGATCGCGAGCGCCGGCGAGACAGAGTAGAGGCTGCGAGTGCCGGCGAGACGAAGTGACGAACGGACCACCGCGACGGCGAGAGACGGCTAGAGAAAGAGCCGAATAGAGAGAAAGAAGAGAGAAGGCAAATTCCCGCCGGCGAGACGAAGCCACGAACGGACCACTGCGACGGCGAGAGACGGCTAGAGAGAGGTGAGGGCCGCCACTGTTGCGATGGATTGGCGACGAGAGGAAGAGGAGAGGAGGGAAGGGGGTCGTGCGACGCGGCAAGGAGGATAGGAAAAGGAGGGCTCGGCAGCTCGCTAGGGTTTTTCATAAAGAAATCCAAAAAAAAAATAAGAAAGGAGGACTGATGGCGTGAGAGTGGGGTAGGGAAGTGACAGCTCACCTGTCACTATCGAGTGGGGGAGGGAAAAAATTAAAATAAACGTGGGGGAGAGAAAAGGACGGACGAAAGAAGGGTTGGATTTTGGGGATTTTTTTAACCGGAAAATTAAATAAATAAAATTAAAAAATGATTTCGAAAAATAAAAATATTAAATTTTGAATAATGATAAATTTTGGTTATGATAGAAAATTATGGATTTATTTAAATAAATTGATTTTAATTTCTTATTAACTTTTAGTTTTATTGATAACTTTTATTAAAATTAAAAAAATATTTCGCATTAATTATGAATATATCTTTCGAATTTTAAATGAATTGATTTGTTAATATTATTAGTATAAATTTATTATATGTCCTTTTTTAATTAATTATTTATTTATGAATTTAAATTAAATTAATTAAAAATAAAATATTCATTTAATATATAACGTGTCATGATATTATTCGGAATTAACTTTATTTTTTAGAAATGACGCGTCGACGTATCGTGTCATAAGTATGTCGACACTCATATTGTGTCGTTTGTCGGTGCTACAACTTGACCTACGTGTGGTCACAGTTGCTACTAGGAGTGTCAAAAAAACCCAATCCGACCCGAACACGACCCGAACACGAAATATATATACATATTTCGTGTTCGGGTCGTGTTCGGGTAACAAATATAAAACAAGCAAAAAAAAATGTGTTTCGGGTTGGGTTAGGGCATTATTCGACCCAAAACGAGTTTTCTAAAGTCCAAACACGCCAAAACCCAAAAACACAAACGCTTTAGGCTTTAGCCTCAAACACGAATAGTCGAACACAACTCATCTCAAGCACTGAAGGCTGAAGCACATATCCCGTCGGCTCCGCCTTCTTCTCCGATGAGTGCGCCTTCTCGTGGAGTCCGTTGCCGCCCTTCGATCGACGCGCCTTCGCCTCGCCGTCGCCGTCGCCACCCCTCGCCTCCGCCTCGCCGACGCTGAAACCCTTGCCGCCGTGTGCGGCCGACCATTGTCGACAGCTTGGGGACTGGGTTCGCCAGCGATCATGGCGCTCACTTCTCGCCTCGTTTCCAAGTTTAGATGTATATTTGCTTGAGGCTTGAGCTAAGACACCGTATATTGTTCCTTTTCTTTTCGAGCTGCGAGGGTGATTGTTCTTTCACATTGTGTGCAGATTCTATGTTTGCTTCAATTCCTGAGTGAACCGCGGCGTACAATTTTTGAGCGATCGTGACACTTAAGTTAGCGGGTTCCCGTGTCGGCATATCTTGCGAAGCTTGCTCGCATCTCTGTGAAACCATACTGAAGTGAGGATCATCCACGGGACATGATGGGTTCGGAGGTTGAAGTCTTCCTTGGTCCAGCTCCATGCGGAAGGTGCCATTCTTGAAAGGTGCCATTCTGATTTTTTTCTCCCGAATTTGTTTGTCATACTTGTTCTGCTTTGTCCAAAAAATCCTAAGCAATTGACAATGAAAGATCATTTTTTTTTTTTGCTATGTTTGTTAAACTCGAAAAATCCCAAGCAGTTGACTGACTACACCTTAACTAACTACTGTTGCTAAGGCCTGTGGGTTGCTCGGGGAAGGGAAACTTAGTGAGCAGTTGTAAGGGTTTATTATCAAGTTTGGTCTCCTGGCCAATGCTTGTGTGGAAGCAGCTTTGCTTGATATGTGCACTCATTGTGGGAGGATGGTGGCTGCAAGAAAAATGTTCAAACGATGGCCTTTTGAGTGGGATAGCTCTATTATTTGTACTTCTATGATATGTGGGTATGCACAAAATGGGCTGCCGGATGAGGCAATATCACTATTTTGCCGTTGTAAAGTAGAAGGGAGCATAATTCTTGATGAAATTGCATCAATTTCAATACTTGGTGTTTGTGGAACTTTAGGGTCTGATAGGATGGGTGAGCATATTCACTGCCATGTTCTTAAATTTGGATTATTTTCAAATTTAGAGGTAGCAAACGCATTGATCAGTATGTACTCAAAGTGTTGGAATATGGATGCTTTGCTAAAAAGTCTTTAACATTATGCCTGCACATGATATAGTTTCATGGAATGGCTTGGTTTCGAGGTTCATTATTCACAGGTGGGGAGATGATGCCCTCACTGTCTGGTCAAACTTACACAATGCGGGGATAAAACCTGACAAGATCATGCATCCTTTTAGTTATATCAGCTTACAAATATACAAGTGCTCACTTAGCTTTTCAATTCACTGCTTCATGTTTTATGTATCGGATTTTGGCAATAACTATTTAAAGCCAATGAATGGCAAGTCATAACATGCGGTATATGCTGCTAAGCTAGTTCGTGGATTTGGGTTTCCTTGTGATGTATTAGATTTGTCAGACTGTTCAAATAATTTGCTTCTTTTAGACAAATTATGTGACCATAAGAAACTTTTTGAGGTGATGATAAGAGAGACCTGTTATCTATTTTGAACTGAAGATTTCTGCATACACTAAAGATGATTGTACTAAAGAGTATGATTTTGCCTTTAGCTTCTCATATCACCATCTCTTTTTCTTTTTCCTTTTTCTGCAGGGAAGTCCCGAGGACTTCAATTCAAACCTTGTGAGGCCAGTCAAATGGTAAAATGCAGGGACAACCAAATAGAGAGAACATCAAAAGCCCCCACTCTCCACGCACATTGTGTTCTTTGGTGTTGTTCAGATTCCTGGTCTTGCAAACAGAGTGAATTTTGTTTGCCTTCTTAAAATTCTCGCGTGAAAGACTGCATTGGGAGGAGAATATGGTTTTGTTAATTTTTGTATATCTTTGGTGTGTGTCAGATCAATTATAGGATAGATAATGGCCAATCTTGCACGATGCATGATTTCATTTTTGTCCAGAGAAGTTTTGGTAATAGCATGAGATTCTTGCTGCACAAGAAGTTACTACAAAATTAGACAGCTCGATTCTCCATATGTAAAACCCTTTTCAGCATATTCACCGAGCTCACCATACCTTATGAATTCTTGGGCATTGGCAAGAAGTGCAGCTTTTCTTATTTCCGATTCTCTAGCATCTTCTTTTTCAATTGTATGAATGTATTTCTTAAACATTTACTTCTCTCCGACCCTATTTTAACTTCTTTCTTTTCCCCACATGCATATGCTTGTGCTCATTTGTAGAAGATACATTCATTTGCGGCCCAATGCCTGTTCGACTCTCACCCGAACGAAAAAAAAAAAAAAAGAAGGAAGGAAGACCCGGAAACCCGACCCCACCTGAATTTCCTATGCGAGTTTAATGTGTTTTGGGTCAGGTTGGGTAACATGAAGACCCGACCCGACCCGACCCGACCCGACCCTTTTACACCCCTAGTTGCTGCCATCGTTGTTTCTGCTGTTCCATTCAAAGATTTCTTCCAGAGGAGTCTAACAAGCACAAGATAGATCACTGGAAAGGGCAGTCCAAATAATGACGCTGCAATAAACCATGGAGTAGCGGGAACAGTGAAATGATTTGAATAAAGCGATGACAGGAGTATATCTCGGTCAGTACATCTCCGGGGACTTCACATGAAGAGAAAGTATTGTAAGAGCTATTGGTATGAACCCCTGACTAGATGGTAAGCGGTGCATAATTTTGGGGTTGACTTTTGTTCGATTCGCATGCTGGTCTTAACGGACAAATATCAAGAATCTCCATCTTAAAGGAGAATACGTCTACAAACTACCAAGATGGAAGGGAAAGTCTCACATGGACTTCCTGCCTTGAAAAAGGATTGCTGTATGACCTCAATTCGGTCAGATCGGGTAGGCATTCACCACGGGAGATTTGGAAACTCAGCACGTCATGGAGGTGTTTTATCAAACTTGGCAAATTTCTGCACGAGAAAAAAGAATGGACACCTACTCTCTTGAGTGTTTTTTTTCCTGATAAGAAGTGCTTCCTACTCTGTTATACATATCAATGACAAAGAGGTTTATGTAAATCTTTTTCTCATGTGAACTTTGCATGTTGACTAGTGATATAGTTCTGCGAGTACCTTTGTTCAGATCTTCTTTGTTTTGTTTTGGTTTGGTTTAGACGTTTCAGCGGCTTTGAATTGCTAATTGACTTACCTAGTGAGGTCAAGTCAATTCATATAAATTCCAAGAGCATTATTTTGTCAATTTATTATGTGGTGAATTATCTGAGATACCTTATAAATTGCTGCTTTGTCTTACTGTCTTTGAAATTAGTTGATGCCATCCTTCACATAGAGAACGTTAACTTCATCATACCGTACACGTCAAAGTAGCTGTTACAATGTGTATGAAGGTATCTCAGCACTTATGGCATCACCTCTACAACAATAACCAACACAAAATTGCAACATGAAGAAGATGGATACTCTACATCGATAAACGCATGTTCAATTTGTTTTTGGGGTAAAGCATGGCTCTTAAGTTGGATTCACAGATGTTGAAAAGGAGGCATAACTATTCTTAATTATATTAAAAAATGTTGCCAATTGCAAATGGATTTTGTTTGACATTATCCAATGTTGAGATAAATTTGAAACAACGATCCAGATCGTTTAATTTCAAATGAATAGAAGCATGGCAATTTTTTTTTTCCAATTCTCAAAATTCAAAATGGAATAAGCTCACGTCGTTTGCAAGTTCTTATATTTTCATCTCTTTCTTTTTCTTTTGTATTAGATAATCCACAAGTATTAATTGAGAGAATGAAGAGCCACACCTCCGAAAAACATTACATGAAATAGGAAAATTTCATACTTGAGATTGGGGGGAGTCAATATACATTTTTCTATTCATTACAGTCATTGGAAAGGTTTCATTGAAATTTTGCTAGTTTTTGGAGAGGCTTCCAAGTTCGATTGGGAATTTGAAAATGCTAATTGAGTTAAAATCCAAATGGGATCTAATAGGCCACATCATGTTTGTGAGCTTATTTAACACACTTGTTAGTAGCTAAAAGTTTTAATATGACACAAGACTATTCTTACACATTGATTTTGTATACTCTATTTTAGTAGTGTTTTGTATACTAATCAGCACAATGCATGGATTTAATGTCCAACTACAATGCTTTGTGACGAGCAATTTATTGACACTAACAATAGGTTAAATTTGAAGAATGGTTCACCCTTGAAATAAAATGTAATATTTTCTTGATTCAATTGATCGCTAGGGGAGTCCTTTGACAAAGATCAAGCTCCATAATTCCACTAGGCTTTATGCTTCGGAGTTAATTTGGGCCTGGGCCCAATCGGCCCAGTAAATTAGACCATTTGGAGTTCGCCTAAATTAGGATGAAGGGAAATGAACTTGTTTGGAAGTTTGTTTGCTTTTGTTGACTTGACTTTGAATGAATCTGCCCACTGATTTGGAGACAAAAGTTGATTCTTATCCCAAAATTTCTGCACCACATTCCCTTGATTTTTTGCGTTAAGAAATGTAATAATTTGTCAACTTTGATATGGCGGAGTGATGCTTCGAGGAACCATCCTTATTGACCAAATTTTGTAGCAAATTGGCCCACGTCTCTCTCTACAAATTCATCCAATCCCCCTTGGCTTCTAAGTTCAATGACCTTCCTTTTTAGTTCCTTAATTTTTATGTGGGAAGGAACAAACGTCTAGATAGTTAAGGCTTGCATCTATATGAAAAGTCTTTCTTTTCTATTCAAAAGAGTAGGAGTTAGGCAATGGGATCCTACCTATATCCTCCTTTTCACTGAGCTTTTGAGCTAATGGAGGAAGCTCAATTTCGATTCGAATGGAAGGAGTTTGATTTGAAAATTTGTGACGAGACTTTTGGACTTTTGATTACTAAAACAAAAGTTTAGTGGAATATAATTATAGAACAAATTTGATCTTCCATTTGTACTTCCCAAGATTTTTTTTACTCATCGAGTCAACATAAATAATAACTTCATTTTTTTTGTCACACTTGGATTTATGCTTGAAAAGACTAAAGAACTTATGAATTTCAAAATGGAACATTTTTACACCTCTAGATCTAGTGAGGTTGTGTTCTATAGTAAAACATGGAATGTTTAATTAACCATAAAATTGATTTAGAAAATAAAAAAATACTTGCAAACAAACACCATATGTTCAGAAATACTTCGATATGTAAATAGTCTAGCCAATCATATTATCAATCAATAGAAAAGTGGATGCCGTCCAATTGAACTAAATGGAAAGTATGAAAGTGTTGTATACATGTGGTTTTTGGTTGCATTGAAATACAATCATATGACAAAAAGTTGAATTAGCTACCACTCTTCAAAGAAAAAACAAATAAAAGTGAAATCTTGGAGAGCATTCTTTTAGGAGCTTTTATAAGGTTGCAATTGAATGTTATCACTATCAAATAAAGGCATTCTGGGGGAAAAAACAAAGTGTGCATCGGGCATTATGAAGTGTCAACCCCGAACACTCGCACGTTCGCTCCTTGGGATTGGAGACGACTACCTTCTTCTTCTTTTTGTCATAAAGTGAAAAGTAATTCACTAAGCAGAATAGATCGGAAGGTCTGATAAATGGGCTTTCTCTCATGGGCTTTACCCAGTCCGCGACTTGGCCTCTCTAACGAAATGGCCGACCAAAATAATTTAAAAAGATTAATAAATCTTTGCACTTCGGGATAATCGTCTGAGCTTCCCACGTGAACCTGTCTGAACTTTCCACAGCTTTTCGGCCAACTCTAAGCTGTGAGACTCACGTACAAGGGCTTCTTTTCTTTGAGGATACAGACAGAGTTAGGGCTTCTAAAAGAGGGCAAGAGCCTCAACCCCGAACGCAGAAGGCGCCGCTACTGCTCGCACCACTCCGTCCACCAACCTCCCCGCGGAATCACGACAGACGCAAGCGATCGAGCCTCCAGTAGCTCCAGGTTCGTAGGCACCGTCTATGTTTGTCTTTAGTGTTCCAGCCTGCGGTGGGTTCCAAAATCGTGACGACCCGTTGCTGGTCTTACTAGATTCGCTCGATTTTGGTTCCATCTGTTGAAACTCCTCAACCCAGCTAAAGCAGACTCCACAAGGTTGCTTGGTTCTGGTTTTTTATTCCTGAAGATGGCCTGGTTTCCTGATTTCCAAATATTCCACAGTACCGCAGCAATAGTCTAATTGGAGACTACCTTGGCTTTTTGTAATTACTCCATCCTGATCTTGAGCTCTAGCTCTCATCTCTGCTATTCCACCATTCACCAGTGTACTTCAAGCTTGAAACCTTATGGTTGCTGACTAACAAAATATTCGTAAATTACCATTTCTTAAGAAATTTAGTAAATTACAAGATTATCAAAATTTTACCGACATTAGTAAATTAACTCACTTGAAATATTTGGTCTGTGCTGTTAAGTAAAGTACCAGCAACATTAGAAATTTAACAACATACCAACAAAGTAGTAAATTACTGACTCCTACAAAATTTTATGAGTGTGGTAAGTAGATTACCGACACAGTCAACAATTTACAAACACTACATGGAAGTGTTAAATTACCCACTCTCAAATTTTACCAATGTGTTAAATAAATTACCAGCATTATCAAGAATTTACTGACATACGAGTCAAGTGGTTAATTACCAACTCTTATTACTAGGATCATAAATGAATTACTGGCACAGACAAGAATTTAACAACATTTTAATGAATTGATATATTACCAACTCCTTTGAAATTTACTTACCAGCACTATTAAAAAACATACCAATATATCAATGAAGTAATTAACCAACTCTTATGAAATTTTATCCATGTGGTCAATAAGGCTCGCGTGATAAAATTTCTATTTCTTGATTTTTTCGTTTCTCGTTCTCCCCCAGCGATTTGGAAATGCAATTCGTTTAAACGTAAATTGATTTCTTTATTTCTAAAATAGATTTGCTTTTGAGAAATTGTTTTGGGGGAAAAATCGAGAAGTTAGAAATTGTAGCTTCTACGTTTTAAAATAGAAATATAAATTTTTTTCGAGACTTTGTTTAAGAAACATGCATGACTTATGTATTTCATTTCATGACTTATGTATTTGAGACTTTGTTTATTTATGTTTTTAAGTTGTAATTATGATGATATTATTGCTATAAGCATTCTTCTTTAAGGAATGTCATTGAAAGATCGTTTGGGGCATTGAAGGATCGCTTTTTCATTTTGAGGCACATGCCCTCATTTGCACTTCGAAAGCAAGCATATATCGTAATTGCATGTTGTGTCATCCATAATTACATCCGCGATCAAGACAAGATGAATAAGAAGTTTTCCCTATATGGAGATCTCATGTACGTGGCTGAACCTACGCAAGATGAACTTGTAAACATTTAGTTGACCGATGAGGGAAACCAAATAAATATGCTTAGGAAAACCATTGCCAATAAAATGGCAAGGGAATAATATCTTAGGAAATTTCATGAAATTGTATTTTCAACTTTTGTAATGTATTAGTATTATTTCGACTATTATTTTGTATTTGAGGATTTCCTATGTTGTTATCTAATCAATTTTTATTTCTAGCACAACTTTCATTTTATTAATTTCGAATCGCTTGCAAATTGCGCCTCCCTTTATGTCAACTAGTACTTAACATAAAATCACTTTGTGGTCTCAAAAGAATGCAAAAAAGTGTAGTGACTTAAACTCGAATCTTGAATGAGGAGAATAAATACATTCACTATTTGCATATTAGTATTTGAAAATACCAAATCTTTTATAGTTTGCATATTAGCATTTTTTATACTAATTACTAGCTTTTATTTATATAAATTGCTAATGTTTTGAAGTTCCTAACTACTCTATCGAATTACCAATATAAATTAAAGTGATTTATCAACTTTATCAAATTAAATTACCATCATAAGCACCGAGAAGAGTGAGGTAAAAGGATGGGGACAACATGATTCATAGAAATAGAAATTTTTTTTTTTGTTATCAAACGGATTTCTGTTTCAGAAATAGAAATTTTGAGTCGTTATCAAACGGGTTTCTTTACTCAGAAACTTGGCTGGGGAATAGAAATTGAGAAATTGATTTCTGGCAAGAAATCAATTTCTGTTTCAGAAATTTTATCATGCGCAACCTAAATTGCCAACTCTTATCATCAATTGGTTTTACACTTTATCTTAAGATGAAGTTGAAAGCAATAGGATTCTTGAATCACATAAGGTGATCAAATCATAGAGGTAGAGCTATGGAGGCTAGATTTAAACTACTTAGACTCATACCCTTGTTCCAATCCAATTTGAACGTCGAGCTATACTTGAAGTAATGGCTACAATATTGGCACTTAGTTTTTATTTTAACACATCAAATGAATAACGGTGTATCAGTATTTTATTTTCAACTCGGAATTCATATCGACTAACAGTCTCACAATGTTTGCAAGTCCTTGGCAGAAAAAATTTCGACACTGTTAGTATATTGGAAAGTGGAGGGGCGCATCGCTAGGACCAGTATCAGATAGAACAAATTTTCGAGCTTAGATATGAGAAGAATCTTCTTCTTCTTCTTTTCATAATTGTAGTCTATTAAGTTGGAACCCAGTGCCAATACCAAAATCATTCAGTGTGGACATCTTTAATTTTGAGATGCCTGACAATGATGGCATGCGCCTCTCCTAATTTTATAGAGTAATTATAGAGGAAGCTAATACTTTGTCCACTCTTCCCTAGATAGAGCAAACTCTTAACCACCATGATTAGATTATCAAACAAACAAATTATGTTGGAAGCATCTACGAAGTTGCTATTGAACCTTGTATTATGCATTAGATGCTTTGAATAACACGAAACCATACTATTATTTGGTTGTATATTATATAAGTTCCAAACACTATATATCATTAACTTTGTCAATGTCCAATCATGTTGCAACACCAATTCAAAACAGTACCACCATGTCGTCTCGTGTGGCATATTTAGTCACCTCGGAGCTTCTAATCAGTGTCTTATAGTTGACCATATAAACAAGTAGAACGCTTCATCAATACAATTAATCATCAATATCACTAGTAAACAAATACACTCAATCATCTGGCATTCATACAATTGCATACAATATGTTTGTATGTTACTGAGAAATACACGTCGAAACAATGTTAATAATCTACTAAAAATTTAGGTTTTTTTATTATGAAGTTACAAATATAAACGATGTCTCTAGGAAAAAATATGTAAGGAACTCGTAATCTACTAGAGGAAGAACACAGCCACTTGTAAAAGAAAATGACTATCCATAACCTGCAAGAATATTTTAAGCGAGGTAAATCAATTGTTTTGTCAACATGTTACTAACAATAAAATTGCAACTCATAATATCGAAACAAGGTTAATAATATAGTAAGGATTTATACCTGTAGAATAGTTATTTGTTTGTAAGTTACGGCTGTTATCCGAAACTACTAACAAAGCATGCAATCAACTTGTAATTTACTACCAAAAATACTTGCCTACTTATAAAGGCACATGATTGCTCGTAAGTTACAAGAGTATTTTCCACATGGTAAATTGATTATTTTGCTCACATGGTATTTACAAATGAACATTGCTACTCATAAAATTGAAACAATGTTAACACCATACTTGGATTTAGAGGGGTAAAAATAGTTATTTTGTTTGTAAGTTGGAACATCAATTGAGACTATTAATAAACTATGTAAGCATTCATATTCTACAAGCAAAAATACTAACCCATTTGTAAAATCTAAAGGAAAAAATGGTAATCCACTATTTGGTCTCGAGGATGAAAAAACTATTTTTTTTTTTATAACTTTCTAACAATTGCCCAAACTCACAAGTTATTGGTTAATTTTTACTTACCATTTATGCTTTAAGTTTATAATTGGTTCTTTAAATCTAGCATGCACAAAATAAAACTCCATTTTTGGTTAATGGAATTTTGGAAACGTGTAAGATTTCAAATTACAACTATCCCACCACATGAATAACTCGGTTAATATTTTGATCCATTCTAGGGAGAGTGGTGGTCATATTTGCAAAAGTGACATTAAGAAGAAACAATTTATGTTGTAGAAATTTGAGAAGTGTGGAACTTCTCTTTTTTAAAAAGAATGCCTTGCATTGTGTTATATCAAATGAGAGCATGTTCATCTTCTCCCCTTAGGATTTAGAACTCCTAGGGAATAATTTATGTTCTCAAGATTTGAGAAGAGCGAGCCATTTTATTTAAAATGAAAACTTTGTCTTGTGCTATGTCAACATTCTCCCGGGAGATTTAAAACTCCTTAGGCTACGTTTGGTCGTTGGGATAATAATCGGGATATGATAGGATAAAGTAGGATATTAAATCCTCTGGATAATAAAGGCGGACATATCTAATCCTATCAAGTGTTTGGCTCACTTCAGGATAAGATTAAAAAATAAATATGATATTCAATTAATTTATAAAATTTAAAAATAGAAAATTCAATTAATTAAATGCCATGGAAAAGCCCTAGATCTAGGAATTGTGGCCACCAAAGGAAAATGGCGAGATGCGAAGATGGGAGAAGAAGTGGAAGAAGAGGGCTGACAATGAATCGGAGAGACGGAGGCATCCATTTGACGTAGATGCTTATGATATCTTCTCTTTTTGTTAAGTTCTTTCTTTCCTTTAAAAAAAAAAAAAATTCTTATCCAATCCGGGCTTATCCCACCCCCTCCCCCAGATTTTTTATCCGGTGTTTTATCTGAATGTATCCAGGTTTGTCCGATCCGGTGGACATTCCCAAACATTGGATAGGATAACAAATTATCCTATCCAGACTCAAATCCGGACCACCAAACACAGCCTTAAGGTGTTAATGCCCATCGAGATTTAATACTCCTACGTTCACAAGCATTGTCAACTTTGACAGGCTAGAGTGATGCTACAATGAATTATTCTTATTAAACAATTGTAGCAAACTAGCTCATAACTCTTTGCATATTTAGCTTATCCAGGCTACTAAGTTTAATGACCTACAAAGATCTTCATTATTTGCGAGTTAGGCTTCTAAAAATTTTCATCTCTAGCTGCCACTACTTTTGTTGATATAATACTGTTTGGTATTTCTTGAAGATTAGATCGAGTGAAATCAATGGAGAGGAGTGCAAAAAAAACAATGTACCTGTAAAAATGATGGAATAGCAGTGAACGCTTCTTTTACTCACACTATGACAGAAGGTTAGGGAATGGTTAATTCATCAAGATATGAAAATGAAGTATTCTTGAGTTTCAGCGGAAAAGATACTCGAAAAGGTTTTACCAGCTTCCTTTACACTAGTATGATAGATGCGGGAATCCGCGTCTATAAGGATGACAAAGATCTCGGCAAGGGGGAAAATTTTGGCCCGGAACTTCTCTGAGCAATTAGTGAATCAAAGATCTCAATACCTATATTTTCAATGGGTTATGCCTCTAGCACATGGTGTCTCAAGGAGCTAGTCCAAATGGTCAAGTGCCAAAAAATTAGGGGACAAAAGATTATGCCAATTTTTTATGACGTGGGACCTTCAGAGGTTCGACACCAAATTAAGGGTTATGAAAAGGCCTTTCTTTCACATGAAAACAATAAGCGATATGATGAAGCGACTATATGTGAGTGGAAGGCTGCTCTCAAGGCAGTTGGGGAACTAGATGGATGGGACTTGCAAAGCATTCCCGACAGGTGATTGCCTCTATCATTCCTTTGATGTGCCTTGTACCATTAAAACTTGATGTGGTTCAATTGCTTTCTTTTCTAGATTTGTGTTAGCCTTGCTGAAATTGAATTTTATGCTATTGAAATTATACTTGTAAAAATCACAACCAAACAACTTTTTTTTTTTTTTTTCCAATTTTGGTCATTCATTAATCATGTGTACCAATGCTAATTCATCTACACTGGAGTAAATCCTTACATAACGCATTTCACTTAGGTCTTCAGTTTTCACTTTGTTCTTATTGAAACATCGTTTGATTCAAGACAATTTTCTAACTCATTGCCATTTGACCTCCAACAAACATTAGGGAAGAAGGTGAGATCGCAAAAACAGTTACCCAGGAGGTTTTCAATGAGTTGAAAAAAGCTTATTTGGTGGTATCAAACTACTTGGTCAATGTGGATGACCATGTGGATAAAATCATGGAAGAGATTGGTGCTCATACAAGTGAAACGTGGATTGTAGGAATTCATGGGATGGGTGGCGTTGGAAAGACGACAATTGCCAAAATCATCTTCAATGAGCTTTCTAACAAGTACGACAATTGTTGCTTCCTTTCCAACATCCGTGAAACGTCAAAGCTCAAGGGCATTGAGTATTTGCAACAGCAGCTCATTTGTGACTTCCTCAAGGTGAAATGGATAGATATAAGAAACATTGATGAAGGGATTAGGATCATTAAAGAGAGGTTGCGTAATAAAAAAGTCCTCATTCTTTTTGATGATGTGGAAGAAAAGGATCATATGGATGCCCTTGTAGGTAAGCGTGATTGGTTTAGTAAAGGGAGTAAACTTATTATCACTACAAGAAGAAAAGATGTTCTCCATAAAGTGGATTGGAGGTATGAGCTTATGGGCATGGATCACCATCAATCTCTTCAACTTTTTAGCAAACATGCCTTCAGAAGAGATTCTCCTTTAGACGAGTACATCCACCATACCAAAAGGGCGATACACATTGCTGGAGGTCTTCCAATAGCCCTTGAAGTCATAGGTTTACTTTTATCCCGAAAAATAAGGAAATGTGGGATGCCACATTGAACTTGTTAGAAAGTGTTCCTCATGTTGAAGTTCGAGAATAAGCTGAAAATAAGTTATGATGCATTTGATTATCGGCAAAAGCATGTATTCCTTGATATAGCTTGTAATTTCATTGGATATCGCAAAGACATTGTGGTTATTTTCTACGGGATGCATCTAAACTTTTTCCTAAGCAACCTTGGAAGTTTTGCAGAACATGTCTTTGATAAAAATTGAAGAACATAATAAATTGTGGATGCATGATCAAGTTAGAGACCTCGGAAGAGAAATAGTTCGTGAAGAAAGCAAGATGAAAATTGAGAAGCAACGTTGTGTGTGGAATCCCAATGAAGGATTGGATTTGCTGAAGAGCGATGAGGTAAATTCCCTGTAAAAATAAATCTCCAAGTTACTTATGGACATTTTCTTTTCAAAAGGAGGCAATTATTTTTGTGTTCTCTAGCACCATCGTGACCTACTCAAACCAATATTTTTGCTCTTTTAAGATTAAAGGAATATAAAAGTACTCAACTCAACCCCTTAAAATAGTGAACTTGGATAAATGTGTTTCCCTTCAACTCTTTTGTTTTTAAATTTTTTCTCTTTGACAGATGAAGAAAAAGTTGAAGCTCTTCATCTCAAGTTTGACGATCAGCATCATTTTACCTATAAGGACTTCAAGAACCTACCCAATCTAATGTTCCTTGAAGTTGAGAATTTTTGGCACATAAGTCCATTAGATATTCTTTCAACTTATGTATTCCAAAAGAATTCAAATCTCCTTCCACGATTACGATGGCTTTCTTGGCATAAAATTCAGCCAACATTTGAGATTACAAATTTCTCCATGGAGAATGTGATTATTCTTAATCTATCTGAGAGTGAAATTACGCATTATTGGAAGGGGTGGAGTCACATGAAGGTACGTTATATGTTAGACAATACTTATTCTTTCACCTTATTAGATTCAAAAGTAAGCTTTGCATGATTTTTCTTTCACAGGTGATTAAGAATTTGAAAGTTCTGAATCTGGCCCATTGCCAACACTTAGAAAGAACCCCCAAGTTCTCAACTCATTCAAATTTAGAACATTTGATTTTATCAAACTGTAACTCATTAATCAAAATTGATGGATCAATTTATCAGTTGAAACACTTGGTTTTATTAGATGTAAGCGGTTGTAGGAGTCTTCAGATGCTGCCGGAGACAATTGAGAATTTGGAATCGCTGATTGAGTTGGACATAAGTTACACGGGAATCAAAGAACTGCCGGAGACAATTGGGAATTTGGAATCGCTGATTGAGTTGGACATAAGTTACACGGGAATCAAAGAACTACCTGATTCCATCGAAAAGTTGAAGAATTTGAAAATAGCGAATATGCATAATAGTGGCATAAGCAAAATACACAATGCCTTTTGGACGATGGAGAAGCTTGAAATACTAAAACTCATCCGCAGGTAGATTTATGGGCACGTGGCATCCTTGATCCGCAACTATTATTACGGGCATGTGGAATTTGGTGATTGCATCTGTGAGAATAAATCCTGGAGGATCTTGAGATTGTCAGGGGTGAGAATAGACGCCCTACCAAGGCTTCCTGAAAGTCTCATCGAATTAGAACTGGAGGAGTTGAGGGTGGACATGTTTCCAGATCTCTCAAATCTCGCTAACTTAAAGGAATTGCATCTAGGCTTTGGCCCACCTAATTGTGATGGGAAATCTGATGGGCTTCTGGAAGAATCGATACCACAGTGGATTGGGAACTTAAGCAAATTGGAATCTCTGCACCTGCGCTTTTTTAGGGGACTGCGCCGTTTTGAGAGGACTGCCTCATGGACAGACCTGAGCCTCCCTCCTCATCCGCGTCGCCTCCCGAGGCTTCCCTCAAGTTTATCCTCCTTACATCTCTGTGGTCGTGACTCACTTTGCTCGATGGATCTATCGAATTTGAGGAAACTATCGTCTCTCGAGATTTTTTACTCTGCAGTTGCAGAGATTGAAGGCCTTGATTGTTTGAAGAACCTACGAGTGCTGGGCCTTGAGAGTGTCGGACAGCTGGCGATGCTACCTGATCTAAGCAAGTTAAACAAGCTATGGACTGTTCAAGTAACCGATTGTGGTAATCTGGTTGAGATTCAAGGCAAACTACCGCGGTTTTTGGCTAATCTTACAATTAATTTCTGTAATTCGTTACAGGAGTTCCCCGATCTGTTCAGCTTAATGGGTACGACATATGTTTGTGTGAATATTTGCAATCAGAAGTTTGAATATACAGGTGAACATAAGTTGCTGCTTCGTGGCTTTAAACAGATGCAGATCCCTGATCTAAGCAATTGGAACAGACTAATAATTCTTACAGTAGAATCTTGTCATAATCTGGTTGAGATTCAAGGCGAACTACCCCAATCTTTGGAAACATTGAAGATTGAAGACTGTGGATCTTTACAGAAGTTGCCTGATCTATCAAGCTTGAAGGGACTGCGACAGGTTACAATAAGACATTGTGGGAAATTAGCGGTGGAGGAAATTTCTCGGCTTTGCTCGGAGAAGTCCATCAAATTTGTGGGAGAAGACGATGAAGAAGACGAATTTGTGGACGAAGACGATGAAGTAGACGAATTTGTGGAAGAAGACGATGAATAAGTGCACATTGCACTTGGAAGCTTTTTGATGCACGACCACAAATTGTTCCCTTGTGTTCAAACTTAAACGAATTGAGGTAAGTACCAATGTTTTCCTTTTTTGGCAATCAAATTCTTTCACAGATATGAACAGAGAAGTTCGGCATGCACTTTTTAATGACCTTTTAGCGGATTCTTGTCTGAAAATCTGATGAAGGTGTTTAAATTATGATGCCTCCGAACAGCCAGAGGGCTCTTAATTATTTTCAAGTATTTGTGTTATTTTCCTAGTTTGGTTTGGCTTTTTTAGCTACATTTTCTTAGGATGGTTTCTCCTAGAGGTATGCATGTCAATTGCATCATTTTTATTTGATATGTAACAAATTATTAGAGATCGTTGTTGATTTGCTGCTTCACACATATTTTGAAATCGATAACCTCACTTCGCATTGGGGATAAATTCGCTATGCTGTAAACAAATAGATGGAATGTGTGTTGGAAGGTCATACAACTATGGCTCTCATCCTGGGACTTTACAGCACAATCAACTCATTGTTGCGACTTTGAAGTAGACAGACACTCTGTATTGCCATGCTTAAGTTCAGTTTATTTTTCAGGAAAGGTGTGCTTCTTAGTGCGATTTGCAAATGTTATGGAGAAGTCATAAATGAGGGAGCCACCACAATCCTGAGATTACCAGTGTGGCAGCACTGGCTAAAGCAACAGCACCAGAATATTTTATCTCAGCAATGATGCCTTCAATCATAGCAATCTTTGACGGGCACACTGACAAAAATCATTCTGTGCAGCAAACATCGCCTATAGGAGTAACTGAGAGAACGCAGCATTTGCTGTACCAGTAGAGAAGGAGCGCCCTTTTGCTGAGACTTGAGAATTGCACTCACTTACAAAAGATTGGTAAGAAAAAGAGAGCACCTTCCCTTGGGGCTGCCTTCAGTAATAGAGCTGTTAATTTAGAAGCAATATCGGCACAGTTTCTGTCATGAGAACCACTCAATTCCCGGCAAACACAGGCACTGCCACCAAAGTCAGTTATGTGTCATATGCTACTCACTGCCTCAGAAGAACTTTCATCAAGTAGTGTTGGCTCCTCCATGTATGTGGAACCTTTTGTAGAACCTAGTGATCATAAAAGAAGAGCTTTGCACAAGCCAAACATCATTTTGA
The DNA here is from genome assembly GCA_016097545.1 of Eucalyptus victrix. Classification (NCBI taxonomy): domain Eukaryota; kingdom Viridiplantae; phylum Streptophyta; class Magnoliopsida; order Myrtales; family Myrtaceae; genus Eucalyptus; species Eucalyptus victrix. The sequence goes on along the minus strand of CM027842.1, from coordinate 45,192,399 downwards.
GAAAATCTTCCATATTTTTCTCATGCACAAACTCCAAAAGGTTTCCAATAAGCTGTACTACTTTCAGCTGAGAAAGCAACTTGGGATCCATTTCCAGAGCCAATGCCAGAGCCACGCGCAGCTCCACATCATTCACATTTGCACAGGACAGATCACCAAGTGAAAATCTGAAGCAGTGGCTGACTGTCTTTGGTTGTAGAATCTCAGAAATTTTAGTCAAGTTGAACTCTATGAGCATCGGAAGGAGCTTCTGCACACACATTGGTATAGGGGTCCTCACCCTCAATCAAGGCTGGGCAGAGAGGGAGAAATTGCACCCAAGTCGGCCAGCTTATGCTTTAACTCTGGAGTTTTGATTAGGAAAATGAACATCGCATCAAACAGAATATTGAGGGACAGAAATCTGGCATCAACATCCTTGTTGTCCTTACACAGAACATCCAGACTCAGCAGAATCCCACAGATGAATACGTCAGAGCTTTCAGGAATCCAGTATGACTCCTCTATGATGGACTCAATGCTTGCATTTTGAGCTGGCAATGCAAGTTCTAGGAATGGATAGATGTTGTGCTCTGGTTTTCTTTTTCAATCCCAAACTGCTCTTGGATTGTGTTTGTAATTAGTGTGCTGAATTATGATTTGTGTGAGTGTGAACCATCTAAGTTTTTCCTGTCTAGTGTTTGGTGATCATGTGCAATTTTGGTGTTTGATGAAATGAGCTATGTGCTTTAGACCGTGCTTGCTGGAATGTCACCTTCAAGAAGCACCTGAAGCAGAAGCTGAAGCGCAAGGTCTATTGCGACGGCTTCCTCTCTCTCCGTGCCACCACCGGCAAGGTACCTTTGCTTTCACTACTAATCTCTACCATTGATGTCCAGCTCAACCTGATTGGCAATTTAGTTGCCTTTGATTGGGTAGGACGTGATTCGGCTTGACTGGCTAATCTATGTCAAAACTGCAGTGGCTATCGATTTATTACCCTTTTTTTCCCAAGTTTAGCTTGCTCAATCGAACTGAACGGCAGCAGCTCAATGCTGCTTGGGATTTCATTTTTTCTATCATCACGGATTGTTCTGTTCTGTGCTTCTGATTGTAATACTCTATGTGATTGAGCCTGTTTTGAGTAGATTAGTCCATGCTGTGATTGATGGTCGGATATATGATAGGTAATGCCGTATGATGGCAGCGAGCAGCTGTTGGAATGCAGGATTTTGAAGAATGATGAAGTTATCTATTCCGGTGAGTCACTGATGTTCAATGCTTATTTGGTCGTTGTTGGAGAGCATGAAGGAGGGCAAAAGCCCCCTAGATGATACTTATATTCGCAGCCTAATTATTGTTTGGCAATTGGATTTATAAGTTCCCTCTGCTGAGGGTATTGCTTGCTTGTCTTCTTCTTCATAGTTGTTTTGTTGGTTCAAATCGTCAGTAGGTGCAATGTGATAAATGTGAAGTTCTTGGGTTTGGTTTGTTAAAATTTCAAATGGGTATATTTTACTCCTTGGTTGTTTTGGAAAAAAGAGCGTTGCTTGCATACATATACACATAGACCCTCCTTTGTGATGCTTTGCTTGTTTTTCATCTCAGAAATTAAATATTTGTTCTTTTGCTTGCTTAGAACAGCTACTTGGGTAGGGTTAAATATATTGATTGATTTAGAACCTAGATGTAAACATTTGCAATTGATCTACTTTTGCTTTTGTTCAATGAGCAACTGGTCTTTTGAAACTCGATTTTCTTTTTAAGTTTTTCCTTTTGTTAACCTTACTTTCAATTGATGCAGAGCTTTGGTTGAGTTTCTGGATATGAGGTTCACTATAATCCCCTCTTATGAAATGCAAGGTGTGTTTCCTTTTGGCTACTTAAATCCTTTGGCATGGAATCCACAGTTGCATTGCCTACATAACTTTTCAATTTCTGCAGATGTTCCTCTTCTTAAGAAACCGAAAAGAAATACTGGTTATTTTAGAGGAAACTGGTCGCTCATGATGTTGCAACCTGCCGGAAATGGGAACCAAATTTATACTGTCCCTATACCCTACATATATGGATTCTGCATTCCAAATAGCACAACTTGCTTTACAATGCCTCCAAATGACTCCTAACAAGTGGCCTTCCAGGACTAAAGTTGTGGAAGAACTGGAATCAGTAGACGTTGCCATTGCTAATAGAATACCATGGGATGGTTAAATTCACTTATTATGTTGTTCTTACTTCATGTGATGTAAGTCAAAGTCTGTTCCCCACTTTTCCATTTTTCCCAGGAATAATCCTGGGCTTTGAATGTTCATTTCCATTGTACCCAGCAGTTACTAGGAGTTGTCTTCTCTTGTAAGTTCTTTGGAATATCCATGATGTGTATATTAATACATGCACTGCCTTGTGAATTGAGATGTTATGATTGTACTTATGTTTATGAGAGGAACAGTTTTTTAAGGCTAATGCTCGATTTGTCAGCAATCTGAGGTTCGCAGAAGAAGTCCATTGCTCTTCAAGAGTCGGAGCTCTAAAATTTTCTTGCATGCTTAGGCTTTGAACATGAGCAAAGCCTCATTTTGGTTGCCACCACGAATGTGTTCATGTGGTGCTCACTCTGCAATCAATCTCCAGGAAGTGTTAGGCGGTTCAGTCCATTCTCATAATATTTTTGACCTCTAAGACACGGTTGGGGAAATTGATAGTCATTTAAGGCAAAGAGGTGCTCAGTTGTCCATTCAGAAAGTGCAAGATATGACTTTTGGTGCTGTCATATTGCAGCTGAGACGTGTCTAATTGTTTTATTGCTGAATAAGAGATATATTTCTTATCACATGCCAGTTTTAGATGAGACTTTTCATATGACATCATAAACAACTAAATTTTATTTTATATTCTCAGCAACTTAGCCCATTGGTCATTAAACTTTCTTTACTGTTTGTAAATCTGAGGGCCCTATTATTTTTGACAGTTCTCATGTAATTTTTTTTTTTTGGATTTGTTATTATGTCTCTTTTACATCACTCTTAATGCGGAAATATAAAAATTGCTGCCATTGTGTGTTTTTTTTAAATTTAAAAAATTAAAAAAATTGATTACAGCAAAGGACTTTTCAAATATATGTCTATCAAATAGTATTTCCCAATGTTACTTCCCAAGTCACTTTAAAATTGCAAATTACCAAACAGTCTTTGCATTTCACAAAACTCATTTAGGCTAAGAGCCTTTGCATTACCTAAAGGCTTTCTCCAAAAGCCAAATCAAACGCACCCTATAGGAATGGGTACTTGAAATTGAGCTTTATGTAGACCTTTTTGCTTGATTGTTGTTGCCCTGCTATGTGACCTGCTGTTTTGTGTAAATCAGTAATATAGTCGTCATCATGGCTGAATCACTCTCCGGCCTCATGAAGTCAAGTTTATTTGCATTACCTAAAGGCTTTCTCCAAAAGCCAAACCAAACGCACCCTAAAGGAATGGGTACTTGAAATTGAGCTTTATGTAGACCTTTTTGCTTGATTGTTGTTGCCCTGCTATGTGACCTGCTGTTTTGTGTAAATCAGCAATATAGTCATCATCATGGCTGAATCACTCTCCGGCCTCATGAAGTCAAGTTTATCTGTGAGTATATATAGTGCTGTGCATTTGGTTCATTTTAATTTTGGAGCTACATTCAATTTGCGTTGCTTACCTCCTGTTTTACTCTGCAATAAGTGAAGGGGATGATATTCCTGTCCTACAATAATTTGTTTGAGAATTTGTGGTTCAACATCGTAAATAATGGGTCACCAAAAACAAAAAACATCGTAAATAATGGTAAAAGAAATATCTTAAAGCATGAGCTTCAATGGCGAGTATGGATCGGTCATTGGTTGCCCTGTTTTCAAGTTCTTTTCCTCATGTTGTTTCCGAATATTTGGTCAGGTTCTTTCTTTTTAAATAGTTTCTATTCTCGCACCACAAACTGTTAGAATGCCATGTGAGTGAATTTCTGTCTTCATATAAATTAGGTGAGTGTTGTAATGAAACGACTGAGAATGTTCAGTAGAGAAAACCAATGCACAAAATGAGATTTCGTTGCTGCATTATATCGTCAAAGAAAATGTAAGATGGTCCATTTCATCAAATCCTGCTCTCATGCTGTGCCCTGTTAAGTTCTTTTATCTGAGGCCTCTTCTCCATGTTTATGCAGTTGAGTTGAGTAAACAAAACTCATGCTTGATTCCGCTAGGCAACAAGAATTGGAGTAGGCCTTTCATCCTATCTTCTGTTTGATGCAGTTACTATGTAAGCACGGCAGGTAGCTCCACCTGTCCTGCTGTGCAGAGACAAGTTTTTGATACAAGTGAAGAGGACATTACTGCTGACATGGTAGGTTTTGCTGCTATATGTTCCATAATCTTTCAGGTCAAGTAACTCAAGAAATTTTCTTTTAAATTTTCATTTTCATAAAGAAAGTGGTAAATACATAGGTGAGAGGAAGATAAAAGCAGTCCTAACCAGTCCAGTGGAATCACCATCAGGGCTGCCAGATTATGGAGATCGGAAGCAAGATTCATCTTCCGAGACTACCATCCCAAATGATATCTCACCTGCTGGAGTCGAAAAGGCATCACCTTTTCTCAGGGTATGACTGCCAGAAAACATCAATATGTCACTTTGTTGTCTTTCTGGGTTGAGATGGCTTTGTATCTAATACATGTATTGGGGCTTTGCCACAGCCTTGGCTGGGCTGCATGTTATTTATTTGTGAATGGAAATCAAGTTGCTACATGTCATCTAAAATTTGATCAGCCTTTTTAGCAACTAAGTGCGAGTGTATAGGATAGCTTTTTTCTCTTATTAATTGTACGTGAATCCATTTCTATGTCTCAGGATAGAATATCACTCCTATAATCCAGAAGGATTGTCTTTTGATGCCAGCATCCCGAAGGGTTGGATGCGTCAGAGGTTTTAAGGAGTTAAAATCAACACTCAGCAAGGTGATACAAAGTTGAAAGAGGTTAGTTTTCTTCCCCTGGTTGTTTAGAATTCGGGTCTACTTTCACCAGTAAGATCATTGGGAGGACAGTTTCCCTTCTACTACACAAGCCGCCCTTAATTGCCCGTTTTATACAGATGAGGAGAGGAGACAGAAGAGGGGAAGATTATTAAAAGGAAAGAGAGAAAGAGGGGGGGGGGGGGTTATGATAAGCATAGATATTGAGTCGGGAGAATTGCAAATTCAGTCATAAATTTATTGTATGAATAATCAAATAATGGAAAACATGTTTGCTCTCTTGGATTCTCGGTTCAATGCTACTCCTGACACATTGGTTCTTACGAATTTTTAGTGCTGCATATATTGAAGATTATGTTTTTGTTTACCGAGTAAAATGGCATGAAGTTGTTATTGCCAAGTCAGAGTCAACCCAACTATCATCAGGGACTACTCGAGTTTGGTACTGCTGCCGCTGCTATGTTGTGTCTTGGAGAGGTGGTTAGCGATAATTTAGGCCTGCTGACTTGGGGTCTTTCCTGCGATTTCTCTCGGGTTATGCGAGTCATGGCATATCCCTTAGCTGATATTATTGCCGTGTTCTTCATTGTGAACTTGCACTGGAGTTTGATTTTCTCATTCTTGGGATCCGTCAAAATGAAGATTCTGACCTATAAGATACTCCCTCGAAGATTAAGATTTCACTGCCAAAGGAAGTTTCTGACCTGTAAGATACTCCCCCGAAGGTTAGGCTTTCATTGCCAAATGTAGCGCTCTGGTTTTTGGTAAATCCTGAACTGCTCTTGGATTGTGTTCGTAATTTGGGTGTTGAATCATGCTTCATGTGAGTTCCATCTAAGTTTTGACTGTCTAGTGTTTGGTGATCATGTGCAATTTTGGTGTTTGAAATGAGGAATGTGCTTGAGACTGCACGTGATCAGATTTATATGAAATGGGTACATGAAATTGAGCTTTATGCAGAGCTTTTTGCTTGATTGTTGTTACCCTGCTATGTGCCCTGTCGTTTCATGTGGATCAGTGGTATAGTTGTCATCATGGCTGAAGAGCTGTTGGAGATCTGGCCTCATGAACTTGAGTTTAATTTGAGTATATATATAGTGCTGCGCATTTGGTTTATTTTAATTTTTGGAGCCATGTTAAATTTGCATTGCTTGCCTCCTGTTTTATTAGGCAATAGGTGAAGGGGATCATATTTCTCTGTTCTACAATAATTTGCTTGAGAATTTGCGGTTCAACATCATATAAAATGGTAAAGGAAATAACTTAACGCGTAAGCTTCAATGGCATGTATGAATCAGTCATTGGTCGCCCTGTTTTCAAATTCTTTTCCTTGTGCTGTTTTCAAATATTTGATCAGGTTTTTTTCTTTTTTGCATAGTTTCTATCCTCACACCACAAACTCTTAGAATGACTTGTGAGGTGAATTCCTTTCTGGAGATTAAGCGGGTGAATGGTCGTTTTAACCAAATGACTATGAGAATGATTAGTAGAGAAAACAAACGAACAAGACGAGATGGCATTACTGCATTATATCAAAGAAAGTGTGCAATGGTCCATTTCATCACATCCTGTCCTCATGTCGGGGCCCCTTTCTCTTAAGTTCTTTTATCTGAAGCCTCTTCTCTGTGTTTATGCAATTGAGTTGAGTAAACAAAGCTCATGCTCGGTTCCGCTAGGCAATAAGACTGATCGGTATGTTGCTTTCAAGGTGAGTATTCTTTGGACCTTTTCTTTCACCATGATCAATCTTTTCTTTTTTTAGGTTATGGCGGGTGAACAATTTCCTTTCAATCTTGTATTCTCTTGATGTAATTTAATTTTCAGATTAGGACATGTGGAGAAACATTACGAGCTCTATACTGGATATCCAAAACATTCTAGGCTAAGGCTACGTATATGAAGAAATTCTGTGTGCGGCCAAAATGTAGGCATCATCAAGCCAAATGGATAATCTGATTCGAAATTGTTCTGCTCAAATCAGTGAAACATCATGTTCACATACCTACTAAAGCCACTTGACATACTTGTGAGGAGGGACATGCCCACAGTAGTTGAATCAGCTGAATGATTATTTTGCAATTTCTTTGCCACGACATGTCTGTAAGACTGTATTATTACTGGGATATGAACTGCTTAAGGTAAGTCAGTCACATTGCAGTAAGGATCATCTTTGAATAAGATTTTGAATGCCTACCATGGTAGCCTAATATACATTGAGACAAAGGAAAACCATGATAGGCCTCAGAAGCTATGTCCTGATACTTCGAAAGAATTAGAGTAGGCCCTTCATCCTATCTTCTGTTTGATGCCGTTACCATGTAAGCATAGCAGGTAGCTCCACCTGTCCTGCAGTGTCGAGACGAGTTTTGTATGCAGGTGAAGAGGAAATTACTGCTGACATGGTAGATTTTGCTGCTTTGTGTTCCATAATCTTTTGGGTCAAGTAACCTGAGAAGTTTTCTTTTAAATTTTAAATTTGATAAAGAAAGTGGTAAATACATAGAGGAGAGGAAGATAAAAGTAGTCCTAACCAGTCCAGTGGAATCACCATCATTGCTGCCAAATTATGGAGACCAAAAGCAAGATTCTTCTTCCGAGACTACCATCACAAAGGATATCTCATCTGATGGAGTCGAAAATGCATACCTTTTCTCTTGGTGGATTTAGATGGCATAGTATCTAATACATGAATTGGGGCTTTGACGTAGCCTTGGCTGCACGTTATCTATGTGTTGATGGAATTCCAGTCTCTGCATGTCATCCATAAATTGATCAACCTTTTTTATCAACTAAATGCCAATGTATAGGATAGCTATTTTTTCATATTAACTATGCGCAAATCCGTTTTTCTGTGTCGGTAAAGATTGGAAATAAAAGGATATGACTTTTGCTCTCGCTTTTATAATCCGGAAGGTCTTGAGGGGCAGACGTGTCAGAGGATTTTATGGAGTTAAAATCAACACTCAGTGTGATGATTTAGTGGTGAAAGAGGTCAGTTTACTTCCCCTTGTGGATTTGAATTTGGACCCAAATTCGCTGTGTCGACCATTGGGAATACGATTTCTCTTCCACTACACAAGCCACCCATCCCTGCTTACCCATTTTATACCGATGAAGAGAGGAGACAGAATAGAGGAAGAATTATTAAAAGTAAAGAAAACTTATAATAGGCATAGGTTGAGTTGGAGGAATTGCAAATTCAGTTATAAAATTAGGTCCTATTTGGTGATAATTTTATTTCTCTATTTTTCTGTTATTTCATTCTCCGAAATAGGAAAAAAAAAAGTAAAAATTCATTTGATTGTTGTAAAATATCGCGTGGCGAATATATAATAGAGAAGAGATTTAAGAAGAGAAAGCAAGTGAACACCGAAATAGCGAGAGAAAGCCGGATATTTCACTATATTGTAATCCCGTGTGATTGTGTATTGTACATCAAAACTAAACTCCTATTTATAGGAGAACAAGAATGTACTTATCATTAATATCAATGTATCGAATGATACATGTACGGGATAAGGGAGACGAACGTTCATTGTATATGGAGATGTACTTAGAACATTTGATACAAATGTACCATAATAAGTACATTGGATAAGATGAATATAATGAATATTCATTCATGTATTCTATCCATTCATGTATTTCATAACACTCCCCTTGAATATTCATCATATTCATTACAAATGTGCATCGAATGATACTTTGCCTCATTAAAAACCTTAAGCTGGAAAAACCCGGGATAAAAACCGGACAAAAGGGAAAAAGAGTGCAGAGCACACATGTTATGATATCTCCCTTTTATGGATGCATTAATTGCCTCGTTAAAAACTTTAAGCCGGAAAAACCCTATGGGAAAAAAACTGGACATAAAAAAAAAAGAGTGCAATGTATATATAGTCACTCCTGGGACTAATCATTATTGCATCTTGTGAACTAGCCGCATATTAATGCTGCAATGCATAGTTCATAATATCTCCCCCTCAATAGAGCCATATAGCCACTTCTGGGGCTAATTAATCTTACATCTTATGAACTCGCCTCATACCAATGCCATATACTAATTTCTCAAAACTTGATGTTGGCAATGATTTGGTAAAAAGATCTGCAAGATTATTTATGGATCGAATCTGTTTAACATCAATTTGTCGACTTTCTTGAAGTTCGTGAGTATAGAAAAATTTCGGCGAGATATGCTTGGTCCTATCACCTTTGATAATCCTCCCCTGACTTGTGCAACACAAGCAGCATTATCTTCATAAATTATAGTAGGAGAATTGGTAACCGGTATTAAGCAATAAGAATTATGAATATGTGTTATAACGGATCTTAACCAAACACACTCCCTTCCAGCTTCATATAAAACAATAATCTCAGAGTGGTTAGAAGATGTAGCTACTAGCGATTGCTTCGTAGAACGCCAAGAAATAGCGGTGCCGTTATAACAAAATAAATACCCGGTTTGAGAGCGAGCCTTATGTGGATCGGATCTATATCCAACATCAGCATATCCAATTAAACCAGAGTTAGTGGAATCCTTGGAATAATATAATCCCAAATCTATGGTTCCTCGGAGATAACGGAAAATATGTTTAACTCCATTCCAATGTCTCCGAGTTGGCTCAGAACTAAAACGTGCCAATAAATTTACCGCAAAAGCGATATCTGGTCTCGTACATTGTGCCAAGTATATCAAAGCCCCAATTGCATTGAGATATGGTACTTCAGGACCAAGTATCTCTTCATCAGATTCTCTAGGACGAAATGGGTCCTTTTGGGGATCGAGAGACCTTACAACCATAGGGGTGCTCAATGGGTGAGCTTTGTCCATGTTGAAACGTTTAAGCAATCTTTCAACATATGCCGATTGATGGACGATTATTCCATTTGCTTTATGCTCAAGCTCTAGACCAAGACAAAGTTTGGTTTTACCCAAATCTTTAACTTCAAACTCCCTTTTCAAATATTCAGCGGTTTCAGCTAACTCTTCGAGTTCCAATTAAATTTATATCGTCGACATAAACCGCTATAATAGCAAATCCAGTTTCGATTTCTTAATAAACACGCATGGGCAGATAGGATCATTTTTGTACCTTTCCTTAATTAGGTACTCACTTAGGCGTTGATACCACATGCGACCGGATTGCTTTAACCCGTACAAGGATCTTTGCAATTTTATTGAGAATAAATTGCGGGGAGTGCATGCTTCGTGCATTTTGAATCCCTCAGAATTTTCATATAAATATCGAGTCTAATGAGCCATATAGATATGCCGTCACAACGTCCATAAGACGCATTTCCAATCTTTCAAAGATTGCTAGGTTAATGAGAAAACGAAATGTAATCATATCCATCACAGGTGAATATGTCTCATTATAATCAATCCCAGGTCTCTAGGAGAATCCTTGGGCAACGAGTCGGGCTTTATACCTAACAACCTCGTTTTTCTCATTTCGTTTTCGGATAAATACCCATTTATATCCAACGGGCTTTACATTATCGGGGATACGAGTTACAGGTCCAAAAACCTCTCGTTTAGTTATGGAAGCTAATTCAGCTTCAATTGCTTCCTCCCACTTATGCCAATCTTGCCTTTGACGACATTCAATAATAGATTGTGGTTCACAATCATCATCCATAATTTGATGAGCAACTGAGAATGCAAAAGCATCATCAATGATGATTTCATTTCGATCCCAAATTTCATTATAATATGTAATGGAATTCTCAGTATTCCCGGGGCTAGTGCTCCTTTCATGGGTTTGCGCCTCTTCAGGGGCAATAAGCTCTTTGGGAGTGAGCACAACGCCAGGCTCTTCTAGAGCGGATTCTTGATTCTTTCCCCTTCGTTTTCGAGGAATAATATCTTTTGATCTTATTGGTATACCACACTTCAAGTGTGCAAGTAAACGTGCAAATGCGACATTGCGCGTAGATAGTAGGCAAACATGGGACCATCTACAGGATGCGTCCACTAATACCATAAAATATCTAAATGGTCCACTTGGTGGTTGTATTGGTCCACAAATATCACCCTGAATTCTTTGCAAGAATAAAGGAGATTCAAAATTAACCTTTGTTATAGAAGGTTTAATAATGACCTTTCCTTGTGAGCAAGCCTCACAATTATAATCTTTGGACAACAATACCTTTATATCCTTTAAAGGGTGCCCTTTTGTATTTTGAATTATCCTACGCATCATTGAAGCGCCAGGATGACCAAGGCGATCATGCCACAGTCCAAACTGATCAGGGCTTACCAATCTCCAGGATGTGGTAGCGTAGGTTTCAACAGCTTTAATCATGACACAATACAAACCCATAGAAGAAGCTTCTAGCTTATCGTGGATGGTCTTCAGGCCCATCTTATAAGAGGAAATGCCAATGTATTCCTTATCTTGCTCATAAATAGTCTCAATATGGTACCCATTACGGCGTACATCTTTGAAACTGAGCAGATTCCTTTTTGATCGAATGCTTAGAAACGCATTCTCAATATGCAGGATTGTACCATTTGGCAAAATAATTGTAGCATTCCCAAAATCATCAATAATCGAAACAGACCTGATATTGTATGGATTTGTGCCTTACGCAATGTCATACTCGAGAAAAAGTGTCTACTACAAAATATAGTATGTGCTGTTGCACTATCAAGAAAACAAACATCTTCCTTTTTCTCGGTATTTTCCATTTGCATTTATATTGACAACTTCGGTGTCAAGTATCATAAAAGTTGCATTTTAGTTATATAGTCGAATAAAATTTCAAAGATAAATATTATATGAGGTTCATAAGTATTTCATAAAGAACAATAAAAAAGTAATACATTTAAAGCGAAATAACATAAAATTCAAAGTTCAAATTATCATCCACCAATCTGATTCATCAAAGTAATCAGAGGTCCTCAAAGAAATCAGAGACATCCAATGATGCATTTGCTACTTCAGGAGCAAGAGGAGTCCCACCAACGGAGATATTGTTGGCCTCGACAGTGGTTATGGCAGAGGATTGATTTCAATGGCATGAGATTCACCACGCTTGCCCGTATGCTTTAAAGATGCCTGGTATAGGTCAACAAAATGTTTTGGCGTACGACAAGTACGTGACCAGTGCCCAGTCATGCCACAGCGATGACAAATACTTTCATTAATCACCTTCTTTTGCTTCTTTTCTTTGCCATGATTTAGGCCAAAGTTTGATTTCCTAGGGCGGTTAAATTTCTTGCCATCCCTTCTAGGATTATATTCTTGCCCGCGCTTATAGCCCTTAAAATGGCCAGTATTTTTCTCAAAATTAGCATGTGCTTCGTGGCAATGCTTTTGAGCCAGCGAGGTCTAAGATCATGATTTTTGAGCAGCAATTCATTAGTTTGCTCGGCCGTAAGAAGCACAGAAATTAATTTAGAATATGTGGCAACCGACGTTGCCGGTATTGCTGTTGCAATACAATATTCGAAGCATGAAAGGTGGAGAAAGTTTTCTCAAGCAATTCTGCATCGGTGAGTTTGATACCGCATAACTCAAGTCGAGAAACGATATCAAATAAAGCAGAATTATAGTCGACACCGATTTAAAATCTTGCGATGTCGAGATTTTGCCAATCATATTGTGCTTGAGGGAGGATAACGGTTTTTGTATGATCATACCTATCCTTCAACCTCGTCCACAAGATATGCGGGTCTCGAACGGATAAATATTGAGTCTCGCAGCTCTCATGCAAATGACGACGAATAAAAATCAACGCATTTGCTTTATCCTTTTCATTTGAGGTTCTATCCTCTCGTAATTGTATTAGCGAGACCTTGCCCTTGGAGGTGCATTTCCATGTCAAGGCGCCAGGATAGATAATTCTTTCCACTCACTTCCAGGATGTGGAATTTGGGCTTTTCAATATTTGCCATAATCCTTGCAAAAATAAATCCTTAAATTAATTAAAAGGATTTCCAAATATCCACCGCTACTTCGGGAGCAAAGGATACTTTTAGATTTAAAAGTTTGGCTTCGGGCCAAGAAAAATAAAAATGAAGAATTGATAGAAGAAGATGAAGTATAAGTTGATCAATAATAAGAATACCCACCTTGCAAAAATTACTTACTCGCCGATAGATCTTCGTGCTTGCAAAAGTTACTTACTCAATCGGTAGATCCTCGTGCTGATAACGTGTTGTAAAATATCGCGTGGCGAATATATAATAGAGAAGAGATTTAAGAAGAGAAAGCAAGTGAACACCAGAAATAGTAGAGAAAGCCAGATATTTCACTATATTGTAATCCTGTGTGATTGTGTATTGTACATCAAAACTAAACTTCTATTTATAGGAGAACAAGAATGTACTTATCATTAATATCAATGTATCTGTACAGGATAAGGGAGACGAACGTTCATTGTATAGGGAGATGTACTTAGAACATTTGATACAAATGTACCATAATAAGTACATTGGATAAGATGAATATAATGAATATTCATTCATGTATTCTATCCATTCATGTATTTCATAACATTGATAACGTTAGTTAATTTTTTTTTTCAAAATAGATCATTAGACAGAAAATGGATTTAAAATGAAAAGAGGAAGTAGAACGAATTTACTTATTTGTCCTCAGGAACAGTTTCTAATGAAGGTCATTTTCTTTTTTCTTTATTTCTTTTTTCCGTTTCCTTTCTTATTGTTCCTCTTCTCGTCAAGCCTTGATGATAGCCGGTGATCGGCTAGAGAGGAGGGCTGACGAGGGTGGCCTCGCCAGTCTTGAGGGAGCCTTGCGATGGTTGGGCGAGGTTGGCCTTGTCAACTCGTCTCTGGCTAGTCACCGAGGTCCCGTGATCAGCTAGAGGAGGAGGAAGAAGAAGGAAGGAAAAAAGAAAAGAAAAAGTTATTTAAAAATTAAAACAAAATATTCTACGTCAAAAAAAAAAAAAAAAATTAAGGGTTATACAATCATCTTGCATGGCATGGAAGGGTCAAGGAGGAAAAACAAACATCACTAAAAATTTGAGGGTTGTACAATCATCTTCCATGGAGGTGCCAAGGAGCCCGATGGGCATGGTGACCGACTGCCGAGCTTCCACGTTTGGAGGTGCCAGCTCTAGCTGAGCTGTGACTGTTGATAGAAATCAACTTGAGAGAGGGTGGTTCTAGGCAAGGTTGACGGCTTGTGGAGTTGAGCAAAAATGGCATCGTTTTGAGTAAATTTGTCCACGTCAAATCACTAGTCAGGACACGTACAACGACAAACAATTGGACTGCCAATTAGGCGAGACTTGACCAGGAGGACTTGATTACATTTTCACTCAAAGGTTTAAAATAATATTGTTTGAATTAAAATGTTTGGGATTGAATTTGAATTCATACAATAAGTTTACAATTGAATTTCAATTCTCCAGCGTTGAGTCACAATGTTTCCATGCAAAACAATAACATTTTGAACGTGAAAATTTGAGACACTCAAAAAACTTGTCCTATTTATGTGTGAGAAACATGATTCTTTTGGTTGCGTTGAATAGATATGTACATATATTATAGTAATGAAGCATAAAGTCAAATATCATTCCTCCATTTGGCTGTAAATGGTTATAAATTCTCATCAGAGGCCAACAAAAATAATTGGTTTTAAGTAGGAATTCAACAATGACCATATGCATGGTAGTCACGCATCTTAAAGCAAACAGCTTTCTCGTGCCTTCTGTTGAGAGTTTGCGATGTTCGTTTCCCTTCAATGTTGTTTTCCTTTCTGCCTCTCCCCTTCTTTTGAGCGTTCAAAGAAGATGATAGCAACTTTCAAGGGAATAGTGGGGCATAGAGTACGATAATGATGCTATATTTGGATGTAAATCTTATAAAATTTCACCAGAGACCACGTGAATTGATTGTTTGTTAGTAGTTTATCATGCATCTCAAAGCAAGCAGCTTTCTTGTGCCTTCTGTTGAGGGTTGGTGATGTTCGTTTCTCTTCAATGTTGTTTTCCTTTCTGCCTCTCCCCCCTTCTTTGAAGTTTTCAAAGAGGATGACAGCAACTTTTCAGGCAGTAGTGGAGCATAAAGTACGATATCGATCTGGTATCCGGATGTAAATCTTATGAAATATCATCAGAGACCACGTGAAATGATTGTTCATTAGTAGTTCATCATGCATCTTGAAGCAAGCAGCTTTGTTGTGCCCTCTGTTGAGAGTTGGTGATGTTCGTTTCTCTTCAATGCGGTTTTTCTTTCTACATTGCCCCTTCTTTTGAGTTTTCAAAGAAAATAATACCAACTTTGCAGGCAGTATTGGAGCGCAAAGTACGATTATCATTGATGTAGGATCTTATAACATTTCATTAGAGACCACATGAAATCGTTTCTTAGTAGTTATCGAGCATCTTAGAGCGAACTGCTTTCCTGTGCCTTCTATGGAGAGTTTGCACTCTCTGTTTCTCTTCATATGTTGTTTTTCTTTCTGCCTCTCCCCTTCTTTTGAATTTTCAACGAAGATAATAGCAACTTTGCAGGCGGTAGATGATATTAGATTACGATATTATTCTTCTATTCGGATGCAAATCATATAAAATTCCATTTCGGGCCACGAGAAACAATTGTTTTTTGGGTGGAGAAGACCACATTGGCCATCTGCATGGTTGTCATGCATCTTAAAGCAAACAGCTTTCCGTGCCTTCTGTTGCAAGTCTGCGCTTTTCCGTTTCTCTTCAAGCTGTTCCTCTTTCCACCTCTGAACCCCACTTTTCTTTTTGATTTTTCAAAGAAGATAATGGCAAAAAACTTGCCAGAACTTTGCAGGCAGAACTTAGCATCAGTAGTAAATTAACAGAGGAGAGAAGTTTGCACAATTGAGAGAGAGAGAGAGAGAGAGAGAGAGAGAGAGAGAGAGATGCGCTTATCTTTACCCCCGTCACCTGCATGGCGAGTAGTATGAACTTTTATCTTTACCCTCATCACCTGGCATCATGCCAATCTTGCTGTATCTCCAAGACATGGTGCAGAACACATCCTTTCAAAATCTGAATAGTTAAGCTCACAGGGACAGATTGCTACTGTGTTCAACAGGATATGATGTTGAGGAAGACAGGTGGGGAGAGCAATTCCAAGTGGGATTTCCTTTCCTGTGTGATTGTACGGTCGGTCTTGTGGCCCTTTGCAATTGGATACAAATGGTTGCCGCCTCATTGGGCTGTAGTAGATTGTGCATTTCAAGGGTTCAGCGTTGTACTGCCTCATATTTTCTTCTGCAATTTCATGTATAAACATGGATTACTTTGGTATTTCAGCTGGAAATGAAGTCCTCTCAAAATGTCAATTACGGATTCAACTATCATCATCATCATCATCATCAAATGGTGAAAATGGTTTCCTGCAAAAGTTCCAATAACACAGATATAAACATTGGTAAAAGCTCTGCGACAATATTAAAACGTCTTTTCTTCATTCCAATAACTATAGCAATCAAACATATTAGTCATCGTAGCTGTCTATAGCACAGCAACTTTCAAAGATGCATAGCCAAACATGTACACATGTATTTCAATACATCGCAGTGTAGCCACGTCGCATGAAATAAACTTTTCTTCTAGTTTTGATTATTATATATCATTAAAAAAAAGGAAAAAAAAAGAAGAAGGAAGAAACTGGCTTTTTTTTTTTTTTTTTTTTTATCTATATATGTAAAAGCCAAAACACCATTTTATCTCGCTTTTTAAATTTCTCATTTGGTGCTCATCTACATGTTATGTTAATACTGTAATACAATTTAGCTTTAAAGAGAGAGAAAAATATAAAATTGGCAAAAGAAAAAACCAGGATAAAATGGTGAAATTTGAGGAAGATGACTAGGCCTTTCCATTAAAAGTGCACTTACCTAAATTCCTTAACCGTCCTTAAAGTGGCAAATTGCCAATTTCTCTCATGTTCTTTTGCTCCAATTTGAATTTCTTTTTTGTAAAGTTGGCAAAGTGCTCATTTAAGATGTTTGCTTTTCAGATAACTTGAAACGAGCACCGTCCTACAACCTTCCGCTCCCTCCCTCTCCCCTATATATACATCGCCCCTCTTTCACAAACTTCTCGCGTTCTCCTTCTGTAATCTCTCTCTCTCTCTCTCATTCCTTTCCTTCACCATCTGTTGAATCGGAGCTCGGAATGGCCACCTTCACTGCAACACCGGCTCGCACCTCGTTCGCTTTGAAGCCAGCTCAGGTACGAAAATGGGCATCAGTCGGTTCAAGATTGCTCGACTTGTGTTTTCTTTACAACGGGTTTTGATGCTCGATCGCTGTGGCCGCTGGACATAGTTTTATGATCGATATTGGATGCGAGTGCCATACTCTTTGTTTTCCTCCAGTTTTAGATTTTCAAGGCACATTATCAGCTTGACATTAACTATTCCCGGACTAGATGAATCTGCTTTTGCTTTGGTGCTGGAGGCCTTTATGTCCATTGAGTTGTGGTAAATGCTGAGTTTTTCATGCATTCAAAACTGCATCGAAAAGATACAGCACTGCCAAATGAGCTTTTCAGATGCTTAGAACGAACTGCGTGAGATTAATAATGAGTTCAGGCCGGCAATACTCGGTTTTGGCTTCCTGCTACTGATCTAGTGGTCCGAAAACTCAGTAAATTCTCTGGGGGCAAACTACGTATTTTCTAACTCTTGAGTTTGTTGCATACTGCCAAATGGCGTTTCGATTTTTGCAATCTCCCCCCCCCCCCCCGAAAGGTAGAAGTACGTATCAATGTGTCCCCTTGTGTTGACTCTAGTGAAATTTTGCTTGGAGCTCCGACCACGCGATAGCACGTGACTAATTACAAAAGGAAAATTTATCATACAAGTAAACAGATATGAAAAAGTAGAATATTAAATTCAAAAACACATTACACGCGACAGCATGTGACCAAAGCTCCGGCAATAATTTGACTGGAATCAACACCAAATGCATATCAGTATATAGTTCTCAAATATATCTTTGGGTAGTCTTTATAATTTTTTTTTCACATACATAAATGATAAATGTCCAATTTATCTTTTAATAGCAAGTCACGTTGTCAGATATGTGAGAAAAATTTTGCCCAAGTCAACGCTTGAGGGCATATGGCCTCCAAATTTCGAAAAGTCAGTTAACAAGTTGCAAATATCGAAACGACTGGGATAATTTGCCACTATCCGGAAAACTTGGGTGCAAAATGTAAATTTACCAAATATTCTGTGCAATTTAGGCAGAGAGCTTGGCTGACCCGGTTGAGGTTCTGCACTTTGAATGAGACCGCATCTCTGAAAACTAGTTCTTGACAATTTTTAAAAGGTACCTGTCCGCAAGATATCGAATGTCAGGTCCGTCTCCCTCCCTGTCGGCGGCAGAAGTTTCCCATCTCTGAAAGCATGCCGTTTCCAGGTTTCATGTGCGGTAAGTAGTCCACCATGTCATGTCAACTATAACAACAAGCGTAGCAAAGTGACTGCAACTAACTTACATATATCTGAAGTCTGGGTCATTATGTTTGTCCTGTGTCAAACGATCTTGCTGTGTGATTATAATTGTGTTGCTCGAAATATGCTACTTCTGGGGAAAGGGGATGAGCAGGAGTTTGCTCATACCAGGTTCAAGCCTATCATTGTCCTGTTCATGGGGGAATGCTTGAATTGGTCTTGCCAATGGTCTTGCCAATTTTGTTGCAACTCAGAGCGAAGCCCATAGGTAGGTTTTAAACTTGTGAATGACATATGAGCAGGCTAAAAAGGAGACGGAGGATAAAGTGTGTGAAATAGTAAGGAAGCAGCTAGCTTTGCCAGGAGATGCTGTTGTAACAGGAGAGTCAAAAAAGGCTTACCTGGGAGCCGATTCTCTGGACACCGTAAGCCCTTCATCCACAAGTCTATTTCCTTCTTCTGCAGACTTTGACGAGCTTTTGCTAGATCCATGTTGTCGCGACCTCCCCGAAGCGGGTTGAACCACCTAAGGATTCGGCTAATTGATTGCTAAGCTTAGACTTAGATAGAGCTCTCCCAAGCTCATACCAATTCGTAACTTATGGTTTAAGTTCTTAATATGCAAATGATGTTTATCATGGAGTCGCCACTAATCTATTTTTGGTGGGTCAATTGGAAACCCAAGTAAAGCAATTGGAGAATTACTTCACTCTTACGAACCAGAGATTGTGAGTTTGGGGATTTGGTTACACTAGATTTCTCTAATACCCTTTCGTTACCATCCTTTTATTTTCAAAAATGTTTTTGTAAGTAGCTTGAATTGATTTTAATTTATCTTCCTAACATGTGAGATGATCATGCGGGTGTGCAAACCACCAATTTAACACCCAAGAAAGCGATGAATAAATTGCAGGACTTACCTCATAGCTACGAAAGCATCTGCATTATTACATCGTAATTCACATCAACAGATCTAAATATGATTTCTAATTAACACGCAATTTCTTTTTTTTGGTTTTCACTTATTTAATGAGAATCATGCTTTATACAATGCGTGTTATTAATTTAACATGATATGTCATGGTAGTATATCCTAAACTATATGAAATGAGCAAAATAATAATTTTTTTTAGAAATGTAATAATTAAATGTGCAACCTAAATTAACCTAATGACTTAATTCTAATGACGAGCAATTTCTAATTAAATGAACCTAATAACAATCACTAAATGACATGCTTTTCATGAATCTAATTATATATGACATGCACATGACATTTTTTCTTTTTTTCTTAAAAATGCAATTTATCCTAGAAAATAAAACTAATTTATTCTAAGACATTTTTTTTGTATTTTTCATGAAATTCGAAATAAAAAAAAAACATTATCTATCTAAATTAAAATATCATCTAATTTGTATTAGGAATGGGTTAAGCCAAATCCTAATTTAAACTAGAATGTTATCCTAACTTAGAAATCCCTAACCAAAATGCAATCTATCTAAAAAATTTATCTAAACTTATAATAAATAATAAAAACTATTATCTAGAATTAAATTATATGAAATTTTACCCTAAAATGCAATGACATGCAAGAAATGCCCTAATTCTAATTTTTTTTTAATGTTTTTGTATTAATTTCGAAATTAAAAATTGTCAAGTAATTAAACATGAAACCTAAGTTAAAAAAACCAGCAACCTAAATTGATTGATTTGATTTTTTTTTTAAATTCGAAATAAAATTCCCATTCTAAATATGCAATCCCTAAAACAGGAAATAAACCTAATTCTAGCCTACATTTTTTGGATCTTTTATTTTATTTTATGAAAGCGAAATTAACTTAAACGGCACGACAGCAAATCAGAGCAAGATTGACATCCAAATTGACGAACCATATCTCGCGCATGAGATCGGATTGGCCAATTTTAAATAAATTGCAAATCGAATCTCGAGCGTGAGATCGGATTGGCGATTTTTTAAGCAATTGCGAGTCGGATTTTGGGCGCGAAATTCGGACTGTCGATCACAAATTTCACAGGCTATTTCATGTCGAACATTCTCAATCTTATATTAAGGAATAATTCTACTAAAAAGTAAAGTAACATAAAATAATAATAATAAAAAAAACAAAATAAAGTAGATAAACAAAACTACCTAATTTGCTTTTCCTTTTTTTCCTTTTTGTTTTCCTCCCACGCATGGCTTGGCAGCTCAATCAATTGAGAGAGGCAACACCGGTCAGAGCTCCAACAGGGGGAAGACGCCGGCGAGGAGCTCCAGCAAGACCACAGTAGGAGTCGCGTGTGGTTTGTTGGTGCAAGACCGACTCAAGTGAGTAGGGGGAAGATGTCAGCAGCGTTTTGAGTCGAGCAAGTCGTCGCAGGTCAGCAGTAGCGAGCAGTAGTTGTGCCGCGGCAAAGGGCGACTCCGGTGGTGCAGCGACGATGATGGACGCGGGGGACGGTCACGGCAGCGGAGCTTTAGACGGCTACCAGGTGGTGCAGGCGCCGGTGTGGCGAGGGACTGAGCGGCGGTGGAGAGCAATGGCGTCGGGCAGCGGCGGCTTCACGGACGGATGGGATGAGGGACAGCAGGAGCGGCGTCGTGACCGAGTCGCGAGCGTGCAGAGGCGCACTTGCGAGTGCAGGTGTCCGGGACGATGCTACTGGTGTTCGGGCGAAGACGGTGGCGCGCTCGGATCTCGCTGGAAGGAGATGCTAACGCCGGGCAGAGGTGCAGCGACGGGCGCGACGATGGGCAGGGTGCGGCGACGGGCGAGCAGAGGGATGAGCGGCGATGGCAGGGACGGTGGCGCGGCAACGAAGGCGCGGGCTGCAGGCGTAGAGGCGGGTGCTCGTGGTGTCAGGTTGCTGGCGTCAACGGGCGGGAAGAGGAGCAGGAGGCGAGAGAGGAGGAACAGGACTACAGCAGCCAGCGACGTTCGAAACTCGCCGGGAGCAGGAAGGCAGCAGAGGGTTGCTGCAACGTCTACGTCCTCAGATCGTCGGAAGGATGGAGTCGGCGGCGTCCAGCGGGCAGAGGACGAGATGCAGGTGGACAGCAGCAAGCAGTGGCAGAGAAGGAGCAGCATCGGGTCGTCGTGGGTCGGTGCGCATAGCAGGCGAGGTGGCGCGTGGCGGAGGTGCGGCAGTGCGAGCACGGCGGCGCGGGTAGCAGAAACCGAAGGAAAGTCCAGCGAAGAAGAAGAACAGTGGGCGCTTCTCTTTTTTCTCTCTGCAGCAGCACGTCCCTTCTCCGTCTCTGCACTCTCTCTCTATACTTTTAGTGTACCTTTTTCTTTTTTGGTTCAGCTCCTCTCTCTGACTTCATTTTTTTTTTCTCTTACCGTTCGTTTCGCGGAAAATAACTTCTAGGAAAATATTTTCCATATTTTCCGGTGTTCGGGTGGGCAGAAAATCACGGTCAATGAAAACATTTTCCGTTGACCGGAAAATTCCTTTTTTGCGGCTTGGAAAATGTTTTCCTCTTTTCAAAAGAGGAAAACATTTTCCAAGCCTCTCGCCTCTTCTCTTCCTCCGGTTCTCGTTCTCTCTCTCTCTCTCTCTCTCTTGCTCTCCCTACTGCGAAGTCGGCTTCGACGACGTCCTTCTCCAAGACCAGCCTTCGCCCTCCCTGGCCGATACTGCCCGACTGCTCCGGCAGGGGCGCCGCCGCCACCGCCGCGCTCCGCTTCCCCGGCGGCTCGAAGCTACTCGGGAGGATCCGGCTCAAGAAGGAGCTCCGCGGCGGCGCTGGGAGGCTCACGGGGAGCCCGCCGTCCAGGCCGCTCGTCATGCGGTGGTGAGCTGTGAACTCGTCGGATCTGGTGGCGGAGCCCGTGGCTCGCCGGATCTGGCGGCAGAGCTCACGCCTCGCCAGATCCAGGCGAGCTCGAGCTCTGTCGCCAGATCCGGCGAGCTCGGGTGAGATCAGCCGAGCCTTGAGCTCGCCGGATCTGGCGGCGGAGCTCGCGGCTCGCCGGATCCAGGCGAGCTCGAGCTTTGTCGCAAGATCCGACGAGCTCGGGTGAGATCGGCCGAGCCTCGAGCTCACCGGATTTGGCCACCGGGTCTTGGTCGGCTGCTAGGTAATCGGCCATCGTCAGGCAGGAAGGAGGTGGCGGCGGCGGACGGAGGAGGAAGAAGGAGGAGGAAGAAGGCGACATCGGAGGAAGGAGGAGGAAGAAGGAGGAGGAAGAAGGGAAGAAAAAGAAATAAATAATAAATAATAAAAAATAATAATAAATTTGATTTTTAAAAATATAAATAAATAAAATAAATTTTGTGGTCAATTAAAAATATTAAATTTAATTTTTGGTAATTTTTTCTAAACAATTAAATGAGCTAATGAACGACGGAAAATATTTTTCACTCAAACTTTAGATTTTGGCCGAACACCGGAAAATAGAGTCATTTTCCAGGAAAATGTTTTCTGGAAACATGATATTTTCTGCGAAACGAACACAGCCTTAAATCTCTCCACTCGTCTGTCTCTCTAAGGGCTCTTTTTAATAGTTTTTTCTCTCACAAACCTCTCCAGTGAATGTCTCGTATGTTTCATTGCTTTTTCCCTCTGCCCCCCCCCCTTTTTAAGCCGAGGATCCTTGCTTATTTATAGGCAACAATCGACTTTGGCGTGAACAGGTGAACAGGAGCGCGGCCGTAACTTTTCCTTGCTGCTCACGTTCGGTTCTTTTTTTCAAATATGGTGGCTACCCATCTGCTCTTCAGCAAGGATAATATTAAAAAAATATTAGTCCATCTTCTTGCAGGTGTCTGTAGAATTTTCATGTCCCCCATTTAATGCGTGCATGTGCAAGCATTAATGAGGGAGAGACAATGGACGTGAAGCACTCTTCTTTCTTCTATTTTTTAATGAGAGAGAGACAATGGACGTGTAGGAACTTCTTTCTTCTCCAGCCGATTTGCTCTCCAGGAAGGAGAGAATTCCTTGCAACAACTCACTATAAAATTTTATAAAATTGTAATCCCATCTTCTTGCAAACTTTCTCTGGAATTCTCGCGTGTGCAGTGGAGAATTTTTTCTTTGCTTTCTCTAATGTGCATTCAAATCAGTGGAGAGAGACCAT
Source organism: Eucalyptus victrix (assembly GCA_016097545.1). NCBI lineage: Eukaryota > Viridiplantae > Streptophyta > Magnoliopsida > Myrtales > Myrtaceae > Eucalyptus > Eucalyptus victrix. Next base: position 45,168,923 of record CM027842.1, on the reverse strand, counting down.
CCTTTTGCTTTCTCTAATGCGCGTTCAAATCAGTGGAGAGAGAGAGACCATCTTTTGTGAATATTATCGACCACGAGCCGCTGCGTCTTTGTTGCCCTTTTAGTACTGATGCAAATGCGACTACATGAAATGCAATTTTACCATTTTTTAATTTTTTAATTTTTTTTTCATGTAACTAATTACTAAATGATTAGGCAAAAATTTAGGTGTCAACACGTGTTCTTAAGTGGTGCAGGACGGTACTTCTGCAATAGTGGAATTGATTTGCTTCTTTTTTTTTTTTTTCTTTTTTTAAATCTGGTTCCGACGTTTACCACCTTATTTCCTTTGTTGGATAAAATGGGATTGTGATGAGAACGCTGCTCTTCCTCATTTTAGGTGGAGATTGTGATGGCAATTGAGGAGAACTTTGATGTTACCGTGGACAAAGGAGAAAATCTTAAAAAGGACTGCAACGGATGGGCATGACGTCACAATTGGCTCGAAAAAATTTTCGGCAAGAAACCAGAAAACAAAAATAAAATTTTAAATCATTTAAATGTTTTAGGACAAGATGTTATAATTGCTACTAATACTTTGAGAAAGGGCATGGTCTAAAGTCCATGCAACCTATGATCCTATCATAGACCACACGAACATTAGTGTAATCAGACTTCAAGATAAAATTTAACTCTAAAAAATCACCTCTTGTCAATGAGAAGAGAATCAATGGGACATGAATTTGGATCGGGCACCATTTCTGGTACTAGTTGTGCAACAAAAGCCTACAAAAGTACCCTAGAACACTCCGTCCAATAAAACTGAGAGAAAAGGCATAATTTAGACATCTTTGCATTGGCTTAAACCAACAACATATCTGGCCTTGTAGTCCTACTGAAAAGGAGCTGCTTCTTTTGATTAGAGAGAGACTTAGACAGAAACAGTACACAAAACACAAATTTAGGATCGATATTTAATCTATCTTAAAATGCATTAGCACCTCAAGATTACATGACATAAAACTTGAGCTTCAAGTGCTTTAAAAAGTTATATGTCCAGACCATAAACATATCAACAATTCCATAAGCAAGTAAACTTTGTAATGATTAGTCTGAAGTGACCTTATCCACCATAATTAAATATTCAACCAACTTGAAGCTCCATAGCTTAATGGGTAGGACTCAATTCACACTGCTAGACACTTAAACAATTGGTGGTTAGCATAAATGGCTGTTTGCACCCCATTCTGCTTGTGTTTTGTCTAGGATTTGACTTACCAAAACCGAAAGAAAACAAGATGCTGTCTATGATGAATTGTGAATATAAACATGAGAGCAATAGAAAGTTCAAGATCCGTATAAATAGCCTAGACTCTTCAGCACAGATTTGGCAGAGAATTCCAGTTGACTCTTAACAGATTACCATATGAATATTGGAAGAATGCGATAGAAGGAGGAAAAAAAAAAGCAATAAAATTCACAAGTCCAGACCATAATAGTTTTTAACTATCCATACCATAACAGTTTCTAACTATCTTACCACAAGACCAAGTTTGCAAAAGGATGCCATAGCTCCTCCAATAGAATGCTCTGTCACCATGACATTGATGTCGCCTTATAAATCCTTGGTTCTTATAACAGCATCCAAAATTCTAGGTTGAATTGTAATATTGTGGTAAGTATAGTAAAATCCATGATGAACCCAAGCAACAATCAATAGAGTAAGACTGTAACTCAATCCAAAAGAGAAGAATCCACAGCTTGCAAGAGGCATATCATCTCTAGAACTATCCAGGGCACCATGCATACTAGGGTAGTACATCAAGCTGTTTCCACTATCCAGTAGAGATCTTCAACTCAATTCTGTATGCTGTAGACATAAATATAAGTAATCACTAACTGAAAAGCTCAAATGACAGAGAGGTGACAGAATTTTTCACAGACCCAAATTAGTTAAGTATGTGATCTTCTCATGAATCAATCTAAAATTACAAGAAGGTAACTTTCACATCTTGGTAGAAATGATTCGCCCTTTTCCCTTCTTATGGACAGCCGACCCATGGAACTTGTGTATGCACTCATAGGAGGCTGCTCTTCTTAGCTTAAATTTTCATCAAATCCTTTGCAAGTCATTTGTAAGGGGAAGAGTTGCTAAAGTTAACATGCATACCTATGTTCTTGTGCACCTCTAAAGCTATAATCACAGCATTAAGATCCTTGGCCACCCCAACATATGCCTATAGGTAACATAAATGTACGTTTAGAAATAGATATAAACAATTAGATGCAATTTAAACATATAGGCATCGCAAGCATTGCAGACACTGCAACCAAATAATCTGCGCATAAGCAGTGTTGAATGCCCACTATCAATTCAATGAATTCAAACCCCTGCTTTCATATCAAAAGGCATTAATTACCAGTTCGAGAATCTAATAAGAGGAGGCAGCATATGCCCACAAATTCTCATCGGAAGAATTGGCCATTTAATACCGCGAGGATCCATTCTTCAGTGCAACCTTAGCAAATGTCGTATTAAAACACATTAAGTTACCTTGGTCTTTCCATCACATCTAGGACAAGTCCAATCATTAAGTTCTGGCAAATCTGACGTGAACCTGTAAAATTAAAAGCTTTGCATCTAGTTACAATGTTATTGCATTGAAACGGTGAAACCCGAAGGGTAATAACAAAAACAAGCTCTAGGTAAATGTGAAAATCTTTATAAAGGACACTTACAGCAGATGCATACTCCGCCAATGTCATGGCAAGAGTGCGATTGTAAACAGATTTACAAGCCTTGGACCTCATTCGAGTTCCTGCATTTACCGCTTGAGAACATTTCACATTGAAAATGTGGTCAAAAACTCATTTAATGACAAGCAAGGGAGCAAGTTTCTTATGTCTCTAGCAAGCTATTTCGACAATCAAGTAAGAGGAACACTTCAAGGAAACATCAACTCAAAATAATATTTCAAGATATTTCGCCATCCTTGCTCGTGAACTTAAAGAACTAAATGTTCAAATGCAATGAAAGGTGAATAAGTGAACAACATAAGGCTCCTCTTTCCCATAAAGCTAGTCTGCTGAAATCTACAAGCTATAGTCCATTACTCGGCTGGAGAAAGGCCGAATAGCCGATAGTCAATCACTGTGAGACACTCAACAAATTTGACCCCAAAAGTAGAAACAGCGGGAACAAATATTTGTATCGAACAAATATATGGAAATTCGATCAATCTGACCCTATTCCAGTTGTAGTATTGATCCAAACTCGGTAATCCAAAAGCTTAGCTAATCCAACCAAATAATTCAGCAATAGTATGCCCCATTAAATCAGGCACTAAAACTCCACTACGGGTCGACGATCCCCCCAACCCTGAAGTACCTAATCCGCCAAATTCACACTGCAAACCTCACTGTCCAACCTCAAAACCGACATGGTCGATGCTAGACTCCCAATCCCAATCAAGTGGGAGGATCAGAGCAGTAATTGATTACATGAACACGAATTGCAATTGTTGGAGAAATCTTTCCAGAATATTTTGAAGCTGACAAAACGTTTCTATCAGTCTAAGTCTGGATGTTTGGAGACCGATAGTTTAAAGTCTGAAGACTTTGTATTCTCAAGACTCAAGACTCAAGACTCAAGACTCAAGACTCAAGACTCGAGACTCAAGACTTAAGTCTATTCTCACTGACATTCTTTCTAATCCAGTGACGAAGGAAATCCAAAGCCGAGGTATATGGTTGAGGATTAGTTCCTATCCTCTGGAAAAGATTTTTTTGGTTGGATAATCATTTCGGATTCTTTAATCGATTGAAAATCCGATGGTCGACGAAGTATTCTTGGAATATTCTATTCTTGGAAACCAAGATCCTGATTGTATGGGCGAACAGGATTGATGGGCTATCATCAGATTTCTTAAATAGCTCGGATGATCTTCTTGATTAATTCTGTCCAACGGGTAGATTGGAGGAATTCCTTTGGTAAGTGCCAACGGCTATGATGGCATAAAGGAGTATAAAAGGAAGACGTTCTAGCTGTTTTAGTAGTGTGATCGATAGAAAAATTCCAGAGTCTGAAGAACCTTGATTGTTAGTCGATACTGTTCGAGCGAAATTGTATACACAGAGAGTATTTATACTTGATGACACCTTGAGCGAGTGTGGTAGATCATCTACACCTAGAAATCAAGGAAGATCAACACCGTAACATCTCTTTGTTCATAGTGGAATCCAGCCAATCGGCCGTCGGTGCGAAGAGTGGATGTAGGCTTGAATCAAGCCGAACCACTATAAACCGCGTGTTCAATTCTCTCTTTCCCTTACTCGCCTTGCGATTGAATCTTTAACTCGTTGCAAATCCTTTAATTGTTTAAATATTGTGCAATCTTCAAGAAAATCGTTATATACCTATTCACCCCCCTCTAGGTACTCGTACTAGCTATTTCAATTGGTATCAGAGCTCGTGTTCTTACTTTATTTGAAGTGTTTTACTTCAGAGTAAAAGATCCATGGCGAGTATGCTAGCACCAGGGCTGGTGGAAGGGCAAAGCAATACTGCACCAACCTACTTTGATGGAAAAGATTACAACATCTGGAAAAACAAGATGAAAGCTTTTCTACGGTCAAAGGATCCTCTGGAATGGGATGTGGTGGAAAAGGAATCACTCCTACCGCCGCATCGCATCCGAAAGAGGGAAAGAAACTGTTGAAGCCAGCGGAATGTCTCAAGAAGAGATAAACAAGAGACAAGCACTCGATGCTAAAGCAATTTATTCTTTATATTGTGCTTTGTCACCTACCGAATATAACAGAATATCTTCTTGTGTTACAGCAAAAAGAAGTCTCGGGACAGATTACATATCACCTATGAAGGGACAGACCGAGTGAAGGAGACCAAATTAACATTCTCCTTGGTCAATATGAATCCTTCAAAATGAAACCAGGAGAATCTATAACCGACATGTTTAGCCGTTTTACGATATTGTCAATGGTCTTGAGAATCAAGGACAGAAAATTTCTGATCCTATGAAGGTGAACAAGCTACTGCGTGGACTCTCCAAGGACCGGAATCATATAAAGACTTTAATAAGAGAGACGCAAAGAATCATGCCATTATCTCGTAGACGAGCCGATTGGAACTCTTCGCCTTACGAAGTGGAACGAATTAATGAAGACGAAGATCCAAGAGGTAAGAAATCCATTGCATTAAAATCTAACGATGATTCTGATGATACAGATTTTGAAGAAGATCTGGACGATGAGGAGCTTGCTCTTATGATCAGAAGGTTCAGAAAACTAAATAGAAAAGGAAGAAGGTTCAACTCAAAGAAACAAAGTTTTCAGAAACAGCAAACCAAGTTTGTTGATAATGAGGAACCAAACAAAGATGTAGTTTGCTTCGAGTGTAAGAAAAAGGGACACATCGAATCTAACCGTCCTCTTCTCGAAGAAGAAAAGAGGAAAGCCTGAGAAGTCTCGAAAAGCTCTTAAAGCCGAAACCCGGAGCGATACGAGTGTGAAGAAAGTGATGAGGAATATGCCAACCCGTGTCCGATGGCGCAACTCGCTCGACTGATCGACTGGACATGTGAATTTGAGGTAAGTGATTATAAAATCCCTGTCAAAGTCTCTAAATACATTAATGAATTATGTGTTAGTCTTAAGACTTCTCTTAAAAAGATTTCCGAACTTAAAAAGGAAAACTCAGTTTTAAAACAAAAGGAAAACATTTTAGAAGAAAAGGTGAAAAATTTAGACTTAAATGTTTCTACTCTTAAAGAGAATGAAGATAAACTTTCAAAAGAAAATGCTTTCTTAAAAACTGATTTATCAAATATTTCAAAGAAATTTTCAATAGGGTCCGAAAAACTTGAAAAAGTTCTTTCAATCCAAAGACCTTACTTTAATAAGTCTGGTCTAGGTATGACAATGAAAACGATCCCCTTGATTGATTTTCCGAAAGTAAAAGAAAGAATTAAGAAAAGACCGTCGAGAGAGGCTTACAAAAATCATTTCAAGAAAGTTTTTGTAAAGTCTCGTAGATCGAAATGCTTTAAGGTGTTCAAAGTGTAACAAGGACCACTTTGAAAAAGAGTGTCCTATGGTTTGGAAGCCTGTCATGAAAGTATGGCCTAATAATGCTCATTCTACTAACGCCAAAGGACCCAAGAAAATTTGGGTACCAAAGAAAGCTTGAGACTCTCTTTTGAATGCGGGTCTCTCATCAAAAGAAGGTAAAGTGGTATCTTGACAGCGGATGCTCAAGACACATGACGGGAGACTCAAATTGCTTCATAAAGCTTATTCAAGTAAATGGTGGAAAAGTTTCATTCGGAGGAAACAGCAAAGGAAGCATTGTGGGATTTGGAACCGTGAAAATTGGAAATCTCACAATAAACAATGTCTCTCTAGTGAAAGGACTCAACTACAATCTTCTCAAAGATTAGCCAACTATGTGATACTCGGTTACAAGATCTCCTTTCAAGAAGGCATATGTTCTCGAATTAGCAAAGACTCAACTCGCCTCTTTCATGGGACGAAGGCATGGAAATATCTATCTCCTTGATGTAAAGCCAAATGAAGACCAATGTCTAATTTCAATTCAAGATGAAGCAGTCCTATGGCACAGAAAGCTTGGCCATGTCAACATGAAACAATTAGCCAAAATCTCATCAAAGAAGCTTGTTCGAGGTCTACCTAAATTGCCATACCAAAAATCTGATTTATGCACTCCATGCATTCTCGAAAGCAGGTAAGAAATTCATTTAAGCCAATAAATCATGTCTCTACTAATCATGTACTACAGTTGCTTCATATGGATCTCTTCGGACCAACAAGAACCCGAGCATTGGAGGTAAGAAATATTGTCTAGTAATCGTGGATGACTACTCTCGCTTTACACAGGGTATATTTTCTTGCAAGTAAGTCGAAACCTTTTCGTACTTTGAGAAGTTTGCTAAAAAGGTTCAAAATGAAAAAGGATGTGCTATTTCAAGTATAAGAACAGATCATGGAAGTGAATTTGAAAATCAAGATTTTACAAAATTCTGTGATAAATCTGGTTTTAATCACATGTTTTCCTCTCCGTATACTCCGAGCAAAATGGAGTTGTGGAAAGAAAGAATAGATCTCTTCAAGAAATGGGTAGAACACTTTTAATTGAAAGTAAAATTTCTTCACGATTTTGGGTTGAAGTCTGTTTCAACCGCTTGCTATATTATAAATAGAGTCTTTCTAAGACTTATTCTAGAGAAAACCCCTATGAATTATTCAAAGGTAAGAAGCCTATTGTTTCATACTTTCATGTGTTTGGTTGCAAATGCTTTATTTTGAAAAATGCAAATGATCGAGTTGGTAAGTTTGAAGAAAGATCAGATGAAGGCATCTTCCTTGGATATTCTACATCAAGCAAAGCCTACAGAGTCTATAACAAGAAAAGCTAGTCTGTGGAAGAATCAATGAATGTCAAATTCCAAGACTCAACGCAAGATGAATCCAGCCAGACTCAGTATGAAGAGATTGAACCCGCTCTAGACCTTCCAATGTCTACATCTCAAGAAGCATCTCAGACTCTGGAAGTCCATCATCAAGATACTCATGAAGATTCAAATAAAGAAAGAGATCATCAACTAGGCAAATCAACTAGTAACTGGAAGCACAAATCCAACATCCCAAAGATCTCATTATTGGCGAACTTAATGAAGGAATCCGCACCATCAAAAAGGCGTGAAGAATCCAAAGGTTGTGGTTCTCATTTATGAAATTGAACCAAAAAGCATAGAAGAAGCTTTATCTCGATGAAAGTTGGATCGAAGCTATGCAAGAAGAACTCGAGGCAGTTCAACATCAATGATGTCTCGGGAATTGACATCTAAACCAAAAGGTAAAACTATTATTGGAGCCAAATGGGTATTCGGAACAAGATGAATGAAGAAGGAAAAGTCGTACGAAATAAAGCAAGACTCGTGGCCAAAGGATATACGCAAGAAGAAGGAATAGACTATGACGAGACTTACGCACCCGCTTGCAAGGTTAGAAGCTATTCGACTATTACTTGCGTTTGCTTGTTATAAAAATTTCAGGTTATTCCAAATGGACGTCAAAAGTGCGTTCCTAAATGGATTTATCCATGAGGAAGTTTATGTGGAACAACCACCTGGGTTTGAAGACCCAAAGAAGCCGACTCGCCTTGATCCGAAAAAGGCCTTGTATGGTTTAAAGCAAGCACCTCGAGCTTGGTACGACGTACTAAGTAAGTTTTTATTACGAATGGTTTTGTTAAAGGTAAAGTAGATACTACTTTGTTTATCAAAAAGGAAAACAAAAGCTTTTTACTTGTTCAAATATATGTGGACGATATTATTTTTGGATCACCTAACGAAAGTCTATGCAAGAAATTTTCTAAGTCTATGCAGGATGAGTTTGAAATGAGTATGATGGGAGAATTAACATTCTTTCTTGGACTCCAAGTGAAACAAATGAAGGAAGGAACTTTTATTCATCAAGAAAAATATGCAATTGATCTTGTCAAAAGGTTTGGATTGGAAAAGTGCAAAAAGACCGACATACCAATGTCATGTTCTCAGAAGATCGACAAGGATGAAGAAGGGAAGAAAGTAGATCAAAAGCTGTACAGGAGCATGATCGGTTCACTTCTTTATCTTACTGCTTCTAGACCTGATATTTTGTTTAGTGTTTGCATCTGTGCTAGGTTTCAATCAGATCCTAGAGAATCCCATCTCAGTGCTGCAAAACGTATTATCAAATACGTTGCCTCATCTTCAAGCATCGGTCTTTGGTATCCAAAGAGGGGAGACTTTAATCTTCTAGGATACTCAGATGCAGATCTGGCCGGTTGCAGAGTCGATAGGAAGAGCACTTCTGGAACTTGTCAACTGCTTGGGAACAGGACAGTGTCTTGGTTTTCAAGGAAGCAAAGCACCGTAGCTCTCTCAACGACGTAAGCGAGTATGTAGCTCTTGGAAGCCGCTGCTGTTCGCAAATTCTATGGATAAAACAACAGCTACAAGACTTTGGGATTGAAGACTCATGCACGAAATCGATGTGACAATACCAAAGATCAATCTCACCAAAAATCCAATCCTTCATTCAAGAGCAAAGCATATTGAGATTCGGCATCACTTCATTAGAGATCATATTCAAAATGGAGAAATCTCGATTCAATTTGTTGATTCAAAAAGTCAACTAGCGGATATATTCACAAAGCCTTTGGAGAAAAATCAATTCGACTTTATCCGTTCAAGACTCAACATTTTGAAGCTTGAAGAAGTGAAAGTCTAGAGACTCACCAACTCTAAGACTCTAACCTCTCAGTCTTTAAATCCTCAGACTCAGACTATCATGGCTATAGACTGTAAGTTGCTATTTTATCAAAAAGGTACGAATTCTCGTTTAGTTATCTAAACTCGAAAATGTACGATCTTTCGTTCGGTTATCTTATAATCTGTGTGAAATTCGAAAACTTGTCTTTTTAAAAAGGAATTAATTTTGGCAGTTATTGATTTTGAAAAGTAGTGTTCGTACACTTTCTTTGTACCGATTAAACTTCCATTTTCAAAACTGAGTTATATATATACAGTTTTTCTACGCTCAAATCTTCAAAACCCTAGAAAGAACTCTCCTCCCGATCCTGTTTCTATTTCCTGTTCATCTTCGAGAAAGTGGTCATTTTTCTTGGGAAAGCAAGTGAAGGAATCTTCCAATCGACGAAGAAAGATGTCTTCTTCGAGGAAATCATCAAGAATCGCAAGCGGGGACCACAAAGAATGGAGAAGGGACCGACTCACTTCGATCTTACTGAGGAAGAAGACTTATCAAGTCAGCGACAAAGTTTGATTCGCTCTCCTCCACGTCATTCAACACCTGCTGCCCCACAAGGTGCGAGTCAACATTTGGAAGAAGAGATAATCGACGATGCCGACCCAGTAAGAGTCCAAAGACCCTCCTTTATCTATAAGCTTTATCGTGCGTTGAAAACCTCTCGGTACTTCATTAAAATATATAGATGAATTCCTTAAGGAAAAAAATTATGGAAATGAGTATCTTTTTCTGCGGAAAATGGAGGAGTTGGGAATTGCTCCGAAAGGAAGCGCAGAGGAGGCACTTGCGAACATTCCAAGTGACCCTCGTATGCCAGGACAAAATCTGATTGAAGGGAACGATGATGACAGAATGTTCCTTGAATTTCAACCTAAAATGGGTGTGGCTACAAAGGTAAAAGGAAATCGGATGGATTTGTTTAAGTCCAAGGATCAGGAAAAGGTGTATTTCAGGCTGTTGAAAAGAGGGGTGATAAACCTTAGAAGTGTCGATTTTGACTTCCTAGACGCCATCAACATGAACTTAAGAGAGAAGTTGAATTTGCTTCAATTTGAGACTTTTTGCTCAGACTCTACGGACGGGTATGCTCAACTGACCGCTTATTTCTATTCAAATCTAAGCTTTTTGGATGCGAATAGAATTTCATTCAGTGTACGAGATCAAGTCTACGTGGTAGATGTGAATATGTTGGTGGACATAGTTGGAGTTGAACGAGGACGTTATTTACCAATCAAAGTCTCACCTGCTCGTACTACTCTGGAACTTGTCAAAGATAGGGACGTAGAGAAGAAAATTACCTATTCCAGGATGAATGCCATTAACATTATGCTTCATAAGATTGTGATCAACTGTCTCAGACCGAAGTCTACGTCAAAGACCTCTGTGTCTCTTTCTGAAGCAAAGTTGATGTACGCAATCAACTCAGGACGGAAGTTCTCTCTCCCGCACACTATTCTCTTCCATATGTACAGAGCAATGTCGAAAGACAAAGGACAATTGCCTTATCCTGGTCTGGTGACCAAGATCTTCAGACACATGAACATTGAACCGCCACAAACATTTTGTGTTCGATCGTGTGATAAGATGGTGGTAGGTTTGAAGATGTTAACGAAGATGCGTCTGCAAGAACTGTCCAAGGCAATGGAGAAATTCAGAGTGAAATCTCCAGTCCAGTCTGCTTCAAAAAGGAAAGGAAAGGAAGCCATTGGTGCTCCATCGAAGAAGAAGAAAAGAACTCTTATCCTGGAGGATGAAGATGAAGATGAAGAGGATGAAGATCCCACTATCCAAGCACCGACAAGAACCCCGACGCTCCGTGTCTCAACCGACGAACTTCGAAGAACGAGAAGAAGAAGAGCAGAGAGAGAAAGGAGAAAGAAGCTGAAAAAGAAAGAGAAGGAGAGAAAGAAAAGTCTGCACAATGAGAGAAGGGAAATCAAGAGCATGATCATCACTCTTCCCCTTTCGATGTCCTAGAGACAAGGGGAGTCGACGAGCAAGAAAGGTCCTCACCTCATGCCGCGTTAGTGAAGGTCCAAGACAATCTCCCGCAGACCCGAAGAATTTCAGGCTTCTCAATTGCCCGAAGAAGGTGATACGTCGATTCCAAATCTGCCAGACTATACAGAAGCGCCATCGTCTACATTTACTCCATCGAGAAAGTTCATGCCGCATACGCATACGATTCTGCAGATTTTCGTAGCATCATGAATATTCTTCTGGAAATGCGTAGCCAGATATATGTTCTGGATTGTGAAATCCAAGCCATGAAGCATGCTGGACAAGCATCTTCGGTCTCTCTGGAGGATAAATTCAAAGACCTCGCTCTGTAACTTCAAGCCAATGCTAAGGGAGAAGAGGTAGCTCAACTGAGGGAAGACCTGAAGAAGCTCGAAGGAGTAGTCCAGTCCATTGGGGATTTCCAGATCGTGCGCATTCCCAAGCAGACATGACTCCTTTCTCACCCTTTTTAATGATGACAAAAAGGGGGAGAATCAAGTTGAACCAACAACTTTCAAACATTTTAAACTTTTGTGGTTATGTTTATTTTTGAGTATGACTTGAGAACTTGAACTTGGGTGTGAATTTAAATTTGACTGAATTGGTTGTGGATTTTGATGCTTGACTGGTTGCATTTTCATCAAGTGTTGTTATATGGTAGTACTCATGAAAGACTAACCAATTTTCTGTGGATGCGAGTCCGGTTGCTTTATTAATCTTTTTGAGTTAGCCATATTGCTTGAGAAATGTTTTTGCAGTCAAAGTTGTTCAAATCTACAAGAAAGTTTTGTCACCATAAAAAAGGGGGAGATTGTTGGAGAAATCTTTCCGAATATTTTGAAGCCGACAAAACGTTTCTATCGCCTAAGTCTGGATGTTTGGAGACCGATAGTTTAAAGTCTGAAGACTTTGTATTCTCAAGACTCAAGACTCAAGACTCAAGACTCGAGACTCAAGACTTAAATCTATTCCACTGACAGTCTTTCTAATCCAGTGACGAAGGAAATCCAAAGCCGAGGTATATGGTTGAGGATTAGTTCCTAGCCTCTGGAAAAGATTTTTTTGGTTGGATAATCATTTCGGATTCTTTAATCGATTGAAAATCCGATGGTCGACGAAGTATTCTTGGAATATTCTATTCTTGAAAACCAAGATCCTGATTGTATGGGCGAACAGGATTGATGGGCTATCATCAGATTCCTTAAATAGCTCCGATGATCTTCTTGATTGATTCCGTCCAACGGGTAGATTGGAGGAATTCCTTTGGTAAGTGCCAACGGCTATGATGGCATAAAGGAGTATAAAAGGAAGACGTTCTAGCTGTTTTAGTAGTGTGATCGATAGAAAAATTCCAGAGTCTGAAGAACCTTGATTGTTAGTCGATACTGTTCGAGCGAAATTGTATACACAGAGAGTGTTTATACTTGATAACACCTTGAGCGAGTGTGGTAGATCATCTACACCTAGAAATCAAGGAAGATAAACACTGTAACATCTCTTTGTTCATAGTGGAATCCAGCCAATCGGCTGTCAGTACAGAAGAGTGGATGTAGGCTTGAATCAAGCCGAACCACTATAAACCACGTGTTCAATTCTCTCTTTCCCTTACTCAGTCTTGCGATTGAATCTTTAACTGTTGCAAATCCTTTAATTGTTTAAATATTGTGCAATCTTCAAGAAAATTGTTATATACCTATTCACCCCCCCTCTAGGTACTCGTACTAGCTATTTCAGCAATTACCTCTCGCCCCCACCCGCGGCAATGAAGCACTTCAGAACAACCATCACCCTCAACTCCACATTCTGCCGAGCAACAACATCATTCCAATCTCACGCAATCAAAATGGCGCGATCGCCCGGCGAGGTGGAGAGATCGATTGCGGTCTTCGTCCGCATTGCTCGAATTCAAACCTCGAATCCTGGTCTTTGCAGCGTTCGTGGTCTCCGTAGCGATTTTCGCGGCGGACAGCGATCGAAAGCTACGGCGAGCTTTCGTTTTTTTTTTTTTGGGGGTGGAGGGAGGGAAGGAGAGGACGACGGATTTGCGAATTGTCCTGATTCGACCTCGGGCTCTTGCTCTTTCGGCGGGCATATTCGGTGTCACGTCCAGTGATTTCGTCGTTTCCGTGAGGGCAATGAAGGAAGTTTCGCTAAAATGAGGCGTGCTCCTGGACAAATTTCCGCTCTCTCTCTCTCTCTCTCTCCCTCTTTTGGCGCTTCCTTTGATCACAAGCTTCTTGAGTAAAATTTTTCCGATTCCAGTCCCGAATTAATCCAATAACTCGAATTATTCAAACTTTTTCTTTGCCAATAATATTCAAACTTGAGTAGAACATTATTCAACATGCGAGACAAGTAAGTTGAGCTTAATTGTGGATTGTGGAGTCCACTTCTTTCAGGTTAAGAGAGAATTCAAGAACGTCACTTACCAAGACGGATCGATTCTATTATTTAAAACTTATATGGAAGTGGATTCAATAATTTTTATTTTTATTTTTATTTTTAGATGAACGTATATGCAATAGTTTGAGCTGGGTTGTTTTATTTAAAATTTACAAAATATTTAGTGCAAATACCATCGAACGAATCACTGTCTTATAAAATGATGCCATTATCATCTCATAATTGCTTATTTGATATATGAATATTTCACATGTAAAAGATTTAAACAAGTAAAAAGGTCCATAATCTTTGAGAACGAAAGTCACAGACTTTTTCATCGGCTGTGTTCAAAGTAAAAAGAGCACAGTAACCTCACGCAACAAAAGTCACAAAATGTCATTTTCAAATTATCAAAGAACGTGGAAGATTTTTTTTCCTTAAATCGCAATTAGCTCACGCAAACAAAATAATATAAGAACCCCGATGCATGGCGTGCACGATTTTTGGTGGCTCTCATGGATTTATATTCACAGTCAAATGTTTACAAAAGCATGGAAAAGTTAGTACACAAAACAAAAAGGTGGAAGTTAAATAATAAGTGAAACTCAAGAGAAAATTATGAAGAGTAAATTAATCAATTTTATAGAATCCAGTCATCAAACCTCTTCTTTTATTGGTAACATAAACACATCAACACCTCATTCGACTTAAGTCAAATTTTATAAGCACAAAACAGATTTATTGATCACTCCTTTTTGGATCGGGTTCATGCACCACTCATTCACTTTGAAAGTGAAAAAAATATATATATTTGAACATGAAAAAGCCACAATCGCTATCCAACCCCTAGCACAATAACCCAATGATGAAGGGATCACGCCATCTTCTATTAATTCATGAGTTTGAATCATGTCGTGAGTGAACTTTTCACCAGTTAGTATTTTAGGTATTCACAACGTTATGTGGAAAGATTTTTAGGCTTTTAGCATATTAGTTATGGTGATAGACTCGCACACTTGTTGATGGATGGAGTGGTTATGGCTCAATGGAGATATTCTGTAACATACATAACACTTTATGTAACAACAAGAATGGATAACTACATCCGTCATTTCTTCCCACACTTTTTAATTTATCAAAAAAACAAAAAATCCTGACCCCTTGCGACTCGGGCGGGGAGGCCAAGTCAGACCACCCCCAATCCTCGTGCAGTTTTGTTTCTGCTGAGGTGGACCATTTGTACTGGCGCAAAACGATTCACCACTGGAGGTTGCATTGTGTGTGGCGACAGTTGCTACTATAGACAATGGAGCAGAGAAGATTAAGAGCAGCAAGATCACTAGAGAGGGCAAACCAAATAACGATGCTGCTATAAGTATAAACCATGGAGCAGCGTGAACCGAGAAATGATGGAATCAAACGATGAAACAAGTATAAGAAAGCTACACAAGGTCCCTCAAAGTATTCTTACTAGTAGATGAATCTAACTCTGGATAACTCGGTTACTACCTAATGGTGGACTTCACACGAATAAAAGTACATGATATTTGGGAGAAAGATATGTGACTAGGTTGCTAGACGTTGACTTTGTTCGATTCGCAATTTCACATGCTGGTTTTAACGGACAAACATCGATAATCATTATCTTAAAAGGGAATATACATCTACGAATTACCAAGATGGAAGGGGAAAGTCCGACATGGACTTAACTGCCTTAAAAAGGGATTGTTGTATAACATCAATAAAGCATATGCCTGAATGTCAAGAATTGAAGAGCTTGCAGGTCCTCTGTGCTTCCCATTGTTCTTCATTGACTATAAAACTTTCAAGCTGTCACCTAACTTCCCTATCAAGGATTTCTTTGTGAGGAGCTGGGATCGTGGAGCTTCCCAACTCAAGTGGATCCCTTGTAAGCCTCGAACACTAGTCTTCCAGGAACTGCAAGTCAATAAAGACACTACTAGACTCACTCTGGAATTTGGAATCACTTGCTAAGTTCGATAAATTGAACATGGACATAGAGAAGCTGCTTGGTTGGTCGGGAACATGAAGTATTTGAAAGTATTGAAGATGAGGTAATCTATCATGAGAACGATAACTAGTGCAGTATGGAAGCAGGGATAGCTAGAAGAATAGATGCAGAGCTTAGTGAAAATTTGCTAATCAGAAATTCCTATGATATCTGGAGATGTTCATCTTGGAAGATTTTGAAACCGACATGTGTTGAGATACCCCAAGTGCCGAGACTCCTAGAAATTCTTCTTTGTCTACATATTCATACCGAGCGACGAGCTGATGATAGCATTTCCAATCTCTTGAACTTGAAAAGCTTGAGTATCGCCTCACTTTGCAGCAATCAAGCATGTCAGAACAACCATCACCCTCAAATGCGATTTGTTTAGTTCCAGATTCTTTATGATCCTTCCTGATTTGCCCTTGGGATCTTATTTTGTCAGCGGGCATTTTTAATGTCACATTCGGTGATTTATGCCGTGTGCATTAGAGCACTGAAGTAAGTTTTGCTAAAATCAGAACATTTAGAAAGATTGCATGGGGATGCCCTCTGTTGTATTTTAGCCAAAGAGAATGAGACATTCTATTGGACAAATGGGTTCTCTATAGTTCAATTAGTTGGTTACTATACACTCAAATTAAAATTGATATAATTCATTTGTTTATTTATATTAGTGGAGGTATATGAAATTGCAATTACTTCATTATGATGGCAAACTTCTCCAGTGAAATATTTTCAGATTCAAGCTTAATCTGAAAATTTGTGTTATTCCAAAATACAAAGAAGTTAGTACACAAAACAACAATATGAAGTGAAGAACAAGGTGTGATTCAAGAGCGTGAAGGGTGTAATAATAACTTTCTACAGAGAACAATCCCCAAATCTCTTCATTTATGGCCAGTGTCGATAGATCAGTCACTCGTTAAACTTAGGTGCTAATAAGCATGAAACTGATTTATACACCTCTTGTGCTTTTATCAAATTCATACACGACTCATTCACGTGAAACAATTTGAAAAAGAAAGAAGAATGAAAGTGAAAAGATTGTAGCCCACCCCCAAATGCAGTGACTTAACATCACACGGGTCACACTATTTTCCATAAATTGAATAATTTGAATCACATTGTGAGCGAATCCTTGGCGAGGTTGTATCTTGCATATATTGCTACCTCATATGGAGATATTTCCTGGCTTCTGGCAAGCTGGTAAGACTGCAATGACAAGCCTGTATACATACGTAAACTAAGTAGTTTTGGTTCGAACTTTATTTTCTGCAGTGTACGTGAGATTGCAACGTTAAGAGTTAGTTGTGTCTAGCAAGAAGGCTAGGTCGGACCACCTCTAATCCTCAAGCCGCAAGTACCATCTCGCGCGGGAGCTAACTCTACTGCCTTCAATTCTGAAGCAGGGGAAAAGCGGGGGAAACAAAAATACAATTCGCACCTCCCATTATTTGTTTTGAAGCTGACAAAACATTTCCATCGATCTAGTCTGAAGATTTGCAGACTCTTTCGTCAAAATTTGAAGACCGCCACACCGCCATACTCAAGATTTAAAGTCTGCCCTCATTGACTCAAGTTTCTAAATCGTCAAAGAAGAGTTATCCAAAATCGAGTATTTTTTTAAGGATTTGATTTGAACGGCTAAAGGAGATCTTGCGGTTGGAGATAGCATCTAAAGGTCTATTATTCATATTGGAAATAATTCGAGTAATTTGGATCAGTTGATTGATGAAGTATACTTGAAAGGTTCTACTTATAGAAACCTAGATCCTAATTATATGGGTGAGCATGATTGGTGGGCCATCTTCACATTTCTTAAGTAACTTAAGATCTCTCTAATGGATTCTATCCAATGGGTAGGTTGGAAGAACTCCTTTGGAAGGTGCCAACGGTTATGAAGGCATGGAGGAGTATATAAGGAGGATGCTCTAGTTATTCGAGTGTGTATGAGATAGAGAAATTACAAATTCTGAAGCTCTTTGTTCTTTGTTGATTCAATTGTTGTGCATAAACTTGTACTCAAAAGAGAGTTTAGATTTTTGTAAGACATTGAGAAAGTGTAGCAGAGTCTCTACACTGTGGAATCAAGGATGTAATACTGTAATGACTCTTTTGATTTATAGTGAAATACAGTCGGTGGCCTGTCAGTGCGGGAGAGTGGACGTAGGCTTGAATTAAGCCAAACCACTATAAACCACGTGTTCTTATTTTCTTCCCTAAACTCTTTTACTTTGTTCGTAACTCTATTTGATTGTTAGAATCTAAATTCCTCCTCAAAGTCTACTGTTAGATAGACCTAGATTAAAAGTAAAGTTTTATACTATATTCTGCAAAAGTTGTTTGTGCACCTATTCACCCTCCCTTTAGGTACTTGTACTAGCTATCTTACTAGAGACCTCGGAGCCTTCAGTTGGGGATTCAAATGCTTAGAGAATCCGTTGTTGGAGAAAACTTCCTTATTTGTTTTGAAGATGACAAAACGTTTCCCTCAGTCTAGTCTGAAGACTTGCAGATTGTTTCGTCAAAGTCTGAAAACTGCCGGACCGCAAGACTCAAGATTCAAAGTATATCCTTATTGACAGTTTCTAGACCGTCGAAGAAGACTTATTTAGAATTAAGCATTTCTTTGAGGATTTGATTCGATCGTCTAAGGAAGATCTCTCGGCTGGATATAACATCTCGGAATCCATTATTTATCTTGAGATTGATCCGGGTATTTTGGATCCGTTGATCGGCGAAACATTCTTGGAAGGTTCTACTTATAGAAACCTAGATCCTGATTGTATGGGCGAGCAGGATTGGTGGGCTATCGTCATATTCCTTAAATAACTCGAAATCTCCTTAATTGATTCTATCCAACGGGTAGATTAGAAGAGCTAATTTGGAAAGTGCCAACGGTTATGAAGGCATGGAGGAGTATATAAGGAAGACGTTTTAGTTATTCGAGTGTGTGCGTGATAGAAAAATTCCAAAATCTGAATCTTCTCGTTTTTTGCCGATTCAATTGTTGAGCATAAATTTGTATTCAAAAGAGAGTTTATACATCTGTGAGACCTTGAAGAAGTATAGCAAAGTCTCTACATTGTGGAATCAATGACGTAATACTGTAACGACTTTGATTCATAGTGAAATCCAGCCAGTGGGCTGTCAGTGCGAAAGAGTGAACGTAGGCTTGGATTAAGCCGAACCACTAGAAACCTTGTGTTCTTATTCTCTTCCCTAAACTCATTTACTTTGTTCATAACTTTATTTAATTATTAAAGTTGCTTTTCTTTTAAAGTCCACTGTTAAACAAACTTAGGTTAAAAGTTATAGCTTTTCACTATACTTCGCAAAAGTTTGTTTTTGCATATATTCACCCCCTCTAGATGCTCGTACTAGTATTAACATCTGTAACCCCTCTACTTTTGTAGACTTGTTTATATAGACTGGACTTGTGTATATAACTAGTCCATTTGTATAAAGGTGTGTTGTGGTTTGTGAATTTGTGGCCCTGCTTTTCTATCCAATCTTTTTATTGTTTGGAGATTTATTTATTCGCTTCTGCATGCGCATTAAAATGAATGGGTCGACGACGCGTTCTAAAACATTGCAATTTAATCAACCACCGAGGGATGGGCATGCGCTTGAGGATTGAGGCTTGACATCCCTAAGGAGCCTGATAAATGGAATGTTTGAGAGAACCATTGATTGATGGGACATTAATGAAGCATATATGCTTGAATGTTAAGGATTGAAGAGTCTAGAAATTCTCTGTGCTTGCCATCGCTCCTCATTGACTACAAAACCTTCAATCAGTTACACGACTTCCTTGTTGAGGCTTTTTCTATAAGGAGTTGGGATCTTGGAGCTTCCTGACTCGATTTGTTACCTTCATAAGCGTTGACCACTAGTCTTTGAGAAACTGCAAGTGGATAAAGACGCACTAGACTCAAACTGGAATTTGGAGCTGAACAAACTCAACCAATTGGACAGATTGGCCTACTGAGTGGCTTGAAGAAATTAATGGATTTTCATTTAGATCATTGTGGTAATCTGATCGACCAAAATCACTGGACAATTGGTGCATCTTCTCTAGCAACTATATCCCGATGTTTCTAATGTACCAATGTGGAGGAAATTAAAACAAATAGGCATTCTTCACCACAGGAGATTTGGAAACTCAGCACATTATGGAGTTGGTTGATCAAACTTGGCAAATTTCTATGAAAGAAAAGAGAATGGACACCTGCCCTGTTGAGTACTTTTTTTTTATCTAATAAGAAGTGCTTCCTATTCTGTTAAATATATGAATTACAAAGAGGTTTATATAAATCTTCTTTTTCTGCAAATACCCTTGTTCAAATCTTCTTAGTTTTGGTTTGGTTTGGTTTAGATATTTCAATGGCTTGATTTGCTAAAGGTGAGGTCAAATTATATAAATTCCAAGTGCATTAGTTCGTCAATATATTATGTGGTGATTTATCTGAGATACCTTATAATTTGCTGCTTTGTCTTACTGTATTTGAAATTGGTCGATGCCCTAGTGTGCTTCTTTCATGACATGCCTTGGTCTCCCGGGTGTCTTCCTATGGTTTTCTAGCGTTACAAGAAGTCATGTCCATCTTGGACATCTACAATGTCCTCCCGCACTTTTTTATTTTATTAAATAGGACAAACTAAAGGAAAAAACTGACCCATTCAGTGACTTTTGCAATTGCCCTCACTGAACCAACTTGAATATGAACTATGATTCATATCCAATCTTACCGAAATTGGATTTCCTTTGCATGCCATGTGTTCTTAGACTTGACTTTTTCCCCTTTTTTCTTCCCAGTCCAATATTTGTTCATTTATGTGTAAATATTTTTGCTTTCTTCACGCAGGAGAACGTTAGCTTCATTATACCGTATACGTCAAAGTAGCCATTACAATGTATGTGCAAGTATCTCAGCACTTATGGCATCACCTCTACAACAACAACCGACACAAAATTGCGACGTGAAGAAGATGGATACTCTACATCAGTAAACGTCCAATTTGTTTTTTGGGTAAAGCATGGCTCTTAAGTTGGATTCATAGAATTGAAGAGGAGGTGTTCCAATTCTTAGTTATACTAAAAAATGTTTCCAGCTGCAAATGGACTTGGTCTGACATTATCTAACTTGAAGGTAAATCTGAAATAATGACCCAAATTGTTTAATTTCATATTAATAGAAGTGTGGCAAATATTCTTCCAATTCTCAAAATTTAACATGGAATAGTGTCACGTTGTCCACAAGTTCTTATTTGCACCTCTTTTTTGACCTTTTGTAATAGATAACCCACAAGCATTAACCGAGAGAGTGAAGAGCCAGACCTCCGAAAACATTCTTTGAAATAGAGAACTTTCGTACTTGAATTCAAGGGGAGTCAACATTTATTTAATCATTATAGTCATTGAAGAGGTTTCACTAAACTCTTACCAGTCATCATAGAGGCTTCGAGTACAATCGTGAATGTGGAAATGCTAATTGAGTTAAATTCCAAATGAGATCTAATAGGTCACACCATGTTCGTGACCTTATTTACCCCACTTGTAATACAATTACACATTGGTTTTGTGTCCCTTGTTTTAGTAATGTTTTGTATAATAATCAGCAGGATGCATGGATTTAATGTCCAATTGCAGTGCTTTGTGACAAGCAATTTATTGACACTAACAATAGGTTAAATGCGAAGGATGCTTCACCCCCGAAATAAAATGTAACCTTTTCTCAATTCAATTGATCACTAGGGAGTGGTTTGACAAAGATCAAGCCCAACAATTCCACCGGGCTTTGTGCTTCAGAGTTAATTCAGGCCTGGGCCTAATCAGCCCATAAAACTAGACCGAATAGAATTCACCTTAATTAGGACGGGGGAAACGAACTTGTTTTGGAAGTTCCATGTCTGCTTTTGTTGACTTTACTTTGAATGAATTATTCAAGGGCAAAGTAGATTCTCATCCGAAAATTTCTACACCACATAGTCCAGTGATTTTCCGCGCTAAGAAACATAATATTTGTCAACTTTGATAGGCTACAATGATGCTGCAAGGAAGCATCCTTATTGACCAATTTTGCAGCAAAATTGGCCCACGATTGTCCGCATATTTTGGCGTAAAGGAAACAAAGGTCTCAATAATTAAGGTCCGCATATATACAAGAAGTCTTTCTTTTCCTTTAAAAAAAGTGAGAGTTAGGCAGTGGGATCCCACCTATTTTCTCCTCTTCTCGAGCTTTTATGCTAAAGGAGCAAGCTCAATCTGGATCCAAGTGGATGGAGTCTCATTTCAAAAAAAATTGTGACAAGGGTTTCGTTTTATTAAAACAAAAGTTCGGTGGAGTGATAACGAAAGCTAAAGCTATCGGAGAACAAATTTGATCTTCCATCGATCTCAATACAAGAAATTTGAAACTTCCCAAGAGTCTTCTTTTTAACTCATCGAGTCATCATGATTTGATAACTTCAATTTAATATTTTTTGGTCATGCTTGGATTTATGCCTGAAAAGACTTGAGAACTTATAAATTATGAAATGGAAGAATTTTACACCTCTAAATCTAGTGAGATTTTTTTTTCTATCACGAAACATGGAATGTTAAGTTACCACAAATTCTATTCAAAAAATAGAAAAATACTTGCAAAGAAACACTACCTGTCCAAAAAAAGTTTTTTTCTTAAATAGTTTAGCCAATCATATCATCAATTAATAAGAAAGTTAGAACGATCTAATTTAACTAAATGAAAACGGAATATGTCGCATACATATAATTTTGCATTGCATCAAAATACATTCACTAGATTAAGAATTGCGTGAGATTTGTTGATGTGATTTTGATAAGGATGCCAACAATCTAAAACCTAAGCTTCATGTGCCTTGTCTTAACGTGCCAGAGTAAATGATTGACCCAAGTCAAAGTCTACGAAGACTTGGATTACCAACAGTCCATGATGAACCAACTTGCTCAAGAAGGAATCACACCAATGATTGACCCGAGTCAAAGTCTACGAAGACTTGGACTACCAAAGGCACACGCTAAAGCATTGGCGGAACTTCTTTTCCACATAAGGATGACCCCAGCTTCTTTTTCTTTGCTGTATTGCTTTATTTCTTTTCACTATTCACTTTGCTTTTCAACAAGAGTTCCCCCAGGAGTCGTCAAGGCAATTTTGCCATGAATAACTATTGAGGTCCCAGTGGGTTAATTACTATGAGAATTTTGTAAAATAACATGCAATCAACGTTTCACATAACATATGGCATTTTAATTACAACTGCTAGCAATATATGGATTTTTTTCTTAATGTTGTTAAAAATATGTGCACTTTTACTCAATAAGCACAAACTCTTCATCATTTGAAGTTTAACCAATAAATCTAGGTTATTTACAAGTAATTTAAATAAGTATACTAAAATCGATACATTAAGTGATATGATCAAATCATGATTTAAAATTTAGCAAGTGAATAAATAGATTTGTGAAAATAGATACTACTCAAATGGAAATTCGATACTTCCCAAGAGTGTTTTTTTTGACTCATCAAGTCAATGTGATTAATAACTTCAATCTTAAATGTTGTTTTTGATCACACTCGGATTTCGCCTAAAAAAGTTAAGGAACTTATGAATTTTGGAATGGAACATTTTTATACCTTCGGATCTAGCAGGAAAACATGGAATGTTTAATAACCACAAAATTGATTTAGAAAATAAAACTAAAAATCACCAAAAAAAAAAAAAAAAAACACTATCTGTTTAGAAATATTTTGATTTTTAAATAGTCTAACCAATTTTTATCATCAATTAATAGAAAAGTTAATATTGTGTAATTTAACTAAATGGAAAGTACAAAAGTGCTATATATATGTGGTTTTTGCATTGCAACGAAATACAATCGTTAGATTAGGAATTGCATGAGATTGGTCAATGTGATATTGATACAGACGCCAACAATCTAAAACCTAAGCTGCCTGTACCTCATTTTAACGTGGAGTTAACATAAGCTACCACTTTTAGAATGACAGAAAAAAAAAAAAAAAGATGGGACGTCGTATGGGGGCTGCAAAAGGACTGAAACATCATGGGATTAGAAGGGCAAAGTCAGTCTACGAAGACTTGGACCGACAACAGTCCATGATGAGCCAGCTTTGCTCCAAGAAGGAATCAAACCAAAGATTGACCCAAGTATACGAAGACTTGGACTATCAAAGGCACACGCTAAAGCATCGGCAGGTCTTCTTTTCCACGCTAGGATCCGTCTTCTTTTTCTTTGCTGTATTGCTATATTTCTTTTCATCATCACTTTGCTTTTTTGACAAGATTTTCCTTGGATCCTCAGGGACGTTTGAGGTCTCTAGTGAGTTAATTATTTTGATAGTTGATTGATTGGCGGCCACCGCTTGATCAAGGATTTTTTTTTTTTTTGGCCTAGTAGCACTTGATAAGTAGGGCCTTTGAACTTTTTTCCATGTCTGAATAGTCTCCGAAAGAAATGATCAAGTGAGATCAACAGAGGGGAGGCAATGCTTGTTTTACTCATCGTTGGATTGATCATAAACCATATTGTGAAAAGCTTATGATATCGTACATATCAACGCTTTATTAATGGCTTTTATTGGCTAAAAAATGGTCGATAATGCAACTTACCTTGGTTATTGTTGAGTTAGTATTGTGAAACTTCAGTTGTGAAGTAGCTATTTTTTTTAATCGAGAAACATAATATTTTTAGTTATCAAGCGAAATGTGGTATACATATAGTTTTTTCTTGCATCGAAATAAAATCATTAGATTAAAAATTGCATTATCTACCACTCTCCAAAGAAAATAAATAAATAAAAGAACAGCGTACCGGTGAGGGCAAAGTCAAAGTCTACGAAGACTTGGACTACCAATAGTCCATGATGAACCAGCTTTGCTCGGGAAGGAATCACACCAATAATTCGTTAATTTGGTACTTTGTCCCTCACATACAGGCATCCATGAATGTGGAGATTTTATCAAAAAAAGGGGAAAAAATGTGACTAGATCACTTTGTCAAATCCAACACCAACTCGTCGTTCTCCCATTCACCTGTAAAATTTACATGGCAACAAATCGATTTCCAATTCTCATATTCATCGATAATTTCATTACGTGATTTCCTCCGATTCTATAATTTCATATGAGATTCGAAAATCAAATAAAAACAACCTCTAAGGATGTCTTTATGTCGCTGAGAATTTTTTTGTGACGGAAAAGGCATTTAGGAAATTCAATTTCAAAGAAAGGGAATCGGAAAATTTTGATTATGGTGAAAACAAGTTGAAAAAAACTGATTTTATTGTAATTGGTAATAAGTAAATCCACTAAATGCAGCTTGTATCATTAAAAGTAACATGGAATTACTAATAAACTAGAATTGATATCTTCTTCATTTATTCTATAATCCATCGAAATAACATTAATTACAAAGAAATTAAGATAGGAATTATGAAATCATAATTGTAAAATATTAGATATAATCATGCTTTGGGAATGTAGAAAAATTGAGCATCAATAAAGTATATTCTTATCACTTCAAAGCTTAGCAAGAAAACAAGGGTAATGATTCCTTCTTGCCAAGTCATTTTTCTCTAAGCTTATTGTTTTTAGGGTTAATACCACGAAAAATCTCAAACTAGTATATCCGTGATAAGTTTATCCAAAATTAATTTTTGGTCACCAAAAACTCCAAATTGATGTATTTGTGAGAAATATATCTTCCATTAGTTTTTGTTAAATTGAATAACTACTAAGAAAAAACACAAACTAGTACACATTTGATATATAGAGAATAAAACCCCAAACTGATAGAGTGGCCAATTGTGAAAATTTGATGTATGCTTTTGTTGACTTGACTTTGAAAGAATCCACCATTTTTTTGGAGGCAAAAGTCGATTCTAATCCCAAAATTTTTATGTCATATGGTCCAATGATTTTTCACGTTAAGAATCGTACATAATTGTCAACTTCGACAGGCTAGAGCAATGCTTCAAGGAGTCATTCTTATTGACCAAATTTTGCAGCAAATTGGCCAATGACTCTCTTTGCATATTTAGCAAATCATGTGGCTTCTACGTACAATGACCTCCCCAAAAATCATTCAAAAAGATCTTTCCTTTTTATTTCCTTGATATTTCTGTGGTGAAGGAACAAAGGTCTTTGATAGTTAAGACCCGCATCTCATATGAAAAGTCTTAAGGCAATAGGATCCCACCTATATTCTCTTCTTCCTGGAGCTTCCGAGCTGTGTAGAAGGACGCTTAATTTCAATTTCAATGCAAAGAGTCTTATTTAAAAAAAAAAAATCTGCAACAATACCTTTGGAGTTTCATTTTACTAAAACAAAAGTTTAGCGGAATTTAATCAAAGTTAAAGCTATCGGAGAACAAATTTGATCTCCGTTGGTCTCAAATCGATGAATTTGATATTTCCCAAGAGTCTTTTTTGACTCATTGAGTCAATCGCGATTAAGTGCTTCAATTTTAAGTTTTCTTTTTGTCAGATTTGGATGCATGTTTGAAAAGATTTAAGAGCTTATGAATTTTGGAACCAAACAGTTTACACCTTTGGATCTTGCAGCATTTTATTTTTCCTCCTTGGCTGGCCCGCCATGTGTTTCCTCCATGTCGTCCTTTTGAAGTACAAATTGGTTCATTTAGGGGGTGTTTGTTTGTGTTATTTTTTTGTTCCTCGGAACACAATTTCTGTTCTTTTGTTCCGGGAAACAAAAAAAGAATAGAAACGCATTTATTTACACTTTTGTTCCAAATCTATTTTTTTGTTTCCAGGAACAAATTTGGAATAGAAACAAGAAACAAGAAAAACTTGTTCCTTGATCCCGGAATACTTATGAGAAACAATTTTTCTCTATCCTATTTTTTTCTTCTCTTTCTTTTCTTCTTCTTTTTTTGGTCGGTCGCCGACCTCGGCCATGGTCGGCGACCGGCCGTCGAAGGCCGGTGACCTCACCGGAGCATCGCCGGCCCCTGGCGAGGCCAAGCCTCGCCCAACCACGGTGAGACTTAGCCTCGCTCGGGCAAGGCCGCTGGTCCTTGTCGGTCGGTCGCCGACCATGGCCGAGGCCGGTGACCGGCCAAAAGGAAGAAAAAAGAAAAAAAGGCAAAAGAAAAAAGGAAAAAAATAAAAGGACAAACAAAAAAGGAAAAAAATAAAAATAAAGAATATTAACAAATTAAAAGAAACAAAAAAATTATATAAGTTTACCAAATGTGTTTCTGTTCTTTTTTTATTCCAAGCAAAAATTTTGTACAGATTACTAAATGCGTTATTCTGTTAAAAAATTATTCCCCGCAAACGAAATAGTTTTTTCTATTTCTCGTTTCCTAAAATAATTTTTGAATAAAACGTTACCAAACGCACTCTTAGTCCACATTGTACCCATCGAAATCTGAAGGCCTTGGTGATGTTGGAGCATTCACATCAATCATGCACTCCCCGGCAACTTTGAGGAGGTCAGCTCGTCAATCACCGGCAATGACCATGGCCATGGCCATGGGTCAGGGTTTTCTAGGCGTGTGAGTAAAGAGTAGTAACAACGAGGGGAAAATCAAGGATTTGGAGCAAAGGAAGAAACGTGCGAAAAGGTCAAGGAACGATGTAGAAGGAGTTGTCGTGGGGTTTAAATGAAGTTTACCCAAAAAAGAAACTAAATAAAAGGAAAGATAAATTCTAAACCTGGCCATGTTGAATACTTTCGTCTCTTCATCCAAATAAAGAGAGACCCATCATATGCTTTCTTCTCCCGAAAAGGAGTAAGACCAGATGCGAAATGCTAAAATCAAGGTGGACGAACGTGAGTCTCAAGCGCGAAGTGGAAAAGGATAAAAGCAAAGCAAGAATTTGTATTCCGTCCCACTTTTCCTTTGAAGTTTAAATTCTAGCTTGTTTCTTTTGCAAGAAAAACTGCAAAGTGGATTATGTCACTTCTTGAACCCTAAAAGCTACTAAGTCCAGTTTTCTTTCAACAGCTTAAACTTTGACTCTAAAAATTGTGAAGTTCAGATTTTTTTAGTTCGTCGCTGTCCAAGCAAGACGTCAATTCATCTCAGACCACATTTTGATGGAACATATTTTTTGGTTACCATATAAGTTTGGGATTTTGATGATAACAATACAATTTGGATAATTGGTAATATGGTAAATATAAAGGTTAGGATTTTTTTATGGAATCCCGCACTCAATGTCGTCGAATTTGCTGCCCAACCATTGCCCTCGACTTCATGCATCAATCCACTGGCAAGTTAACGCCTCGCCCACTTGAGTCTGTCCTCTACGCCTTTGTCTCTTTTTCTTTCTGCATAGATCTCATAACCTATGTCCATGGAACTCGTGATTGGCAGAGGTCGCTAGCCTCACATGGCCACAAATCTGTGGTTGAATTGCCGTGGTGTTGGGGCTCAACTTGGTTAATTCGCTTGATTTTTTTAGGAACGGAGAGAGGCCCTTGTCCCTATTTCTCATTAAAGTCAATACCCAAAAAGAAAAGGATAAACAAATTCCTCGCCAAGAGGGCATTCGGGTATTTTGGCAGCAGCAAAAAGACAAAACACAATTGATAGGGGAGAGAGGCGAGGGGCAGGCAGAAATTCTAGTGGATAGAAAGTAGAGCTATCAACTGTCGGTGGTCACATGACTCACATGAGGGGACTGAAGATATCAAGTGCAGTGAAGCGGGAGCCAATTAATAGGAAGAAGATGCTAAATCAATCCGGAGTCATTCGATGGATGACATGGACTCTATGGAGAATTCACATGATCCATCCGCGCATGAGTCGGGTTCACATGCCCCAATGCGCAAGCGGGCAAGACCTGCTCGAAGAATAGGAAGTGAAGAGAGGTGTAATCCAGTCCACATGCCGCATTTGGTAGGGCAACCCCGAAATGATGGATTTTCAGCCCTCACGTCCCCATTGAAATTGCCATATTTTCCTGAACTTCTGTTGTATTTTTCAGGTTTGGAGAGCACGAAAAATGGAATAGGGTGTTCTCCCCAAAATAGCCCCAATACCTTTTCCCTGACTAGGACACACCCCTGTCCCAAAAGTGACACTACAATTATGTACAGGCAAAGTTGTGAGTGGGTCCCGTGCCCTGTCATTCCTGTAAATTTGTGGGCAATGGCGTGGGCATTTATCGCGACACAGTGTTGCCAGGTAATTTAAAGGAAGAAGGAAGATGCAATGGACATCGTGCGGTTCCCTTTCAGGGTGAAAGCAAACTCTACAAAGACTATGTTATTAAAATATGAACCAGCCCCCGACTCTTAGCATGGTTAGCCAATCCTGTCTTCTACGTTTAATGACCCACAAAGATCTCCATTTGTAATTCTGGCTTCTAAAAGTGATTTTGATTTCGCAATGTGTTGTACTGATTTTGCTGCTATACACTTCGAATTTTTTTTTCTCTGAGAGAAGATCAAGAGAGATCAATGGAGAGGAGGCAATGCTTCCTACATTCACCATGGGATTGACCGTCATCCAGACCGTGAAAAGCTTATGTTATTATACGGGCCAACTCTTTACAAATAACTTTGATTGTCTAAGGAATGGTTGATAGAAGTTGATTTTGGCTACTTTGGTTTCTGTCAATTCTATATCGTAAAACATTAATTGTGAAGTGGCTATTTTCTATCGTGAAATAAGAAGTATTTAGTAGCCTCAGAATTGATTTAGAAACTTGAAAAATACTTGCATAACAAATACCATCTGTTTAGAAAAGTTGATACCATCTTTAAATAGTCTAGCCAATCATGTCATCAATCAATAGAAAAGTTGATACCGTCTAATTTAACAGAATGAAAAAAAAAAACGAAAGTGTTGTATACATATAGTTTTGCCTTGCATCGAAATACTATCATTAGATTTAAAATCGCATTAGCTACCACTCTGAGAAAGAGAGAAGACAGAACATCGAACGGGGTGGTGCGAAGATTGAAACATCACAAGATTAGAAGGGCAAAGTCAAAGTCAACGAAGAGTTGGACTACGAACAGTCCATGATTAACCAGCTTGCTTAAGAAGGAATCACACCAATGATTCATTTATTTGGTACTTTGTGCCTCTCAGTCAGACTTCCATAAATGTAGATATTTTATTAAAAAAAATATGTCACCAAGATCACTCTGTAAAATCCAACACTGATTCATGGTTCTCTCATTCACCCCCCAAAAATCACATGATAACAAATTGATGTTTCAATTCCCCTATCCATTGATGATTTTATCTTACCATTTACTTCCATTGAATAACATCATATGAAAACAAACTTTTAGGTTGTGCTTATCACGCTGCGAATTTTTTTTGAAGCAGGAAAATGTTCTAGGAAATTCAATCTAAAAAAAAAGTAAACAAAAAGAAATCGATTGTGCTGAAAACAAGTTGAAGAATTTGATTTTATCATAATTTATAATAAGTGAATTCATTGAATGTGGCTTCTATAGTTAAAAGTAACATGTAATGACTAATAAACCGGATATGACATCATCGTCGTTTATTCTATAATCCATCAAAATAACAACAATTACAAAGAAATTAGGATAGATATCTAGGAAAATGATTCTTCTTACCAAGTCATTTTTCTCTATGCTTATTTATTACTTTTAGCCCATGGTAAACATAGAATCTATGGATCGAATAGCTTTACGTGATTCAAACATTGGAAATTACATAAACAAATTTCCCAAATATGATTTTTTTTTTCATCAAACTAATAAGGAAGATCATCAGGGGCAATTCCATTTTTTTTTTTTTTTTGTTCATTTTTTGGGAAAAGTACTACCCTCCAGAAAATTGCATGAGTGTCTGCACGACAACGTTGTTGATGAATCCAAACAAAAAAAAGAAGACGTTGATAAATGTCAGATTTGTATGCCAATAGACCATATAATTGATGCCAATAAAGAGATCCAAAGTGAACAATCATATCCCTTCATGTTCTTTCTTGTCCCAAAAAGGAGAAGAACAAAAGTGAAATGCCAAAAAGAAGGTGGACAATGTAAGGTCTCAAGCGCATAGAGAAAAAGGAAAAAACAAAATAAGAATATATTCCAACCCACTTTTGGTAAAGTTAATATTACATTTTCACGAATGATAATTATTATTTATATTACTGGAAGTCATTAGTTAATGAAGACCAAAACATCACTGGATTAGAATGGCAAAGTCAAAGTCTACGAAGACTTGGACTACCAACCGTCCATGATGAACCAACTTTGCTCCGAGAAGGATTCACACCCATGAATGAGCCAAGTCTCCGAAGACTTGGATGACCAAAGGCACACGCTAAAGCATTGGCGGGTCTTCTTTTCCACATTAGGATTGACCCATCTTCTTTTTCTTTGCTTTTATTGCTTTATTTCTTTTCATTATCACTTTGCTTTTTTGACGACATTTTCCTGGGGTTCTTGCCGTGAATGATGGTTGTGGTCCCGGTGGGTCAATTTCCTTGATAGTTGATTGCTAGGCGGCCACCATTTGATCAATAATTCTTTTTCTTTTTCTCTTTCTACACAGCAGCACTACTCTTTGAGGATACAGACAAGTTGGGACTTCTATAAGAGGGCAAGAGCCTCAACCCCGAATGCAGAAGGCGCCGCTACTGCTCGCACCACTCCGTCCACCAACCTCCCGGCGAAATCACGACAGACGCAAGCGTTCGAGCCTCCAGTAGCTCCAGGTTCGTAGGCACCGTTTATGTTTATCTTAAGTGTTCCAGCCTGCAGTGGGTTCCAAAATCGTGACGATCCGTCGCTAGTCTTACTAGGTTCACTCGATTTTGGGTTCCATCTGTTGAAACTCTTCAACCCAGATAAAGCAGACTACACAAGGTTGCTTGGTTCTGGTTTTCTATTCTTGAAGATGGCCTGGTTTCTTGACTTCCAAATATTCCACAATACTGTAGTAATCGTCTGATTGGAGACTTGGCTTCTTGCATCTTGATCTTGAGCTCTCTAGCTCTCATCTCTGCTATTCTTCCATTCACCATTGCATTTCAAGCTTGAAACCTTTTGGTTGTTGACTGACAAAACATTCGTAAATTACCATTTCTTATGAAATTTTATCAGTGTGATTAGTAAATTACCAAGATTATCTAAATTTTACCGACATTCCAATGAAGTAGTAAATTAACTCACTTGAAAGTTTTCATCATCGCTGTAAGTAAAGTACCCACATCTTTAGAAATTTACCAACATGCCAATAAAGTAGTAAATTACCAACTCCTACAAAATTTTACAAGTGTGGTAAGTATATTACCGACACAGTCTAAGAATTTACAAACATTACATGGAAGTATTAAATTACCCACTCTCAAATTTTACTAGTGTTAAATAAATTACCAGCAATATCAAGAATTCACTCACATACGAGTCAAGTGGTTAATTACCAACTCTTATTACCAGAATCATAAATAAATTACTGGCACATACAAGAATTTAACAACATTTTAATGAATTAATATATTACCAACTCCTCTGAAATTTACTTACCAGCACTATAAAATATATATATACCAATATCTTAATGAAGGAGTTAACCAACTCCTATGAAATTTTATCCATGTGGTCAGGAGATTGCCAACTCTTATCATCAATTGGTTTTACACTTTATCTTAAGATGAAGTTGAAAGCAACAGGATCCTTGAATCACATAAGGTGATCAAATCATAAAGGCAGAGTCATGGAGGCTAGATTTAAACTACTTAAACTCATACCCTTGCTAAAATCCAATTCAAACATCGAGCTATACTTGAAGTAATGGCTATAATATTGGCACTTAATTTTTATTTTAACACATCAAATGAATAGCAGTGTATCGGTATTTTTATCTTCAACTCGGAATTCCTATAGACTAACGGTCTAAGTCGACACTATTAGTGTATTGGAAAGTGGAGGGGCACGTCTCTAGGACCAATATAAAATAGAACCAATTTTCGAGCTTAGATATGAGAGGAATCTTCTTATTCTTTTTTTCATAATAGTAGTCTATGAAGTTGGAGCCCAATGCTAATACAATAATCGTTGAGTGTGGACATCTTTAATTTTGAGATGCCTGACAATGATGGCATGTGCCTCTCCTAATTCTATAGAGTAATTATAGAGGAAGCTAATACTTTACATCCATTCTTCCCTAGATAGAGCAAACTCTCAACTACCACAATTAAATTATCAAACACGAATTACATTGGAAGCATCCACGAAATTGCTATTGAATCTTGTATTATGCATTATATGTTGAATAACACAGAACCACGCTATTATTTTGTTGTAGATTATATAAGTTCCAAACCTTATAAATCGTTAATTTTGTCAATGTCCGATCACATTGCAACATCATTTTGAAAAAATACCACCGTGTCATCTCGTTGTGGCATATTTAGTCATCTCAGAGCTTTTAATTGGTGTCTTACAATTTACCATATAAACAAGTAGAATGCTTCATAAATACAAATAATCATCAATATCACTAATAAAGAAGTACACACAATTGTCCAGCATACGTACAGTTGCATAAAAAATGTTGGTAATGTTACTGACAAATAGACGTTGTTTCAACGTTAATAATCTACTAAAAATTTAGGGTAATGAAATGGTTATTTTTTTTAGGACTCGCTAGTAGAAAATATGTAGGGAACTTGTAATCTACTAGAGGAAAAACACACCCACTTGTAAAAGCAAACAACTATTCGTGATCTGCAAGAATATTTGAAGCAAGTAAATCAGTTGTTTCGTTAGCATGTTACTAACAATAAAATTGCAACTCATAATATCAAGACAAGGTTAATAATATAGTAAAGATTTATACTAGTAAAATAGTTATTTGTTTGTAAGTTACCACCCTTAACCAAGACTACTGACAAAGCATGCAAACAACTCGTAGTTTACTACCAAAAATACTTGCCCACTTATAAAAGCAAACAATTGCTCATAAGTTACAAGAGTATTTTCCATATGTTAAAGCGATTATCTTGTTCATGTGGTATTTACAAATGAACATTGCTACTCATAAATTCGAAACAAAGGTGACACCATATTTGAATTTAGAGGGGGTAAAATAGGTATTTTGTTTGTAAGTTGGAACATCAATCGAGACTATTAATAAAATATGTAAGCATTCATATTCTATAAGCGAAAATACAAACTCATTTGTAAAATTTAAAAGAAAAAAATGGTAATCCACTATTTGGTTTGAGGATGAAAAAATGACATTAAAGAAAAACAATTTATGTTGTTGAAATTTGAGAAGTGTGGAACTTTTCTTTTTTAAAAAGGATGCTATGCTTCGTGTTATGTCAAATGAGAACATGTTCACGCTTTCCCTTTGAGATTTAAAACTCCTAGGAAATAATTTATGTTCTCAAGATTTGAGAAGCACGAGCTGTTTTTTTTTTTAGACGAAAACTTTGCACTATGCTATGTTAATGTTCTCCCCAGGAGATTTAATCTCCTTAAGGTGTTAAAACGCCCCTTGAGATTTAATACTCATATATTCACGTGTGTTGTCAACTTTGATAGGTTGGAGTGATGCTGCAATGAATCATTCTTATTGAACAATTATAGCACATTAGCCCATGACTGTTTGCATATTTAGCTAATCCCGAATACTACGTTTAATGACCTACAGAGATCTCCATTATTTGTCAGTCAGGCTTCTAAACATTTTCCATCTCTGGCTGCCACTACTTTTGTTGATACGCTATTCGGTATTTCTTGAAGATCAGATCAAGTAAATCAATGGAGGGGAGCGTAGAAACACAACATACCTATAAAAATGATGGAATAGCAGGGAGTGCTTCTTTTACTCACACTGTGACAGAAGGTCAGGGAATGGTAAATTCATCATGATATGCATATGAAGTATTCTTGAGCTTTAGAGGAGAGGATACTCGAACAGGTTTTACCAGCTTCCTTTACACTAGTATGACAGATGCAGGAATCCGCGTTTATAAGGATGACAAAGAGCTCTGCGAGGGGGTAGAATTTGGCCTGGAACTTCTCCAAGCAATTAATCAATCGGCGATCTCAATACCTATATTTTCGAAAGGTTATGCCTCTAGCACATGGTGTCTCAAGGAGCTAGTCCAAATGGTTGAGTGCCAAAAAACTAGGGCACAAAAGATCATGCCCATTTTTTGTGATGTGGCACCTTCAGAGGTTCGACACCAAACTAAGGGTTATGGAGAGGCCTTTCTTTCACATGAAAAGAAGAATCGATATGACAAAGAGACTATGGATCAGTGGAAGGCTGCTCTGAGTGCAGTTGGGGCAATAAACGGGTGGGATATGCACAACAAGACCAATAGGTGACTACCTCTATCATTCCATTTGATGTGCCTTGTACCATTAAAACTTTTAATGTGGTTCAATTGGTTTCTTTTTCTAGATTTGTGTTAGCCTTGTTGAAATTGAATTTTATGCTATTGAAATTATACTGCAGCAATCACACGAAATAGTGGTACAATCCCAATTTTGTCCCTTTTCATTCCAAATAACTTTTTTTTTTTTAGTTAAGGTCATTCATTAACCATATGTGCTAACACTAATTCATTTACAATGGAGTAAATCCTTGTAGAAAGCATTGCGAATAGGCCTTTAATTTTCACTTTGGTCTTGTGAGAACATAGTTTGGTTTAATATAGTTTTCTAACTCATTGCCATTTGACCTCCAACAAACAGTAGGGAAGAAGGTGAGATGGCAAAAATAGTTACCTAGAAGGTTTTCAATGAGTTGAAAAAGGCTTATTTGGTGGTATCAAACAACTTGGTCGGTGTGGATTGTCATGTGGATAAAATCATGAAAGAGATAGGTGCTCACATAAAAGAAACACGGATCATTGGAATTTATGGGATGGGTGGCATTGGAAAGACAACAATTGCCAAAATCATCTACAATGAGCTTTCCAACAAGTACGACAATTGTTGCTTCCTTTCCAACATCCATGAAACGTCAAAGCTCAAGGGTATTAAGTACTTGCAGCAACAGCTCATCCATGGCATCCTTAAGACGAAATGGGTGGAAATAACACATAGTGATGAAGGGATTGAGACCATTAAAGAAAGGTTCTCTAATAAAAAAGTCCTCATTCTTCTTGATGATGTGGAAGAAAAGGATCATATGGATGCACTTGTCGGTAAGCGTGATTGGTTTGGCGAAGGGAGCAAACTTATTGTTACTACAAGAAGGAAAGATGTTCTCTGTGTTTCGGAAGTGGACTGGAGGTATGAGCTTACATGCTTGGATCCGAATCTATCTCTTCAACTTTTTAGCAAACATGCTTTTAGAAGAGAGTCTCCTGTAGACGACTTTATTAGCCAATCCAAGAGGGCGATACGCATTGCTGGAGGTCTTCCATTAGCCATTGAGGTCATAGGTTCACTTTTATCCGACAAAAAAAAGGAAATGTGGGATTACACATTGAAGATGGTAGAAAGTGTTCCTGGTGATGAAGTTCGAAATAAGTTGAAAATAAGTTATGATGTATTAGATAATCGGCAGCAGCGTATATTCCTTGATATAGCTTGTCATTTCATTGGATGTCGCAAAGACATTGTGTTTTATTACTGGGATGCATCTAAACTTTTTCCGGAAGCAGCCGTGGAAGTTTTGCAAAACATGTCTTTAATAAAGATTGGAAAAGGTAATATATTGTGGATGCATGATCAACTCAGAGATCTTGGAAGAGAAATAGTTCGTCAAAAAAGTGAGATGAATATAGAGAAGCAACGTTGGGTGTGGAATCCCGAGGATGGATTAAATCTGCTAAGGACACATGAGGTAAAATGCTTTGTGCAATACATCTTTAAGTTACTTATAGACATTTTCTTTTTCCAAAAAACGTAGTTACTTTTTGTGTTTCTCTAGCACCATCGCGACCTACTCAACTTATATTTTTGGTCTTTTAAGATTTTAGAGGAATGATAGTAGTCAACTCAACCCCTTAAAATAATGAACTTGAAGAAATGTGTTTTCTTTCAACTTTTTTGTTTTAAAATTTTTCCTTTGGGCTGGCAAAAAAAGAAGTTGAAGCTCTTCATCTCAAGTTTGATGATCAGCGCCGTCTTACCTATAAGGACTTCAAGAGCTTGCCAAATCTAACGTTCCTTGAAGTAGATGACTCGAAGGGAAATTTTTGTGCAAAAAGGAAGCTTTTTTGGCTCAAATGGCCATCATATGCTCTTTCAATTAATGTTTTCCAGAAGAATTCAGATCTCCTTCCACGATTACGATGGCTTTCTTGGTGATATAGCTAGTATGCGGAATAAAATAAACTTCAAATAAAACAAAAGAGTTAGGGAAGAGAATAAGAACACAGAAATTATAATGGTTCGGCTTAATCCAAGCCTACGTCCACTCTCCCACGCTAACAGCCTTCTTGGCTGGATTCCACTATGCAATCAACAAGAGATTACAACTTCGAGTGCAAACACTTAGTAGTAGATCACACCAACTCACTAAGTCACTCTCTTGGTATTTCTCTCACGATTACAAACGTTTAAGCTCTCCAAAGACAAGTGTATGATCGAAGGTCGCTCGACTTTGGAATTATAAATTCTACGCTCCGTCTCTTACTTGCTCATCGGTCCTTCATCTCCTTAAATACTCCTCCACTTCCAAACTAGCCGTTGGACAGCATCCTGGAGAATCGTCTTCCAATATACCCATTGGACAGCTCTGTATCTAGAAGATTTGGTAGCCGTTGAGTGACAAAGGTAGAATCCCAAATTGATTCCGATCGCCCATACAAACGAAATCTTGGTTTCCATAAGTAAAGCTTCTTCGTATATAAAGTTCTTGTCTTCAATCAAATCGGTCTTGATGTGGAATCCAAACCAGATCACTAGCCGTTGTATGATTGGGCTTGAGTTATGATTCATCGAATCTGGATGTTAAGTCTGAGTCTCAGACTTTACGATATGAGTCTTGAGACTTTACAATGGGTCTCGTAGACTTTACAACTGAAATCGTAGACTTTACAATATGGTTCAGCTTCAGCATAGTCTGTCTTCTGATTCATCATTTACGTTCAGTCTGGAATTAGTTAGAGTGAGCAGACTTTTGATGTAGAACAGACTTTGAGTCTTGAGTCTGGCAGTCTTCAGACTTTGAGTCTTGAGTCTGGCAGTCTTCAGACTTTGAGTCTTGAGTCTGGCAGTCTTCAGACTTTGACATAGAAGTCTTCAAAATATACTCTGGACATATGTTACGTTCAGTCTTCTGGCCGTCTTCGCACTTTGACAATATCCTTTACATGTTCTATTATCTGCATGGTCTATTACTCAACCATCAAACATGTTAGTAGCCTTTGATTTATTTTGTCATCTTCAAAACATCATAAGGGATTTCCCTAACAATCTCCCCCTTTTTGATGATGACAAAATAATCTCTGAATATGCAGATTTGTAAATATACTTTTAAATCAAAGGATATCAGAAGATAACAAATAGATTGAGCATAATAATATGTAGAAAATAATCGCAGCTCAATATTATGCCATAGATAATATAATATCAACCAATCAGCACATATGCATATTCATATATTCTCCCCCTTTTTGTCATAATCAAAAAGCGATAATAATGGATTCACGTAGAGAATGATAACAAATATTTTGCATAAATCACAATTTCCAAAAATCAGCTTTTATAAAGCAAGTCGAATATTAAAGATATGCAATATAGCTTACTTCGATTATGTCAGCAAATATTCAATAAAAATCACAGATGCATCATGAAATTCACGTACACTTTTTGTCATAATAAAATGATAATATCAGTAAGAGATTTATTAATGACAAAAGGTAATAAAAGATGCACTAACCAGATTTTTTTGAACAAATTCTGACACATTTACCTTTCATTCCATCCATAATAAGATTAAGATCAATCCAAAAGGATTTTTCCATAATTGATCAATACTCCCCCTCAATTTGTTGCCTTTTTGAGATGATCACGATTCTTTCCTTTTTCTTTTGGATTTGATTTCTCCCCTTGTGATCATGACAATATTTGCGAATAGAAACTATTGTTGCAATTGTCGCAGGGGATATTTTCTGATTGCACCAAAATCTGCGTAGATTCGCAATCATCCTTCCCTTAAAGAATTTCCTGCAATCAACTCATTTCCCTTTTTGGTATCCATCAATTTGGATCCTTCCTTGACGTTAGAGTAAAATATATAAACAAATATTCTTTCTTAATTCATCATAATAGAGTATTCAAAGAAAGAATATTGTGCACAATGATATTTTGAAAAATAAATTCTCACTTAGCACAATAAAATCAGAGAGAATGAAATCTTTGAATATCTAAGAATATCTTGCATCATCACGTAAAATAGATTTTCACTTTGCAAAATATGATTAGATCTGAGAGTATAAAATTAGACAAAATAATCTGAATTATCTCAAATAATCACACGTGTTAAATCAAATCTCAACTCACAAATCATAAAAACAAATCATACGATTTTTTTTTTTCATAAAGCAAAATATGATCATTATAAAATCTCAATCAACCAAGGATATATCGAATATCAAGCATAATGAGAAATTGAGAATAAAAAATTCCTTACCAAATCCTCTTTCTTCTTTCTTCTTTATATCCTGCAAAAATAACTTATCTTTTCTTTGGTACCCATTTTTTCTTGGGTCCATGAGAGTTAGCAGAATATGTTGCTTTTATCCAATTTTTCTTAATAGGTCTCCAGACTTGAGAAAGATCTTGTTGCATAAGTCGAGAATTCTCCTTTTTAAGTTCGAAAATCATTTTAAGAGAAGATTTGAGATTTGAACAAAGCTCATTTATATACTTTGAAACTTTGAGAGGAATTTTTGAATTGCTTACCTCGATTTCCTCATCGGATTCTGAGTCTGTGTCCGAGTCAGACTTTGATTCTGAGTCTATGATTGAATCAGACTTTGATTTTGAGTCTGTGTCTGAATCAGACTCAGATTTTGAATGTGCCATCAAGCATATATTTTCTTGATCATCATCTTCTTTCATAATTCTTTTATGGCCATTATGCTTGTATTGACTTCTTCCACCGAAGTTCCTTCCTTTTCTACTCAGCTTTTTGAATTTCTTGACCATAAAGGCAAGTTCTTCGTCGTCCATATCATTTTCTGAATCTGTTTCATCAAAAACAGCATTAAATATTAAAGCAATGGACTTCTTACCTTCGGGATCTTCGTCATTGAGTTGTTCCACTTCATAGGATTGAAGAGTGCCAATCAATTCATCAACGGAGAGTGGCATAATCCTCTGCGTCTCCCGGATTGAGGTCTTGACATGATTCCAATCTTTTGAGAGACCTCGCAAGAGTTTGTTGACCTTCATCGGGGTAGAAATTTGCTGACCTTGATATGCTAAACCATTTACAATTTCTGTAAAACGGCTAAACATATCTCCAATCGATTCTCCTTGCTTCATCTTGAAGGATTCATATTTGCCGAGAAGAAAGTTTACTTTTGTCTCTCTTACACGATCGGTCCCTTCATATGTAACATGAAGTTTATCCCAAACTTCTTTTGCTGTTTCACATGAAGAGATTCTGTTATATTCAGCAAGAGATAAAGCGCAATATAAAGAATAAATGGCTTTTGCATCAAGCGCTTCTCTTTTGGACAACTCCGTCCGAGACATAAGAGCGGGGGGTTTGGTTTCTTTGTCTTTGCCATTCTTGTTTGATGTAGACGCAGCGATGGGGTTGATTCCTCTTTCCACAACATCCCATTGCAAGAGATCTCTGGATCTTAGGAATGCTTTCATTTTATTCTTCCATACGTCATATTCCTTTCCATCAAAATATGGTGGCCTTGTGTTGCTTTGCCCTTCCATAAGTCCTAGTGCCAACATACTAGTCATAAAGAATCTTTAGCTCAAAAGTAAAAACACTTTTATAAACCGAGCACTTGGCTCTGATACCAATTGATATAGCTAGTATGCGGAATAAAATAAACTTCAAATAAAACAAAAGAGTTAGGGAAGAGAATAAGAACACAGAAATTATAGTGGTTCGGCTTAATCCAAGCCTACGTCCACTCTCCCACGCTAACAGCCT
The DNA here is from genome assembly GCA_016097545.1 of Eucalyptus victrix. Classification (NCBI taxonomy): domain Eukaryota; kingdom Viridiplantae; phylum Streptophyta; class Magnoliopsida; order Myrtales; family Myrtaceae; genus Eucalyptus; species Eucalyptus victrix. The sequence continues at coordinate 45,128,100 of CM027842.1, read as the reverse complement.
TCTTGGCTGGATTCCACTATGCAATCAACAAGAGATTACAACTTCGAGTGCAAACACTTAGTAGTAGATCACACCAACTCACTAAGTCACTCTCTTGGTATTTCTCTCACGATTACAAACGTTTAAGCTCTCCAAAGACAAGTGTATGATCGAAGGTCGCTCGACTTTGGAATTATAAATTCTACGCTCCGTCTCTTACTTGCTCATCGGTCCTTCATCTCCTTAAATACTCCTCCACTTCCAAACTAGCCGTTGGACAGCATCCCGGAGAATCGTCTTCCAATATACCCATTGGACAGCTCGTATCTAGAAGATTTGGTAGCCGTTGAGTGACAAAGGTAGAATCCCAAATTGATTCCGATCGCCCATACAAACGAAATCTTGGTTTCCATAAGTAAAGCTTCTTCGTATATAAAGTTCTTGTCTTCAATCAAATCGGTCTTGATGTGGAATCCAAACCAGATCACTAGCCGTTGTATGATTGGGCTTGAGTTACGATTCATCGAATCGGATGTTAAGTCTCGAGTCGTAGACTTTACGATATGAGTCTTGAGACTTTACAATCTGGGTCTGTAGACTTTACAATCTGAGTCTGTAGACTTTACAATATGGTTCAGCTTCAGCATAGTCTGTCTTCTGATTCATCATTTACGTTCAGTCTGGAATTAGTTAGAGTGAGCAGACTTTTGATGTAGAACAGACTTTGAGTCTTGAGTCTGGCAGTCTTCAGACTTCGAATCTTGAGTTTGGCAGTCTTCAGACTTTGACATAGAAGTCTTCAAAATATACTCTGGACATATGTTACGTTCAGTCTTCTGGTCGTCTTCGCACTTTGACAATATCCTTTACATGTTCTATTATCTGCATGGTCTATTACTCAACCATCAAACATGTTAGTAGCCTTTGATTTATTTTGTCATCTTCAAAACATCATAAGGGATTTCCCTAACACTTGGCATAATATTTGCCCAACATTTGAGATTACAAATTTCTCCGTGGAGAATTTGATTATCCTCGATCTATCTAACAGTGAAATTACTCATGATTGGAAGGGGTGGAGCCACATGAAGGTATGTTATATGCTAGACAACACTTATTCTTCCATCTTATTAGATTCAAAACTAAACTTTGCATGATTTTTCTCTCATAGGTGATTAAGAATTTGAAAGTTCTGAATCTGGCCAATTGCTATAGCTTGAAGAGAACCCCCAACTTCTCAGCTCATTCAAATTTAGACATTTGATCCTATCAAGCTGTATCTCATTAATCAAAATTGATAGATCAATTTTTCAATTAAAACGCTTGGTTTTCTTAGATGTAAGCCGTTGTTGGCATCTTCAGAGGCTGCCAGATGAGTTGGGAAATCTTGCAAGCCTCGAATACCTATCTCTAGAAAGTTGCAAGACATTAAAGAGGCTTCCAGAGACAATCGGGAATTTGGAATCACTGATTAAGTTGAACATAGGTAATATGAGCATCAAAGAACTACCCAATTCCATCGAAAAGTTGAAGAATTTGAAAGTAGTGAAGATGGTGGATAATGACTTAAGAAAAATACCCAGTGCCTTTTGGACAATGAAGAAGCTTGAAAAAATAGAATTGGTTGGCGAGTGTATGGGTTATAATTATATGGATTACTATCATATGGAAATTGGTGATTGCATCTATGAGAATAAATCCTTGAGGATCTTGAGATTGAGTGGGGTGATAATACACGCCCTACCAAGGCTTCCTGAAAGTCTCATCGAATTAAAACTGAGTGAGTCGAAGGTGTACACGTTTCCGGATCTCTCAAATCTCGTTAACTTAAAGAAATTGAATCTGGGCTTTGACATACCTTGTAACACAAGATCTTATGGGCTTCCGGAAGAAGAGATACCACGGTGGATTGGGAACTTAAGCAAATTGGAATCTCTGGAAATAGGTTTTTCTAAGGAGACCGCCTCATCGACAAACCTGAGCCTCCCTCCTCATCCGCGTCGCCTCCCGAGGCTTCCCTCAAATTTATCCTCCTTACATCTCTCTGGTTTCCACTCACTTTACTCGATGGATCTATCATATTTGAGGAAACTATCGTCTCTCTGGATTTTTTGCTCTGCAGTTGCAGAGATTGAAGGCCTTGGTGGTTTGGAGAACCTACGAGTTTTGGAGCTTCAGAGCGTCGAACAGCTGGCAATGCTACCTGATCTAAGCAAGTTAAACAATCTAAGGCGTATTCAAGTATGGGACTATGGTGATCTGGTTGAGATTCAAGGCGAACTACCCCAATCTTTGGAAGAACTGCGGATATACGACTGTGAATCTTTACAGAAGTTGCCTGATCTGTCAAGCTTGAAGGGACTGCAAGACGTTAGAATAAGACGTTGTGGGAAATTAGCGGTGGAGGAAATTTCTTGGCTTTGCTCAGAGAAGTCAATCCAATTTGTGGAAGAAGACGATGAAGAAGACAATGAAGAAGACATGTAAGAGGACGATAGGCAAGACGATGAATAAGTGCACGTTGCATTTGGAAGCTTTTTGATGCACGACCACAAATTGTTCCCTTGTGTTCAAACCTTAAACGAATTGAGGTAAGTACCAATGTTTTCCTTTTTTTTTCGCAATCAAATTCTTTCGCAAATATGAACAGAGAAGTTTTTCATGCACTTTTTAATGACCTTTTAGCGGATTCTTTTCTGAAAATCTGATGAAGCATTGAAATTATGATACCTCTGAATAGCCAGAGGGCTCTTAATTATTTACAAGTATTTCTGTTCTTTTCCTAGTTTGGTTTGGCTTGGCTTTTTTAGCTACATTTTCTTAGGATGATTTCTCCTAGAGATATGCATGTCGATTGCATCGTTTTTATTTGATATGTACCAAGCTATTAGAGATCCTTGTCAATTTCCTGCTTAATATATTTCGAAATTGATAAATTCACTTTGCATTGGAGATAACTTTGCTATGCTGTAAGCAAATAGATGGAATGTTTGCTGGAAGGTCATATGACTATTGTTCTCATCTTGGGACTTTACAGCACAATCAACTCATTATTGCGACTTTGAAGTAGGCAGACACTCTATTGCTATGCTTAAGTTCAGTTTATTTTTCAGGAAAGGCGTGCTTCTTAGTGGGATTTGCAAATGTTATGGAGAAGTCATAAATGAGGGAGCCACCACAATTCCGAGATTACCAGTGTGGCAGCACTGGCTGAAGCAGCAGCACCAGAATATCTTATCTTAGCAACGATGCCTTCAATCATAGCAATCTTTGACGGGCACACTGACAAAGATCATTCTGTGCAGCAAACATTGCCTACAGTTGTAACTGAGAGAATGCAGCATTTGCTGTACCAGTAGAGAAGGAGGCCATCTTGCTGAGACTTGAGAATTGCACTCGCTTACAAAAGATTGGTAAGAAAAAGAGAGCACCTTCCCTTGGGGCCGCCTTCAGTACTAGAACTGTGCATTCAAAAGCATTATCAGCATTGTTTTTGTCATGAGACCCACTCAATTCTAGGAAAACACTGACGCACTGCCACCAAAGTCGGTTATGTGTCATATGCTACTTGCCACCTTAGAAGAACTTTCATCAGGTAGTGTTGGCACTTCCATGTACGTGAAAACTTTCGTAGAACCTGGTTATCATAAAAGAAGAGCTTTGCACAAGCCAAGCATCAATTTGAGAAAATCTTCCAAATTCTTCCCATGTACAAACTCCAAAAGATTTCCAATCCGCCATGCTACTTTCAGCTGAGAAAGCAACTTGGTATCCATATCTGGAGCCAATGCCAGAGCCACGTGCAGCTCAACATCATTCACATTTGCACAGGACAGATCACTGAGTGAAAATCTGAAGCAGTGGCTGACTGTCTTTGGGTGTAGAATCTCAGGGAGAGCTTCTACGCACACATTGCTATTGTGGTCCTCATCCTCAATCAAGGTTGGGTAAAGAAAGAGAAATTGCACCTAGGATATGGATTTCAAGTCTGCTAGCTTAAGCTCTAACTCTGGAGTTTTGATTGGGAAAATGAACATCGCATCAAACGGAATCTTGAGGGACAGAAATCTGGCATCACCATCCTTTTTGTCCTTATACAAAACATCCAGACCCAGCGAAATCCCATGGATGAAACCGTCAGAGCTTTCAGCTCTGTGATGGACTCAACGCTTGCATTTTGAGCTGGCAATGCAAGTTCTAGGCACGGATGGATGTTTTGCTCTGGTTTCTTTTTCAATCCTGAACTGCTCTTGGATCGTGTTTGTAATTAGTGTGTTGAATTATGCTTCGTGTGAGTGTGAACCATCTAAGTTTTGCCTGTCTAGTGTTTCGTGATCATGTGCAATTTTGGTGTTTGATGGAATGAGCTATGTGCTTGAGACTGCATGTGCTAGAATGTCACTTTCAAGAAGCACCTGAAGCAGAAGCTGAGCGCAAGGTCTATTGTGACGGCTTCCTCTCACTCTGCACCTCCACTGGCAAGGTACCTTCGCTTTCACTACCAATCTCTGCCGTTGATGTCCAGCTCAACCTGGTCGGCAATTTAGTTGCCTTTGATTGGGCTTGGACATGATTCAGTTTGATTGGCTAATCCATGTCAAAATTGCAGTGGCTATTGATTTATTGCCATTTTGCCCCATATTTAGCTTGCTCAATCGAACTTAATGGCAGCAGTTCAATGCTGCCTAGGGATTCATTTTTTCTATCATCACGGATTGTTCTGTTCTGTGCTTTTGGTTGTAATACTCTCCGTGATTGAGCTTGTTTGGAGTAGATTAGTCCATGCTGTGATTGATGGTCGGATATATGATAGGTTGCCCTATGATGGCAGCGAGCAGCTGTCGGAATGCAGAATTTTGAAGAATGATGAAGTTATTTGTTCCGGTGAGTCATTGATGTTCAATGCTTATTTGGTTGATGTTGGAGAGCCTGAAGGAGGTCTAAAACCTCTTGATGATACTTATAGTGATAGCTTGATTATTGTTGGGCCATTGGATTTATAAGTTCCCTCTGCCTAGGGTATTGCTTGCTAGTCTTCTTCATAGTTGTTTTGTTGGGTCAAATGATCAGTCAGTGCAATGTGATGAATGTGAAGTTGATATTTTACTTCTCATTTGTCTTGGAAAAAAGAGTGTTGCTCGCATACATATACGCATAGACCCTCCTTTGTGATGCTTTGCTTGCTGTTCATCTGGGAAATTAAATATTTGTTCTTTTGCTTGCTTATAACAGCTGCTTGAGTACGGCTCAATATATATTTGATTGATTTTAAACCTAGGTGTAAACATTTGCAATTGATCTACTGTTGCTTTTGTTCAATGTGCAACCGGTCTTTTGAAACTCCATATTTTTTTAGTTTTTCCTTTTGTTGACCTTACTTTCAATTGATGCAGAGTTTTGGTCGAGTTTCTGGTGTGAGGTTCACTATAATCTCCTGTGTGAAATACGAGGTGTGTTTTCCTTTTAGCTATTTAAATCCTTTGGCATGGAATCTACAGTTGTATTGCCTACATAACTTTTCATTTTCTGCAGATGCTCCAATTACCGAGAAAGAAACAATGGATATTTTAGAAGAAGCTGGTCGCTCATGATGTTGCGACCTCCTGGAAATGGGAACCAAAATTATACCATCCCTATACCTTACATATATAGATTCTGCATTCCAAATAGCACAGCTTGCTTTACAATGCCTCCAAATGACTCCTAACGAGTGGCCTTCCAGGACTAAAGTCGTGGCGGAACTGGAATCAGTAGAAGTTGCCAGTGCTAATAGAATTCCACGGGATGCTTGAATTCACTTATCACGCCGTTCTTACTTCATGTGATGTAAATCAAAGTTTGTTGTTCCACACTTTTCCATTTTTCCCAAGATTAATCCTGGGCTTTGAATGTTCATTTCCATTGTACCCCGTGGTTACTAGGAGTTGTCTTCTCTTGTAAGTTCTTTGGAACATCCATTGAGATTGCATTACTGCATTATATATTCAAAGAAAATGTACGATGGTACATTTCATCGCATCCTGCTTTCGTGGCGTGCCCTGTTGAGTTTTTATATTTGAAGCCTCTTCTCCGTGTCCATGCAGTTGAGTTAGGTAAACAAAGCTCATGCTCAATTCCGTTAGGCAACAAGACTGATCGATATGTTGCTTTCAAGGGAGGATTTTCTTGGACCTTTTCTTTCACCGTGATCATGCTTTACTTTTTTATGTTATGGTGGGTGACAATTTCCTTTCAATCTTGTATCGCTTGATGTGATTTAATTTTCAGGGTAGGACACCAGTGCATTTAAAGCTCGCTATTGGGGAGAGACATTATGAACTCTATACTGGAGATCCAAAGCATTCTGGGTCAAGTCTACATCTCTGAAGAAATACTGTGTGTGGCCAAATGTAGGCATCATCAAGCCAAATGGAGCATCTGATTCAAAATCGTGCAGCTCAAGTCTATGGAATATCATGTTCACAGGCTTATTAAAGCCCCTAACATACTTGTGAGGAGGGAGATGCCCATAGTACTTGAATCAGCTGAAAGATTCTTCTGCATTTTCTTTGCCATGACATGTCAACTAGACTATATTATTGCTGGGGTACGAACTGCTTAAGGTGGAGTCAGTCGCATTGCAGTGAGGATCATCTTTGAATAAGATTTTGAATGCCCGCCATAGTAGCCTAATATACCTTGAGATAAAGGGGAACCATGATAGGCCTCAGAAGCTATGTCCTGATATTTTGAAAGAATTGGAGTAGCCTTTCATCCTATCTTCTATTTGATGCAGTTACCATATAAGCAAAACAGATAGCTCCACCTGTCCTGCAGCGCAGAGACAAGTTCGTGATACAGGTGAAGAGGACATTATTGCTGACATGGCAGGTTTTACTAATATATGTTCTATAATCTTTTGGGTTAAGTAACTTGAGAAATTTCTTTTAGATTTCTAGTTTGATAAAAGAAGTGGTAAATGCATAGAGGAGAGGAAAATAAAAGTAGTCCTTACCAGTCCAATGGAATCACCATCATTGTTGCTAGATTATGGAGATCGGAAGCAAGATTCATCTTCCGAGACTACTGTCGGAAGGATGTCTAATCTGCTGGAATAAAAAATTCATCGTCTTTTCTCAGGGTGTGATGATCGGAAAACATCAATATTTCCCTTCTACTTTTCTGGATTGAGATGGCATGGTATCTAATACATGTATTGGGGCTTTGACACGACCTAGGATGGATTGTATGTTATTTATATGTGAATGGAATTTGGAAATCAAGTCGATGCATGTCATCTATAAATTGATCAACCTTTTCATCAACTAAATGTGAGTGTATAGGATAGCTATTTTCTCATATTAACCATATGCAAATTCATTTGTATGTCTCATGAAATATTGGAAATCATAGGATATGACTTCTACGCTCGCTCTTATAATCCGGAAGGATTGTCTTTTAATGCCAGGATCCTGAGGGGTTGGATGTGTCAAAGGATTTTAAGGAGTTACAATCAACACTCAATGTGGTGATTCAAAGTGGGAAGAGATTAGTTTTCTTCCCCTTTGATTTGAAGTTGGGTCAACTCTCTCTAGTAAGATCATTGGGAGGATTGGGAGGACGGTTTCCTTCCACTACCCAAGCCACCCTTCATTGCCCATTTTATACAGATGAGAAGAGGAGACCTGAGAGGGAGAATAATTTAAAGGAAGGAAAAAACTTATTATAAGCATAGGTGTTGAGTTAGGAGAATTGCAAATTCAGTCGTAAGCTTATTATATAAATTCAAATTTAGTTTTATACATTCCGATAGTAATCCTAAACTTTTGAGTGAAAATACGGGAAAATTATCAAAGAAGTCTCACACCTATTGTAATTATGTCTATCCACTGTTAAAACTTCGCATGATTAATGTGCATATTTTAATTCTAGAGGATTGCGTTTATCACCTCTTCTACGCCTTATATGCACAAAATGCACGCACGCATCCACGCATGTGGGTACCAAAGCCATTTCTGGTAATTCGGGTTTTTTGTTATCTTTCATGATGTAAAAAGGGATGTAATGTACCTTTACCAAAAAAAAAAAAAAGAAAAAAAAAGGGATGTAATGTATGTTATGCACTTTGGCAACACGATTGGACAGTTCAATCCGATTAAATCAGGAAGCAATGGCGGTCGCTGTATGCCAACAACATCGAATGAGTCGGCATTAAATGCACTCTCTTAATTTTCGACAGCGAAATTCTGTCAGAAATATAACAAAATAGGCTGCCAAACCAGATTGAAATTGAAAGGACCACCTTATCAATTGTCTCTCTTAACTGCCCATTTGGTCCAATCTAAAATGCGTGAGCCAAAAGATTCCTCTCTGCAAAAACTAGTCATCCGAGGTAGTTCTCAGAATTCAATTGCTGATTCTGCACCTATCGTCTCCAATACACTCAGATTTTTTGGGGAAAGAAAAGAATCATTATCCGAAAGTACAGAAGTGACATCATTCAAATCAAGAAGGAGCAGATCTTTTCATGCCTCGGAGACCTTCACAAGAGAACTTCAGATGCTTGTTGCTCGAGACGTGAATACCGTGCTTGTCTTGCTTCTCAGCGGAATCGGTTTAAACTAACATGGCAACCTTAGCGGTCCACATAGGAGACAGATCTGCAGCTAGTGCATTCAATCTCCAATTCTGTCATACTTTAACAAAGGGTGCCTTCGGTGGTTAGTTGTTCCATATTCACTTTCACCTCCAAGCCCGTGTTTAATAAGGAACTAACCATGGCGGGATATCGGATTTGAGAGAAGCAGCCAATGCCTACATGAGCGAAAAGAATGAGAGGTTTTAAAAATTTTGAGATAGTTGAATGCAGCATATATACATCCAACAACAGGAACGATTGAGAAAACATTATTTCTATTTCTACCCAAAGTGATGGATATTTAGTCAAAGGAAGTACCTTGTGGTCATCTTCTTTCTTCCGTTTGATAACCTCGAAAAGCCACTCACTGACAAGCTTTTGAAGTTCAACCATGATGCTGGACCTCTTAGCATCAGGAAAACTCTGGCATCAATCCAAGGCATTCACATTATGAGACCTAAGAAGCGACATCTGAACAAACAGAGCCTACATACGTGTATTTCCAACTTTATTCAATTCAGGAGGAGTCTGAGATGATCTTTCGAACTCTATTAGGATCCATGGAACTAACTCATGTTATTTTAATAGTATAGCATGCACCAAATACGAAACCCAAACCACCCAGTCCCCCTCGAGAGAGGATATGTCATGGTAATTTTATCTGAGCAGATTTTGGGGGACAATTCTGTATATCTTCCTCTAATTGCTTTATTCCTTGACAGTATATGGAAAATTGAAGGACTACTTCAGAGGCTGAGGTAATTTAGGATTGCAATCATGCCAGATGGTGATGATGAGCATATTAATAATAGCTATAGATGCTCGGAGAAGTGAGGAGCACCTGATTAAAGACATGAATGACTGTAGCAGCCTCCTCAGGTTTGCCTTCAAGCAAATATCCCTGCACAATGGTTATAAACCATTTAGTTTGCCACAAAACAAGTAAATGACAATTAAAATTTAATCTTAAACCAGAGTGCTAAAAGCCACAATAAATGCTTCCAAATACCGAAAATGTAGTTATATCTCCTTTGTGTGATGACAATGAGCATTCTCATGCCCATAGGTGCTTCATGTCCTAGGATGTGAGCCAAAATTTGGTTTATTCAATCATTAACTCTCGCTTTTTTCGGCCATAGACCTCTCACCTGGTTTACCAAGAACTTTGTACTGATCTGTTTTGCAATATTAATATTTTCCCATTATCAGATTTTCTAATGCAAGAAGACCTATTGCTTTCAGAGTCTGATATTTGTGATTTCAACAGTCTGCATTTGTAAACTAACTTCGCACATGAGAACCCACTGCCCACAGTGTGCTGCTTCATGGACTCACATCTTAACTTCTCAGTTTTCCATAGAGATTCAATGTCTCATGAAAAGGGTAATTTTCGTCAAACCACTAAATAGGATAAAGAAGCATAATCTCAGAACAATTAAAGAAACAAAGACATTGAAAGACACAGCGCAGCGAAATTTTTTTTTATTTCTCATTTATACCCTTTTGTTTAAGGAGAGAAAGAAATCATTGTACTGAAGAAAATATTCTAGCACATCCCATCTTTTGTAGTAAGTGGCGGGACCTGGATGAGAGAACTATTTGTGGGAAGAAATGGAAAATAAGATTGTTGAGGGACAAGGGCTTGAGAGCAGCGAAGGGAGACAGAGCTAGTGTTTCTCACCTGCTTTTGCAGCAAGCTCCATCCAGATATCAAATGCAGCTTTATGCAAATTCACTCCATTTTTGACAAATCTCTTTGAATACTTTGTGAGCAACCCCCAATTGTCTGTATCGTCACAAATGCGGCAAAATTTTTCCATGGAAAGAAAGGATGTCAAATAACATGAGCAAACTATTAGATCGAGAGTAGCAGTGCAGACAAAAAGATTCAAAATAAAAACAAGTTGATTAAATCGTATATAAATGACACTTATAAATTGGATAAATTGCTTGATAACTATGTAGTACATAACACACAATTAAGTGCAATAATGGCTTACTACATGATAATAACATCCTTCTCAGAAGAAACAGCACAGAAGTAAACCTGAAAACAATATCGGCCATGGTGGGTTGCAATGGCAAGTTATTCCTCTTCAAAAGCTTCATAACTTCCTGCATGAGGGTAGCATCTTTGTGCTCTTTAGCATATTGCTGCATTGCAATACCCCAAGTTATCAGAAGAATTGTGTAAAAAAAAACAAATGGAAAAAAGAATTGCTTGATATAGATACAGTTCATCATTACCAAAAGATGGTTTGCAGAGCCAATTGTAGGGGTGAATCCATAGACATTATGCTCCCCCAAGGCCTTCTTACCTACAATTTTGTCAACCCTTAGTTTCTATCATCACGGATTAAGTGCACCATGCAATTTAATTTCTTAGCCTAAATAAGGATCTGCAGATGTAGGTTCTGATTAAATCATGTACTCCTAGTGACAATTAATTGCTGCAATCTCCTAAAATGAGTTACACCATGGAACTGCAGTTTGATTTGATTTATTTTTCTTGAAAATTATGAAGAGCTTAATTACTAGAAACAGCTCAAACTGATAACTACTGAAGCTTAATGTTCATAAAAACACGTCTGCAAAAAGTGAATGCTCTTTGCTAAGCTTCAATAATGAATTCAATAACTTGAAGTGGAGGTGTCATTCAAGAAATCAGTCTTACAGAGCCAGCAATGTGCAAAAAGACCTATTTACAGAATAAGCATTTGACACATATTAAGTTGAATTGAGCTTAAAATTGTCCAAGTCATCAACAAGTTAACAAGTTTGTACATGTAAAATAAATTGACCCTTTTAACCACTCAAAACACATTGAAGCATGTCGAGCAGGTTAACATGTTACTGACACAAGAAAAGTTAGTACACATTTAACAATGTTCTATGTACTTTAGTTTGAATGTGCCTTTACACATTCAATCATGAAAAACTATATCTTGAATATGTTATATGTGTCATGTTATTTCCATACCCATGCTTAATACACATGTAGCATCTGTGTAGGACAAAATTCTGGTTTACATAATTGACGCATCAAGGAAAAAAAAACACAAAAGCATAACTAGCTAACACTTAACAGTACCAGTGGGGTAGTCAAAAAATTTCATAAGCAGGTGAATATGTTCTCCAAGCATGACAGGCTTGAGGTAAAAAGATCATTTGAGAACAAACGGCATACAGCAAAATGATTGTGCTAATGATAGGGTAAGTACCAACAATCGAATGCAGAAGAAGAACCAGGTATATATATATCAGCAAGATATTAAATTTTTGAACTCGGCACACAACTTGTGTAGATAATGCTCACCAGAATCGAGAGCCCTTGCATGCACACATGCTTTTGTGACTTCCTGACAAAGGTTGCAGTTAAAATTCTCATGAATTCGAAGATTTGGCAATCTCCGCAATTAAAGTAAAAAACCAGGTTTTATCAACTACTCACAAATTAAAACTTTACTTCTCAAATGGAGCAAGAAGTCAACTGACAAATCTGCGTAGGTTCTGCAAGACATCAAAGAGAAGCTGGATATCCTCTCTGTTCTTGCAATTTCAATCATTGACCATGTCCATGCGTTTGGAGCTAATACGGACTCCAGAATTTTATCATACATCTCCTTCACGGTCTCTGCATAATATTACAAGAACCAAATATCGGAGAAAGAACTCCACAATGTGTCAAGACACACATTAGATGGGAAAAAGGAAAAAAACCTGTGGATTCCTCCATTTCAGCACATGCTTCAGAAGAATACGGTAAACTAGAAACTATCGAAGAAGGGGAAGCAGGCAATCTATTGCCACGAACCGGCCCTGTGAATTCCAATGACAATCACATCGAAACCTTATACTGCCAAGAGAAATGCAGCTCCGTTTTGTATCAACAAACTAATTCAACCCAGAACCGACATCAAAGAACATGAAGCAACTCGACTTGACGAAACAATTCAACGCGATTCATTCTATTACAGAATCATGTCTCCAATATCAAATGTACGAAGCAAACACGATGAACACCATAAAAAATACGACATCTCAATCAACAAGAACGATCCTGACAGCATAATCATCCCTCCGCTTCAACTCGACTGCTCCACCAGGTACACATCCCTCGAATAAGTTATTCAGACTTCCTCATCAATCATCAAATTCTCCACCCGCCGCCCCATATCTAGACATCAAAACTCAACCTAAAAGAGGCCCCCACTGACAAAGAACCCATCAGTCTGGCATCTGCGGAAACCGAGGGACTGAGCAGCAGAGGAGGAGGAGCTGCGATCTCGACATGCTTGCGGACGAATCCGAGCGCATTCCGTGGCTCGGTGGTCATCCGGGGGGAGGAATCCAGCCAAGCCGACATGAACCGGAGGGCGGAGGCTGCGAGCTCTTGCGGCGGCGGCGTGCACGGCTCCGACGAGGAGGAAGAAGGGAATACGGTGATGTTCTCCTGTGGCGGCGTCCATGGCCACTTACGGTGTGGAACAATTAAAAGAACTTTTGCGAACGACACTCTCAAGATGGAAGAAGATGGCGTAATATATGTAGAGAGGATATATGTTTGGAGATGCTTATTATTTAGCCTAAGGAAAAAAATAAATTATGGCAACTCGAGAGAAGTAAAGCATTTGTGGGATTAATTAGTAATATTTTGATTATTAATTTACTAACATTATTATAATTCATATTTTTATTATATTTCGCTTTCGACATATTTACTCTTGATCTATTTTGATTTAGTGGTTCGAGAAAATGATTTATGTGTGAATTTGGAAAATTGGTTAAGTTCAATTTTCAACCTAATTAAGTGTTAACAATTTCATGTTTGATGATCATATGAATTTTGGTTTATGAGGCGATTGATGTTAAAAAAATATCAAAAACATCTTATTTTTTGTATTTTTACATTAATTAGTCTTGTTTTCCTTTTTATAAAAGAATGTCATTTTCTCTCAAAAAATGTCAATCCATAAATCATGAATTCTTTTCCATCAAAAGCACTAAGAACCAACTGAAAATTAAATCGCTCAAACATAGAGATTTAAACAAGTTTTCGAGTGCAAATAATTCGGTCTATTCAATACTGAATTTTGCTTGGATGCTTATGCATATGTAAATTGTAAAGTATGTTTTTCGTTGAACTAAGGTTGGGTTAAAAAAAAAAGAAAAAAAGAAAAAAAGAAAGGAAAACCCCACCGATAATAAGAAACGATCTGTCGTTTTGTCAACCACAGATACAACCCGCTTCAGCAAATCAAAACTGCAACGGGCAAAGAACAAACAAGTGGAACAGAACGTTCCTCAGATGGAAGCAATTGGGAATGGCGCGGCATTACTCGTGCAACAAGAAATCAATAATGCGGTGAGCCAGGGTACAGGAACTGCGGCTGATGTTAAGGACATAACTGAACATCCGAGCCTGAACAAGAAGAAGAGAACAATGAAGAAGAAGAAACAAAGGCCGAGGAGAGGAAGAGAAGCGTGTAGAGGAAGAAAAGGAGATTGAGCCAGAGAGCAACTGGAATTATGTTTCTTTGCAGGAAGTTGTGGCTCATTTAGCAACTGGAGAAGTACCAAAGAGCAACTGAATCGAAGAAGCAGCATCGCGAGAATCCCATAACTAATCTTAAGCAGCTTTTATACCTTAGTTACGTAAAATTACAGTGATGTAATTCGGTTCTCGACACCAAAAATTGTCAAACAGAGAACAGACTCAAGGGTTGGAGCTACTGGATGTGATTTATGGGATTTTTTATATGCGCATTAGGGTTGGAGATGTTAAAATGTGTCTCGAGTTTAAGCCCAAAGCGAATTGCTGAATTTTGAAAATAAATTAGTTAACTTGCAGATAAGGAAATATTCCTATCATTCAAGTGGAGATTGGCAAGCGGAGATGCGCTTGTTAACTTCATCAGCCAAGAAAGGAAATATAAACTTGATTAAAGGAAGGTCGACTTCCTAATTTAACTTGGCTTGGGACTTTCCTCTTTGATCGAGGCGGTGCACTTACAAGCATATATATCCGTGGTTTGCTTGCATGAATATTGGGGTCAGCATTGTTGTTGATACGAGCATTGAAGCACCATTATTCTAGCGAGTGCTTGGCGGGTTTTCGTTCGTGCAATTACATTCGCGAAGAATTAGTGTTTGTAGCCGATTTAAATCTTATGGTAAGATTTGTGTGTAATTCCTTCGTGAGATTGAGAGATTATTTTGAGGAATTTCGAGGCTAAACACTGCGTACATTATTAGGTGTAATTGGGGCTTGAGAAATACTAAGAGAGTGTTTGAGTGACTTGAGTGTGTAATCTCCTTGTATCGCTTGATCTATAGTGAAATTCGATGCTGCTCTCCCCGTGGACGTAGGTCTTTACGACTGAACCACATAAATCTGGTATCCGATTTATTTTCTTTTTCTGTCTATATTTTGTTCGATCGCTCGCCCAATCGCAACAAGTGGTATCAGAGCTAAGTTTGGCTAAGTTGAAGCGAATCGATGACGATAGAACAAGGAAAAGTGAGAATCGACAGATTTGATGAGAAGGATTTTAGTTTCTAGAAGATGCAAAGAATATTATCTTTACCAAATGAATCTGCACTTGCCTTTATCTGGGGAGAAACCAGAGACGATGAAGCAAGTTGATTGGGATTTGCTAAATAGACGAGCTATAGGTGTTATTCGGCTGACGTTGGCTCGTAACGTCGCGTTTAACATCCTAAAGGAGAAGACCACTGCTGATTTGATGCAAGCCATGTTGAATATGTACGAGAAGCCCTCTGTGATCAACAAGGTCTGTTTGATGCGACGTCTGTTTAATTTGAAGATGAAAGAAGGTGCGTCAGTTGCGGATCATATCAATGAATTCAATGTGATTGTTAATCAATTGAGTTCAGTTGAGATTGATTTTCAAGATGAGGTACGTGCTTTGATTATGTTATCCTCATTGCCTAATAGTTGGAATACTACCGTTACTGCTGTTAGTAATTCCTATGGGTCAACAAGTTTGACATTTGTTGGGGTTTGAGATTTAATTCTGAGCAAGGATATTCGTAGAAGAGAATCTGACGAATCTGTATCTACTACTCTAGTAGATGAAAATAGAGGAAAATCCGTAACACGTGTGGATAATGGTAATACTAATATGAATAGACGTAGTCAATCTGGGACTATTAATGTTGTCTGTTGGAGCTGTGGCAAGAGGGGACATCTTAGAAGGGATTGCCTTAAGCTGAAGAACGAGAAGGGTAAGGGAATTATGGTTGATTCTGCAAATAATGTTGCAGCTGTAGCAGATAATGCTGATTATGTCTTGTCTATCGTCGATTATTCATCGCTTGATGAATGGATTATGGATTCTGGTTGTTCTTTTCATGTCACACCAAATAGAAACTGGTTTATCACTTATCAGTGCATGGGTAGTGATAAAGTCCAGTTAAGGAACAACGCTAAGTGCGATGTTGTGAGTGTTGGTGATGTTAAAATCAGAATGCATGATAGTATCGTGAGGACATTGACTGGAGTGAGGCATGTTCCAAAATTGAAAAAGAACTTAATTTCCTTGGATGCCCTAAATTCAGTTGGTTGTAGGTATTATTCAAAAGGTGGAGTTCTGAAGGTTGTTCGAGGTGCCTTGGTGATAATGAAAGGAATCAAGCACGGAGACCTGTATAAACTTCAAGGTGAGACAATGACAGGTTTCGCCGCGGAGACGTCGGATGCATCTGTTCGAGAGTCTATTGACTGCTCGAGGAAGACCTGGGTGTTTGTGCCAAGGCACAAGTTTGATGCTGGTGTCAAGATCACGCAATCAAGAGCTTTGATCGAGACGGAGACTAATAAGTCGATCAAGCATGTGCGGACTGACAATAGTATGGAGTTCTGCTCAAAGCTGGCAAATAAATTATGCATGAAAGAGAGCATAGTGAAACACTGCACTAGTGCCAATAAATCACAACAATTTGCAGAATTGACGAGTAGAAAATTACTAGAGATGGCTCGAAAAATTATCTTTAGTGCTGGTATGGTTAGGAGATTCCTGATTGATGTGCTAAGTACGGTAAGCTACATGGTGAATAGATACCGATCAACTGCTATTGAATGGCAGACTCCTGAAGAAGTGTGGTCAGGTAACGTTGCTGATTATTCTATTCTTAGAATGTTTGGTTGCCCGTGTTATTTTCGAGTAAGTGATGGTAAGCTTGATTGGAGGGTAAGGTACATATTCCATGGCTTTGCACAAAGTGAGGGGGGTGATTTATTGTGGTGCCCAGATATAAATTCACCTATTAACAGCAGAGAAGTTATCCTTGATGAGTCTTCAATACTTCTAGCTAGAAGTTTTTGTGGCAGTGTTAATACGGATCTGAACGGTGTTTAGCTTGAGGTAGAGTTGTAACCAGAAACTCCTGAGGTAGCGAGTACAGGTACTAGCAAAGTAATCGACACAGATGGTGTTTGTAATGAGGTGGAGCTTATAGAGCTAACGGTTGCTGTAACTGCTGAAATTAACAAAGTACGTATTCGATCTCCTAATAGATATAGATGCAACAATGGTTTTGCTTTATCTGCGGTTAAGGAGGTTATGTCAGAAAATCCTTACGGAGCAGTTAAAAATGCATGTGGAGTTGGTATTCTGATGAAGTCCTCAGTTATGGTGAAGTTCAAGCGAAGCTTGGACTTGAATAATATTTGTAGCGGTTGAGCCCATCGAGGGCTATGAGAAAGTAGCAACAGTGTTTGAATTTTTGCGAAGTGATTGTGACTTAGCTCAAACATCGAGCCAAGGTGGAGAATTGTTAAAATGTGTCTTGAGTTTAAGCCCGAAGCGAATTACTGAATTTTGAAAATAAATTAGTTAACTTGCGGATAAGGAAATATTCCTATCATTCAAGCGGAGATTGGCAAGCGGAGATGCACTCGTCAACTTCATCAGCCAAGAAAGGAAATATAAAGTTGATTAAAGGAAGTTGGACTTCCTAATTTAACTTGGCTTGGGACTTTCCTCTTTGATCGAGGCAGTGCGCGTACAAGCATATATATTCATGGTTTGCTTGCATGAATATTGGGGTCAGCATCGTTGTTGATACAAGCATTGAAGTGCCGTTATTCTAGTGAGTGCTTGGCGGGTTTTCGTTCGTGCAATTACATTCGCGAAGAATTAGTGTTTGTAGCCAATTTAAATCTTGTGGTAAGATTTGCATGTATTTCCTTCGTGAGATTGAGAGATTATTTTTAAGGAATTTCGGGGCTAAACACTGCGTGCATTATTGGGTGTAATTGGGGCTTGATAAACACTAAGAGAGTGTTTGAATGACTTGAGTGTGTAATCTCCTTATATCGCTTGATCTATAGTGAAATTCACTGCTGCTCTCCTCGTGGACGTAGGTCTTTACGACTGAACCACGTAAATCTGGTATCCGATTTTTTTTCTGTCTATATTTTGTTCAATCGCTCGCCCAATCGCAACAGGAGAGATGACCGTTGTTCCTACATATCACTCCCCTTGTTACTATCGCCTTGTGGTTTTACACTCATCAGAAGACTGAAAACAAGAGGACCTTGAATCACATGTCAAATCATAATGATGGAGTCGCAGAGTTAGATTTTAAAGGACTTAGAACATATATACTTGTTCAAATGCGGTTGAGCTAAACTTGAAATAATGACCAGAATATTGGCGCTTTATTTTTTGTTTTGACATATCAAATGAATAGCAATGTATCAGTATTTTATTCTGAACTTGGAATTCCTATAGACTAATGTTCTCACAATGTCCGCAAGTCCTTGACAGAGAAAATTTTGAGACTATTGCGGTACATAAAGAACCAATTTTCGTGCTTAGATATGAGAAGAGCCATTCTTTTTTCTTTTTTTTTTCCTAAATTGTAGTCTATGATGAGCTTGGAGCCTAGTGCTAAAACTTATTGAACAATCATTAACAGTGGACATCTTTATCTCTGATATGCTTGACAATGTGGGCATGTGCCCGTCCTAATTTCGGATAGGGATATGATGTTTCGTGTCCATTCTTCCCCATTGAACTCTCAATCGTTGCGGTTAGATTATTGAAAACAAATTGTTGGAATCATCCACGAAATCGCTGATGAACCTTACATTATGCATTAGATGCTGAAGAGCACAAAACCACACTGCTGTTTCGCTGTACATTGGAAACGAATGGAAGGTGTACACCAGGCATCGTTGACTTTGCCACTGTCAAATTACGCTGCAATATCCATTTCGAAACAGTATCACCATGTCTAGCAAACTAGCTTTTGGTCATCTCTGGCGATTGTCTTTTCTGTATACAAGCTTCAGCTGGGTAATCATTTAGCCTTTTAAGTCTACGTAATGTTGTGTTAATGTGCTGCACTACCTGCCTTCTATTATCTGGTACTTGAGTTTTTCTTATCACTTAGTTGATTATTTTTGTGTACGAGTGGAAAATAATGGGGAAGAAGCTTGTTCAGCTTATTCTTATAGGAGTTAATTGTTCTTCAGAGTGATAGGTTTTAATATTCTCTTACTTGCATGGGGAGGATATCTTTTGATTATGCATTTTATTGGCAGAGATGATTCCTCTTTTCGATTTTTCCCTTTTGTTCTTTCATTTGTCTTTTTAAATTTTCCGTACTGCTTATGTTCATTTCGTCGTGCTTATCCACTGTTCCAATGCCTTTTGATTGGGTCTCTACTTTCTTTCCCACCGTATTTGTTTTTCTTTTTGATGTATTGTAGGTAGGATAGTTGAGAGAAGTGTCAAATAAAGTTCCGAATGCCGATTTGAAGTTGTTCTCTTGGAAGTAGAACTCGGGCCGGTAAAATTTCTCGTGGCATCTTGATCAATAAAAGGCTTTCATATGCTAAGCGGCATCACTCATTTGGTTGAGCTGCATTTTTTCAGGATATGTACCCCATTGCCCCACTGACAAGTCAAAGGAAGATATGTTACTGTTCTTTAAGGCCCTGTTTGGTAACTATCCAAACAGGGCCAAATTCTGATTATTTGTTCTCAGAATCAGTTTGGGCCTAGAATCGCGTTTGGTAAAATTTTTGTTCCCAGGAACAGATTGGGAATAGAATCAAGAACAAAAAAAAAAGTTGATTCTTGTTCCGGAAACGAATTTGAAAATCAAAATCAAGAACTTTTCTTATTCCCTTCGGCCATCTCGCGACCGTCGTCCATCACTGCCCGCCATCGTCTGCCGTCCGCCGTCGCCGCCCGCCACCGCCGTCCGCCGGTCCGGTGAGCTCGCCAGACCCGGGCAAGGTCCCGTGAGCTCGCCGGAGGCAAGCCCAGCCATCGGCGAGCTCGCCGGAGGCTTGCCTAGCCATCGGCGAGGCCGAGCCTCGCCGAGGCTAGGCAGGGGCTGGGCAAGCCTCGCGACGCCTAGCCCCACCAGTGGCCAGGCAAGGCTCGCTCGGTCCGCGAGGCCGGCCCGGCCACATGCGGGGCTAGGCGAGCCTCGCCCGCCCCGGCGAGGCTTGGCCGACGAGGGCCGGCGACGCTCCGGTGAGGTCGCCGGCCCTCGTTTGGCCGGTCGCCAGTCCGGCGACCAGCCAAAAGAAGAAGAAGAAGAAGATGAGAAAAAGGAAAATGAAAAGAAAAAAATGAAAAAAATGAAAAAAGAAAAGAAAAAAAGTAAAAAAGTAAAAAAAATTATTTAAAAATTAAAAGAAATTGATTTGAAATAGAATTAATGAACACGGTACCAAACGTAATTTTATTCTAGAATCAAAAATTTTGAACGATTACCAAATAGCTTAAAATGCTTAGAATCGTTCCCGAACGAATAAAAATGAATCGTTCGATCGAATCTACTCCCGGGAACAGAATCATTACCAAACACGCCGTAAGCCACTAATGAGGCTTTGATGCGTTTTTGGACGATGGGGAGTGTCGATTCTGCGTGATTTGGTTTTGTTTGATTGGCGGTTGATCGCTGGAGGTACTTTCGAGGCGTATTGTTAGCTTGGACGTTAGCTTTTTACCAGACTAGGACGAACGTGTTCATGTTTTTGGTGCTGGAGGTGTTTTTCTGTCCATTGGGTTGTGGTAAATGTTCAGTTTTTTTTTTCCGTGGATTGATCGAGGAGTGGCGTTTCATTCTTCTTGATAGGGAGAAAAAAGGGAAGAAATTGGTCTACTTTCGATTTGTTTAGTGCCTGGATTTATGAGTTCTACCGATGGGACTGGAGATGCTGGTTCGGAATGTTTGTGTTGGAAAATATGTGTGATGATTGATCAAACAGAGCAAATTTTTGGCTATGTTAAGGATTTGATTGAGAGATGAGTACATGTTCTGGCGGTTTTGAAGTTAAAAAACGGTCACGTTTGCGGCATTAGTCTGGGTAGATATAGGAATGGATGAACTGCTTAAGCATCGCTAAAGCATGCATTTGTGAGAACATGAAAAAGCTACAGCACCGCCAAATGAGGATTTCAAATGTCTAGATTGACTAGATGAGCTGTCTGAGGTTAATAATGAGTTCAGGCCAGCGATACTTGGTTTTGGTTTCCTGCCGCTTTTGTATTCCGAAATTCATTAGGTGGACCCCTAATTGAGTGGGCTTTTTTTCGATGTGTTGTTGAGTTGCTCTCAGGTAGCAGCTTTTGCATGTTTATGCGATTTTTTTTTTCGACTTATTTCAGTTTGTTTTTGCTGTCTCATTGTTGTGGTTATTGGTGATGCTGATAGTAGCATCTCCATTAGCTTCCGAAGGTTCTTGAGGTTTGATGTTGGTCTAATAATTGCTAGTAATCTACTGGTCTGAAAACTGTGTAAATTTTCTGGGGCAAATTACATATTGCCCCCCAAGTTTTTACAGTTGTCGTCTATTGGCCAGTGACGTTTCAATTTTTGCCATTTGCCTATGAATTTTGGAAATAGATTGCAATGTGCTCCCTGGATTGACTTCGATCAATTTCCACTTGGAGCTCCAGCAACGTGACTGATTACGGAGGAAATTTGTCATATTAGCACATATATATAATAAGTAGAAGAATAATTAGAAAAAAATATATCACACTTGAGAGCATGTGGCTACAATTCCGACGAGAATTTGACTGGATCAACACCAAATGCACATCAATAGGTAGTTTTTAAAATATGTTTTTAGGTAGTCCCTGTTTTCTTTTTTTTCCCACATATATAGATGATATATGTCCAATTTGCCTTTCAGAACTAGTCACGTGCGGTCACGTGGTCAGCTTTACGAGAAAATTTTGCTGCACGTGGCGTCCAATTTCAATAAGTCTAGGATGCAAAACTTGAAAATCATGGGTAGCTTGCCATTATGCCAAAAACTTGGGGGCAAAATGTAATTCTCCCGAATTTTCTGTGCAATTTTCGATGTGGCTTGGCTGACCTGGTTGAGGTTCTGCCTTTGAACTAGATTCGATCTTTGAAATATTAGTAAACATTTGGCATTGTACTTTAGACCTGACTTGTGTAGCACCATCAGCTTACTTAGCACTTTGGTAATGCTCACTTTTGACGTTTTGAACAGGTACCTGTCAGCAAGACATCTAATTTCTGTTCTGTTTCCCTTCCTATCAGTGGCAGAAGTTTCCCTTCTCTCAAGGCACGCCGCTTCCAGGTTTCGGGTGCGGTCTGTATTACTATGTCAAGCCAACTATAACAACAAAACTAAAGCAAAGCAAAGTGACTACAAGCTCTTAAGTATCTGAAGTCTGGGCCATTATTTTCGTCTCATGTTGAACGATCTTGCTGTGTGATTATAATCATGTCATTTGAAACATGCTTCTTCTGGGAAATTGGATGCCCAGAATATTTTTCATACCGTGTTCCAACATATCATTTTGCTTGCTCTGGAGGAATGCTTGGATTGGTCTTGCCAATGTTCTAACCACTCAGTGGGAAGCCCATCCATAAGTAGGTTTTAGAACTTGTAAATAATCCAATTGAGACGTGAGCAGGCTAAAAAGGAGACAGTGGATAAAGTGTGCCAAATAGTAAGGAAGCAGCTGGCTTTACCAGATGATGCTACGGTGACTGGAGAGTCAAAATTTGCTAACATGGAAGCCGATTCTCTGTACATTGTAAGCCGTTCATCCACATGTTTCTTTCCTTTTCTACAGAATTTAATGAGCTTTTGCTTGATCCATTCATTATGAAGCGGTGCAGGACGGTACTACTGCGACATTGGAATTGTTTTTTCTGCTTATCTGATTCCGACGTTTACCAGCTTACTCCATTTAATAAATTGGGAATGTGATGAGACCATTGCTCTTTTGCAATTTAGGTGGAGATTGTGATGGGACTTGAGGAGGAATTCGGGATTGGTGTGGAGGAAGAAAGTGCTCAAAGTATCACATATGTCCAGGAAGCTGCGGACATGATCGAAAAGCTAATTGAGAAGAAGTGAGGAAGATGTAGTTCCTCGTGAGCTTGTCTTAATTTATGCATATCTCGCTGCCCATTGGTCGTGGAACTCCGAATTTAGTTTCTGATGTACTAGTCGCATCTTGTTTCAAGAGTTATCGTGCCCTATTTTATTAGAATAATGACAGAAACTCCCAATCGCTCTATCTTCTTAATGATAGAAACTCCCAATTGCTCTATCTACTTTGGGCCCTCTCAGTTTTTAGCAAGAGCAGATTGCCATGTCCGCCTCTGAAGCTGGCAATTTGCGATTGCAGAAGTGCCTTAATCACAATGGCGAGGGTTAAAACGACAGAACAATATACCTTTCCCAATGTTTTGGTGTTGTACTCTAGCTTTTACTGTAATGTACAAACTCTAGCTTACCATACAGTGTCAAGGACTTATATCTGCTTCAAATGGTCGTAATTGGCAATATATGCTTTGAAATGACGAAGGCATTTTAGTTCTACAGGTTTCCACTAATGTTTTTTTTTTGGTAAAGAGGTTTCCACTAATGTTAATTCCTGCATATTAGAAAAAGAAGGTTAAAGCTTACAACTCTTGTTCCAAATGCTGATATGATCATTGTTACATATCAAAGCCAAGATGATATAAATTGTTTACCTCCTAAAAGTAAAAATTTTGCAAAGGTTGCCAGTGGAAATGATGTAAGACAAAGTCATCATCTGTCTCCGAGATGGTTAGACTTAACAGTTCATCTGCACAATTCCCTACGAGGAAATAGTTGAAGTACTTAATTCTGCCAAGAAATCTTATGTGCCAATGTGCCTGTAGGAGAAGGTAAGGTGTCATAGATTGAGAAGTGGTCTGTGAACGTAGTCTTTGTTTCACCTTATAAAAACCGGTTAATTGCCTAACCAT
Organism: Eucalyptus victrix; assembly: GCA_016097545.1. Taxonomy (NCBI): domain Eukaryota; kingdom Viridiplantae; phylum Streptophyta; class Magnoliopsida; order Myrtales; family Myrtaceae; genus Eucalyptus; species Eucalyptus victrix. The sequence goes on along the minus strand of CM027842.1, from coordinate 45,104,231 downwards.
GCAAGTGTCACAGTTGCAACATTCACACATCTACCAATTTTGTGAAGTTAAAAGAAAAAAAAAAAGGGGGGAGAAATAGCTGCGTCATTCAACTATGAATATAGCTCAGCTCAGCATCCACACATCAAGTCAGGTAACAAAGCCCCAAGACTAATAATAGATTGACAGGCAAACTTGCGAACATATTCATTCAATTGAAACCACGGAGTTGTATTTACAAGGATGATACTTTCAACTTTGTGCTATTTACATCCAGAGTAAATTAGAGTAGAGCTCCTCTGTATCTTGTGATGGATATGGACAACAGATCGATGGAATGCATTTTGTGACCAAACTTCATCACAGAGGTCCCTGATGATCTTTGAGAATCCAGGTACTGACCCAGGAGCATTTCAACTGAATTTCCTCTTGGCATCAGAGTCCACAGAGTCCGAATGTGGCCTCAATGCAGAAACAAAAGGATTCCTGGAAAGCATGAGATTTCCTTTGACATCTTCACCTCCACATTCCGTCAATAGTGTCCATGACGATTTTGCACGATTCTCATGTCTTAGCCATTAATTGCAAACTATAGAAAGACTAAATGGTCCACAATACTGTTACCAGTTACCAATCTGCAGGAAAATACCCTGATCAGTTGTCCACGAATATTCCTAGTAACAAAGGATGGACATTCTCTAGAACAAGCTGGTCCATCATGACTTATTGCATCTGGCATGATAAATCCACAAAATAATTGTTTGAACGAGTAGCTTCAACTGAAACTAGCTCATCACTTGCTGCATGATGCATCTTCTCCTGAGGTATCACAAACTTTCTCAACCTGATAACTACCAAATCCTATGTTATATAGCCATACCTACAATAAAGGGAAGATTCCGATTACATGAAAACTGTTACGAGTATGATTAGTTATTAGAGAAGCAGGTGGAATCAAATCATTTTCATCTCCCATTAATATGTTCAACCGTGGCTGTCTTTGAGCTAGTCACTAATAATTATACGCATTAGTAGACATACATAGTGTGTGTGTGTGTGTAAGAGAGAGAGAGAGAGAGAGAGAGAGAGAGAGAGAGAGTATAATAAACATTATTATGTGTCTTAAACTTTGGAATCAATATGAAAAACTCGTGATGGCTTTTGCAAGAATGAGAGTTACTCAAAAATTTTTATAACGTAATGAGTCCTACAAACTACCCTGCTTTGTTAAGAAGAAAAACAAACAAGACAGTCATAATTTATAAGCTGAAAAAAGAGAGTACATACAATGCCGGAATATATGATACTTCACTTGTTAGACAGGTTGAAAGAAAAGTGAAGCAAACCTCAAATTCAGTCATCAACAATTCCCCATAATTTATTTGATATTCTGTCAAGATCAACACCATACCTCTCTAGGGAATTGATGGTACATCTTCTGTGGGAACCAAAAATAGTACGGAGGCAAATAAGACAAAAAATCTTGTCCAGGAGGAATACGTAATGTTTTTGGTATGCAGTCACTGTAGTAAGATGCAAACACTGCATTGCCAATACAGAGTTGTCCAAATGTTAAAACCTGAATATTCTGTGCTTCATGATTAACCAGGAAATAAAGTGTTTCGGTTAAGTAAATAAGGCGAATGCTGGTCTGGAAAAGACAATTTCAGCACGACAGCCAAATAACTTGAGTGTCAATACATCAATAGCCCTTCCAAGATGGGAAAAAAACACTATTCATCAATAACCATATATTGCATTTCATATACAAAGGTGAACAATAGAACAGCCCTTTGTCTCCATAAGGGTTGAAGGTCTAGTGTTAACTCCGTCAAGATCCCATCCATAAGTTTCCCAACACCAAACCCCACACACAGCAAAACCAAACCCACCCTCAGCACCACAAAAAGGTGTTAATAATATGGAATAGTGGGATTGGACATGAATTTACAACAGAAGCGCATTTAATTGCTTCCACAAGAAGCACTTGAATGTTGGTGGGGTGAGTCACATCCTGCTAATAACATAAACAAAAAATTCCTGGTTCATGGTGAAAATGCCCCTTGAACTACAAAACTTACCGTCACAAGTAACGAAGGAGAAACTCAATCTTAAAAAGGATCGCAACGAATGGGCATGACATCACAATTGGCTCAACAAAATTTTCAGCAAGAAACCAGTAAACAAAAATAAAATTTTAAATCATTTAAAAGTTTTAGGACAAGATGTTATACTTGCTACTAATATTTTGAGAAAGGGTATAGTATAAAGTCCATGCAACCTGTGATCCTATCATAGGCCACATGAACATGAGTGTAATCAGACTTCAAGATAAAGTTTAACTCTAAAAATCACCACTTGTAATGGAGAAGAGAATCAATGGGACATGATTTTGGATTGGGCACCATTTCTGGTACCAGTTGAGCAACAGGTGCCTCCAAATGTACCCTGGAACACTCTGTCCAATAAAGCTGAGAGAAAAGGCATAATTTAGACATCTTAGCATTGGCTCCAGCCTACAACATATCTGGCCTTGTAGTCCTACTGAAGAGGAGATGCTTCTTTTGATTAGAGAGAGACTTAGATAGAAACAGAACACCAAACAAAAATTTAGGATTGATATATAATCTATCTTAAAATGCATTAGCACTTCAAGATTACATGACATAAAACTTGAGCTTCAAGTGCTTTAAAAAGTTATATGTCCAGACCATAAACATATCGACAATTCCATAAATTTTCCAGCAAGTAAGTAAACCTTGTAATGATTAGTTGGAAGTGACCTTATCCACTATATTTAAGTATTCGACCAACTTGAAGCTCCATAGCTTTATGGGTAAGACTCAATTTACATTGCTAGATACTTAAACAATTGGTGGTTAGCATAAATGGCTATTTGCACCCCATTCTGCTTGTGTTTTGTCTATGGTTTGACTTACCAAAACTGAAAGAAAACAAGATGCTGTCTATGATGAATTGTGAATATAAATATGAGCAATAAAAAGTTCAAGATCCACATAAAGAGCCTAGACTCTTCAACATAGATTTGGCAGAGAATTCTAGATGACTCTTAACAGATTATCATCTGAATGTTGGAAGAACGCAATAGGAAAAAATAAACGATAAAATTCACAATTCCAGACCATAGTAGTTTTTAACTATCTTACTACAAGATCAATTCCGCAAAAGGATGCCATAGCCCCCCATAGAATGCTCTGTCACCATGACATTGATGTCCCCTTATAAATCCTTGGTTCTTATAACAGCATCCAAAATACCAGGTTGAATTGTCATGTCAAGATAAGAATAGTAAAATCCATGATTAACCCAAGCAGAAATCAATAGAGTAAGACTGTAACTCAATCCAAACGAGAAGAATCCACAGCTTGCAAGAGGCATAATCATCTTTAGAGCTATCCAAGGCACCATGCATGCCAGGGTAGTACGTCAAGCTGTTTCCACTATCCAGTAGAGATCTTCAACCCAACTCTGTATGCTGTAGACATAAAAAGAAGTAATCACTAACTGAAAAGCTCAAGTGACAAAGAGAGGTGATAGAATTTTTCACAGAACAAAATTAGTGAAGTATGTGATCTTCTCATGAACCAATCTAAAATTACAAGAAGGTAACTTTTGCATCTTGGTGGAAATGATTCACCCTTTTCCCTTCTTATGGACAGTCAACCCATGGGTCTTGTGTACGCACTCACAGGAGGCTGCTCTTCTTAGCTTAAATTTTCATCAAAACCTTTGCAAATCATTTGTAAGGAGAAGAGTTGCTAAAGTTAACATGCATACCTACGTTCTTGTGCACTTCTAAAAGCTATAATCACAGCATTAAGATCCTTGGCCACCCCAGTGTATGCCTACAGGTAACATATATGTACGTTTAGAAATAGATATAAACAATTAGATGCAATTTAAACATATAGGCGTCGCAAGCATTGAAGATTGGGAAGCCACTGCAACCAAATAATCTGCGTGTAAGCAGTGTTGAATGCCCACTATCAATTCAATGAATTCAAACCCCTCCTTTCATATCAAAAGGCATTAATCACCAGTTCAGAATCTACTAAGAGGAGGCAGCATATGCCCACAAAATCTCATCAAAAGAATTGGCCATTTAATACTGTACTGAGGATCCATTCTTCAAGCAACCTTAGCAAAAATGTCATATTAAACCATATTAAATTACCTTCATCTTTCCATCACATCCAGGACGAGTCCAACTACTAAGTTCTATCAAATCTGACATTAACCTACAAAATAAAAAGCTGTGCATCTAGTTACAATGTTTTTGTATTTAAATGGTGAAACCTGAAGCGTAATAACAACAACAAGCTCTAGGTAAATGTGAAAATCTTTATAAATGTGCATCTAGTTACAATGTTTTTTATGTCTCTAGCAAGCTATTTTGACAATCAAGTAAGAGGAACACTTCACAAGGAAACATCAACTCAAAATAATATTTCAGTATATTTCAGCCATCCTTGTTCGTGAACTTAAAGAACTATATGTTCAAATGCAACGAAAGGCAAACAAGTGAACAACATAAGGCTCCTCTTTCCCATAAAGCTAGTCCGCTAAAACCGACATGCTCGATACTAGACTCCCAATCCCAATCAAGTGGGAGGATCAGAGCAGTAATTGATTAGATGAACACGAATTGCAATTACCTCTATCGCCCCCACCCGTGGCAATGAAGCACTTCAGAACAACCATCACCCTCAACTCCACATTCTGCCAAGCAACAACATCATTCCAATCTCACGCAATCAAAATGGCGCGATTGCCCGCCGAGATGGAGAGATCGATTGCGATCTTCGTCCGTATTACTCGAATTCAAACCTCGAATCCTGGTCTTCGCAGCGTTCGTGGACTCCGTAGTGATTTTCGCGACGGATGGCGATCGAAAGCTACGGCGAGCTTTTGTTTTTGGGAAAAGTACCAAAAAAGTCCTAAACCTATTGCATTGGTACCAATTCAGTCCTAAACTTTTCAATTGGACCAATTCAGTCCTAAATCTTTTAATATTGGTACCAATTCAGTCCATCCGGCCAATTTTGGCCGGCCGGCGCTGACGTGGACGTCGGCTGGTGACCGGACGCTGACGTGGCAATTTTTATGATTTTTTAATGATTTTTTCGAATTTTTATTAATTTTTATTAATTTTTATTAATTTTTTTTTCTTTTTCCTGTTATTTTCTGGCTTCTTCCTGGTGATGGCCAGCGAGCCTCCGGTGAGGCTCGCCCCGGCCACTGGGCGAGGGCCGCGAAGCCCTCGCCTGCCGCTGGCGAGGGTCGCGGCCCTCGGCCGGCCTTTCCCAGGGCCGCCAGCGAGGCGGCTTCGCCCGGATCTGGGCGGGGCCAGCCTCACCCTGGCCTTGCCGCGGGAGGAGGGAGAGGAGGAGGGACGAGGAGCGAGCGAGGGACGGGTTGTGGGACTGGCACCATCGGAAGAAGGAGAGGAGTGTGTTGGGGGGCGGGCTAGGATTTTGCAGGCGAAGATCGGGCGGAGGAGCGGCGGCATGAGGCGCGCGAGGTGGGGGACCAAGGCCTCGAATTGGGATTTCGTGGAGGTGAGGGCGGCGGTGACGAGGACGAGAAGCTCCGGGGTCAACAGCGGAGGAGTCGCTGGGGACTCAGCGGCGAGGCCAGGGCGAGGCCAGATCTGGGCTAAGCCGCCTCGCCCGCGGCCCTGGGCGAGGCCGAGCGAGGGCTTCGCGGCCCTCGCTTCCGCCCTGGCGATGGCCACCATGGCCTCGCCGGCGCCCCTGGGAGAGGCCGGCCGAGCGCTGCGACCCTCGCCGGACCCTCACCGGCAGCCGGCGAGGGCTTCGCGGCCCTCGCCGGCCACCGCCAGAAGAAGCCGAAAATAACAGGAAAAAGAAAAAATTAATAAAAATTAATAAAAATTCGAAAAAATCATAAAAAAATCATAAAAATTGCCATGTCGGCGTCCAGTCACCGACCGACGTCCACGTCAGCGCCGGCCGGCCAAAATTGGCCGGATGGACTGAATTGGTACCAATATCAAAAGGTTTAGGACTGAATTGGTCCAATTAAAAAGTTTAGGACTGAATTGGTACCAATGCAATAGGTTTAGGACTTTTTTGGTACTTTTCCCTTTGTTTTTGGGTGAGTTGGGGGCGAGGGAAGGAGAGGACGACGGATTTGCAAATTTTCCTGATTCGACCTCGGGCTCTCGCTCTGTCGGCGGGCATACTCGGTGTGATTTCGTCGTTTCCGTGAGGGCAATGAAGGAAGTTTGGCTAAAATGAGGCGTGCTCCTGGACAAATTTCCGTTCTCTCTCTCTCTCCTCTTTTGGCGCTTCCTCTGATCACAAGCTTCTTGTGTAAAATTTTTCCGATTCCAAGCTCGAATCAATCCAATAACTCGAATTATTCAAACCTTTTCTTTGCCAATAATATTTAAACTTGAAAAGAATATTATTCAACATGCGAGACAAGTGAATGAAGCTTAATTGTGGATTGTGGAGCCCACTTCTCTCAGGTTGAGAGAGAGTTCAAGAACGTGACTTATTAGGACGGATCGATTCTATTCTTTAAAATTTATAAGGAAGTGGATTCAATAGTTTTCATTTTTAGATGAACGTATATGCAATAGTTTGAGCTAGGTTGTTTTATTTAGAATTTACAAAATATTTAATTCGAATACGATCGAACCAATCACCATCTTATAAAATGATGCCATTGTCATCTCATAATTACTCATTTGATATATGAGTTATATAATCATTGGGGTTGAATACTTTACATGTAAAAGATTTAAACAAGTAAAAAGGTCCATAATCTTTGAGGACAAAAGTCATTAGACTTTTTCATCGGCTATATTTGAAGTAAAAAGAGTTTATAACCTCACACAACCAAAGTCACAAAATGTCATTTTCAAATTATCAAAGAACGTGGAAGATTTTTTTTTTTTTTTTTGCTTGAATCGCAACTAGGTCACGCAAAAAAAAAAATAATATAAGAACCCCGGAGTGTGGCATGCGCAATGTTTGGTGGCTCTCACGGATTTATATTCACAGTAAAATGTTTATAAAAGCACAGAAAAGTTAGTACACAAAAAAAAGGTGGAAGTTATTACTCAATTTTATAGAAATTAGTCATCAAACCTCTTCTTTTATTGGTAAACTTAACACATCAGCACCTCATTCGACTTAAGTCAAATTTTATAATCACAAAATAGATCTATAGATCACTCCTTTTTGGATCAAGCTCATGCACCACTCATTCACTTTGAAAGTGAAAAAAAGAAGAAGAAAAAAGTAGCCAATGATGAAGGGATCACGCCATCTTCTATTATTTCATGAGTTCGAATCATGTTGTGAGTGAACTTTTCACCAGCTAGTATTTTAGGTATTCACAACGTTATGTGGAAAGATTTTCAGGCTTTTGGCATATTAGTTATGGTGATAGACTCGCACACTTGTTGATGAATCGAGTGGTTATGGCTCAATGGAGATATTTTGTAACGTACATAACACTTTATGTAACAACAAGAATGGATAACTGTATTGGTCATCTCTTCCCACACTTTTTAATTTATATTAAAAAAAAAAGGAAAAAAATCTTGACCCATTGCGACTCGGGCGGGGAGGCCAAATCAGACCACCCCCAATCCTCGTGCAGCTCAACAATTGTTGTTTCTGCCGAGGTGGACCGCTTGTACTGGTGCAAAACGATTCACCACTTGAGGTTGCATTGCGTGTGGCGACAGTTGCTACTATAGACCATGGAGCAGAGAAGACTAAGAGCAGCAAGTAAGATCACTGGAGAGGGCAAACCAAATAACATTGCTACTATAAACCATGGAGCAACGTGAACGGAGAAATGATGGAATCAAACAATGAAACAAGTATAAGAAAGCTAAACAAGGTCCCTCAAAGTATTCTTACTAGTAGATGAATCTAACTCTGAATAAATCGGTTAGTACCTGATGGAGGACTTCACACGAATAAAAGTACATGGTTTTTGGGAGAAAGACATGGCGATTAGCTTGCGAGATGTTGACTTTGTTCGATTCGCAATTTCGCACACTAGTTTTAACAGACAAACATCAACAATCTTTATCTTAAAAGGGAATATACATCTACGAATTACCAAGATGGAAGGGGAAAGTCTAACATGGACTTAACTGCCTTAAAAAGGGATTGCTATATAACCTCAATAAAGCATATGCCTGAATGTCAAGAATTGAAGAGTTTGCGGGTCCTCTGTGCTTCCCATTGTAATCAAATCTTTTGGAAGGCAAGCAAACTTGGAAAGTTCTAAATTTATGGAAACCAAGATCTTGAAGATTGTATGGAACAATAACTAGTGCAAACAAGATTGAAGGGCTTTCATCTCAATCATCAAATTTTAAAACTCGAGATCTCCTTGATTGATTATGTCTATATAATACGTGGCGAGTTGATGATTGGAAGAATTCCTTTGGGAAAAAGTGCCAACGATCTAAGTGAAGGTGGCATAGAAGGAGTATTTAACAATGACCACCATATCACCATATATTGACTCTCATCTCAACAAACTTGTTAATGAATGTCTGTGTGCCTCCCAATGCTTCCCTCAAGTTTAAATGAATCAAATTTCAAAGTCTAAAACTTCCTAGTTCCTTGCTATTTCATTTGCAGCAAGCTCAAAGTTGTATATAAAAGAAACTTGGAAACAATTTATGAGATCCTTTATATGTGAACATGAGACCATCTCAAATATCAAACTACTCGAGATCTCCTTGGTTGATTTTGTCTAACGGGTTAATTGGAAGAATTCCTTTAGAAAGTGCCAACGGTCGTGAATGCATGAAAGAATATTTAAAGTGGACTCTTCATTTTGAGCGTGTGTAAAATCTCTTTTGATTCTTAGTGAAATCTTGTGAGACTTTGTGAGCCAATGGGCTGTCAGCGTGGGAAAGTGGACGTGGGCTTGATCTAAGCCGAACCACTATAGACCTTGTGTTTTTATTCTCTTCTCTAAACACCTTATTTTAATTCGTAGCTTTATTTAACTATTTGAATTTTAAATTCATTCATAGTCTTTTATCTTCTAAAGGCAAATTACTTCTATTAAATTTGCTAAAAATTGTCTTCACTGCTATTCACCTCATCTAGGTGTTCATACTTGCCCTTTCAATTGGTATCGGAGTATGTGTGCTTATTTTATTGAAGTGTTTTACTTTTTAAGCTAAAGATCTATGGCTAGTATTTTGGCTCTAGGATTGGTTGAAGGCCAAAGCAACACCAGACCTCCTTACTTTGATGGGAAAGAGTACAATGTGTGGAAAAACAAGATGAAGGTATTTTTGAGATCGAAAGATCCCTTGGAATGGGATGTGGTAGAAAAATGGATCAATCCTAAAGCTACATCAACCTCAAAAAGAGGAAAGGAAACTGTAGATGCTGGCGAATTAACACAAGCAGAAATAACCAAGAAACAAGCTCTTGATGCTAAAGCCATCTACTCTTTATACTATGTACTTTATCTCCCACTGAGTATAACCGAATTTCTTCTTGTGAAACATCTAAATGAGTTTGGGATAGGTTGCACGTTACCTATGAAGGAACTTATCGAGTAAAGGAAACAAAAATCAATATTCTACTCAAACAGTATGAAGCCTTCAAGATGAAGCTAGGAGAATCCATCACTGATATGTTTAGTCACTTCACAGAGATTGTAAATGGCCTAGCATACCAAGGACAGCTAATCTCAGGATCAATGAAGGTCAATAAATTGCTACATGGGCTTTCCAAAGATTAAAATCATGTGAAGACGTCAATTAGAGAAACTTATAGGATCATGCCTCTTTCAATAAACGAACTAGTAAGCACACTTCAATCATATGAAGTGAAGCAAATCAATGAGAAAGAAGATATTAAAGATAAGAAGTCAATTGCTTTAAAGTCTAATGATGATTCTGATGATACAGATTTAGAAGATGACATGGACGATGAGGAGCTAACACTTATGATTAAAAAGTTCAGAAAGCTGAATAAGAAGGAAAGAAGATTCAATTGGAAGAAGCAGAGCATTCAAAGATTCCAAAAGAATCTAACTAAGGACAATGAGAATAACAAAGATGTGATATGCTTCGAATGCAGGAAAAATGGACACATTAGACCTAATTGTCATCTGTTAAAGAAAAAGAATAGAAGAACTGAGAAATACAAAAATGCTCTTAAAGTAGAAACATGGAGCGATACCGAATGCGAGGAAAGTGATGAAGAATATGCCAATATATATATTTGATGGCCAATTCAGAATCAAACTCAAACTCTGAAATAGATTATGACTCAGACTCAAACAAAGAAATTGAGGTTAACAATTTAAAGATCCCACCACCCAAATACTGGCGACTTAAGCACAAAGAAAAGGTTGAGGTTAGTAATTTAAAATTTTAAAGATCCGTGTTAAAGTCTTGAAGTATATAGATGAACTCAGTCTCAGTCTCAAAATATCTCTTAAAAGGATTTTCAAGCTAAAGAGTGAGAATTCTAAACTGAGGCAACAAGAAACTTCTTGGAAAGAAAAGTTTGAAAATTTGGATAAAAGCTTTGTTGATTTGAAAGAAAATTCATATTCTCTTTCGAAGGAAAATGCCTTTTTGAAAGAAGATATTTCAAATATCACAAAAATATTTTCAAAATGATCTTGAGAAGTTGGAGAAAATTCTTTCCATACAAAGACCTTATTTTAACAAATCTGGTTTGGGAATGACTTCAAAAATATTCATTTAATTGATTTTCCCAAAGTTAAAGAAATAATTAAACAAAGACCTACAAAGACATTTTACAAAACTCATTTTCAAAAGGTTTTTGTAAAACCTATTGGTTGAAGTGCTCTCAAATGTTCAAAGTGTAATAATTTAGAACATTTCGAGAAGGAATGTCCCAAGATTTGGAGACCTATTAAGAGGGATTGGGCAAAGAATGTTTTTAATACTAACTCCCTAGACCTAAGAAAATATGGGTACCAAAGAAAACTTGAGTTCTTCTTTTGATCACAGGTCACTATCAAGAAAAAGATCAAATGGTATTTGGATAGTGGCTGTTCGAGACACATGATAGGAGATTTGAGTTGCTTTATAAAACTTGTTCAAATAAATGGTGGAAAAGTTTCCTTTGGAGGAAACAATAAAGGAAGAATTGTTGGTTGTGGAACCGTGAAGATTGGAAGCCTTACTATCAACAATGTCTCCTTGGTGGAAGGTTTGAATTATAATCTACTTAGCATAAGTCAACTTTGTGACACATGATTCAAAATTAATTTCCAAGAAGGCATTATGTTCGGGAACAAGTAAAGATTTCTCTCAATCTTTCACTGATGAAGACATGGGAACATTTACCTTCTAGATATAAAACCAGAAAGTTCTCAATGTCTTATATCCATTCAAGATGAAGCAAATCTTTGGCATCGAAAGTTTGGTCATGTTAACATGAAGCAAATTGCCAAGATTTCTTCCAAGAAGCTTGTTCATGGACTTCCCAACCTAACTTATCAAAAGTCTGAGTTATGCACTCCATGTGTTTTGGGAAAACATGTTAGAAGTTCCTTTAAATCTATAAATCAAGTTTCTACTAATCGAGTTTTGTAGCTTTTGCATATGGACCTCTTTGGACCAACCAGAACTCAAAGTATTGGTGGAAAGAAGTACTGCCTAGTAATCGTTGATGATTACTCTCGTTTTACTTGGGTTTACTTTTTAGCAAATAAGTATGAAGCATTTTCTCACTTCTCAAAGTTTGCTAAGAAGGTTCAGAATAAAAAATGTTATACTATTTCAAGCATACGAACAAATTATGGAGGTGAATTCAAAAATCAAGACTTTGCAAAATTTTGTGATGAATCTGATTTCCAGCATGTTTTCTCTTCTCCATACACTCAAAGCAAAATGGAGTTGTGGAAAGGAAGAATAGATCCTTGCAGAAATGGCAAGAACCCTCTTAATTGAGAGCAAAATATCCTCTCGATTTTGGGTTGAAGTAGTTTCTACAGCTTGGTACATCATCAACAGAGTGTTCTTGAGGCCTATTCTAGAGAAAACTCCTTATGAAGTGTATAAAGAGAAAAAGCCAAATGTTTCTTACTTTCATGTTTTTGGATGTAAATGTTATAAATTAAAAATGCAAATGATCGAACTAGGAAGTTTGAAGAAAATTAGACAAAGGAATTTTCCTTGGCTACTTAACTACAAGCAAAATTTTTAGAGTATTCAACAAGAAGCCTCAATCTGTGGAAGAATCTATGAATGTCAAGTTTCAAGATTCTATGCTAGAATCAACTAGATTAGACTCAACTTGAAGAATCTGAACCTACTCTAGACTTTACAAAGTCTACTTCCCCCAAAGTGGTTCAGACTTCTAGAGATCAACTTCAAGTAGAACTAGAAGATTCAACTAAAGTAGAGGATCAGCGGACTCTCAAACCAACCAGCAACTAGAAGCATAAGTCAAGTCATCCCAAAGAACTCATCATTGGCAACATTGATGAAGGAGTTCATACCAGATCCAAAAGGCGAGAAGAGTCTAGTGTTTTAGCACTTGTTTCTAAGATAAAACCAAAAGTGTAGAAGAAGCCCTGTCTAATGAAAGAAGGATTGAAGCTATGCAAGAAGAACTTAGACAATTCAAAATCAATGATGTTTGGGAGCTAATTCTAAACCTAAAGGTAAGTCTATTATCGGGACAAAATGGGTTTTCAAGAATAAGATGGACGAGAAAGGAAAAGTGACCAAGAACAAAGCAAGACTAGTGGCCAAATGATATACGCAAGAAGAAGGGATAGACTATGATGAGACATATGCACTAGTAGTGAGGTTAAAAACAATTAGACTATTACTTTTTTTTTTTGCTATAAAAATTTCAGGTTATTTCATATGGATGTGAAGAGTGCCTTCCTTAATGAATTTATCCAAGAAGAAGTCTATGTGGAACAACCACCTGGATTTGAAGATCCGAGAAAGCCAGACTTAGTCTATAGACTAAAAAAGGCCTTACATGGATTGAAACAAGCACCTCGAGCATGGTATGAAATGTTAAGTAAATTCCTAATGCAAAATGGTTTCGTTAAGGGAAAGGTAGATACTACTTTGTTCATGAAAAGAGAGGCTAAAGACTTTATGCTAGTTCAAATCTATGTTGATGATATTATCATTGGATCCACTAATGAAAACCTCTATGCAAGAAATTCTCTAGATGCATGCGTGATGAATTCGAGATGAGTATGATGGGTGAGTTAACATTCTTTTTAGGATTGCAAGTTAGACAATCTGAGAAAGATATCTTTATTCACCAAGAGAAGTATGCAAAAGATCTCATCAAGAAATTCAAATTGGAGAACTGCAAAAAGACAAAGACACCAATGTCAAGTTCTTCGAAGATGGATAAAGATGAGGAGGAAAGAATGTAGACCAGAAACTTTACAGGAGCATTATTAGTTCACTTCTTTATCTTACTGCATCTAGGACTGATATTTTGTTTAGTGTTTGGATCTGTGCTAGATTCCAATCAAATCCTAAAGAATCTCATTTAAGTGTTGTAAAATGCATCATGAAATATGTTGCAACAACTCCAAAGCTAGGTCTATGGTATCCTAAAGAAGGAGAGTTCACTCTTCTTGGATATTCAGATGCAGATTTAGCAAGTTGTAAAGTCGATGGAAAGAATACTTCAAATACTTGTCAATTGCTAGGCAACATGTTGGTATCTTGGTTCTCAAGGAAGTAGAGTATTGTGGCTCTATCAACTGCAGAAGTAGAGTATGTGGCTCTTGGGAGCTGTTGTTCTCAAATCTTGTGGATAAGACAATAGTTAAAGACTTTGGAATTGAAGAATCGTGTATTGAGATCAAATGCAACAACACCAATGCTATTAATCTCATGAAAAACCCAATTCTTCATCAAGGGCAAAGCATATAGAGATTCGACACCATTTCATAAGAGATCATGTTCAAAATGGGGAGATTATGATTCAGTTCATTGACTCGAAAAATCAATTAGCATACATATTTACAAAGCCACTGGAGAAAAATCTATTTAAGTTTATTCGCACCAAACTGAATATTTTACCTCCTATCGATTAAAGTCTGAGGTTGGTCAGACTCAAACTTTCCAAACTCTACTTTCAATAAAAGAAAGTCTCAAATCCAAGTATTTTATTTTTGGAATGAAAATGTACGTTTATTCGAATCATTGTTTACCTATTTTATTTTTGGAAGTTATTTTTGAATTTTGAATCTTTGGAAGTTTTTATTTTTGAAAATGGCAGTTTTTATTTTTAGTTATTTCAAAAAAGCTAATTTTCTTTGTGACGGTTCATTTCCTTTTATTCATGACTGTTCATTTTCTTTATATACCTTCGTATTTCTTTCAAGTATTTTTACCAAACCCTAGCATACATACTTTCTACGATTTCATTTCTACTCTCTCATTTCTACTCTCAAGTTTGCTCTACAAGTTTTCATCTTTTTCAACGAACATGTTTGTGAAATCCTCCTCGATTGTGAAAATGTCTTTCCAAAGAAAGTCGTCTCGGATCACAAGTAGGGGACCACGAAACATGCCAAAGGGTCCTACTCATTTTGACTTGACCGAGGAAGAAGTTTCTCCTCAACAACAACAATAACAACATTCTCAACAGCATTCTCCACAATGTGCCACTCAAATCCTTCGCGCCAACCAATGGAAGAGGAGATTATGGAAGATGTCAAACCCGTAAGAGTGTCAAAACCTAAGTTTGTTTTTAAACTCTACAATCGGTTGAAGCAAGGTGGTTTTGCGATGATCTTTATTGACGAATTTCTATGAGAAAGAGGATACCAAAATGAGACTCTATTTTTTTAGAACAATGGAAAGATTAGGCATTCGTCGATCCAAAGTTAAAGGAACGAAAACTTGCTAGACATTCACGTTCACCTTTCGTCATGGCCTTTGCTAATCCGCTAGAAAAGAAAGAGCTAAAGAGAGTTGCCTCATTTTCATTCCCACTTATCACCAAGGTTTAGTTCTTTTAATCAACCTAAGGTGAAAAATGATTATGAGAGACTTTACGTGAATTTTTAGCCTAGGATGGGCGTTGCTACTAATGTGCATGTTGAAGGAACGAGTTTGTTTCGTTCTAACTAACACAAAAAGGCTTACTCGAAACTATTGAAAATAGGGATGATGAACCCTCGATGTGTGGATTTTGATTTCTTGGATTCTTTGAAGGTGAACCTGAGGGAAAAGTTTGCTCTCCTTCAATTTGAAAGATTTTGCTCTAAGACCTCTAATGCATACCCTGAATTAGCAGCTTATTTCTATTCGAATTTATCATTTCTTGACGGGAATAGATTTCATTTTACTGTGAGGGATAAAGATTTTGTGGTGGATGTGGACACCTTGGCAGATGTTATTGGTGTGGAAAGAGGGAGTTTCCAACCAATAAATATGTTTGTTGGTCATGCAACGGTGTCACTTGTTCGGGACAGACTTGCCTATTCCTAAATGATTGCCTCCAATATTTTGCTGCACAAGATTGTGATCAATTGCATTTGATCCAAGTCGACCTCTAAGATAGTCACCATCAGTAATGGGATGAAGTTCTCGTTGCCACACACAATCCTGATGCACATGTACATGACTATTGTAAAAGAGAATGCACAACTTCCTTATTTTGCACTAGTCACTCAGTTGTTTTGACACTTTCACATTCAGTTTCCAGCATCTCTCTACGTTAGAACCATTGCTCGTATGGTGATAAGATTGAAAATGGTGTCAAAAATGAGACTGAAAGGACTAAACAAAACTTTAGAGCGCTTCAAGGAGAAGTCCCCCAGCAAAGCAAAATAAGACTCTACCACACAGAAAAGAAAAGGCAAGGAGCCTATGAGTGCACTTATCAATAAGAGAATTACCCTTATCCTGCAGGACAAAGAGGATGAGGATGATCTCACTATTTTTGCATTTGCCTTGAAAAATCTATAGAGTTTTGTTAGTTTTGAGTAGCTAGAAGACAAAGAAGAAATAAGAAGAGAAGAGAGCAGAGAAGGAAGAGAAGAAACAAAGAAGAGAAGAAAGAAAAGAAGAAGAAGGAAGAGAAGCAGAAGAGAAGAGGGTCAAGATGACTCTTTTGAACCAACATTTATAGTATCATTGTCAGAGGATTCTGAGAAGACTAGGAGTGAAACTACAGGAGATACAAGAGAAAAAGAACATCATGTAAGAGCTAAAGCTGAGAAAGAACATGAAGAAGAATTTTCTTCTCCACTTGTAGCCTTAGAGACAAGGGGGAGCTGCTAAGGAATTAGGTACTTCTTATTCATATGTTTTTGCTAGTGATGATGTTAGTCATTCCCCTGCCGATCTAGAGGATATCTATGCCTCTCAATTTTCTAAAGCTGATGTTGAGGCATCCTCTCCAAGTCTTGGAGATCGAACTACTAATGTTCCCTCTCATCTCAACTCTCATTGAATTAATTTGGCTGGACCTAGTGCATCAACGAAAACTACTGCAAACTTTCAAAGACTACTAGAGCTCCTTTGGAGTTAAAGGGTCAGCAATATGGAATGGAGTTTGAGATCAAGAATCTCCACAAAGCCTTGAAGTCTACTTCAGATTTTCTACATGAGTAGATACAAACCCTTAAGCTTCAAGTTCAAGAGACTGCAAAGGTGAAGATATTGAGAAGCTAAAAGAGACCGTGAGGAAGCTAGAGGAGACTGTTTGGTTATGGGGATTTCAAGCTCGTTCACATCTCCAAACAGCTTTGATTTTATCTAACTTTTTATCTTTCTCCACTTTTTGATGTTGACAAAATGGGGAGAATGTGAAGATTTAATGTTTGACTTAATTTTTTTATTGGTTGTTGAACTTTTTAACTTTTTATTGGTAACTTTTGTTTGGCTTAACTTTTGGACCTCTCCTTGGACTTTTTTCATTTGATTGCTTTTGATTGTTGAACCTATTTGTTGAACTTTTTAACGCTTGTAGTGACTTATTTTGTTAATACTATTTATGGTTGGATAGTTATTTATTTTATCTTTCCAAGATTAACATGTTTCTATGGTTGTAGAATCGATGCTATCCAAATCCTAATCAACTTACTTTTTATAAGATATCTTGTACTTAAGAATTGTTTTGTAGGTTAAAAGTTCTTAAATTTGCAAGAAAGTTTTGTCACCATAAAAAATGGGGAGATTGTTGGAGAAAACTCATTTACTATTTTGAAGTTGACAAAACCTTTTCATAGTCTAGTCTGAAAACTTCCAAACCGAAGACTCAAAGTTTGAAGACCGCCAGACTTTAGATTCAAAGTCTGCCCACACTAACAGTTTCCAAGCTGAAGTATGAAGACTTATCCAAATGAGAGATTATCTTTATTTCTTCAAGGATTTCATTCTTACAGTTTATCGATGGTTTTCTAGTTGGATATATCACCTACATGATTGATTATTCTTAATGGAATCAATTTTGTTAATCAAATCTTTTGGAAGGCAAGCAAACTTGGAAAGTTCTACTTTTGAAACCAAGATTCTGATTGTATGGGCGAACATGATTAACTAGCTTTCATCTCAATTATCAAACGGCTTGAGATTTCCTTGATTGATTTTGTCCAACAGGTTGATTGGAAGAATTTCTTTAGAAAGTGCCAACGGTCGTAAAGGCATGAAAGAGTATTTAAGGTGGACTCTTCAACTGTTTGAGTGTGTGCGTGAAAGAAAAATTTCTAGTTCCTTGCTATTTCATTCATCAAGCTCAAAGTTGTAAACAAAAGAGAAAAACTCTTGTAAGACCTTGTGAGAGACTAGTAGAAACTCTTCACTGTGAAGTCGAGATCACACTGCTATAAAATCTATTTTGATTCTTAGTGAAATTCAATCAGTAGGCTGTCAACGTGGAAGAGTGGACGTAAACTTGATCTAAGCCGAACCACTATAAATCTTTGCATTCTTATTCTTTTCCCTTAACTCCTTATATTAATTTTCTATAAATTTGCTTTCTTTACTTTATTTGATTTAAGTTTTAAATTCATTCACTATACACTCAAATTAAAATCGATATAATTCATTTGTTTATTTATATCTAAATGGCAAACTTCTCTACAAATTTTTAAATAAGATTTATTCCAAAATACAGAGAAGTTAGTAAAAAACAACAATTGAAAGTGAAGAACAAGGTGTGATTAATTTCTCTCGGTAACCGCCGATGGAGCTCTTCCATGGCGGATGGGAGAAAACCTTAAATCTTCGGAGCTCGCTCTCTCTTCTTGGCGGTGATAAGCTCTTCCTCCGCTAAAATCCCCGTCTCCGGCTAGTGGAGTAGGAGTTTGGTTCTAGATTTCGCCGCCGGTGTTCGTCCGCATGAAGTGGCTCTCGCTCGATCTCTCTGGTTCTTCGTTTTTTCTCTATCGGGGGCTCTCAAGCAAAGACAAAGCAGCTGTCGGTGGAGACACCGGTGGTTACAGTGATGATGACAGAGGGTTCGATCGGCTAGGGTTTTTCCTCCATTAGCGAGGGATCGAAGATCAGAGGCTTGCGGTCGAGGATTCGCTGGGGTTTTCTCTCTCGGACTCCCTCTCTCGCTGATTCTCTCTCTGGTTTGCTCGATCGCGGCGACATCCGCGAAGACAGCGGTAGTGATAGCGGCTCCTGATCTGTAGCGTGATTCAACTCTCCACCGGGTCCTATGCTCAACCCCTGTTCGCTCGGCTCTCAGTCTTCTGGTGCAGAGGCTCGCCGGTGATCTCTCTCTCTAGGGTGGCCGGATCGGCGACAGCTGCAGCGACGACGACGCTTAACCGACTTTCTCTCTGGATCGAGCTCACCAGAGCGGTGAACTCTCTTTCCCTCTTTCTCGATCTATTAGGGTTTTGGCCCCTGATTTCTTTCTCTCCTTCGTTCTCTTTGACTCGAACATTTTCTCTCGGCTCTGTCTTGCGCGTCGGATTTGACTTGCTGGAACGGCCGGTCGAGGAGTTTGGAGTTTAGAGTTCGACAGCGTCGACGGCAGCGACGACTTACGATCCTTCGCTGCTTCATTTAAGGTACGTTGAACATAAATTCATCTTCCATATCCGGATCTTCATCGTGTTGAACAGTGACTGAGGATTCTGATTTCTGTTTATGAGAAACTTACCTACTATCGAAGTTCATTGGGTAATCTGAGCCTGTAATATTGTTGTTGTGATAGTCTGGTTGTGCTTTCCTGTTTGGCTGTTGCATTTTGGACTCATGGCCAAGATGCCTACTTTCTGCTCGATGAAATGCTCAAGTTAGATCGGTAGATGTAATTGATTCATGTCTGAAACTGAACCATTGATGAAATAAGTTTTCCCATGGTCCGCAAAAGACAAGAGTAATCATTCATTCGTTGCTTGCTGAAGTATAGTGGCTGGAGTTGTGTATTGCATTTCCATTAATGAAATGTACAAATTGTTGATGGACTAGCGTTGAATTAACTCTTGCTGAGTTCTTTTTTTTTTTTTGTACTAAATTCTTTGTGGGTTTATGAAAACCTTCCTTTTTGGCTTTTTGTATTGTAATGTGGCTGTCAGTTTTCCTTGGCATGTATTGGCATTTAGCATCAGCTTCTGGAAATTTGTTCTTTATTGTGTTCTGTGTTCTGAATGACCTTATGTGCAAATGACTTGATATGAGTTGGTTGTTGTGGTTTTCTGTTTTCAAAGTCTGCATGAAAGTCGAAGATGGTTCGGATATCTTTCCAACAAGCTATAATACACCCTGATCCGATATCATTAGCCACATGAAATCTTTTTTAAAAGTTAGGAAGTAATTCTGGAAAATTGTTGTGTTCTGCTCTGATGTGGAAATTCGTATGCCTGTTTTGACTGATATGCTTCGGTCCTTGGAATGAGCTGGTAGATGATGTTATTAGGACGTAATGTCTTCTAGAGATTTGTAATAGACTTTTCAAGCTTTCCATAGACATATTATATGTGCGATTTGGCCATCATTTTCCCTGCCTGATGCTTCTTGCAAAGAGCACTAATCTGCTGATGTGTTCTGCTTGTTATGATCTGATCTGACCACTTATACAAATGGCTTTACTTGAGCTAGAAAAAGACCTAAATTGCAATTGTCACCTAATAGGAATTCGTAAAGGACACCTTGAGCTTTCTAACGATGCCTAGTTTGTCCAATTTGCCTATCATTTGCCCTACTTTTTTTTTTTTAGATCGAGTTTTGAAGTCTGAATTTGTCTTGACCTGCAGTGCTGTCTTGTCTCTATGAATCTGACTGTCTACCAATTGTGTGTGATCTTATACATAATGATCTTGAGGATAAATTCTCAATGAAAGCTGTCCATAATATCCATATCCATCCCATGCTAAAATTTGAGAATTTTTAAGGTCAAGTAACCTTAGAATTCAAGTTGACATGTAGCAATTTAAATTGTTATGCATTTTGCTCCTAATGACAAGTCACATATCAATGTTAATGGATTTGTGTGGCCTTTTGCACACGGATTTAGGGTTAAATGTCTAAATCAAACTTTTTCTTCACATTTAACCCTATGTCATGTTCAAATTTCATGATTTTCATGCATTGATTAGGTGGCTTAACAAATCAGTTATCATGCATCATTCTCTGATTTGCTTATGATTGATTTGCATGCTTTAGCGATTGTTGCTTTTCGGCCATGAATTTGACTTTACTTGAACTTGATACGCCTCAAGAAATTCCATTCATGAAAGTTGCTCTTTATAAAGTGCTTGATTTCTGTGCTTTTTTCTTAGAACCAATCATATATGGTTCTACCCCAATTGCTTTGATCTTAGTTGTGATGATTGTTTCTTTCACTTGTATGCACCTAGTCATAAATTTCTTAGATTAGGTTTAGATTAGGACCTTGAAGATGGAGAAGGTGTGAAGATGGTGGAGGTCGATGTCCATTCCGACCATTTTCATGTAATACTCATTTTCCCGACATATGTCTCGGGTTCCATGCATTGTATAAAACACGACGAGTTGCGGGTTTTCTTTCTTTCCTTTTTAATTGTTTTCTTTTTTTTAGGACTGCTTGATGGGTTTAACTGCTTTTCTTGATTGTTTACTTCATGTTTTGTAATTTCAATTTCATTGGTTGTTTTCCTTTTTATCTTTTTAGAAATAGAATAGCATGAAAATGATCAACCATGCATGATCACTTAGTCTAGGAATTGATGATCCCGAAAATATAAAAAGAAACGCATGGATATATTAGGAAAAACACAACATACTGTTTAGGTGCCGAAAGGGCGCTAATAGTAATGTTAGTGTAACTCAAGTCCCCGAACCTAGATATCTAGTTGCGTAGAAATCGAGGGAACACTCCCGACCCTCGATTGGGTTTCTAGCCGACCCCCGAAAATGAGGCTAGTGGCGACTCCTGTATATTTTTAGGTTGTTATAAACAACTAGATCGCATAAATAAACATACTATCACGCGGGGTACGAGCTTGGGAGAGCTCGCGATCTTGAGATCAAGTACCCCTAAACCCGACCTTTCCCATCCTTGGATACATTTCGAGGGACGATGAGATCGGGTCGCGACAATAGGAAAACATGGGAACATTTCACAAAAGCACAATTTTATATATAAAAAGAGTCTAAGTGAAAGCCTACAAAATGACTGACTCTCAAAGAAGCTATCCTACAACATACTGGTAGGACACAGATGCCGATCTCTCGAACTTCACCTCCACCGACTCCAGGGCTTCAGTCCTCCACCAACACCATATAAGGACTTGAAAATGGTTGTACAATAATCAATGAGACAATGTCGTAGTAAGTCCACCTTCTAAACTCCTATTATGAAGGAAATACGCTAAGGGTGACCTAGCCACACAATAACTCAATGAGAACATGGAACTTACCTCATCTCAGTTCCTACATACATGTCAACACAGTTCATATCCTAGTTGCATATAATTAATGCACACAACAGTTGAAATGTCTCATCAGCTCAATCAATCATTCATACGTTCCAATTGTTAATATTTTCCCCTTAAGGGTACTACCTACTCATAGGTTCAGTGTCTATTGGCATAGCCAAGTATCGCTTCACCGCCATTGAGCACGACCACACCTATATCTTAATAGACGGCTTCCTCAAAGAGGCATAGGTCCAAAATCTACTACAACCTGAGTCACCCACTCATAAGTTCGCTATCTTCTAGCGTAGCCAGGCTTCGTCTCACCTCCATTGAGCATGGCGACATCCATATCTTAATAGACGACTTCCATCTATTGTGACCCACGATCCAAAGAATGGATAACCCATATAGGGTAATGTCCGACTTAAAAGCTCAAGACTGGTTCTCATTAACCAACGCACGATCAAACAATCTCGGCCCAGCACACCATACATTTCACTCAAATGTCTCCATTAAAATAGTGATCATGGCTTATTTTCTTCATATTAAAAACACCCGGTGAAAATAGTCGTGTGTGGGTACACGGTTAGATCGAACCCGAAAAATTGATATCCTCCAATTTAAAATCTCACTGTTTTATATAGTATATAAAACTATTTTCGGTGTTAAAACTCGACATCCGGGAATTTCTGAATAATATAGAAATTCACAATTTTTGAAATAAATTACCAAAAATCCAATCAAGACTCACTTTTCCCAAATTAACATCCAATTACGAAATTTGAACACACCATTGCAATCGTATGAAATTCTAGTCACCGTCTATTCCGATCTAATTTTTTGAAAAATATTTAATAATCAAATATTTATCAAAATTAATTGAATAAATCAATTTAAATACCAAAATAGCTAACCTAGACCGAAAATTGTCCAATTAAATACCGAGACGGTCCGGAAAATTCCTGAACTAATCTAGATAATTAATACAATCTACCTAGGTCTTAATTAACGTAATTTAACCTAACATGCAAAATAGGATATTTAAATAAATAATCTAATTTAACTAACCACATAAAACTTAATTAACTTAATCTAATTACCCTCTAAGCATAATTAACTTAGTAAGCGAAGTTTAGTGAGATAATTCACTTGATTCGCGATTTGCTCGGATCAAAATGACAGAGACGCGACGAAGATCAACAAATCCCAAAACGGCGACGCCAACGGGGCATGGATTGGGCCCAAAAATTGGCCCGCAACTTTCTGTCCACTGAAAAATTAATGCTCGGTTCGGCTTCGCACAGCTGAATCCGGCTCGTAAAATTTCTGGGCTTGAACTCGTGAGTGATGGGCAGTTAATGATGGCCACGACGCAGCAGCTTCAGACGTGAGGGATGGTTGATGGACGAAGGGTAGCTGGTGGCAGAACCGAAGACGAAGGAAGTGGGATGCTGCTTCGGTTGCTGCTCGTGGTCAACGAAGGAGAAGGGAAGCTTGATTGTTGACCGGCGTGAGTGGAGTTGGACTGCTGGCAACTCAGCGAAGGTTGAGGGGAATTCGGTGGATGGGGCAGCTTCAAAGAAGAAAAATAAAAGGGGAAATGAAAGGAAACAAACCAGAAGCAGAGAAGAGAGATGTTCGGTTTAGGGGGAGTGGTCGAATGGAAAAGAGAGAGGATTGGTGGGGTGCCGAGGAAGATTAAGGGGAAAGAGAGATAAAAAAAACTAAAGTCAACAAAGCATATCCAAAATGTTAAATGCTTGGTCCCCCTAGGCCTTATGCTTACCCACTTTGGTCCCCCCAAATACTTTCACTTTGGTCCCCCAAAATACTTTCTTGTATTATCTTCACAAATAATGCCATTTTGATGCCCAAAAATACACTCATTTTCCTAATGCCGAATTTACTCACATAGCTTCAATTTCCATCCAAATTCTTCAATTTGATGTCCAAATTTGATGTAGAAAAAGCCCACATAATTTCTACAAGTCCCTTTTGCCAAGTAGCTCGGTTTGCAAGTCGAAAATCCCTTCAATTCGGCTGATCCGAATTTCCGTTTGTTTTCCAAATCGTTCGAATCAAATTTCCATAAAAATCCCGGAATCGTCAAAAATTCTTCAAATGATAAGTAGACATTCCTAAAATAAATCGTGACATGACAAAACTTTTAATTTCTGAAATCAGGTTCAAATTCGTGGTTAATTTCAATCTGACGCAATTTTAGCGTGATCTAACCTACTAGGTAGTTTTTTGGCATTTTTAGTGCAATTGACCCGTGATCGATTATTTTCAAGCCATAACATACATCTTCGACGCATTAGCAACTCTTGGTAGTTGTGAAAATCTCAAGATTTCAAATATGGATATAGGATATCCAAAACGACAGAAAATCGATCTAGTGCCAATCGACAAGAATTTTGCAATCAGGTGGAATCACCCACATTTAATCACACACCTCAATCGAATCGATCTATCTCCGGTCTCTAATCGATTTTTAATTGTGCCGTAATGACCCTTGCAAATTAGCACGGTTCCTTATTGAATTCTCAAGTCTATTGCGTTAAAATCCCTTAATGGCTTCCCCATATAGTTTAGTTATCTTGTGAGTGATTAGCTCAAAGAATAGCACTATAGGCGCGTTAATAAAAGGCCCGATTTATTTATTTGTAAAGAAAAAAATGCCCGATTTATTCAATTGAAATCATATCTGAAAAATCAGGATGTCATAGCCAGTGTTGATAAATCAGTCACTTGTCAAACTTATGTGCTAATAAGCATGAAACTGATTTATACACCTCTCATGCTTTTATCAAATTCATACACGACTCATTCACGTGGAACGATTTGAAAAAGAAACAAGAATGAAGTGAAAAGATTGTAGCCCACCCCCAAATGCGGTGACTTAAATTTAGGCAGGTCACACTATTTTCCATGAATTGAATAATTTGAATCACACGTGCTAGAAGCCAGGAAATATCTCCATATGAGGTAGCAATTTATGCAGGATACAACCTCGCAATGACAGGCCTGTATACGTATGGAAACTGAGTAGTTTTGGTTCAAACTTAATCTTCCAGAGTGTACGTGAGACTGCAACGTTAAGAATTGGTTGCGTCAGGCAGTAAGGGCACGTCGGACCACCTCTAATCCTCGAGCCGCAAGTCCCATCTCGCGCGGGAGCTGACGCTGCTGCCTTCAATTCTGCAGCAGGGGAAACGAAAATACAACTCCCCGCCACCCCCCTACTGGCGGAAAATCTTCGGGCCACTCGCATATAGCGAAAAATGAAAAGAGCAACCGCGAAAGGAAAAAACCAAACTCCGAAAGATAAAAAGGAAAAGCGTGAAAAGAAATTAAAACAAAAATACGAAAAGACGCAAAGAACCCTCCTCTGCTTCCTCCAGTTTCCGACACTGACTCCGATACGACTTCGAATATCCCACCATCACCCTCCGACTCTCTCCTCCTCCCATTTTTATTTCAGATCGTCACTTTGGATTCCGATTCGGCCTCTCTCTCTCTCTCACGAACGAGCAGTGACGACCAAGCTGGAACCAGCAGGCGTCGTCCAATGCCTCCGAGGAGGAGGAGCAGCAGCAGCAGCTCAACAATTGTAGTTTCTGCCAAGGTGGACCACTTGTGCTGGCGCAAAACGATTGACGCACTTGAGGTTGTCCTGTGCGTGGTGACAGTTGCCACCATCGTTGTTTCTGCTGTTCTGTTCAAAGATTTCTTCCAGAGGAGTCTAAACACAAGTAAAAATACTGGAGATGGGTAGTCCATATGACGATGCTGATATAAATCATGGAGCAGCGGGAACAGTGAAATGATTTGAATAAAATGATGAAAGGAGTATATCTCGGTTAGTGCATCTCAGAGGACTTCACACGAACAGAAAGTATTGTAAGAACTACCAAAATGGACAAACAAGTCCGTAACTTATCGGGAATGTATTTTACCGAAAAAAAACTTATTGGGAATGTACATCTACAAACTACCAAGATGGAAGGGGAAAGTCTGACATGGACTTGCCTTAGAAGGGATTGCTTTATGACCTCAATTCAGTCAGATCAGGTGGACTTTTGATGTCAAAATGGTTCTGTTAGATGCTAGACCTCAGGTACATGTGAATTTGGAAAGATTGATCTCCACCATCTCCCTGGGGAGCTTGGTGAATGGAGTGTTTGAGAGAACCATTGATTGATGGGACATCAATGAAGCATATATGCTCTAATGTCGAGGATTGAAGAATCAAGAAATTCTCTGTGCTCGCCATCATTCCTCACTGACTATAAAACCTTCGATAAGTTACACGACTTCCCTGTTGAGGCTTTTTCTATAAGGAGCTGGGATCTTGGAGCTCCTGACTCGATTTGTTACCTTCATAAGCCTTGAACACTAGTCTTTGAGAAACTGCAAGTGTATAAAGACGCACCAGACTCAAACTGGAATTTGGAGCTGAACAAACTAAACCGATTGGACAGATTGGCCTACTGAGTGGCTCGAAGAAACTAATGGATTTTCATTTAGACATTGTGGTAATCTGATTGACCAAAATAATTGGACAATTTGCGCATCTTCTCTAGCAACTATATCCCGAAGTTTCTAATGTACCAATGTGGAGAAAATTAAACAAATAGGCATTCTTCACCACGGGAGATTTGGAAACTTAGCACATTATGGAGTTGGTTGGTCAAACTTGGCAAATTTCTGCGAAAGAAAAGAGAATGGACACCTGCCTTGTTGAGTACTTTTTTTATCTGATAAGAAGTACTTCCTATTCTGTTAAACATATGAATTACGAAGACGTTTATATAAATCTTCTTTTTCTGCAAATACCCTTGTTCAGATCTTCCTTGTTTTGGTTTGGTTTGGATGTTTCAATGGCTTGATTTGCTAAAGGTGAGGTCAAATTATATAAATTCCAAGTGCATTATTTTGTCAATATATTATGTGGTGATTTATCTGAGATGCCTTATAATTTGCTGCTTTGTCTTACTGTATTTGAAATTGGTCAATGCCTTCAGTGTGCTTCTTTCTTGACATGCCTTGGTCCTGGGTGTCTTCCTATGGTTTTCTAGTGCTACAAGAAGTCATGTCCATCTTGGACATCTATAGTGTCCTCCCACGCCTTTTTATTTTATTAAATAGGACAAACTGAAGAAAAAGACTAACTCATTCAGTGACTTTCGCAGTTGCCCTCACTAAACCAACTTGAATATGAACTACGATTCATATCCAATCTTACCGAAATTGAATTTGCTTTGCATGCCATGTGCACTTAGACTTGACTTTTTCCCCTTTTTTCTTCCTTGTCCAATATTTGTTCGTTTCTGTGTAAATTTTTTTGCTTTCTTCACGCAGGAGAACATTAACTTCATTATACCGTATATGTCAAAGTAGCCAATACAATGTGTGTCAAAGTATCTCAGCACTTATGGCATCACCTCTACGACAACAACCAACACAAAATTGCAACGTGAAGAAGAAGGATACTCTACACCGGTAAACGCATGTCCCATTTGTTTTTTGGGTAAAGCATGGCTCCTAAGTTGGATTCATTGAATTTGAAGAGGAGGCGTTCCAATTCTTAATTGTACTAAAAATTGTTTTCAGCTGCAGATGGACTTAGTCCAACATTATCTAACTGGAATGTAAATCTGAAATAATGACCCAAATTGTTTTATTTCAAATTAATACAAGTGTGGCAAATATTTTTTCAATTCTCAAAATTTAACGTGGAATAGTCTCACGTTGTCCGCAAGTTCTTCTATTTGCACCTCTTTTTTGACCTTTTGTAATAGATAACCGACAAGCATTAACTGAGAGAGTGAAGGGCCAAACCTCCGAAAACATTATCTAAAATAGAGAACTTTCATACTTGAATTAAGGGAAGTCAACATTTTTTTAATTATGATAGTCATTGGAGAGGTTTCACTAAAATGTCGCCAGTCATCATAGAGGCTTCGAGTACAATCGTGAATGTGGAAATGCTAATTTAGTTAAATTCCAAATGAGATCTAATAGGTCACATCATGTTCACGAGCTTATTTACCACACTTTCATTGGCTCAAAGTTTTTATATGATTACACATTGGTTTTGTGTACCTTGTTTTAGTAATGTTTTGTATAATAATTAGCACGATGCATGGATTTAATGTCCAATTGCAATGCTTTGTGACAAGCAATTTATTGACACTAGCAATAGGTTAAATGCGAAGGATGCTTCACCCCCGAAATATAATGTAATCTTTTCTCAATTCAATTGATCACTAGGGAGTGCTTTGACGAAGATCAAGCCCGGCAATTCCACTAGGCTTTGTGCTTCAGAGTTAATTCGGGCCTGGGCCCAATCAGCCCATTAAACTGGACCAACCGAAGTTCACCTTAATTAGGCTGGGGAAATGAACTTGTTTTGGAAGTTCCATGTCTGCTTTTGTTGACTTTACTTTGAATTATTTGGGGGCAAAAGTAGATTCTCATGCGAAAATTTCTACACCACATAATCCAGTGATTTTCCGCGCTAAGAAACATAATATTTGTCACCTTTGACAGGCTGCAATGATGCTGCAAGGAAGCATCCTTATTGGCAAATTTTGCAGCAAAACTGGCCCACGGCTGTCTACATATTCCGAGGTAAACGAACAAAGGTCTCAATAATTATGGCCCGCATATATACAAGAAGTCTTTCTTTTCCTTTAAAAAAAAGTAAGAGTTAGGCAATGGGATCCCACGTATTTTCTCCTCTTCCTTAGCTTTTAAGCTAAAGGAGAAAGTTCAATCTGGATTCAAATGGATGGAGTCTGATTTCAAAAAAATTTGTGACAAGAGTTTCATTCTACTAAAACAAAAGTTCGATGGAGTGATAATGAAAGCTAAAGCTATCGGAGAACAAATTCGATCTTCCATCGATCTCAATTCAAGAAATTTGATACTTCCCAAGAATCTTCTTTTTAACTCATTCAGTCATCATGATATAATAAATTCAATCTTAATATTTTTAGGTCATGCTGGGATTTATGCTTGAAAAGACTTAAGAACTTATGAATTGTGAAATGGAAGAATTTTACACCTCTAAATCTAGCGAGATTTTTTTTTCTTATTGCGAAACATGGAATGTTTATTTACCACAAAATCTATTTAAAAAATAGAAAAACACTTGCAAAGAAACACTATCTATCCAGAAAAACCTTTTTCTTAAATAGTTTAGCCAATCATTGCCAATCATGTCATTAATTACAACTGCTAGCAATATGCAGATTTTTTTCTTAATGTTATTAAAAATATGTGCACTTTTACTCAATAAGCACGAACTCTTCATCATTTGAAGTTTAACCAATAAATCGAAGTTATTTACAACTAATTTAAATAATTATACTAAAATGGATACATTAAGTGATATGATCAAATCATGATTTAATATTTAGCAAGTGAATAAATAGATTTGTGAAAATAGATACTACTCGGATGGGAATTCGATACTTCCCAAGAGTGTTTTTTTTTTTTTACTCATCAAGTCAATGTGATTAATAACTTCAATCTCAAATGTTGTTTTTGATCACACTTGGATTTCGGCCTAAAAAGAGTTAAGGAAATTATGAATTTTGGAACGGAACATTTTTATACCTTCGGATTAGCGGGTAAACATGGAATGCTTAATAACCACAAAATTGATTTAGAAAATAAAAAAAAAATCGCAAAAAAAAAAACTATATGTTTAGAAATATTTTGATTTTTAAATAGTCTAACCAATTGTATCATCAATTAATAGAAAATTTAATACCATCTAATTTAACTAAATGGAAAGTAAGAAAGTGTTGTATACATGTGGTTTTTGCATTGCGCTGAAATACAATGATTAGATTAGGAATTGCATGAGATTGGTCAATGTGATATTAATACGGATGCCAACAATCTAAAACCTAAGCTCCCTGTGCCTCGTTTTAACGTGGCATTAACATTAACTACCACTCTTAGAAAGACAAAAAAAAAAAAAAAGACGAGACGGCATATGGGGGGGTGCAAGAGGACTTAGGGGCTGTTTGGTTCAACTTTGGGGAAATGGCTTTGCATTTCCCCAAATATATTTAGAAGAATGGGCATTTGGTGAATGCTAAAGTGTTTAGGAATTCTTTTTTGGTGTAGCATTTTGCAAAATAGCTTTGAGAAGAAAAGAAAAAAGAAAAAAAAAGAAAAGGAAAAAGGAGGAGGAGATGTTCTTGACGCAGAGGAGGGGAGCGAGTGGGGGAGGCGTCGGTGACCGTGGTGGGGGAGGTGGTGGGTGGCTGTGGGGAGGCGGCCGGTGGCTGTGGTGGTGGGGAGGCGGCCGGTGGTTGTGGTGGTGGGAAGGCGGTGGGTCGCGCGACCCACGCACCGCCGTCCTGTGGGTCGCGCGACGCCGCCTAAGGCCGCGACCCACGCGACGGCAGTGCGTGGCGACCGGATCTGGGCGGCTGAGCATCGCTCAGCCGTGGTGTGGGTCGCGCGACGCCGCCTGAGGCCGCGACCCACGCGACGGTGGTGCGTGGTGACCGGATCTGGGCGGCTGAGCACCGCTCAGCCCGTGGCGTAGGTCGCGCGACGCCGCCTGAGGCCGCGACCCACGCAACGGCGATGCGTGGCGACCGGTGCTCAGCTCGTCGCGTGGGTCGCGCGACCCAGGCAACGCCGCTAAGGTCGCGACCCACGCGACGGTGGTGCGTGGCCACGGCGGTGTTTGGCGACGGTGGTGCGTGGGGCGACGGTGGTGTGTGGCCACAGCGGTGTGTGGCGATGTCCGTGCGTGCGTGGCTGGTTGAGCTCCGCCGGCTGGGCTTTGGTCTTGAAGAAATGAGGGAGAGGAGGAAGACAATGAACATTAGATTTTGAGGGTAAAACAAGAAAACTCAATTATCAGTGAGGGCAATATTGGAAGAAAAAAAATTCATTAAACCCCCTTCAGCATTTCGAAAATGCTGAATGCCCAAAGCAGGTGCCCACCTACTTTGGGCTTTCAGCATTCCAGAGCATTCCAAATGCTAGCATTCCCCCAAGTATACCTCCAAATGTTGAACCAAACGGCTGAAATTTTTCCCAAGGAGCTTTCGGGGCCAAAAGCCCCTTGGGAATGCTGAACCAAACAGCCCCTTAAACGTCACGGGATTAGAAGGGCAAAGTCAGTCTACGAAGACTTGGACTGACAACAGTCCATAATGAGCCAGCTTTGCTCCAAGAAGGAATCAAACCAAAGATTGACCCAAGTATACGAAGGCTTGGACTACCAAAGGCGCACGCTAAAGCATTGGCGGGTCTTCTTTTCCACGCTAGGATCCGTCTTCTTTTTCTTTGTTGTATTGCTTTATTTCTTTTCATTCTCACTTTGCTTTTTTGACAAGATTTTCCTTGGATCCTCAGGGACGTTTGAGGTCTCTAGTGAGTTAATTATTTTTATAGTTGATTGATTGGCGGCCACTGCTTGATCAAGGATTTTTTATTTTTTTTTTTGGCCCAGCAGCACTTTATAAGTAGGGCCTTTAAACTTTTTTTCCATGTCTAAATCGTCTCCCAAAGAAAAGATCAAGTGAGATCAACGGAGGGGAGGCATGCTTGTTTTATTCATCATTGGATTGATCATAATCCAGACTGTGAAAAGCTTCTAATATAGTACATATCAACGCTTTATGAGTGACTTTTATTGGCTAAAAAACGGTCGATAATGCAACTTACCTTGGTTATTATCGAGTTAGTGTTGTGAAACTTTAGTTGTGAAGTATTTATTTTTTTATTGCAAAACATAAACTATTTAGTTATCAAGCGAAATGTGGTATAGATATAGTTTTCCCTTGCATCGAAATAAAAGCATTAGATTAAAAATCGCCTTATCTTCCACTCTCCAAAGAAAATAAATAAATAAAAGAACAGCGTACCGGTAAGGGCAAAGTCTAAGTCTACGAAGACTTGGACTACCAACAGTCCATGATGAACCAGCTTTGCTCAGGAAGAAATCACACCAATGATTCATTCGTTTGGTAATTTGTCCCTCACATACAAGCATCCATAAACGTGGAGATTTTATCAAAAAGAAGGGAAAAATTGTCACTAGATCACTTTGTCAAATCCAACACCGACTCATGGTTCTCCCATTCACCCACAAAATTTACATGGCAACAAATCGATTTCCAATTCTCATATTCATCGATAATTTCATTACCTGATTTCCTCCAATTCTATAATTTCATATGAGATTCGAAAATCAAATAAAAACAACCTCTAAGGATGTCTTTATGTCGCTGAGAATTTTTTTGCAACGGGAAAATGCTTTTAGGAAATTCAATTTTAGAGAAAGGGAATCGGAAAATTTTGATTATGGTGAAAACAAGTTGAAAAAAACTGATTTTATTGTAATTGGTAATAAGTGAATCCACTAAATGTAGTTTGTATCATTAAAAGTAACATGGAATGACTAATAAACTAGAATTGATATCTTCTTCATTTATTCTATAATCCATCAAAATAACATTGATTACAAAGAAATTAAGACAGAAATTATGAAATCATATTTGTAAAATATTAGATATAATCGTGCTTTGGGAATGTAGAAAAACTAAGCATCAATGAAGTATATTCATCTCACTTCAAAGCTTAGCAAGAAAACAAGGGTAATGATTCCTTCTTGCCAAGTCATTTTTCTCTAAGCTTATTGTTTTTAGGGTCATTACCATGAAAAATCTCAAACTAGTATATTCGTGATAAATTTATCCAAAATTAATTTTTATCACCAAAAAATCAAAACTGGCACATTTGTGAGAAATTTATCCTCCAATAGTTTATGTTAAATTGAATAAATACTAAGAAAAAACACAAAACAGCATACTTGTGATAAATAGAGAATAAAACCCAAAACTAATAGTGGTCAATTGTGAAAATTTGATGTATGTTTTTGTTGACATGACTTTGAATGAATCCACCATTTATTTGGGAGGCAAAAGTTGATTCTAATCCCAAAATTTCTGCATCATATGGTCCAATGATTTTCCGCGTTAAGAAACGTACATAATTGTCAACTTCGACGGGTTGGAGCAACGCTTCAAGGAGTCATTCTTATTGACCAAATTTTGCAGTAAATTGGCCCATGACTCTCTCTGCATATTCAGCCAATCCTATGGCTTCTACATACAATGACCTCCCCAAAAGTCATTCAAAAAGATCTTTCCTTTTTATTTCCTTGATATTTCTGTGGTGAAGGAACAAAGGTCTTTGATAGTTAAGGCCCGCATCTCATATGATAAGTCCCTCTTTTCCTTTAAAAAGAGAGGAGTCAAGGCAATGGGATCCCACCTATTTTCTCTTCTTCCCGGAGCATCCGAGTTGCATAGGAGGACGCTTAATTTCAATTTGAATGCAAAGAGTCTTATTAAAAAAAAAAAAATGCAATGATACCTTAGGAGTTTCATTTTACTAAAACAAAAGTTTAGTGGAGTTTAATCAAAGTTAAAGCTATCGGAGAACAAATTTGATCGCCATTGGTCTCGAATACATGAATTTGATATTTCCCAAGAGTCTTTTTTGACTCATTGAGTCAATCACAATTAATTGCTTCAATTTTAAATTTTCCTTTTGTCAGATTTGGATGGACGTATGAAAAGATTTAAGAGCTTATGAATTTTGGAACCAAATAGTTTACACCTTTGGATCTTGTAGGATTTTATTTTTCCTCCTTGGTTGCCCCGCCATGTGTTTCCTCCATGTCGTCCTTATCAAATACAAATTGGTTCATTTAGTCCACATAGTACCCATCGAAATCTGAAGGTCTAGGTGGTGTTGGAGCATTCACGTCAATCATGAACTCCCCAGCAACTTTGAGGAGGTCAGCTCATCAATCACCGAGAATGACCATGGCCATGGGCATGGGTTAGGGTTTTGGAGGCGTGTGAGCTAGGGGTGAGCATAGTCCTAGTTTGGCTAGTCCGCCCCCTAACTCTAAGACTAACCCGCACAGTGTTGGTCATCAATTTTTGGGACCGATGACCGACCCTATTGAACTTGGGACCGAGGACCAGACCGACCTAATGGGTTCGGTCAGTCCGGTCCGGTTCTAGGGTTAACCCGGGACTAACCGATAATTTTTTTTATTTCATTTTTTGTGCTCCTTAAAAATACTATTGATGATCGAACTAACCCAATGGGTTCGATCCAGTTTCAGGGTTAACCTAGGACCAACCAATAATTTTTTATTTCATTTTTTTTTACTCCTTAAAAAAGTGATTGAGGACCGAACTAACTCAATAGGTTTGGTTCGGTTTCAAAGTCAACCCAAGACCAACCAATAATTTCTTATTTCATTTTTTGTACTTCTTAAAAGGGCAACCGATGACCATACTGACCCAATGAGTTCGATAATGAGCGAGATCAGCTAAGAAAGGTGAGTGATGAGAGTCAAGTGGGGTGAACATTGAACAGAATGAGCATCGAATGTCGAGCGGGTAGCAACAAGCCAAGCGAGCATTGAGCGGCAAGCGGCACGAGTGACCCAAAGTGAGCGAGGTAAGTGTCAAGTGGTGAGTGAAGAAGTTGTTTCTTTCAATTTTGGCAAATTGAAAACTAATAGGACAAATATGATAGAAGAGAACGAATACTAGATGATGATGCCATAATGAGCTGTTTATGCCTTTTTAGACACCTTAGGAACTCCTCATAAAAACATTTTTCTCCTTTGTAAATTATGACTATTGACACCATAAAAGACATTAAAAATCTAAGTTATTAAAGAACAATGTAAAATTACTTGAACTCCTCACTAAAAAGCTATTTAATATTATTGATGCCGTTTATTTTAAGGTTTTCTCTATATAAAAAAATTATTATATATATTGGATTGACCCGGAACTCTTAGGGCCGAGGACCAACTCGCACAGTGCTAGTCCAATAATTCTAGGACCAAGGACCGACCCAATCTCCCTAAGAACTGGACAAGACCGGCAGGGTTGGACCGGTTCAGGATCGGTCCAGGGTTGACCCCGGACTGATGCTCAACCCTAGTAAGCAAAGAGCAGTGACAACGAGGGGAAAATCAAGGATTTGGAGCAAAGGAAGAAACGTGTGAAAAGGTCAAGGAACAATGTGGAAGGGGTTGTCGTGGGGTTTAAATGAAGTTTACCTAGAAAAGAAACTAAGTAAAAGGAAAGATAAAATTCTAAACTTGGCCATGTTGAATACTTTCGTCTCTTTATCCAAATAAAGAGAGACCCATCATATGCTTTCTTCTCCCAAAAAGGAGTAGGACCAAATGTGAAATGCTAAAATCAAGGGGGACGAATGAGAGTCTCAAGCGCAAAGCGGAAAAGGATAAAAGCAAAGCAAGAATTTGTATTCCGTCTCACTTTTCCTTTAAAGTTTAAATTGTAGCTCGTTTCTTTTGCAAGAAAGACCATGAAATGGATAATCTCACTTCTTGGACCCTAAAAGTTGCTAAGTCCAATTTTCTTTCAAAAGCTTAAACTTTGACTCTAAAAATTGCAAAGTTCAGATTTTTAAGTTCGTCACTGTCCAAGCAAGACTCCAATTCATCTCAGGCCATACTTTGATGGAACATATTTTTTGGTTACCATATAAGTTTGGGATTTTTATGATAAAAATACAATTTGGATAATTGGTAATATGGTACATATAAAGGTTAGGATTTTTTATGGAATCGCACACTCAATGTCGTCGATTTTGCTGTCCACCCATTGCCATCACTATCCCTAAACTTCATGCATCAATCCACCGGCGAGTTAACGCCTTGCCCACTCGAGTCTATCCTCTACGCCTTTGTCTCTTTTTCTTTCCACACAGATCTCATGACCTATGCCCATGGAACTTGCGACTAGCAGAGGTCGCTAGCCTCGCATGGCCACAAATCTGTGGTTGAATGGCCATGGTGTCAGGGCTTGACTTGGTTATTTTGCTTGATTTTTAGGAATAGAGAGAGGCCCTCATCCTTGTTTATCATTACAATTAATACCCAAAAAGAAAAGGATAAATAAATTCGTCGCCAAGAGAGCATATGGGTATTTTTGGCAGCAGCAAAAAGACAAAACGCAATTGATAGGGGAGAGAGGTGAGGAGCAGGTGGAAAAGGATAGGTGGCCGTGATTCTGGTGGATAGAAAGTAGAGCTATCAACTATCGGGAAAAGTGCCAAAAAGTCCTAAACCTTTTTGTCTTTGTGCCGATTTAGTCTTAAACCTTTTTTTAGTGCCGATTCAGTCCTAAACCTTTTTAAGTTGTGCCAATTTAGTCCTTTTGGCCGGACTTTGCTGACTGGACGCCGGCCGGCGACGTGGCCTAATTGGCGCCGACGTAGACAATTTTTAATAATATTTTAATATTTTAATATTTTTTATTTTTTTATAATTTCTTTCTTCTTATTTTTTGTTTTTGTCTTTTTCCTCTAGCTGGTTGCCGAGGTCCGACGACCGGCCGAGGCCACCGCCGGCGAGGGCAAGGCCAACCTCGTCGAATCCGGCGAGGTTGAGCCTCGCCGGCCATGGGCAAGGCTTGCCCATGGCCCGATCTGCGAGGTCGAGCGAGGCTCGCCCTCGTCGAATCTGGTGAGGCAAGCCTCGCCCATGGCCGGCGAGGGCAAGCCTCGCCCATGGCCTGATCTGGCGAGGCGGCCATGGGCGAGGCTCGCCCTTGCCAACGGTCGCCTCTGGCCGGTCGCCGGACCTCGGAACCTGCTAGAGGAAAAAGACAAAAAGAAAAAAGAAAAATATTAAAATATTAAAATATTAAAATATTATTAAAAGTTGTCCACGTCGCCGCCAGCCAATTAGGCCACGTTAGCCGGCCGGCGTCTAATCAGCAAAATCCGGCCAAAATTGGCCAAAAAGGAATGAATTGGCATAACTTAAAAAGGTTTAGGACTGAATCGACACCAAAAAAAGGTTTAGGACTAAATCGGTATAAAGGCAAAAGGTTTATGACTTTTTTGGCACCTTTCCCATCAACTATCAATGGTCACATGATATCGGGTGCGGTGAAGCGGGAGCTAATTAATAGGAAGAAGATGCTAAATCAATTGGGGGTCATTCAATGGATGAGATCGACTCTATGGAGAATTCACATGATTTGTCCGCGCATGAGTCGGGTTCACATGCCCCAGGGTGTGAGCGGGCAAGACCTGCTCGAAGAATAGGAAGTGAAGACAAGTGTAATCCAGTCCACATGCCGAATTTGGGAGGGCAACCCGAAATGATGGATTTTCAGCCCGCGCATCCCCATTGAAATTGCCATATTTTCTCGAACTTCTGTTGTATTTTTCAGGTTTGGAGAGCACAAAAAATGGAAGGGGCCATTTTCCCAAAATAGCCCCGATACTTTTTCCTTGACCGGGACACACCCCTATCCCAAAAGTGACACTACAATTATGTACAAGCAAACCTGTGAGTGGGTCTCGTGCCCTGTCATTCCTGTAAATTTGTGGGCAATGGCGTGGGCATTTATGGCGACACAGTGTCGTCAGATAATGTAAAGGAAGAAGGAAGATGCATTGGACATCATGCGGTTCCCTTTTAGGGTGAAAGCAAACTCTATGAAGACTATATTATTAAAATACGAACTGGCCCCCGACTCTCAGCATGGTTAGCCAGTCCTGTCTTCTGCGTTTAATGACCCACGGAGATCTCCATTTGTACTTTTGGCTTCTAAAAGTGATTTTTATTTCGCAATGTGTTATACTGATTTTGCTGCTATACAGTTCGATTTTTTTTTTCTCTAAGAAAAGATCAAGAGAGATCAATGGAGAGGAGGCAATGCTTCGTGCATTTACCATGAGATTGACCGTCATCCAGATTGTGAAAAGCTTATGATATTGTACGGGCCAACTCTTTACGAATAACTTTGATTGTCTAAGGAATAGTTGATAGAATTGATTTTGGCTATTTTGGTTTATGTCAATTCTACATCGTAAAACATTAATTGCGAAGTTGCTATTTTCTATTGTGAAATAAGAAATATTTAGTAGCCTCAAAATTGATTTAAAAACTTCAAAAATACTTGCATAACAAATGCCATCTATTTAGAAAAACTTTGATCTTTAAATAGTCTAGCCAATCATGTCATCAATCAATAGAAAAGTTGATACTATCTAATTTAACTGAATGAAAAGACGAAAGTGTTGTATATATATAGTTTTTCCTTGCATCGAAATACTATCATTAGATTTAGAATCGCATTAGCTATCACTCGAGAAAGAGAGAAAAAAAAAAAAAAGACAGAACAGCGAATGGGGTAGTGCGAAGACTGAAACGTCACGGGA
Organism: Eucalyptus victrix; assembly: GCA_016097545.1. NCBI lineage: Eukaryota > Viridiplantae > Streptophyta > Magnoliopsida > Myrtales > Myrtaceae > Eucalyptus > Eucalyptus victrix. The sequence goes on along the minus strand of CM027842.1, from coordinate 45,066,101 downwards.
TTAGAAGGCCAAAGTCAAAGTCAACGAAGAGTTGGACTACGAATAGTCCATGATTAACCAGCTTGCTTAAGAAGGAATCATGCCAATTATTCATTTATTTGATACTTTGTGCCTCTTAGTCAGACTTCCATAAAAGTAGAGATTTTATTAAAAAAAATGTCAACAAGATCACTCTATAAGATCCAACACTAATTCATGGTTCTCTCATTCACCCCCCCCAAAAAAAAAAATCACATGATAACAAATCGATGTTCAATTCCCCTATCTATCGATGATTCTATCTTACCATTTCCTTCCATTGAATAACATCATATGAAAACCAACTTTTAGGTTGTGCTTATCTCACTGAGAATTTTTTTTTGAAGCAGGAAAATGTTCGAGGACATTCAATTTCAAAAAGTAAAAAAAAAAAAAAAAAATTGATTGTGCCGAAAACAAGTTGAAGAAATTGATTTTGTGATAATTTATAATAATTGAATTCATTAAATGTGGCTTGTATAGTTTAAAGTAATATGTAATGACTAATAAACTGGATATGACATCATTGTCGTTTATTCTATAATCCATCAAAATAACGACGATTACAAAGAAATTAGGATAGATATCAAGGAAAATGATTCTTCTTGCCAAGTCATTTTTCTCTAAGCTTATTTATTACTTTTAGCCCATGGTAAAAATTTTTATGGATCAAATAGCTTTACGTGATTCAAACATTGGAAATTACGGAAACAAATTTCCCAAATATGATTTTTTTTTCATCAACCTAAGAAGGAAGATCATGAGGGGCAATTCCATTTTTTTTTCATTTTTTGGGAAAAGTACTACTCTCCGTAACAAAATTGTATGAGTGTCTGCACGATAACGTTGTTGATGAATCCAAACCAAAAAAAGAAGACATTGATAAATGTTAGATTTGTATGCCGATAGACCATATAGTTGATGCCAATAAAGAGATCCAAAGTGAACAATCATATCCCTTCATATTCTTTCTTGTCCTGAAAAGGAGAAGAACAAAAGTGAAATGCCAAAAAGAAGTTGGACAACGTAAAGTCTCAAGCACATAGAGAAAAAGGAAAAAGCAAAACAAGAATATATTCCATCCCACGTTTGGTAAAGTTAATATTTCATTTTCACGAATGATAATTATTATTTATATTACTAGAAGTAATTAATTAATGAAGACCGAAACATCACTGGATCAGAAGGGCAAAGTTAAAGTCTACGAAGACTTGGACTACCAACCGTCCATGATGAACCAGCTTTGCTTCAAGAAGGATCCACACCCATGAAGGAGCCAAGTCTCCAAAGACCTGGATGGCCAACGGCACATGCTAAAGCATTGGCGGGTCTTCGTTTCCACACTAGGATTGAACCATCTTCTTTTTCTCTGTTTATATTGTTTTATTTCTTTTCATTATTACTTTGCTTTTTTGAGAGATTTTCCCTGGATTCTCGCCGTGAATGACGGTTGTGGTCCCGGTGGGTTAATTACCTTTTGATAGTTAGGCGACCACCATTTGACCAATGATTCTTTTTCTTTTTTGGTTACAGCACTTTCCTTCGAGAAAAAAAAGTACTTACAAACACCATCTATTCAAAAAAACCTTTGATCTTTAAATATTCTAGCCAATCGTGTCATTAATCAATAGAGAAGTTGATACCGTCCAATTGAACTAAATGGAAAATACGAAAGTGCCGTATACATGTGATTTTTGATTGCATCAAAATACAATCGTTAGACTAAAAGTTGAATTAGCTAGCGCTCTTCAAAGAAAAAACAAATAAAAGTGAAATTTTGGAGAGTATTCTTTTAGACGCTTTTATAAGGTTGCAATTTAATGTTATCACTATCAAATAAAGGCATTCTGGGGGAAAAAACAAAGTGTGCATCGTGCATTATGAAGTGTCAACCCCGAACACTCGCACGTTCGCTCCTTGAGATTGGAGACTACCTTCTTCTATTTTTTGTCATAAAGTGAAATACTTCACTAAGCAGAAAAGATCAAAAGGTCTGCTAAATGGGCTTTCTCTCATGGGCTTTACCCAGTCCGCGACTTGGCCTCTCTAACGCCATGGCTGACCTGAATATTTGAAAAAGACTAATAAATCTCTGCACTTCGGGATAATACTATATTTTTCCTCCTCCCATGGATCAATATGTATGTTAAGCATCATCATGCAGTAAACAAAGTTGATAAAAGTAAAACCACCTAAATCTCTAAATATCAGGTAATAACGGCCTCATCTGACTGAAATAAAAAAGAATTACTTTATACACTTACACTACAATCCAACAAAAATAATTGACGCCGAATGGTTATGTGTATAGTTTATGTGCTACATTTTCCTCTAATTATATTTAGTTACAAATTGTGGACACGCAAAATAAATAAAATATAAATATAAGTGATGTCTATTATCGCAACCCATCGATCAGAAGGGTGATAGAGAAAACTTGGCAACTATGATCTAATAATAATTCATTTTTAGCAAAACATTATCAAAGATTATTGCACATACATAATTCACCAGCATCTAACTTTTTCTACATAATACAAAAGCAAGAGGACAGTGGTAAGCCAATTATAAAATCCAAATTCTATGTTTTAAACCTAGTAGGATTTTAGCACAAACATGAATATTATAGATTTTAGATATATCCATGAACTTGATAAATCTCATCCGCTGGATTTTCGAACCTCACATGGCATCCATGCAATTGAAGCGACTACAAACTCTACTCGACACGCTCTCTTGTTATCAAGCTCTCAATTTTCACGAAAAAGGGCAACAACCATTTATACTTGTGTGTCACGTGCATTAAAGTTCTAAGATATATGTTTTTTTTTTTATCAATCATATTCTACTTTTATTTTAGTACTTAGTTTTAGATTTTTGTTCTACCTTTTTATAAAATGTGAGAGTCGAAATCCATACTTAAAAGTTAAATTATTTCCACTTCAACTTCCCTATGAAAGTGAGGATTTGAACCCACCTTCCCCCGATAGTTCTAAGATAGGCATTTTTTTTTTTTTGAACTCATCTAAGATAGAGGTTTGACCGGGCGAGTTTTTGGATTGTTTTTTTTCCATCAATGAAGACGATGGGCCCGTAGGAGAAAAATAGAAGCGAATGCCGTCCGGGTTCAATCCGCGGGGAGTGCGATAAACTTTCCAAATCAAAGTGTGAAAAACTCCACAGAATTCGGGCGATAAGCTTTCCAAATCACAGTGTGAAAAACTCCACAGAATTCGCAGCAAGACCCAATATAAAAACCTCATAAGTTTTCGGAATGCGATGGACTTTCCAACCGGAACCGACATCCACGTCAGGTAACGGTGTCCAAGGCACGCGTGCACGTGGCGCGTTTGGCAAGATGAGATGAGACCCTTTATTTTTTTCCTCGGTGGGGACGCAACGTGACAGGGACCCTCGGACAAACTTCTCTCTCACTGTCTTGGTCTTCTCTCGTATTCTCAACCACTTCGCGGGACAAGATATGGAAATTGAAGGGCAAATGAAATAAATAAAGGAAAATCGGACTAGATGGCGTCCGAATAAAAACTGGGTTCCATCCGAAAATCCAGCAAACTGGTTTCCACTCTCTCTCTCTTTCTCTCCCCCTCTCTCTCTCTCTGCTGCTGCTGCTGCTGCTGCTGCTGCTGCTGCTTTACTCGTCGGATTGATCATGCAAGCGGCTCAAGCTCATCCTCCGCCTTCTACAACGCCCGCTGAGATTCCTTCTCAGGTCCTCTCTCTCTCTCTCTCTCTCTCTCTCTCTCTCTCTCTCCCTCTCCCTCTCTCTCTGTGGGCGTTGCGAGTTCTTGCTTTTTGTGTACGCGAGTCTCGCTGTTTGTGGGTTCGCGGGTGAGATCGAGTTTCGTTCTTGAGATGGGTCGGATTCTGCCGGCGTCGGAAGAGATGGGTCGTCGGCGTTTAGACGTTTCGTTTCCGTTTTCCGGTTGTTGCTCTGGTTTTAGCTGGTTCCGTGCAATCTGAGCTCTTTGAGCTCGAGAGGTCGTGCCCCCTCCTCCGTCTTCCGCTTCCGGTGCTCACGCCCCCCCGCGAGAATTTTGCTTGAGCTGTGGTTTGAGATCTTGGTTAGGCTTGAGTGAGAAAAGTAGGGAGAGCTGTCGAAAAAGAAAGAAAGAAAATAGAGGAACCCCGATGCGGGATGACACGAGTGCGATTAAATTTGAGTCGAACGCGACTTAGTGCATTGCGACGTGCTTTCTGCAATTCAAGCTACTTTAGTTTGGAACTGATGATTGACGCGGCGACGGTGACAGGATATGACTTGCGGCCCATTCGGAGGCTTTGAGAAGTTTGCAGATTGTGGGAAGATTAGCAGGAACTATGATTATTTTATAAATTATACAACCGCCTCCAAAAGATGAGAGCTTTACCTCGTGCATTGTCAACTTTGACAAGCTGGAGTGATGCTGCGATGAATCATTCTTATTAAATAATTGTAGCACACTAGCCCGTGACTCTATGCATATTTAGCTAATTCAGGCTACCAAGTTTAATGAGCTATAGAGATTTCCATTTGTGAGTCAGGCTTCTAAACATTTTCCATCTCTGGCCGCCATTGCTTTTGCTGATATGCTGTTTGGTATTTCTTGAAGATCATGTCGAGGGAAATCGTGCAGAAAGACAACCTACCTGTAAAAATTGATGGAAGAGCAGGGAGCGCTTCTTTTACTCACAGTGCGACAGAAGGTCAAGGAATGGCTAATTCATCAGGATATGAATATGAAGTATTCTTGAGCTTTAGAGGAGAAGATACTCAAACAAGTTTTACCGACTTCCTTTACACTAGTATGATAGATGCAGGAATCCACGTTTATAAGGATGATGAAGAGCTCTGCGAGGGGGAAAATTTTGGCCCGGAACTTCTCCGGGCAATTAATCAATCGAAGATCTCAATTCCTATATTTTCGAAAGGTTATGCCTCTAGTGTATGGTGTCTCAAGGAGCTAGTCCAGATGCTTGAGTGCCAAAAAACTAGGGGACTCAAGATTATGCCCATTTTTTATGATGTAGCACCTTTAGAGGTTCGACACCAAATTAGAGATTATGGAGAGGCCTTTCTAAAACATGAAAACAAGAAGCGATATGACGAAGAGACTATGCATAAGTGGAAGGCTGCTCTCACCACGGTTGGAGAACTAGACGGATGGGACTTGCAAAAAATGGCCAACAGGTAATTGCCTCTATCATTCCATTTGATGTGCCTTGTCCCATTCAAACTTGATGTGTTTCACTGTTGAAATTGAATCTCATGCTATTGAAACTTTACTGCAGAATCACACAAAATAATGGGACAATCCCCATTTTGTCCTTTTTCATTCCAAACAACCTTTTTTTTTTTTTCAGTTAAGGTCATTCGTTAATCATAGGTGCCAATGCTAATTCATTTACAATGGAGTAAATCCTTTCAGAAAGCATTTCGAAAGGGTCTCTAGTTTTCACTTTGGTCTTGTTAGAACATAGTTTGGTTCAACACGGTTTTCTAACTCATTGCCATTTGACCTCCAACAAACACTAGGAAAGAAGGTGAGATGGCAAAAACAGTTACCCAGAAGGTTTTCAATGAATTGAAAAAGGCTTATTTGGTGGTATCAAACAACTTGGTTGGTGTGGACCGTCATGTGGATGAAATCATGAAAGAGATAGGTGCTCACATAAGTGAAACGCGGATCATAGGAATTCATGGGATGGGTGGCATTGGAAAGACAACAATTGCCAAAATCATCTTTAATGAGCTTTTCAACGAGTACGACAATTGTTGCTTCCTTTCCAACATCCATGATACGTCAAAGCGCAAGGGCATTGAGTACTTGCAGCAGAAGCTCATCCGTGACATCCTTAAGATGAAATGGGTGAAAATAACAAACATTGATGAAGGGATTAAGACCATTAAAGAAATGTTGCCTAATAAAAAAGTCCTCGTTCTTCTTGATGGTGTGGAAGAAAAGAATCATATGCATGCACTTGTTGGTAAGCGTGATTGGTTTGGCGAAGGGAGCAAACTTATTATTACTACAAGAAGGAAAGATGTTCTCTATGTTTCGGAAGTGGACTGGAGGTATGAGCTTACATGCTTGGATCCGAATCAATCTCTTCAACTTTTTAGCAAATATGCTTTTAGAAGAGAGTCTCTTGTAGACGACTATATCAGCCAATCCAAGAAGGCGGTACGCATTGCTGGAGGTCTTCCATTAGCCATTGAGGTCATTGGTTCACTTTTATCCAACAAAAATAAGGAAGAGTGGGATGACACTTTGAATATGCTAGAACGTGTTCCTGATGGTGAAGTTCAAGATAAGTTGAAAATAAGTTATGATGCATTAAATGATTTGCAGAAACGTATATTCCTTGATATAGCTTGTCATTTCATTGGATGTTGCAAAGACATTGTGGTTTATTTCTGGGATGCACCTAAACCTTTTTTGAAAGCAGCCTTGGAAGTTTTACAGAACATGTCTTTAATAAAGATTGGAGAAGATAATATATTGTGGATGCATGATCAACTCAGAGACCTTGGAAGAGCAATAATTTGTCAAATGGAGAAGCATCGTCGGGTGTGGAATCCCGAGGAAGGATTAAATCTACTGAAGATACATGAGGTAAAATGCCTTGTGCATTACATCTCCAACTTACTTATAGACATTGTCTTTTCCGAAAAAAGGCAGTTACTTTTTGTGTTCTCTAGCACCATTGTGACCTACTCAACCGATATTTTTGGTCTTTTAAGATTTTAAAGGAATGATAGTAGTCAACTCAACCCCTTAAAATAGTGAACTTAAAGAAATGTGTTTCCTTTTGACTTTTTTGTTTTAAAATTTTTCCTTGGGCAGGAAAAGAAAGAAGTTGAAGCTCTTCATCTCAAGTTTGATGATCAGCACCATTTTACCTATGAGGACTTTAAGAGCTTGCCAAATCTAACGTTCCTTGAAGTAGACGACTTGAAGGAAAATTTTCATGGAGAAAAGATGCTTCTTGGGCTCAAAGGGCCATCATATGCTCTTCAAACTAATATTTTCCAGAGGAATTCACATCTCCTTCCACGATTACGATGGCTTTCTTGGCATAATATTCGCCCAACATTTAATATTGCAAATTTCTCCATAGAGAATTTGATTATCCTTGATATATCTTGGAGTGAAATTACTCATGATTGGAAGGGGTGGAGCCACATGAAGGTATGTTATATGCTAGACAACACTTATTCTTCCTTCTTATTAGATTCAAAAGTAAACTTTGCATGATTTTTCTTTCACAGGTGATTAAAAATTTGAAAGTTTTGAATCTGGCCCATTGCCAACGCTTGAAGAGAACCCCCAACTTCTTTGCTCATTCAAATTTAGAACGTTTGATCCTATTAGGCTGTGAATCATTAATCGAAATTGATAGATCAATTTGCCAGTTGAAACGCTTGGTTTTCTTAGATGTAAGCAATTGTCGGAATCTTCAGAGGTTGCCAGACAAGCTAGGTGGAGATCTTGCAAGCCTCAACTACCTATCTCTAAGAAATTGTGAGAGTTTGAAGATGCTTCCGGAGACAATCGGGAATTTGGAATCGCTGATTAAGTTGGACCTCAGTTACACGAGCATCAAAGAACTACCTGATTCCATTGAAAAGTTGAAAAATTTGGAAGAAGTGGAGATGCAGCATAGTGACCTAAGCAAAATACACAATGCCTTTTGGGCAATGGAGAAGCTCAAAAAAATAGAAATCGATAGAAGTTATTATTCTATGGAGCGTTTCCACGTGGAAATTGGCAATTGCATCTACGGGAACAAATCCCTGGAGATCTTGAGATTGGGAGGGGGGAGAATACACAGCCTACCGAGGCTTCCTGAAAGTCTTATCGAATTAAAACTGTGGGAGTTGAACATGGATACATTTCCAGATCTCTCAAATCTTACTCACTTAAAGGTATTGTATATGGGCTTTGGCCCCCCTAATTGTGATGGGAAATCTAATGGGATTCTGGAAGAACCGATACCACGGTGGATTGGGAACTTAAGCAAATTGGAGTCTCTGGAACTGCAATTTTTTACGGGGACCGCCTCATCGACAGACCTGAGCCTCCCTCCTCATCCGCATCGCCTCCCGATGCTTCCCTCCAATTTATCCTCCTTACATGTGGAAGGTTGCAACTCTTTTTGTTCGATGGATCTATCGAATTTGAGGAAACTATCGTCTCTCTGGATTTCGCACTCTGCAGTTGCAGAGATTCAAGGCCTTGGTTGTTTGGAGAACCTACGAGATTTGGACCTTCGTTGCCTTGGACAGCTGGTGATACTACCTGATCTAAGCAAGTTAAACAGGGTAAGGCGTGTTCGAATATGGGAGTGTGGTAATCAAGTCGAGATTCAAGCCAAACCACCGGTTTATGGATAGACTTAACAATTTATTCCTGTCCTTCATTATAGGAGTTGCCTGATCTGTTCAACTTAATGGGTATGGTAGATGTTGAAATAAGAAGTTGCAATCAGGTTCTTAAACAGGATCGACATTGGCTGGTGCTTTCTGGCTTTAAACATATGCAGATCCTACCTGATCTAAGCAATTCAAATGAACTAACAATTCTTTGAAGGGCCTGAGAAAGGTTACAATATGACGTTGCAGGAAATTAGCGGTGGAGGAAATTTCTTGGCTTTGCTCAGAGAAGTTGGTTGAATTTGTGGGAGAAGATGATGAATAAGTGCACGTCGCACTTGGAAGCTTTTTGATGCACGACTACAGATTGTTCCCTTGTGTTCAAACCTTAAACTAATTGAGGAAAGTACCAATTTCCTTCTTTTGACAATCAAATTCTTTCACAGCTATGAACAGAGAAGTCTCAGATACACTTTTTAATGACCTTTTTGCGGGTTCATGTCTGAAAATCTGATGAAGGTATTGAAATTATAATTCCTCTGAACAGTGAGAGGGCTCTCAATTATGTACAAGTATTTGTGTTCTTTTCCTAGTTTGGTTTGGCTTTTTTATCTACATATTCTTAGGTTGGTTTCTCCTAGAGATATGCTTGTTGATTGCATTGTTTTTATTTGATATGTAACAAATTATTAGAGATCCTTGTCGATTTGCGGCTTCACACATATTTTAAAATTTGATAACCTCACTTCCAATTGGAGATAACTTTGCTATGCTGTAAATAAATAGATGGAATGTGTGTTGGAAGGTCATGCAACTTTGATTCTCATCCTGGAACTTTACGGCATAATCAACTCATTATTGCGACTTTGAAGTAGACAGGCCCTCTGTATTGCAATGCTTAACTTCAGTCTATTTTTCAGGAAAGGCGCGCTCCTTAGTGGGATTTGCAAATGTTATGGAGAAGCCATAAAATGAAGAAAGATGAATTTCACTTAGGTAGCAGCATCGATAGTTGGTGCAGCACAACTTCCATCCGTGACAGGAGAGGAGAAACTATCTAGCCTCTCCAAGGTTACATAATCATCTTCTAGTTAAGGCTAACTTTCAGGAGAGGAGAACTATCTAACTTTCATGGATTTAACCACAATGAGGGAGCCGCCGCAATTCCGAGATTAGCAGTGTGGCAGCACTGGCTAAAGCAGCAGCACCAGAATATTTTATCTCAGCCACGATGCCTTCAATCATAGCAATCTTTGACGGGCACACTGACAAAAATCATTGTGTGCAGCAAACATTGCCTACAGGAGTAACTGAGAATGCAGCATTCACTGTACCAGTAGAGAGGGAGCGCCCTTTTGCTGAGACTCGAGAATTGCACTCACTTACAAAAGATTGGTAAGAAAAAGAGTGCACTTTCCCTCGAGGCCGCCATCAGTAATAGAACTGTGCATTCAGAAGCAATATCGGCATTGTTGCTGTCATGAGACTCACTCAATTCCAGGAAAACACTGGCCCTGCCACCAAAGTCGGTTGTGTGTCATATGCTACTCGCCGCCTGAGAAGAACTTTCATCAAGTAGTGTTGGCTCTTCCATGTGCATGGAAACTTTCGTGGAACCTAGTGATCATAAAAGAAAAGCTTTGCACAAGTCAAGCGTCAATTTGAGAAAACCTTCCATATTCTTCGCATGTACAAACTCCAAAAGGTTTCCAATCCGCCGTACTAGTTTCAACTGAGAAAGCAACTTGGGATCCATTTCTGGTGCCAATGGCAGAGCCACGCACAGCCCAACATCATTCACATCTGCACAGGACAGATCACCAAGGGAAAATCTGAAATGGTGGCCAACTGTCTTCGGTTGTAGAATCTCAAAATTTTTTGGCTGACTGTCTTTGGTTGTAGAATCTCAAAAATTTTAGTCAAGTTGAACTCTATGAGCATCAGGAGGAGCTTCTGCGTATACATTGGTATCGGGGTCCTCATCCTCAATCTAGGTTGGGCAAAGAGGGAGAAATTGCACCTAGGATATGGATTTCAAGCCTACCAGCTTATGCTCTAACTCTGGAGCTTTGATTAGGAAAACGAACATCGCATCAAACGGAATCTTGAGGGACGGAAATCTGGCATCACCATTCTTGTTGCCCTTATACAGAACATCCGCACTCAGCAGAAACCCATGAACAAATACGTCAGAGCTTTCATGAATCCAGTATGACTCCTCTGTGATGGACTCAACGCTTGCATTTTGAGTTGGCAATGCAGGTTCTAGGAATGCAATGATGTTGTGCTCTGGTTTTCTTTTTCAATCTTGAACTGCTCTTGGATTGTTTGTAGTTAGTGTGCTGAATTATGCTTCGTGTGAGTGTGAACCATTAAGTTCTGCCTGTCTAGTGTTTGGCGGTCATGTGCAACTTTGGTGTTTGATGAAATGAGCTCTATGCTTGAGACTGTGTGTGCTAGAATGTCACCTTTAAGAAGCACCTGAAGCAGAAGCTGAAGCGCAAGTTCTATTACGATGGCTTCCTCTCTCTCTGCACCTCCACTGGCAAGGTACCGTCACTTTCACTACTAATATCTACCACTGATGTCCAAGTCAACCTGATCGGCAATTTAGTTGCCTTTGATTGGGCTCTGATATGATTTGGTTTGGTTGGCTAATCTATGTCAAAACTGCAGTGGGTATCATTTTATTACCTTTAAGAAGCACCTGAAGCAGAAGCGGAAGGGCAAGTTCTATTACGATGGCTTCCTCTCTCTCCACACCTCCACTGGCAAGGTACCATCACTTTCACTACTAATATCTACCACTGATGTCCAAGTCAACCTGATCGGTAATTTAGTTGCCTTTGATTGGGCTCTGACATGATTCGGTTTGGTTGGCTAATCTATGTCAAAACTGCAGTGGGTATCATTTTATTACCTTTAAGAAGCACCTGAAGCAGAAGCTGAAGCGCAAGTTCTATTACGATGGCTTCCTTTCTCTCCACACCTCCACTGGCAAGGTACCGTCACTTTCACTACTAATATCTACCACTGATGTCCAAGTCAACCTGATCGGCAATTTAGTTGCCTTTGATTGGGCTTTGACATGATTCGGTTTGGTTGGCTAATCTATGTCAAAACTGCAGTGGGTATCATTTTATTACTGTTTTCCCCCAAATTTAGCTTGCTCAATCGAACTGAATGGCAGCAACTCAATGCTGCTTAGGATTTCATTTTTTCTATCGTCGCGGATTGTTCTAATCTGTGCTTTTGGTTGTAATACTTTCCGCGATTGAGCTTGATTATTCCATGCTGTGATAGATGGTAGGATATATGATAGGTAATGCCCTATGATGGCAGCGAGCAGCTGTTGGAATGCAGGATTTTGAAGAAGGATGAAGTGATTTGTTCCAGTGAGTCATTGACTTTCAATGCTTATTTGGTTGAAGTTGGAGAGCCTCAAGGAGGGCAAAAACCTCTAGATGATACTTGTATTCACAGCTTGATAATTGTTGGGCAATTGGATTTATAAGTTCCCTCTGCCTAGGGTATTGCTTGCTTGTCTTCTTCTTCATAGTTGTTTTGTTGGGTCAAATCATCAGTAGGTGCAATGTGAGGAATGTGAAGTTCGTGGGTTTAGTTTGTTAAAAGTCCAAATGGGGATATTTTACTTCTTGTTTGTCTCGGAAAAAAGAGTGTTGCTCATGTAGATATGTGCATAGACCCTCCTTTGTGATGCTTTGCTTGTTGTTCGTCTGGGAAATTAAATATTCGTTCTTTTGCTTGCTTAAAACAGCTACTTGGGTACGGTTCAATATATATTTGATTTATTTAGAACCTAGATGTAAACATTTGCTATTGATTACTATTGCTTTTGTTCAATGTGCAACTGGTCTTTTGAAACCCCATATTTTTTGAGTTTTTCCTTTTGTTGACCTCACTTTCAATCGATGCAGAGTTTTGGTTGAGTTTCTGGTGTGAGGTTCACTATAATCCCCTCTATGAAATACGAGGCGCGTTTTCCTTTTAGCTACTTAAATCCTTTGGCATGGAATCTACAGTTGTACTGCCTACATAACTTTTCATTTTCTGTAGGTGCTCCAATTACTGAAAAAGAAACAGTGGTTATTTTGGAAGAAGCTGGTCGCTCATGATGTTGCAACCTGCAGGAACTGCGAACCAAATATGTAGGGACCCAATTCCGTACTGTCCATAAACCTTACATATATAGATTCTGCATTCGAAATAGCACAGTTGCTTTAAAGTGCCTCCAAAGGACTCCTAATGAGCAGCCTTCCAGGACTGAAGTTGTAAAAGAACTGGAATTAATAGGAGCTACCAGTGCTAATGGAATACCACAGGATGCTTTTATTATGTCGTTCTCACTTCATGTGATGTAAGTCAAAGTCTGTTATTCCACACTTGTCCATTTTTCCCAGGAATAATCTTGGGTTTGGAATGTTCATTTTGATTGTACCCAACAGTTACTAGGAGTTGTCTTCTCTTGTAAGTTCTTTGGAATATCCATGACTTGTATATTAATACATGCACTACCTTGTGAATTGAGATGTTGTGATTGTACTTAGTTTTATGAGAGGAGCAGTTTTTCTAAGGCTAATCCTCGATTTTGTCAGCAATCTGAGGTTCACTAAAGAAGTCCATTGCTCTTCAAGAGTCCGAGCTCTTTAATTTTCTTGCATGCTTAGGCTTTGAATGTGAGCAAAAGCTCATTTAAACAAATTTATAAAAAAAAAAAATTAAGTTATTTACATCAAAGGACTTTCCAAATATATGTTTACCGAACAAAATTTTCCCAATGTTATTTCCCAAGTCACTTTAAAATTGCAAGTTACCAAACAGTCTTTGCACTACCCAAAAGCTTTCCTGAAATGCCAAACCAAACGCACCCTATATGAATGGGTACTTGAAATTGAGCTTTATGCAGGGCTTTTTGCTTGATTGTTGTTGCCCTGCTATGTGACCCGCCGTTTCATGTAAATCATCGATATAGTCATCATCATGGCTGAAGCGCTCTTGGAGATCCGGCCTCATGAAGTCAAGTTATTCTGTGAATATATATAGTGCTGTGTGTTTGGTTTCTTTTTATTTTGGAGCTATGTCAATTTGTGTTGCTTGATTCCTGTCTTACTAGGCAATAAGTGAAGGGGATGATATTTCTCTGTTCCACAATAATTTGCTTGAGAATTTGTGGTTCAACATCGTAAATGATGGTAAAAGAAACATCTTAAAGCATGGGCTTCAATGGTGTGTATGAATCAGTCATTAGTCGCTATGTTTTTCAAATTCCTTTCCTCGTGCTGTATTTGAATATTTGGTCAGGTTTTTTTCTTTTTGGCATGGCAGTTTCTTTGCCATGACATGTCAATTGGACTGAATTATTGCTGGGGTACGAACTGCTTAAGGTAGTCTGTCGCATTGTGGCAAAGATCGTCTTTGAATAAAATTTTGAATGCTTGCTGTAGTAGCCTAATATACATTGAGATAAAGGAAAACCATGATAGGCCACAGAAGCTATGTCCTGATACTTAGAAAGAATTGGAGTAGGCCTTTCATCCTAGCTTTTGTTTGATGCGGTTACCATGTAAGCACAGCAGGTAGCTCCACTTTTCCTGCTGTGCGGAGACGAGTTTTCGATACAGGTGAAGAGCACATTACTGCTGACATGATAGGTTTTGCTGCTATATGTTCCATAATCTTTCAGGCCAAGGAACTCGAGAAATTTTCTTTTAAATTTTCAGTTTGATAAAGAAAATGGTAAATGCATAGAAGAGAGGAAGACAAAAGCAGTCCTAATCAATCCAGTGGAATCACCATCATTGCTGCCAGATTATGGAGACCGGAAGCAAGATTCATCTTCCGAGACTACCGTCCCAAAGGATCTCTCACCTGCTGGAGTCGAAAATGTGTCGCCTTTTCTCAGGGTATGATGGCTAGAAAACATGTCACTTTATTGTCTTCCTGGATTGAGATAGCATGGTATCTAATACATGTCTTGGGGCTTTGACACAGCCTTGGCTGGGCTGCATGTTATTTATAGTGAATAGAAATCAAGTTGCTGCACGTCATCCATAAATTGATCAACGTTTTTATCAACTAAATGCAAGTGTATAGGATAGTTCTTTTCTTGTATTAACTATACATGAATCAATTTCTATGTCTGAGGAAGGACTGGAAGTCTTAGGATATGACTTCTGTTCTCGCTCTTATAATCCAGAAGGATTGTCTTTTGATGCCAGGATTCTGAAGGGTTGCACATGTCAGGGGTTTTAAGGAGTTAAAATCAACACTCAGCAAGATTTGAAGTTGAAAGAGGTTAGTTTTCTTCCCCTGGTTGATTTGAATTTGCGTCTACTTTCACCAGTAAGGACATTGGAAGGACGGAAGGACATTGGAAGGACGGTTTCCTTTCCACTACACAAGCCACCCTTGATTGCCCATTTTATGCAGATGAGGAGAGGAGATAGAAGAGGGGAAGAATTATTAAAAAGGAAGAAAAAAAAAACTTATAATAAGCATAGGTGTTGAGTTGGGAGAATTGCAAATTCAGTCATAAATTTATTGTATAAATAATCAAATAATGGAAAACATGTTCGCTCTCTTGGATTCTTGGTTCAATGCTACTCCGGACACATCGGTTCTTACGAATTTCTAGTGCTGCATGTATTGAAGATTATGTTTTGTTTACTGAGTAAAATGGCTCGAAGTTGTTATTGCCAAGTCAGAGTTGACCTGACTATCCCTAGGGACTACTTGCATTTGGTACTACTGCCACTGCTACGGCTATGCTAGTGTTGTGTCTTGAAGAGTTGGTTAGAGATAATTTAGGCCTGCTGACTGGGGTCTTCTCTACGATTTCTCTCGCGTTGTGCGAGTCATGGCATATCCCTTAGCCGATATTATTGTCGTGTCCTTTGTTGCGAACGTGCACTAGAGTTTGATTTTTTCATTGTTGGAATGTGTCAAAAGGAAGATTCTGACCTGTAAGATACTCCCCCGAAGATTAAGATTTCATTGCCAAAGGAAGTTTCTGACCTGTAAGATATTCCCCTGACGGTTAAGCTTTCATTACCAAATGTAGTGCTCTGGTTTTTCTTAAATCCTGAACTGCTCTTGGATTGTGTTCGTAATTTTGGGTGCTGAATCATGCTTCATGTGAGTGTGAACCATCTAAGTTTTGCCTGTCTAGTGTTTGGTGATCATGTGAAATTTTCGTGTTGGAAATGAGGAATGTGCTTGAAACTATGCGTGATTGGATTTATATAAATGGGTACTCTAAATTGAGCTTTATACAGAGCTTTTTGCTTGATTGTTGTTACCCTGCTATGTGACTTTTATGTGGATCGGTGTTATAGTTGTCATCATGGCTGAAGGGGTGTTGGAGATCTAGCCTCATGAACTCGAGTTTAACTTATAAGTATATATAGTGCTGTGCATTTGGTTCAATTTCATTTTGGAGCGACATTCAATTTGCGTTGCTTGTCTCCTGTTTTATTAGGCAAAAAGTGAAGGGTGAAACATCCTGAATTTTCAATCTTGTTTTCTATTAAATTAATCGGATATTTCATCGACGCGCTTATAGGGCTGTTCTTAGAGCTGATCACTCTCGAGATAACTAGACTATCCAGGGAAGCCATTAAGGAACTTTAAGGCAATAGACTTGAAAATTTAACTAAGACTCGGCTTCTCGACCGTGCTCATTTTTATAGGCCATTACGGCACAGTTAAAAATTGATTTGAGATCAGAGATAGGTCGGTTTGACTAAGATCTGTGGTCGATCGTGGGTGGCCCCCTAAATTGGAAAATTCTCATCGACCAGCACTAGTTTGATTTTACTATTGTTTTGGTACTTTGTGTCTTGAATCCTCGAGATTTTCACGACAACTGAGAGTTGTCAATGTGTCGAGTGGGTTTAGTGTGGTTTGAAGAAAATTGACCATGGGTCATTTGTCCTAAAAAGTTCTGAAAACTACCTAATAGCCTAAGTCACGCTAAAAATGCGTCGGAGTTAGATTAACTATCAATTTGGGTCCGATTTCAGAAATTGAAGATTCTGTCATGTCACAATAAATTTTAGGAATGTCGAATCAGTTTCAGAAGATATTTTTGCCAACCAAGACTTTTTGGGAAAAAGTCGGCTTAGGACATTTTTTGTTCAGATAAGGCTGAGGATTATTTTTGGTTGCAAAATTGAGAAGCAAGTGGATGGTAAGGGTGAGGAAAAAACCGAGATGACTAATGTTGGGTTGATTGAATTTATCGATATCAAAGGGGAATGAATTGAACAAGGAACCAAGCCAATTGAGAGGGATAACTTAGAATTTCGTAGCTCCCTCTCCCCTTAGCCAAAATGGACCATTCCAAGAGTTGTATGGGGTGCTTTGGTGGCTCATTTGCAGCCATGGAGTTTTGGTTTGGTGGACAAGCAAGGGGGGACAAATTGGTGGAAGAAATGGTCAAGTGGACCCCCTTGGTCCCCTCATCTCTATCTTCTTGGTCTCTCTCCCTTGGCTGGCCAAACCACCCCATTCCCCCTCCATTCTCGATGCTAGCAACCAGCAGAAGAAGAAGCTGCAATCATCGCACGCCAAGCCGTCGCCGGAGACCGTCGCTTGTGCTCACTTGAGATGCCGCCCGCGACTCTGCCTCCTCCACGCCGTCCAGCCTCCACTGTTCCAGTTTCTATTCGTGTATTTGAGGGACTGACCAGCCACCGTAAGCGGTTGAGGAAGCTCCCTGATGCCGCCATTCAGTCGCAGAACCACCACTTGCATTTCCCCAAGCCTTGCCGCCATTTCAACCTTGTTTTCCTTCTGTTTTGCAGCCCTTTCCAGTGAGCAGAAAAGTGGGTTTCATAGCCATTTCCAAGCCCATTTTGAGGTGGTTATAGGCCTCGGATCTTAGGCTCCTTTTGGAGAAAAACGTCCCCTACGACGTTCCCGACGTTTTAATTTGAGCGGATTGTTAAACAGGTGAGTTTAACTCACTAATCATTGCTTAGTAGACTAATGATGCTTAAGAGTTGATTAATTTAAATTAAGTGTGATTAAGTGGTTAGATTAGATTAGATTAGTGAATATTAATTAATTTCAATGCATGTTAGACAAATGGTTAATGTAATTAACGTGGACATAGGTCCTAGTATTTATTGAACGACTCTTGGGATTTTTCCCGGCTTGTCTCGGTCTCCAATTAGGCATTACGGGCCTAAATTGGATTTATTAGTATTTATTAATTAATTTTCGAAAATTAGGCTGGGATAGTGGACAACCAAAATTTTATGCTGATTTTCGTTGTGCAGTCCATTTATTTATCTAAGTTCTAATTCGTGCTGAATTAATTTAATTGTGGACTTTTAGGATTTATTCCTAAATTGATTGATTTTGGGCAAATTGAGTGTGAATTGCAGTTGTGGGTAATTTTTTTAAAAATGGGATGAATCATCATGAAAGGCACGTGGCTCGATGAATAGTACATCATCTTAGGAAATGCACATGATTTGGTGATTTAGTATGTTGCCTCGGAGAATGCACATGACTCGGTGATTAGTACGTCGCATTGGAGAATGCACGAGGCTTGGTGATTAGATATGTCGCCTTGGAAAATGCACGTGGCTCGATGACTAAATGTGAGTACTATAATACGTGGCTTGGAAACTAGGAGAGTCATCTTGAAGAATGCACGTAGGCCCAACGGCTAGATGTTACATCGTGGGAAAATGTACAATATCAATTAAGTGACGGGAGAACGGTTGAGTTGACATGTAATTGATTAGGTCAATTGATCAATATTTTGATTTGGTATGAATTGATTGATTGATGTGATATGAGGTATCTGTGAATAATCTTAATTTGCAAGATGGAACTAAGGTCAAGGTAAGTCTTTTGACTCGTGTTGTACATAGACAGCCCTAAGGTGTATTGGTTTCTTAATCGAGTCTTAAAAAGGTAGAACTCGCTGAGACGTAGTCTCATTGGTTATTGAATAACCAATTTCAGGCCCGTAGATGGTAGCACCTTCACCTCCCCCTCCTCCATAACAGTTTGGTATTCCCGAGAGTATTTCGGAGGAAGCTACCCATTTCCACATTCACCCCGACCCATAAGAATTGGAGTATGTTTTGATAAAGTCTATCGTTTGGGTTGACGTGGGTAAGGATGACCTGATGCCCCACGAGTACCAATCATAGTATCGTTATTACTTTGATGGGCGAAGAGAGGGTCCCATACCGGAAGAGGATGTGCCACAATATGTTTTAGAGGAAGCCTTTGGTGAGGGGACTGTAGATCCCAAGGATGGAGCAGTAGATGATGCTAGGGATCCCGTGCTTGGGAGTGACCCAGCTTCTCCAGTGTACACAATTGAGGATGCTAACTGGAGTGAAAAGGAAGGAGAAATAATCGAGCAAGAGGAGGGACCGGAGGAGGATCAAGAGTGGGAGGAGCTTGAGGAGGAAGAGCTTGAAGAAAATGAATTCGATGAAGAAGAGTTGGAGGAGGAGTAGGATGATGATCCTGAGTACGACCCGGATGAGGACTGAGATCCCCTCTTGTTTTGTAAACCTTGTGTTTATGTGGATAGGTGTTAGATCAGACCTTTGTGAATACTATTGTAAAGTATACTATGACGTATATTGTGGTTGTGAATTTCAGTATGAAAATTATGGCCCTACTTTTCTATCCCAATGTTTTATTGTTTGGG
This sequence comes from Eucalyptus victrix, assembly GCA_016097545.1. Lineage (NCBI taxonomy): Eukaryota > Viridiplantae > Streptophyta > Magnoliopsida > Myrtales > Myrtaceae > Eucalyptus > Eucalyptus victrix. The sequence continues at coordinate 45,047,007 of CM027842.1, read as the reverse complement.
GATTTATAATTGCTTCTGCATATGCATATTAAAATGAAAGGGTCGGCGGTACGTCCGGGGATATCGCTCTTAGATCGATCGAGCTGAAGGATGGACACGTGACTAAGGATCGGGGCGTGACAAAGAGGATGATAATTCTCTGTTCGACAATATTTTCTTGAGAATATGTGGTTCAACATCATATAAAATGGTAAAAGAAATATCTTAAGGCATAAGCTTCAATTGTGTGTATGAAGTAGTCACTGATCGCCCTGTTTTCAAATTCTTTTCCTTGTGTTGTTTTTGAATATTTGGTCAGGGTTTTGAAGTATGCTGCTCAAGTCCGAGGAACATCATGTTCACGTACTTCTTAAAGCTACTACCATACTTGTGAGGGGGGACATGCCCGTAGTACTTGAATCAGCTGAATGATTGGAAAATTTTCTTTGCCATGTCAATTGGACTGTATTATTACTGGGGTATGAACTACTTAAGGTAGAGTCAATTGCATTGCAGCCAGGATCATCTTTGAATAAGATTTTGAATGCCTACCATAGTAGCCTAATATACATTGAAATAATGGAAAACCATGATGGGCCTAAGAAGCTATGTCTTGATACTTCGAAAGAATTGGAGTAGGCCTTTCATCCTATCTTCTGCTTGATGCAGTTACCATGTAAGCACAACAGGTAGCTCCACCCATCCTGCCGTGCAGAGACAAGTTTTCGACAAAGAGGACATTACTACTGACATGGTAGGTTTTGCTGCTATATGTTCCATGATCTTCTAGGTCAAGTAACTCGAAAAATTCTCTTCTAAATTTTCTATTTGATAAAGAAAGTGGTAAATACATAGGGGAGAGGAAGATAAAAGCAGTCCTCACCTGTGCAATGGAATCACCATAATTGTCGCCAGATTATGGAGAAAGGAAGCAAGATTCATCTTCTGAGACTACCGTCCCAAAGTATGTCTCACCTGCTAGAGTAAAAAATGCATCGCCTTTTCTCATGGTGTGATGATCGGAAAACATCAAGATGTCCCTTCATTTACTTTATAAATTGAGATGGCATAGTATCTAATACATGTATTGGGGGCTTTGACCCAGCCTTGGCTAGGTTGCATATTATCTATATGTGAATGGAATTCAAGTCGCTGCATGTTATCTATAAATTGATCAGCCTTTTTATCGACTAAATGCGAATGTGAACCTTTTTATCAACTAAATGTGAGTGTATAGGGTAGCTTTTTTCTCATATTAACTATATGCGAATCCATTTCTCTGTCTCTTGAAAGATTGAAAGTTATAGGATATGATTTTTGCCCTCACTCTTATAATCCATAAGGATTGTCTTTTGATGCCCAGGATCTTGAGGGCTGGGAAGTGGCAGAAGATTTCAAGGATTAACAATTAGCGTGGTGATTCGAAGTTGAAAGAGGCTATAGTTTTCTTCCATGGTTGATTTGAACTTAGGTAAACTTTCTCCAATAAGATCATCAGGAGGATGATTTCCCTTCCACTACACAAGCCACCCCCGATTGCCCATTTTATGTAGATGAGGAGAGTAGACAGAAGAAGGGAATAATTATTAAAAGAAAGAAAAAACTTATAATAAGCATAGGTGTTGAATTGGGAGAATAGCAAATTTAGTCGTAAATTTATTGTATGAATTCAAATTCGGTCTTAGACAATCCGATTGTAGTCCTAAATCTTTGAGTGAAAATATGGAAAAATTATCAAAAAAGTTTTACATCTATTGCAATTGTGTCAATTCGGTCATAAATAGAAAAAATACATACAAAGGAAAAATAAAAGAATAAATATATTGAAAAAATATTAAAATATCGTTAAAGATTGTCCATGTCAATGTCGGTGGCGCTACATAGGACGGTCAACATTCATGTGGTTGTTGGCTGATCGAAATTGGCCGGATGGCTTGAATTGACATAAATGCAAAATATTTATAATTCATTAGGCAAAAGAAAAAGATTAGAGCTGAAATGACATAATCGCAATGGATTTAGAACTTTTTTGGTAATTCTCTTGTGAAAATACGATAAAGTCTTTATGGTAACTTCGCATAAAAGTTTTTACATGGCAGTCCACTCATTATTAGCTGTCTTACGTGTAATGATGATGGCATGATTGGATTGCTACATCAGATTTTCTTTTCTTTCCTTCTTTTCCATAGCTCCCAAGGTCGTGCCTCTGCCATCCATAGTTAATGGCATTCTTCACCGCAGGACTGTGTAGCATCTTCAATAATAGAAAAGCAAGATCTAAGCAGCGATCCAAGTCTAGGCTTGCCGGCAAGGCACCAAACCTCTAAACATAGAGGCTCGGCAGATGGCCGTCAAGTTTGTTGAGATTTGGATGGCCACATGCTCGACGGCCATGGATGAGCTTGACCACTTCTCTTCCATGGCCATTGAGCTTGTCCAGATCTCGACTGCCACAAGCTCAAGAATCGCTAAGGATTAGCGGGGAGAGAACATAGGGAGACAAGGATTTTGGGGATGAGGCAAGGCGTGAGAAAATTACCAAAAAAATCTTAAAACTATACAATTTAATCATAAACTTATTTTTTGACTAATTGAGTTTTATTTTTTTTGCAATTATGTCAGCTTAGTCCATTCGACCAAAATTGGTCGGCCAAAGACTCGGCGACAATTTTTTTTAATAATATTTTATCTTTTTTTCCTTTTTTTTTCCTCCTCCTTGCTTCTTCTTTTGGCTTCGGCGACTGGCCAAAGGGGAGTGCTAGCTGGTCGTTAGGATGAGGCGGCCAAGTGAGCTCGCCTTAGCAAGGGCAAGCTTGCCTAGTCACTAGCGGGCAAGCCCTCACTAGATTTAGCTAGGGCTCACCTTGCGGTCACTATGCGAGGATGAGCTCATCCAGCCAAGGCAGGGGCTTGCCTGGTTGCCTTAGTCTGGCAATTGGCCAGCCCTCCCCTCTGGCCAGTCGATAGCCATGTCAATAGAAAGAAAGAAAGAAAGAAAAGATAATAAAAAATTCATAAAATAAAATATTATTAAAAAATTCAAAAAATAAAACATTATTGAAAAAATTTCATCAACCGGTTGGTAGCCATGTTAGTGCCGGCCAGGTCAATATTGATCGGGTGGATCGAACCGGTACAATTGTTAAAGATTCAAGACTCAATTGGCAAAAAAAATAAGTTCGGATTGAATTGACACAATTATAATAAATTTAAGACTTTTCTAGTAATTTTCTCGACAATGTGCTATTGATTGTGTGCAAGTGTCGATGATGACGGAGGGCCGTTCATCCTAGATAAGGTGAATGGCCATGAGTAGGTCGTTGACTCCAGATTTAGAGGTGCCAAATCTAGTTGAGCTCAACGCCACGCTTCAAGTTGAGTGGCCATGGAGCTCGATGGCCATGGAGACCGACTGTCAAGCCTCAACATTTGGAGGTGCTAGATCTAGATGGGCTGTGACTATTGCTAGAGGTCAACTTGAGAGAGAGCGGGACTAGGCAAGGGCAATGGCTTGTGGAGTTGAGCACCAATGGGGTCATTTCGAATGAATTTGTCCACGTCGGATCACTAGTCATGGCACATAAGATGGTCAGTGATGATTGGACCGCCATGTCAAATATTTCATGCCAAATTTGATCGGAGGACTTGATTGCATTTTCATTAAAAGGTTTAAAATAATATTAGTTTAATTAAAGTATTTTGGATTGAATTTGTACAATAGGTTTATAATTGAATTTGCATATCTCGTGTTGAGTGACAATGTTTCCATGCCAAAGAACAGTAACATTTAGAACATAAAAATTTTAGACGGTCAAAAAGCTAGCCCTATTTTGGGAGAGCTTTATTTATGAGAAACATGGTTCTTTTGGTTGCGTTGAACAGATATGTACATATACTATAGTACTAAAGCATAAAGTACCCTATGATTCCTCCATTTGGATGTAATGGTTATAAAATCTCATTAGAGGCTAAGAGCAAAAATTGGTTTGTTAGAAGGGAATTTAACAATGACCATATGCATGGCTGTCATGCAACTCTTACCTGTAAAGAGTTGGTGATGTTCGTTTCTCTTCAATCTCGTTTTTCTTTCTGCCTCTCCCCTTCTTTTGAGCTTTCAAAGAAGATAATAGCAACTTTGCATTCTTCACTCCATCACATTCAAAGTACGTTGTGATATCATATTGAGACAGAGAAATTACCTGTTGGAGTCAACACCTAATGCAACCCACAATTTTTGACAAATTTAAGTCGGCAAAGAAAGAGAAGAAATGTCCAAGATGGTCTTCAAGCATTGATTAGCTCTGTTGTCAAATTTGCTGAAGAAAGAAGAAAATAACAAGCAAGAGGAAGTCAACAATTGTGGCTTTACAAAAGATGTAGAACGTGTGCAGCTAGCAAGAGAAATGCCAGCTGTATATGTCTCGGGCCGTGGCCATCATCTTTGAAAGAAAGGACTGAACGTAAACAACGAGGAAAGTTTGCCAAAGATAAGTCAATTTTGGTGGCTGAAGAAGACCATTGTTTCTGAACCGTGGCGGTTGAATCCCTCTATAACAGGGCTATGAATCATTCTTGAAAGAGCGTGTGGGGTTAACCCCCACCGTGTGGGGTTTAGACCTCCACCGTGCATAGAGAAAAAGAAAGAAAAGTAGAGATGCTTAACAGCCTCAAGTCACACCGTTGGCCGAAGGAGCCTCAAGGCAAACACAACCTCAGGAGCCTCAGGCCACAGAGGGCCTAACAGCCTCAGGCCGTAGAGGGCCTCATGCCACCATAACAAAGGTGAGCTTTTGGGAAAGCCACACGTGCGAGCTTTAGGGAAGCCTCCAGCAGTGAGGGCTTCGGAATAGGAATTCACCAAGTATAGAGGTCAACTTCAAAGAGACAGCCAATGCAGCCTAATAAAAGAGAGAGTAGCTCTATGTGAGCAAGTTATCCCTCCGTGATAAGAATGGATGATACAATAGCTGAGTGTGTGTTTGCATAAGCTAATTTATTCTGAGGGTGAGTGTTAGTTATTTTGTAATAGTTATGTGAGATTATTTTGAGTGTTATGCTTGTATCACAGTTTAGTATAACAAGAGTGTCGGAATTGTCTATTACCATTCTCTTGTATTACCACAACAATGCTTCTGCATACCCGACAAGTGGTATTAGAGCAAAAAGTTGCACATTCTATGGTATGACCATGTCTAGCAAAACTAGCAAAATCCCCTCCTGGCTCTCATGGTTCTTACACATCTTTTCTTAAACAAAAGTTTCTTCAAAAAGGATTGGCAGCGTGTCCCCAAAACTTGGTCGATATGGGAAAATCCTATAAATGGAAAGAAAAAAAAAGAAGTATGGACTCTATATTACATGCCACGGTCAATCATATCAACATTTCTATTATTACAAATAACCATCAATATCACCAGTGCATAAATACATACAATCGATTGGCATATACTTGACAGTTCCGTAAATGATGTTGGTACAACACTAACAAAAAAAATGTCAGTACCCATAAAATCAAAACACTGTTAATAGTCTATCAAGAGTTTATGATGCTAAAACAGTTGCCAGCAAGCACAACTGGAGTATCTATTAAGTACATTGATTTTCTGGTAATATGAAAACCTTGGACAAGAATTCAAACATCCACCAAAATGCAATATGCTTATTTAAATTTTGCCCATCAAGTAAAAGAGTGCGTCTAGATGTGCATTAGTAATTTAATGGGAAAAGTAACAAAAAAAGTCATAAACTTTTTGTATTAATACTAATACAGTTCTAAACTTTTTTTTATTGAACCAATTTAGTTCTAAAATTTTTCACATTGGTACCAATTCAGTCCATCCGGCTAATTTAAGCTGAAAATTGCTAACGTGGCAGCCGGTGGCGTTACATTGATAAATTTTATAATTTTTTTTTCCTTTTTTTTCCTTTTTCCTATTTCCTTATCCCTTGGCCAGCGAGGTTGCTGGCCAACCACTGTCGGCCAGAGGCTGGTAGGGGCGAGGGGCCCCGCGCCCTCATTGGCCACTAGGGAGATCTGTTGCGCCCTCGCCAACCACAGGTAAGGGTGTCAGACCCTACCTAGATCCAAACGAGGGTCGAAAACCTTGCTCATTGGCCGGTGAGGGCCTCTATGCCCTTGTTGGCCACAGGTGAGGACGCGGTGGCCCTCGCTCGTGACTGATGAGGGCGCAGCAATCCTTGCCCAGATTCAGGCGAGGGCCATAGTGGCCTCGTCTGTGGCGTTGCGGCTCTTGCCCGCCATGAGCATGGTTCTTCGCGCCCTCGCCTGTGGCTCACGAGGACGCGACGACCCTCGTCGAGGACACGAAGGCCCTCACCCTTGGCCAACGAGGGCCGCCGTGCCCTCTCCTATCTCGCTTGGATTTGGGCAGGGGCTAGGCCGGCGAGGGCATGGCGTCCCTCGCCTAACCAGCCTATGGTCGGCGAGGGCTCAGCATCCCTCGCCCCGATTGGCGATGGTCGGCCGGCGACCTCACCGGTGAAGGGGTGAGGAGAAAGGAAAAATGAACAAAGGAAAAAAGGAAAAAATAATTTTAAAAAGCTGAAAAAATATAAAAAAAATTATAAAATTTGTTTACATTGTGTCACATAAGACCACCGGCTACCACGTCAATAATTTCCGACTTAAATTAGCCGAATAGACTGAATTGATATCAATATGAAAATGTTTAAAACTAAATTGGTTCAATAAAAAAGTTTAGGACTAAATTAATACTATAAAAAAGGTTTGAGATTTTTTTGGTACTTTTTCCGTAATTTAATTATAAACTCAAAAAGGAGAGCTGAGGGCCAAATCTTCAAAGCCAAACTTAGAAAGGGACAATTTTTGTTCCCAAGATCTGACAAGAGACAACCTTTTATTGAAGCAGATGAGCTTGGCTAGTCATGCGAGACCATGACGACACGTGAAATGTTGCTAATTCTACTTTTTCCTTCTTATTCCTCATAGTTAGTGCAGCGTGAACATTTTTTAGGAAATGCCACATGAATGACGGTGGCCTTTTCCGATTTCGACAGAGTATTCCTTCGGACGCTTTTATGAAATTGCAAGCAGTTGAATACTATCACTATCAAATAAAGGCATTCTGAAGGAAAAAACAAGGCGTACATCATGCACCGTGGAGTGTCAACCCTGAACACTTTCATGTTTTTTTTTTTTTTTTGGTCTGTCCTATTGTGGAGTGTCAACCCTGAACACTTTCATGTTTTTATTTTTTGGTCTGTCCTAGTTTATGCTTACTCTAACACTCACTCTTAAACTTTTGCTCTGCCTCCTTGCAAGACGTAAAAGTCGAAACCCACTCCTAAAATTAAATCGTCCCATCCCAATCCTCTGAGAATGTGAGGATTCGAACTCTCCACCCTCATTTCATATTGGAAGGTTGGTTACTGGGGAACACTTTCATGATAGCTCCTTGAGTTTGGAGATCTCTTTTTTTGGGTCATAAAGTGAAATATTTCATTAAGCAGAAAAGCTCATTAGGCCCGATAAATGGGCTTGGGTACATAAAAGCTTCCAAAGGAGTTGGGGAGGGGACAAAACCCAATTCATAGGCAAAGACTATCTCCCGTGGGCCTTAGCAACTCAAATCCGTAGCTGAATTGGCCTCTTTAACGCAATGGCTGACTTGAATATATGAAAAGGACAATAATAAATCTTTGCACTTCGGGATAATAGCATGCGCTTCCCCGTCAACCCCGCCTGAACTTTCCAAAGCTTTGACTAAGTCTAATATGTGAGACGCAAGTGCAAGGGCTTCTTTTTATTTGAGGATACAGATAAGAGTTAGGGCTTCTAAAAGAGGGCAAGAGCCTCAACCCCGAACGCAGAAGACGCTGCTACTGCTCGCACCACTCCGTCCACCAACCTCCCAGTGGAATCACAACAGACGCAAGCAATCAAGCCTCCAGTAGCTCCAGGTTCGTAGGCACCGTCTATGTTTATCTTTAGTGTTCCAGACTACGGTGGGTTCCAAAATCGTGACGATCCGTCGATGGTCTTACTAGATTCGCTCGATTTTGGGTTCCCTCTGTTGAAACTCTTCAACCCAGCTAAAGCAGACTCCACAAGGTTACTTGGTTCTGGTTTTTTTATTACTGAAGATGGCCTGGTCTGTCGACTTCCAAATATTCCACAGTACTGTAGCAATCGTCTGATTGGAGACTTGGCTTCTTGTACTTACTCCATCCTGATCTTGAGCTTTAGTTCTCATCTCTGCTATTCCCCCATTCACCAGTGTAAGATTTTTAGTGACCGGTGATACGTCAAGTTTATAATTGGTTCCTTAAATCTAGCATGCACAAAACAAAACTCCATTTTTGGCTAACGGAATTTTAGAAACGTGTAAGATTTCAAACTACAACTATCCCATCACATGAATGGCTCTGGTTAATTTTTTGATCCATTCTAGAGAGAGTGGCGGTTATTTTTGCAGAAGTGACATTAAGAAGAAACAATTTATAATGTGAAATTCCAAGAATAGTGGAACTTTTCTTTTTAAAAAAGAATGCTCTGCATTGTGTTATGTCAAATGAGAACATGTTCACATTCTCTCCTTGAGATTTAAAACTCCTAGGGAATAATTTATCTTCTCAAGATTTGAGAAGAACGAGCCTTTTTTTTTTTTTTTAAATGAAAGCCTTGCACTGTGCTATGTTAACAATTCTCCCCAGGAGATTTAATCCTTAAGGTGTTAAAACGCCCCTCGAGATTTAATACTCCTATGTTCATGTGCGTTGTCAAAGTTGACGGGCTGGAGCAATGCTACAATGAATCGATCTTATTAAACAATCGTAGCACACTGACCCACGACTCTCTGCATATTTAGCTAATCTTGGCTACTAGTTTGTTAGTCAGGCTTCTAAACATTTTCCATCTCTGGCTGACACTGCTTGTGCTGATATCCTGTTTGGTATTTCTTGAAGATCAAATCGAGTGAAATCAATGGAGGGGCTATCTGTAAAAATGGTGGAATAGCAGGGAGCACTTCTTTTACTCACACTGCAACAGAAGGTCAGGGAATGGCTAAATCATCAGGATATGAATATGAAGTATTCTTGAGCTTCAAAGGAAAAGATACTCGATTAGGTTTTACCAGTTTCCTTTACACTAGTATGATAGCTGCGGGAATCCGCGTCTATAAGGATGACAAAGAGCTCCGCAAGGGGGAAAAATTTGGCCCGAAACTTCTTCAAGCAATTAATCAATCGAAGATCTCAATACCTATACTTTCAAAAGGTTATGCCTCTAGGGTATGGTGTCTCAAGGAGTTAGTTCAGATGGTCAAGTGCCAAAAAACTAGGGGACAAAAGATTATGCCAATTTTTTATAATGTGGCGCCCGCAGAGGTTCGACACCAAATTGGGGGTTATGGGGAGGCCTTTCTTTCACACGAAAACAAGAAGCGATATGATGAAGAGACTATGTGTGAGTGGAAGGCTGCTCTCACCGCAGTTGGGGAACTACATGGATGGGACTTGCAAAGCATGCCCAATAGGTGACTGCCTCTATCATTCCTTTGATGTTCCTTGTACCATTAAAACTTGATGTGTAATTGATTTCTTTTCTAGATTTGTGTTAGCCTTGTTGAAATTGAATCTTATGCTATTGAAATTATACCACAGAAATCACACGAAATAATGGTACAATCCCAATTTTGTCCTTTTTCATTCCAAACGACCTTTTTTCAGTTTAGGTCATTCATTAACCATATGATTCATTTAGAACCATTCACTTGATTCTTGTCAAAACATAGTTTGGTTCAACACAATTTTCTAACTCATTGCCATTTGACCTCCTACAAACATTAGGGAAGAAGGTGAGATCTCACAAACAGTTACCCGGGAGGTTTTGAAGGAGTTGAAAGAGGCTTATTTGGTGGTATCGAAGAACTTGGTCAGTGTGGACCACCATGTGGATAAAATCATGGAAAGGATAGGTGCTCACACAAGTGAAACGCGGATCGTAGGAATTCATGGGATGGGTGGCGTTGGAAAGACAACAATTGCCAAAATCATCTACAATGAGCTTTGCAACAAGTTCAACAATTGTTGCTTCCTTGACAACGTCCATGAAACGTCAAAGCTCATGAACATTAAGTACTTGCAGCATCAGCTCATCGTTGGCATCCTTCACATAAAATGGATGGATATACAAAACATTGACGAAGGGATTAAGACTATTGAAGGCAGGTTGTCTAATAAAACAGTCCTCCTCCTTCTCGATGATGTGGAAGAAAAGGATCAAATGGATGCACTTGTAGGTAAGCGTGATTGGTTTGGTGAAGGGAGCAAACTTATTATTACTACAAGAAAGAAAGATGTTCTCGATGTTCCGGAAGTGGACTGGAGTTATGAGCTTACTGGCATGGATTCCAATCAATCTCTTCAACTTTTTAGCAAACATGCCTTCAGAAGAGATTCTCCTCTAGGCGAGTATATCGACCATACGAAAAGCGCAATACGCATTGCTGGAGGTCTTCCATTAGCCCTTGAGGTCATAGGTTCACTTTTATCCAGCAAGAATAAGGAAACATGGGAAGTGACATTGAAAAAGCTAGAAAGTTTTCCTGATGATACAATTCAGACTAAGCTGAAAATAAGTTATGATGCATTAAATAATCGAGAACAGCTTATATTCCTTGATATAGCTTGTCATTTCATTGGATGTCACAAAGACATTGTGATTAATTTTTGGGATGCATATGAACCTTTTTCGGGTGCAGCCTTGGAAGTTTTGCAGAACATGTCTTTGATAAAGATTGGAAAACATAATAAATTGTGGATGCATGGCCTACTGAAAGACCTCGGAAGAGAAATAGTTCGTCAAGAAAGTAATTTGAAAATTGAGAAGCAACGTTGTGTGTGGAATCCCAAGGTAGGATTGGATTTGCTGAGGAGACATGAGGTAATATGTCTTGGTGCAATAAATCTGCAAGTTACTTATGAACATTTTCTTTTAAAGAAAAGGCAGTTACTTTTTATGTTCTCTAGCACCATTGTGATCTACTCAACCAACATTTTTGTTGTTTTAAGATTAAAGGAATGATAGTGCTCAACTCAAGCCCTTAATATAGTGAACTTGAATAGATGTGTTTCCTTTCAACTTTTTTGTTTTAAAATATTTCCTTTGGGCAGGAAAAAAAGGAAGTTGAAGCTCTTCATCTCAAGTTTGACGATCACGACTGTTTTACCTATAAGGACTTTAAGAGCCTACCAAATCTAAAATTCCTTGAAGTTGACGACTTGAAGGGAAAATTTGGTGCAAAACAGATACTTCTTTGGCACAAATGGCCATTAAATGTTCTTCCAACTAATATTTTCCAGAAGAATTCAAATCTCCTTCCACAATTACGATGGCTTTCTTGGCATAATATTCGCCCAATATTTGACATTGCAAATTTCTCCATGGAGAATGTGATTATTCTTGATCTATCTTGGAGTGAAATTACGCATGATTGGAAGGGTGGAGTCACATGAAGGTATGTTATATGCTAGACAACACTTACTCTTCCGTCTTATTATATTCAAAAATAAACTTTACATGATTTTTCTTTTATAGGTGATTAAGAATTTGAAAGTTCTAGATCTGGCCCATTGCCAATGCTTGAAGAGAACCCCCAATTTCTCTGCTCATTCAAATTTAGAACGTTTGATCCTATCAGGCTGTAAATCATTAATTGAAATTGATAGATCAATGTGTTGGTTGAAACGCTTAGTTTTTTTAGATGCAAGCGATTGTCTGAATCTTCAGAGGCTGCCAGATGAGCTGGGTGGAGATCTTGCAAACCTCAAATACCTTTCTCTAAAAAACTGCGAGAGTTTGAAGTGGCTTCCGAAGACAATCGGGAATTTGGAATCGCTAATTAAGTTGGACATAAGTTATACAAGCATCAAAGAACTACCTGATTCTATCGGAAAGTTGAAAAATTTGAATGTAGTGAAGATGCAGCATAGCGAGCTAAGCAAAATACACGATGCCTTTTGGACGATGGAGAAGCTCGAAAAAATAGAAACTGACAGGAGTTATTTTCCTATCGACCGTTTCCAAGTGGAAATTGGCAATTGCATCTATGGGAATAAATCCCTAAGGATATTGAGATTGGGAGGGATGAGAATATACGCCTTACCGAGGCTTCCTGAAAGTCTTATCGAATTAAAACTGTGGGAGTTGAGCATGGACATGTTTCCGGATCTCTCAAATCTCACTAACTTGAAGGTACTGTATCTGGGCTTTGGCCCACCTAATTATGATGGGAATCGGCTCTTGGAAGAACCGATACCATGGTGGATTGGGAACTTAAGCAAATTGGAGTCTCTGGAACTGCAATTTTTTAGGGGGACCGACTCACCAACATACCTTCGCCTCCCTCCTCATCCGCGTAGCCTCCCGAAGCTTCCCTCCAGTTTATCCTCCTTACGTGTGGAAGGTTGCAACTCACTTTGCTCGATTGATCTATCGAATTTGAGGAAACTATCATTTCTCCGGATTTCGCACTCTGCAGTTGCAGAGATTAAAGGCATTGGTCGTTTGGAGAACCTACGAGATTTGGACCTTGTTTATCTCAGACAGTTGACAATGCTACCTGATCTAAGCAAATTAAACAAACTAAGGCGTATTCGAGTATGGGAGTGTGGCAATCTGGTTTGATCGACATAGGTTGCTGCTTTTTGGCTTTAAACAGATGCAGATCCTACCTGATCTAAGCAATTCGAACGGACTAACAATTCTTCAAGTAGAAAATTGTGGTAATTTGGTTGAGATTCAAGGCAAACTACCCCAATCTTTGGTAGAATGGAAGATTGAATCCTGTGAATCTTTACAAAAGTTGGCTGATCTATCAACCTTGAAGGGACTGCGAAAGGTTGTAATAAGATGTTGCGGGAAATTGGACGTGGAGGAAATTTCTCAGCTTTGCTCGGAGAAGTCGGTCGAATTTGTTGGAGAAGACGATTATAACTGCACATTCAACTGTAATTCTTTCTTATGACAATGCTCCCTCGTGTCCAAACCCTAAACAAATTGAGGTAAGTACCAATGTTTTCCTTTCTTGGCAATCAAATTCTTTCACAGATATGAACAGAGAAGTTTCGCATGCACTTTTTAATAACCTTTTTGCAGCTTCATGTCTGAAAATCTGATGAAGGCATTGAAATTATAATACCTCCGAACAGGCAGAGGGCTCTTAATTATGTACGAGTATTTGTGTTCTTTTCCTATTTTGGTTTGGCTTTTTTAGCTACATTTTCTTTGGATGGTTTCTCCTAGAGGTATGTATGTCAATTGCATCGTTTTTATTTGATATGTAACAAATTATTATAGATCATTGTCAATTTGCTGCTTCACACATATTTCGAAAGTGATAACCTCACTTCACATTGGAGATAACTTCGCTATGCTGTAAACAGATAGATGGAATGTGTTGAAAGGTCATACAACTATGGTTCTCATCCTGGAACTTTACAGCATAATCAACTCATTATTGCGACTTTGAAGTAGACAGACCTTCTGTATTGCGTTGCTTAAGTTCAGTTTATTTTTCAGGAAAGATGTGCTTTTTAGTGGGATTTGCAAATGTTATGGAGAAGTCATAAAATGAAGAAAGATGAATTTCACTCAGACAGCGGCATCAATAGTTGGTGCAGCACAACTTCCGTCCGTGACTGGAGAGGAGAAACTATCTAGCCTCTCCAAGGTGAAATAAATCATCTTCTAGTTAAGGCTACCTTTCAGGAGAGGAAAACTATCCAACTTTCGTGGATTTAACCACAATGAGGGAGCCACCGCAACTCCGAGATTACCAGTGTGGCAGCACTGGCTAAAGCAGCAGCACCAGAATATTTTATCTCGGCAATGATGCCTTCAATCATAGCAATATTTGATGGGCACACTGACAAAAATCATTCTGAGCAGAAAACATCGCCTACAGGAGTAACTGAGAGAAGGTAGCATTCACTGTACTGATAGAGAATGAGCACCCTTTTGCCAAGAGTCGAGAATTGCACTCACCCACAAAAGATTGGTAAGAAAAAGAGAGCACCTTTCCTCAGGGCCACGTTCAGTAATAGTAGTGTGCATTCAGAAGCAATATCTGCATTGTTTCTGTTATGAGACTCACTCAGTTCCGGGAAAACAATGGCTCTGCCACCAAAGTTGGTTATGTGTCATATGCTACTTGCTGCCTCAGAAGAACTCTCATCAAGTAGTGTCGACTCTTCCATGTAAGTGGAACCTTTCGTAGAACCTAGTGCTCATAAAAGAAGAGCTTTGCACAAGCCAAGCGTTGATTTGAGAAAATCTTCCATATTCCTCGCATGTACAAACTCCAAAAGGTTTCCAATCCGCTGTACTTTTTTCAGCAGAGAAAGCGACTTGGGAGCCATTTCTTGAGCCAATGCGAGAGCCACATGCAGCTCGACATCATTCCCATTTGCACAAGACAGATCACCGAGTGAAAATCTCAAGTAGTGGCTGACTGTCTTTGGTTATAGAATCTCAAAAATTTTTGCCAAGTTGAACTCTATGAGCATCAGGAGGAGCTTCTGCGCACACATTGGTATCGAGGTCCTCATCCTCAATCAAGGCTGGGCAAAGAGGGAGAAATTGCACCTAGAATATGGAGTTCAAGCCTGCCAGCTTATGCTCTAACTCTGGAGTTTTGATTAGGCAAACGAACATTGCATCAAATACAGAACAACCTGACTCAGCAGAATCCCATGGATGAATACGTCTGAGCTTTCACGAATCCAATATGACTCCTCTGTGATGGACTTAACGCTTGCATTTTGAGCCGGCTATGCAGATTCTAGGAATGGATCGGTGTTGTGCTCTGGTTTTGTTTTTCAATCCTGAACTGCTTTTGGATTGTGTTTGTAATTAGTGTGCTGAATTATGCTTCGTGTGAGTGTGAACCATCTAAGTTTTGCCTGTCCAGTGTTTGGTGATCATGTGCAATTTTGGTGTTTGATGAAATAAGCTATGTGCTCGAGACTGCTTGTGCTGGAATGTCACCTTCAAGAAGCACCTGAAGTAGAAGCTGAAGCGCTGGGTCTATTGCGACGGCTTCCTCTCTCTTAGTACCTCCACCAGCAAGGTATTTTCACTTTCACTATTAATCTCTACGGCTGATGTCCAAGTCAACCCGATTGGCAATTTAGTTGCCTTTGATTGGGTTCAGACGTGATTCAGTTCAATTGGCTAATCTATGTCAAAACTGCAGTGGCTATTGATTTATTACCGTTTTCCCCCAAATTTAGCTTGCTTGCTCGATCAAACTGAATGGCAGCAGCTCGATGCTGCTTAGGATTTCTTTTTTTTCTTTTTTTTAATCATCAGGGATTGTTCTGTTCCATGCTTTTGGTTGTAATACTCTCTGTGATTGAGCTTGTTTGAGTAGATTAGTACATGCTGTGATTGATGGTTGGATATATGATAGGCAATGCCCTATGATGGCATCAGCTGTTGGAATGCAGGATTTTAAAGAATGAAGTTATTTGTTCCAGTTAGTTTGATGTTCAATGCTTATTTGGTTGACGTTGGAGTGGCTGAAGGGGAGCAAAAACCTCTAGATGATACTTATATTCACAGCTTGATTATTGTCGGGCAATTGGATTTATAAGTTCTCTCTGCCTAGGGCATTGCTTGTTTGTCTTCTTCTTCATAGTTGTTTTGTTGGTCAAATTATCAGTAGGTGCAATGTGATGAATGGGAAGTTCTTGGGTTTGGTTTGTTAAAAGTCCAAATGGGGATATTTTACTTCTTGTTTGCTTGTTGTTTGTCTGGGAAATTAAACATTTGTTCTTTTGCCTGCTTAGAACAGCCACTTGGGTACGGTTCAATATATATTTGATTGACTGAGAGCCTATATGTAAACATTTGCAATTGATCTACTGTTGCTTTGGTTCAATGTGCAACTGGACTTTTGAAACTCCATATTTTTTGAGTTTTTCCTTTTATTAACCTTACTTTCAATTGATGCAGGGTTTTGGTTGAGTTTCTGGTGTGAGCTTCACTATAATCCCCTCTACAGTTGTATTGCCTACAGAACTTTTCATTTTCTGCAGATGCTCCAATTACGGAAAAAGAAACGCTGGTTATTTTAGAAGAAGCGGTTGCTCATGATGTTGCAACCTGCCGGAAATGGGAACCAAATTTATTGTTGTAAATCGGCGTCGCAGCGGAAGCGGATCGTGTATTTTGCAATTATGTCAGGAGCTATAGAAATCGATCAAAATAAAACGAGGAACAATAAAATTAAAGGACATTAGAAATTTACGTGGTTCGGTCCGAATGTCGGAACTTACGTCCACGGGGAGAGCCAGCAAATCAATTCACTATAAATCGGAGAATTATAGGATTACAATCACACATGCACTCAAGTGTTTCCTAGCCCTACTTTATACCCGATACCCACGGTGTTTAACAACTCAACTCACTGGACTCGACTTCCGCACAAACCCTCTCTAGCTCAAGCTCTCACTCTCTCTCGAGCTCGTCTCTCTCGCTCTCTGCCGAGCTCTTTTTCTTTTCACTCTGTCTCGAGCTTCAGACGTTTTCACCTTTTGTCGGTTGAAGGGGAAGAAAAACTTGTACTCCACAATTGTCAGAACGGTGCCGATCTTCAAAGCATGTGCCTCCATGCAATTAATGAGAGCGTGTGAGCGGATGACCATCATGCACTGACACACGTAGAATAGCTTCTGCCTTCTCTCTTTCTTTATTCTGCCATCCCTCTTTCTTTGATCAATAAAAAAACAAGGGAAACCCACAAAAGAGAAACCGTGAAAGAGGGAATTTGGCGCCTACAAGTGCTGACCAACCAATTCTTCTACGAGCATGCATGCACATGGCCATGTGCATGCATTTAATGACGTGGAAGAATTGGACGATCAACCCTTCGGCCTCATTTCATGCTGACAGAGAAGAATCCCATGGATTGTCCCTCTTCATTTCCAACGTGAAGCGCAGATCATGGGCGGGATCCCTTCGGCTCCTATCCTGCGCCATTTTTCATCAAATGCTCCACGCACGTACTTTCTTGTTTCGGCATGAAAATGTTTTGCACGTATCGGGTATCGTATATGAATTCAAACTTGAAACATAATTTAACAATTTATACTGTCCCTATACCTCATATAGATTCTGCATTCCAAATAGCACAGCTTGCTTTACAATGCCTCCAAATGACTCCTAACAAGTGGCCTTCCGGGACTAAAGTCGTGGAAGAAGTGGAATCAATAGAAGCTGCCAGTGCTAATAGAATACCACGTGATGCTTGAATTCACTTATTATGTCGTTCTTACTTAATGTGATGTAAATCAAAGTCTGTTTTTCCACAATTGTCCATTTTTCCTGGGATTAATCTTGGGCTTTGAATGTTCATTTCCATTGTACCCTGTAGTTACTAGGAATCGTCTTCTCTTGTAAGTTCTTTTGAATATCCATGACGTGTATATTAATACATGCACCGCCTTGTGAATTGAAATGTTGTGATTGCATTTTGGACGATTGAGAAGCTCGAAGAAATAGAATGCCTATATTCAATATATCATGGAGTCCATGTGAAAATTGGCGATTGCATCTTATAGGAATCAATCCCTGAGGATCTTGAAATTGGCAAGTGTGGAAATAAACGCACTGGTGATGCTTCTTAAAAGTTTTATCGAATTAAAATTGTTTTGTTTAGACATGGACATGTTTCCAGATCTCTCGTACCTCACTAATTCAAAGGTACAGGGGCTATGGTATGGCCAACTTAATTATGAGGGGATGTCTAATGGGCTTGTGGAAATTTATATGCCATGGTGGATTGGGAACTTGAGCAATCTAGAGTCTTTGAAGTTGGGTTCTCCTAACATGACGACCTCACCAACAGACCTTTTTCTTCCTCCTCGTCTCAGGTCACTTCACCTCTGTGCCCTAATCTGCATCGCCTCTCGAGGCTTCCCTCGAGTGTATCCTCATTACAGTTGCCAAAATGCAGGTCACTTTGCTCGATGGAGGATCTATCGAATTTGAAGAAACTATCATATCTCCTTTACTTCTTTTGCTGCAATAACAGAGATTCAAGGCCCTGGTTGTTTGGAGAACCTGCAAGGTTTGTGTCTTCTAGGACTTGGACAGGTGAAGATAATCTGGTTGAGATTCAAGGCGAACTACTGGTCTTTGGAAAACTTGGAGATTGATTCCTGTGTAATTTTACTGAAGTTGCCCCATCTGTCCAGCTTGAATGGACTGCGAGAGGTTTGGATATATTGTTACAAAAAATTAAATGTGGGGGCAATTTCTAGGATTTGCTCGGAGAAGTCGGTCTTGTTTAGGCAAAGCATATATTACTAGGGAGAAGACAATGCGTTGCACTTGAAAATTTCTTTGTTCCATGACCACAAATTGTTTCCCGTGTTCAAACTTTGAACGAATTGAGGTAACTCATTTCGTCTGACAACCATTGTTTTCCCTGCTTTGCAATCAATTTCTTTCACATATATGAGCAGAGAAGTTTTAGGTGCACTTGTTTGTTACCTTCTAACTGAAAATCTGATGAAGGTATTAAAATCATGATACCTCTGTACAACCAGAGGGTTCTTAATTGTGTGCAACATTTTTGTTTTCTTTTCCAAGTTTAAATTTGGCTTTTTCTAGCTATTTATTCTTTGGATGGTTTCTCCATGCATTTATGTTTCCCAGCTGGAGGTATGAATGTCGATTGCATCGTCTTTATTTGATCCGTGACTAATAATTAGAGATCCCTGTTGATTTGTTGTTTTACATAGTTCGAAGTTAACAACCTCGCCACACTTTGGAGATAACTTCGTTATGCTGTAAACCACTAGATGGAATGGGTGTTGGCAGGTCAACAGCACTATGGTTCTCATCCTAGAACTTTATAGCATAATTAACTCATTATTGCAACTGTGAAGTAGACAGACCGTCCGTATTGATATGCTTAAGTTCAGTTTGTTCCAAGAAAGGTGTGCTTCTTAGTGGAATTTGCAAATGTTAAAGAAATTATAAAATAAAGGACAAATTTCACTTGGGTAGCGGCATCAATAGTTCATGCAGCAAAGCTTCCATTTGTGACCGGAGAGGAGAGCCATCTAATGGCTCACTTCTCCAAGGTATCATAAATCATCTAGGACATACGATAAGTCTCACTGAGGTCAGAAATCATATTAATGGACTCTTGTGTGATCTCGATTATTACCTATATTTTCTAGAAATAGTTATGCTTAGGTGATTGTCTGTAATAGAAGCCCTTCCATTCACCTTAATTTTACTAGAGGATTTTTTTAGCTTTTAAGATTGACAAGAAGTACTCAGGAAGACATCTCAAATGACTGCCTTTTTGCCGGTTTCAAATGTTGCTGAGAGGTATTTAAGTTTGAAAACTTACAGTTATTTTTTTGTGCAGGGAGCTGCGGCTAATTGGGTAGTTGTACCACTGAAGACTGAATAAATGAAAATGAAGATGACATTCAAAGTGAAGTTTAACATCCACTTTTAAATTACCTTTTTTGTGAGTTGATGCTTGAAAATCTGAAAAAGGTATTGGAATTATAGCAACTCTGTACAACCAGAGGGTTCTGTATTATGTACAAATATATGTTTTCTTTTCCTAGTTTGATTTGGCTTTTTTAGCTAAATTCTCTTTGGATGGTTGCTCTTTGCCTTTATGTTTCCCAGCTGGAGGTATGCATGTCGATTGTATCATTATTATTTGATTTATGACAATTCATTAGAGATCCTCGTCGATTTGCTGATTCACATATTTCGAAGTCGATACCCACTGCTTCGCATTGGAGATAACTTTGCCATACTGTGAACAATCAGATGGAATGTGTGTTGGAAGGTCGTAGCACTATGGTTCTCATCCTAGAATGTTACAGCATAATCAACTCATTGTTGCAATTATGAAAAAGACAGACTCTGTATTGATATGCTTATGTTCAGTTTATTTTCCAGGAAAAGGTGTGCTTCTTAGTGGGATTTGTAAAGGTTATGGAGAAGTTATAAATGGAGAAAGAGGAATTTCACTTGGGTTGCGGCATCAAAAGATGGTGCGGCAAAGCTTCCATCTGTGACGAGAGAGAACTGATTAGCTTCTCCAAGGTATCATAAATCATCTGATAGTTGAGGCTAAATTTCAGTAGTGTCTGTACATAGGACATATGATAAGCATCGACATGGGGTCATAAATCATATAAATGGACTCGTGTAATCTCTCCATTACTACCTACATTTTCTAGGAATGGTTATGCCTAGGTGATTATTTGTAATAGAAGTCCTTCAATTCGCCTCAAGTTATAATAGAAGATTCTTTTAGGTTTTAAGATTGACAAGAAGTGCTAAGGGAGACATCTCAAACCAATGCCTTTTTGCGATTTTCTGATGGTGCTAAGAGGAATTAAAGAAAAAGCAGGGAGCTGTGGCTACTTTACAAATGAAGACCGAATGAAGGATGAAGCAAGACATTTAATTTGGATTGCAATTCCTTTCACAATCTTGGTTTGGTAAACTGTGTATTCATCTGTTGAGAGCCAGAAACCTAAAGTCAGTGAGGGAAGTTGTTGCCTATTGATGTAATTGTTAAATCTGTTCAACTCGATCTGAAGTTTCAGTTGGATGGTTCGCCTTTTTTATCCGAGAAATCATTAGAGCAGGTTAGAGGGGTTTGCTCTGCAATTTCAGGCATCATACGTAATTTTTTTAGGGGGAAAAAGGTTTATTTATGCAAACTAGATTGTTTATTAATCTTCTTTGTAAGGCCATAAGAATGAAAATTGCATTTCATCTAAATGTGTGTTCTTTTCATTGATATGCAATAGGACTTGCTTATGAGTACGCAAATGTTCTTTTACGAGGAAACACCTGAAGGGCTTGTCTAGATAGGGAGAAAAATTGGGTGCGCATAAAGCAGAGTTCAAGGTAGTCTTAGTTCCGCCTGCCAAAACTATTTCATGGACCTTTCGATGTGAAAATGGTGTTCAAGGTACTCTTAGTCATGAGTATGATAGGCACTCACTCACAGGAAACATGAATTGTCAGAAATCATGGAACATATGGTGTTAGAAAGACCGCTCTCACCAAAGTCATGTACAATCAGCTTTCACATGATTTTAAACACTGTTGCTTTTTTTTTTCTCCTAACACCCGTGAAACTTCAGAGCTCAAGGGCATTAAGTACCTGCACAATGAACTCATTCCGCATGTCCTCAAAAGGAAATTGACAGAAATAAGTAATGTTAATGAAGGGATCAAGACAATGAAAGCTAGGCTGTCTAGTACAAAAGTTCTCTTCCTCTTGTATGATGTTGATGAGAAGAATCAATTGAATGCACTCATGGGTAAAATCGTGATTGGTTTGATGGGGAAGCAGGCTTATATTTACCACCAAAAACAAAAATGTTCTCAATGATGATGAAATTGATTGGAAGTACGGACTTAATGTTATGGATTTCAACTAATCTCTTTTAAGTTTTAGAAACTTGCCATGTGATGTGTAATTGTCATTTCGAAGAAGTTGGAAAAAGTTCTTCATGCCGAAGTTAACAGTAAGTTGAAATAAGTTACAAGGCATTAGGTGATGGGAAAAGGAAAATCTTCAATAATATAGCTTGTCTTTTCGTCCGCTGTGACAAAGAAATCATGATTCATGTTGGAACGAGCCTCCATATTTTTTAGAAGAAGCTATGGAAGTCCTAGAGAACATGTCCTTGATAACGATTCTTGAGGATAATAAGATATGGATGCATGATCAGCTAAAAGGCCTAGGAAGAGAAATCACCTGTCAAAATGGGAGTATGGAAATAGAGAACCAGAGTAGACTGTGGAATCACGAAGAAGCCTTAGAGTTGCTGATGAGAAGCAACGTAAAATTCTGCTATGATCTATTTCCAAGTACAACAACACAAATAATATGCCCTTTAATTAGGCAACTTATTTCTGTTACTCCATTTTCTTAAGCACCGTACTCATCTACCGCACTAATATTGTTAGAATTTAAATGTGTACGGAAGCATGGTTTTGATTATGGATGATAGTTTTTGATTAGTGATGTGTGCAAGTGTATGGTATATTTTGTGGAGAATGAACAAGGGACAAGGTAGGATAATTTGAATGATATAGGACATGAGATATGGGGAAAATAGTTTTATTAGTTAAATAAATTAGTTTGATGAAAATACGATGAAGGTCTAAGACCTTTCAAGGTGGAGAGTTCACCCCCACATACAAGGTGGAGGTAACCTCTCACACATGCATACAAGGTGGAGGTAACATCTCACACACGGTAGAGGGTTTTCTCCTCCACACCCAAGTGATCAACTTCTAAGCCTATTTATAGGCGTGAATTCACCGCCATACTCCACCGACATTAGTACAAAAATAATATAATATTACAAGTTGGTTTCTGCTATATTTTATCCAGCAAGCTCTCGGAAACCATATTTCCAATAATTATTGGAGCAAGGACTACAAAAGAGGCTTAGGATATACTACGAGAAGAATTTCAAGGATCGGAAAAGGTACGTACTATTCGCCTTCAAACACTAAGAAGAGATTTTGAGAATTCTAAAATGAAAAATCATGAGAAATTTGTGCATGGGAAATCATGAAAGAAAAGTCAACAAAAGTGGCTGAGAGTTGGAGAGAATAGAAAAATGCAGAAAAATGGAGAAGAGACCAGAAGATGTGGAAGAAGCCGCACAAACCCGAGATAAAAAACCAACTTGTAATATTATATATATATATATATATATATATATATATATATATATATTATGGGAAATAATTTTATTAGTTGGATAAAATAATTTTACAATAGTTATAAGAAGTGTTTGTGAGGGAGCTACATGATGTAGAATTTTATGATTAGCTCCCTTACCCAAAATATGGAGCACTTGCTCCTTTATATAGCTGTCAAAGTTGGTGGAGGAAGTCTCTAGACTTCTCTAACATAAGATGAAACTTCTAGACACATGAGCCACATGAGCTTGTAGACAATTCTAGAGACTCCTCTTACATGTTGGACATTTTTCTCTTTCTTCTAGAAAATGTTTTTTCTTTCTTCTAGAAAATCCATCTAGGGAATTCTAGAGAATTCTAGAAGTTTACCAACTCTAGGAAATTCTAGAAAATGGATCACCATTTCCAACAAATATTTAACGTTCTGTAATGTTATGGGAGGATTTTACACTACCTTTGGAAAAAATGAACTGGAAGTGTTGTGTTTTCCTTTTGGCGGGAGAAAGACAAAGTCGAAGCTCTGCGTCTCAAGTTTGACCATCGGCAATAATACCGCCGGGACTTTTGGAAACTTTCCAACTTAAGATATCCTGAAGTTGATCGTGTAAACTTGCAGGTTGAACTTATGGAAGACCTTCGTGCACAAATGAGGCTTTCTTGGCACAACATGCCACCGAATATTCTTCCAAAATGTGTTTTCCAAAAGAAGTCACGTTTCCTTCCCAAAAATCGGTCGTGGAGCAAAGTTACAGAGAAATGGGATGGTTGGAGCCAAACATTGAGGTATATGTTATACGCTGCAGAACTTATCTTAGCAAGCTCTTTCTGTTGCAGACTTCTCTCTGCATATTAATTTAGAACAACAAACCTGGAGTAATTATGCGAAAGCTTGGTCCAAATTGATGATCCGTTGGTTAGTTGAAGCACTTAGCTTCCTTAAATGTGAAGCATTGCACAAAACTTTGCAACCTAGTGGACGAGCTCGTAAAACTAGAATCTTTAAGGGAACTCTTGATTGATTGCATTTCAATACTTCTTGGCAATTGGTGCTCTTACAACCCTTGAATACAAAAATTGATGCTAGTATTATTACAATCAAGTGCATTAATTTTGTTGATTTACATGTTGGTCATTGATGTGAGATCCTTGGAACTTGCTGGGTTGTTCTTTAAATTTGAAGCCGATACCCACACCTTACCAAAATTAACTTTGTTACAGCTTAAACAATAAAGGATATAATCATATGTGTAGGTTTTAATTTAAGCAATGAAAGATATAATCAAATGTGTAGGTTTTGATTGGCGCAAAAGAAATATCTTAAATAAGAGCTTCAATGGTGAGTATGAATCGGTTATTGGTCACCCTGTTTTTCAAATTCTTTTCCTTGTGTTGTTTTTGAATATTTGGTCAGGTTCTTTCTTTTTGCATAGTTCCTATCCTCACACCACAAAGTCTTAGAAAGCCTTGTGAGGTGTTCTTTCTGGCGATAAAGTAAGTAAGTGAGTGTTGTAACCAAATGACTGAGAATGATCAGTAGAGAAAACCAACAAGCAAAATGAGATTTCGTTGCTGCATTATACATTCAAAGAAAATGTATGATGGTCCATTTCATCACATTCTGCTCTCATGTCATGCCCCGTTATTGTCTTTTATTTGAAGCCTCTTCTCCATGTTTATGCAGTTGAGTTGAGTAAACAAAGCTCACGTTTGATTTCGCTAGGCAACAAGACTGATTGGTATGTTGCTTTCAAGGTGAGGATTTTTTGGACCTTTTCATTCACCATGATCGTGCTTTACTTGTTTTAGGTATGGTGGGCAAACAATTTTCTTTCAATCCTGTATTCTCTTGATGTAATTTAAATTTCAGAGTAGGACATCAGCGCATTAAAAGCTCTCTACTGTGGAGAAACATTATGAGCTTTATACTGGATATCCAAAACATTCCAGGTTAAGTCTACATCTTTGAAGAAATACTCTGTGTGGCCAAATGTAGGCATCATCAAGCTAAATGGAACATCTTATTTAATATTGTGCTGCTCAAGTCCGAGGAACATCATGTTCACATACTTATTAAAGCCACTAACATACTTGTGAGGAGGGACACGCCTACTGTACCTGAATAAGCTAAATAATTCTTATGCAATTTCTTTGCCATGACATGTCAATTAGACTGTATTACTGCTGGGTTACAAATTGCTTAAGGTAGAGTCAGTCTGATTGCAGCAAGGATCATCTTTGAATAAGATTTTGAATGCCTACTGTCACAAAGTTGATTAGAGAACCCGCAGCGAATAGTAAGAGAGAAGAAGAGAGAAGGAATAGAGAAGAAGAAAAGGAGAACATAAAAGAAAGAAAGAAAGAAAGAGGGGCTGTAGATTTCTGTAGTAACAGAAACCCTACACCCATTGTATTTATATTGAATATAAACTGTATATGACAATAATACCTTTATGTAAGTAAAAAAGGAAATAAAACTCTGATAATAAAGGAAACTCAATTAAAGTAACTTAACATTCTCCCTCAAGCTGGAGCATAGAGGTCACTCATGCCCAGCTTAGAACAACCAGCAACAAAAGCAGGACGAAATAATACTTTGGTAAACATATCAACAAACCGATCTCTAGAGGCAATGTAAGCAGTAGCAACCAACTTCTGCTTCACAGCATCACGAACAAAGTGACAGTCAACTTCTATATGCTTAGTTCGCTCTTGAAAAACAGGATTCCCAGCAATATAAATAGCTGCTTGATTATCACACATCATATCAATAGGTTGATTAATAGAAAATCCAAGCTCTTGGAGAAGAGATTTCAACCACAACAATTTAGCCACAGTATGTGCCATAGCACGATATTCAGCCTCTGCACTAGACCTAGCAATGGTAGTCTATTTCTTGCTTCTCCAAGTAACCAAATTACCACCAATAAAAGTGCAATACCCAGTTATAGACCGTCGATCATATATTGACCCAGCCCAATTAGCATCAGAATAGCCAACCAAAGTGGAAGAATCATTAGATTTATAAATTAGTCCCTTACCAGGAGTGCTTTTAAGATATCAAAGAATGTGACATACAGCATCCCAATGAGCTTTCTTAGGTGACTCCATAAACTGACTCACCACACCAACAGCAAAAGAAATATCGGGACGTGTAACAGTAAAATAAATTAGTTTCCCAACTAGACGCCGATATTGATGCTTGTCTTCAATTTCCTTTCCATCATCAACTCCAAACTTTTGATTTGGATCCATAGGAGTATCAACTAGCTTGGAAGCTAGTGTACCTGTCTCAGACAAAAGATCAAGAACATATTTTCGTTGAGACAAATTAATACCTTTTTTACTTCGTAAAACTTCAATGCCCAAAAAATACCTAAGAGATCCTAAGTCTTTAATATGAAATTGCTGTTGAAGAAAGGATTTAATCTTAAAAATGCCGGTCATATCACTACCAGAGACAATTATATCATCCGTATATACCACAAGAATGACCACCCCCGATTCCCTCTTGCGAACAAATACAGAATGATTAGAATAACATTGGTGGAAATCACATTTGGAAATCACCGAACTTAATTTTTCAAAACATGCTCTTGGAGACTGTTTCAACTCATAAATGGCCTTATGTAGCCGACATACTTTACTACGATTCTCCCCTTGAGTAACATACTCAGGAGGTTGCTCCATATATACTTCTTCAGACAAATCACCATAAAGAAAAGTATTCTTGACATCCAATTGATATAATGGCTAATCGAAATTCACAGCAAGAGAAATAATAACACGAACAGAATTGAGACGTGCCACATGGGAAAAAGTCTCAAAATAATCCACTCCATAAGTTCGAGTAAAATCTTTAGCAATGAGTCGAGCTTTAAGACGCTCAATTGAGCCATCCGGATTGTACTTAATAGTGTACACCCAACAACACTTCACCACATCTTTCCCAAGGGGAAGAAGATCAATCAATGACCACGTTTGGTGAGACACTAGAGCTTCCAATTCCACATCCACAGCTTTCTTCCACTCAAGGCTAAACAAAGCCTCAGTGGTAGAAGTAGGAATTGTGTGAGTTTGTAATGATAGAGCAAAGTCATGTATGGAGAAGAAGATGTAAGAGAGACACATAACGCTCAATAGGGTAAGCCAAAAAGGACTTTTATGTGCAAGACCGAGTACCTTTGCGAAGGGCAATCGGGAGATCGTCTGAACCAGGAGACAAGGAGGAAGATTCATTAGAGGCCATTGAAGAGCTGGAGACTGGTGGTGCCGTAGACTGCTTTTGCCGCTGATACACCTGCAAGGGAGGAGATACTAGAGACAGACTAACAGAATCTAGGGGGATTTGTTGTGGGATAGGAGGATCAGCTACAATGTCAGTTGAAAACTCTTTACCATTAGTAGAATAGTATGGTGTGCCCTCGAAAAAAGTAACATCAGTACTAACATATTGGGTATAAGTTGTAGGATCATAACACCGATATCCCTTCTGTGTACGTGAATATCCAAGAAAAATACATTTAGTAGCACGAGGAGATAGTTTATCAGAACTGGAACGTAGGTTATGAACAAAACAGACACACCCAAAGACGCGCGGGGTAAGAGAGAATAACGGCTTATCAGGAAATACAACACTGATTGGTGACTGATGATTGAGGACAGTGGAAGGCATACAATTTATGAGGTAACATGCGGTAAGGACAGCATCACTCCAAAATGATTTTGGCACATTCATATGAAATAAGAGTGAACGAGCAACTTCTAGAAAGTAACGACATTTTCTCTCGGCCACACCATTCTCCTGAGGGGTATAAGTACAACTTGTTTGATGTATAATGCCAAGATTAGAACAAAACAAAGAAATTTATTTTTTTGTATATTCTAGAACATTATCTGTTCGCAAAATTTTAAGGGATGTATTAAACTGATTAGTAACCTCACGATGAAATAATTGAAAAACATGTAAAAATTCAGAGCGGTCATGAAGCATATAGAGCCATGTTGAACGAGAATAATCATCCACAAAAGTAACAAAGTACTTAAAACCATTTCTACTAGTAATATGGGAAGGTCCCCAGATGTCCGAATGAACAAGTTCAAGTAAAGTAGATGCACGAGAATCATTACGACTAGGAAAGGAACTACGATGATGTTTCCCAAGTTCACAAGCCTCACACTCAAGAGTAGAAATTGATTTACACTCGGGAATTATTTGTTGTAACTTAAATAAAGATAAATGCCCTAAACGAGAATGCCATAATAGGGCATAATAGAACTAGCAGCTAGACCATTGGCGTCAGCAGTGGAGACACCATTGAGATAGTATAGTCCATCACATTCATGCCCTCCACCAATCATCTTCTTTGTCTGAAGTTCCTGAAAAATGCAATGAGATGGATAAAATGTAACTGAACAACTAAGAGCTTTAGTTAACTGACTAACAGATAACAAATTTAAAGGAAGTTGGGGAACATGTAAAACAGAGGACAAAGATAAGGAAGATGTAAGTAAAACAGTCCCTGATCCAACCACTTGAGTCGATGAACCATTAGCTAAAATAACTTGGGATGAGGGACTAGAGTTAGTGTGGGAAGAAAATAGTTCTTGCTTACCCTTCATATGACTAGAAGCTCCCAAGTCAATGACCCAAGAGGTGTTAGGAGACAAAGTAGAGAAAGAGGCCATGTTACCTGTACGTGCAAGAGTGGCAGTGAATGAGAAATTGGAAGCCTCTAGTTGTTGGACACGTTTGATGAGTTGTGCAACCATATCATCTTGAGCTGTAGACTCAGAAGAACTACCCCTAGGTGGGATAGATGGGTTCATGTTGCTGTAAGACACATTTCGAGCACTCCCTTCAGACACAACAGTATTTGCAGTAACTAATTGTTGAGCCCACTCAGGCTTGCCATGCTTGGCCCAACAAGTGTCAACAATATGACCGGATTTGCCGCAGTGTATACATTGATGGCTATCTCGATCAGAACTTTGTCCACTATGTCCATCACCACAACTACGACCTCCCCCGAAACCACGACCTCTATTGGAAAAACCACCACGACCATGACCACCACTACCAGCCACAAATGCTAAATTGTCTTTAGATGACGTAGAAGACGGAGGGATGAATTCGACACAATGCTTCATTCATAGAAGGAATTCTCTCTCTAGCAAGAAGCTGACTCTTCACAGGCTGTAAGTCAGCATTCGAGCCAAATAAAAATTTGGCCACTTGAAATTCAGCTCGTTGTGTCTTTAGTCTCTCAAGATCAGTAGTGATGGGCTGATAAAGATTAAGTTCTTCCCACATAACTTTCAAAGCACTATAATATTCTCCAAGAGACTTGTCTCCCTGTTTAAAATTAAAGATCTTCTCATATAGTTCATAAACTCTAGACATATTTTTGTCTTGTGAGTAACTCTCCATAAGATCATCCCACACTCCCTTAGCAGTTGTGTGGAACATGACATTAGCAGCGATGGATGGTTCCATGCTATTCCATAACCACACTAGAAGTGTATCATTCTCTCTCATCCAATCATTATAGTCTCTAGAATTTTCAGCGGGAGGGTCTGTGGTAGGATAATGAAGTTTCCCTTTGGCATTAATATAGACCTTCACAGCTTGGGCCCATAACAAGCAATTGGAGGATCCATTTAATTTAATAATGGTAATTTGAACATTGACACTATCTGTAGGAGCCTTAGTATCACTCATGATGATAATCTCAATATAAGTATATCTACCACTAATCAAGAAGGCTGAAACTTTAGTGCAAGTAACAAAGCAACAACACTAATGTATAATCAGATGTAATTGGCTCCATCAATTAACCAAAGGGATGCTGAAAACTCATAAATAGAGACTGTTGTATAGAAGAAAATATCTAATCAGAAATCTCGATTCAAAAAATTATACGTTTGATGGAAAACCAACAAGACAGTCAACCATAATCAATAGAGTACTCTGATTCTTGAATCCGCTGATCAGCAAATGTTGTAATCCATGTTCATAAAATCGAACCTGATGAATCTGATATCTTCTGATCTCATATGTATCGAGACTTGAAGAAAAAACAGATAAAAATTGCAGCTTTAGGTGGCTATGCACTAGAGAAGAAGTAGGGTTACTAGGGGACTCTCAAACCAGCAATATGACGAAGTAATCAGATAGTTAGATCTGCTCTGATACCATGTCACAAAGCTGATTAGATAACCCATAGTGAATAGTAAGAGAGAAGAAGAGAGAAGGAATAGAGAAGAAGAGAAGGAGAACGTAAAAGAAAGAAAGAAAGAAAGAGGGGCTATAGATTTCTGTAGTAACAGAAACCCTACACCCATTGTATTTATATTGAATATAAACTGTATATGACAATAATACCCTTATGTAAGTAAAAAAGGAAATAAAACTCTGATAATAAAGGAAACTCAATTAAAGTAACTTAACACCTACCATAGTAGCCTAATATTCATTGAGATAAATGAAAATCACGACAGGCCTCATAAGCTATGTCCCAATGCTTCAAAAGAATTGGAGTAGGCCTTTCATCCTATCTTCTGTTTGATGCAGTTACCATTTATGCACGGCAGGTAGCTCCACCCGTCCTGCAGTGCAGAGACAAGTTTTTGATACATGTGGAGGGGACATTACTGCTGACATGGTAGGTTTTGCTGCTATATGTTCCATAATCTTTCAGGTCAAGTAACTAGAGAAATTTTCTTTTAAATTTTCGGATTGATAAAGATAGTGGTAAATACATAGATGAGAGGAAGATAAAAGCAGTTCTAACCAGTCCAGTGGAATCACCATCAGTGCTGCCAAATTATGGAGACCGGAAGCAAGATTCATCTTCCGAGACTACCATCCCAAAGGATATCTCACCTGCTGGAGTCGAAAATGTGTCACCTTTTCTCAGGGTATGACTGCCAGAAAACATCAATATGTCACTTTATTGTCTTTCTGGATTGAGATGGCATTGTATCTAATACATGTATCGGAGCTTTGCCACAGCCTTGGCTGGGCCACATGTTATTTATTTGTGAATGGAAATCAAGTTGCTGCACATCATCTATAAATTGATCTACCTTTTTAGCAACTAAATGCGAGTGTATAGGATATCTTTTTTCTCGTATTAACTGTACGTGAATCCATTTTCTATGTCTCAGGAGAGATTGGAAATCATAGAATATGACTTCTGCTCTCTCTTATAATCCAGAAGGATTGTCTTTTGATACGAGGATCCTGAAGGGTTGGACGTGTCAGAGGTTTTAAGGAGTTAAAATCAACGCTCAGTGAGGTGATACAAAGTTGAAAGAGGTTAGTTTTCTTCCCCTGGTTGATTTGAACTTAGGTCTACTTTCACCAGTAAGATCATTGGGAGGATGGTTTCCCTTCCACTACACAAGCCACCCCTGATTGCCCATTTTATACAGATGAGGACAGGAGACAAAAGAGGGGAAGAATTATTAAAAGGAAGGAAAAAAAAAACTTATAAAAGCATAGGTGTTGAGTTGGGAGAATTGCAAATTCAGTCATAAATTTATTGTATGAATAATCAAATAGTGGAAAACATGTTTACTCTCTCAGATTCTTGGTTCAATGCTACTCGACACATTGGTTCTTACGAATTTCTAGTGCCGCATGTATTGAAGATTACGTTTTTGTTTACTGAGTAAAATGGCACAAAGTTGTTATTGCCAAGTCAGAGTCGACCCGACTATCACCAGGGGCTACTCGAGTTTGGTACTACTGCTGTTGCTACTGCTATGTTAGTGTTGTGCCTTGGAGAGGTGGTTAGAGATAATTTAGGCCTGCTGACTTGGGCTCTTTCCTCTGATTTCTCTCTGGTTGTGCGAGTCATGGCATATCCCTTACCTGATATTATTGTCGTATCCTTCGTTGTGAACTTGCACTGGAGTTTGATTTTCTCATTGTTGGGATCCGTCAAAAGGAAGATTCTGTCCTGTAAGATACTTCCTCGAAGATTAAGATTTCACTGCCAAAGGAAGTTTCTGACCTGGATGATACTCCCCTGAAGGTCAAGCTTTCATTGCCAAATGTGGCGCTCTGGTTTTTGGTAAATCCTGAACTGCTCTTGGATTGTGTGCATAATTTGGGTGCTGAATCATGCTTCATGTGAGTGTGAACCATTTAACTTTTGCCTGTCTAGTGTTTGGTGATCATGTGCAATTTTGGTGTTTGAAATGAGGAATGTGCTTGAGACTGCACATGATTGGATTTATATGAAATGGGTACTTGAAATTGAGTTTTATGCAGAGCTTTTTGCTTGATTGTTGTTACCCTGCTATGTGACCTGCCTTTTCATGCGGATTGGTGGTATAGTTGTCATCATGGATGAAGAGCTCTTGGAGATCTGGCCTCATGAACTTGAGTTTAATTTGTGAGTATATATAGTGCTGCACATTAGGTTCATTTTCATTTTTGGAGCCACGTTAAATTTGCATTGCTTGCCTCCTGTTTAATCAGGCAATAAGTGAAGGGTATATTTCTCTGTTCTACAATAATTTGCTTGAGAATTTGCGGTTCAACATGTATAATATGGTAAAAGAAATATTTTAAGGCATAAGCTTCAATGGCGTGTATGAATCAGTCACTGGTTGCCCTGTCTTCAAATTCTTTTCCTTGTGTTGTTTTTGAATATTTGGTCTGGTTTTTTTCTTTTTGGCATAGTTTCTATCCTCACGGCAAACTCTTAGAATGACTTGTGAGGTGAATTTCTTTCTGAAGATTAAGTAGGTGAATAGTTGTTGTAACCAAATGACTGAGAATGATTAGTAGAGAAAACGAACAAGCAAGACGAGATTGCATTACTGCATTATATCAAAGAAAATTTATGATGGTCCTTTCATCACATCCTGTCCTCATGTCAGGCCCCCTTTCTCTTTAAGTTCTTTTATCTAGAGCCTCTTCTCCGTGTTTATGCAGTTGAGTTGAGTAAATAAAGCTCATGCTCGGTTCCGCTAGGCAGTAAGACTGATCGGTATGTTGCTTTCAAGGTGAGTGTTCTTTGGACCCTTTCTTTCACCATGATCAAGCTTTTAGTTTTTTTAGGTTATGGCGGGTGAACAATTTCCTTTCAATCTTGTATTCTCTTGATATAATTTAATTTTCAGAGTAGGATATCAGTGCATTAAGAACTCTCTATTGTGAAGGAATATTATGAGCTCTATACTGGATATCCAGAACATTCTGGGCTAAGTCTACATCTCTGAAGAAATGATGTGTGCGGTGCCAAATGGAGGCATCATCGAGCCAAATGGAGCATCTGATTCAAAATTGTGCTGCTCAAGTCCGGGGAACATCATGTTCACATACTTATTAAAGCCACTAACATACTTTTTGGGTTTTTTTTTTTTTTTGGGGGGGGGGGGGGGGGGGGGGTGGGGGGACACGCCCACAGTACTTGAATCAGCTGAATGATTCTTCTGCAATTTCTTTGCCACGACATGTCAGTAAGACTGTATTATTACTAGGATACGAATTGCTTAAGGTAGAGTCAGTCGCATTACAGTAAGGATTATCTTTGAATAAGATTTTGAATGCCCACCATAGTAGCCTAATATACATTGAGACAAAGGAAAACCACGGTAGGCCTCAGAAGCTATGTCCTGATACTTCGAAAGAATTGGAGTGGGCCTTTCAACCTATCTTCTGTTTGATGCCATTACCATGTAAGCA
This sequence comes from Eucalyptus victrix, assembly GCA_016097545.1. Lineage (NCBI taxonomy): Eukaryota > Viridiplantae > Streptophyta > Magnoliopsida > Myrtales > Myrtaceae > Eucalyptus > Eucalyptus victrix. Next base: position 45,013,567 of record CM027842.1, on the reverse strand, counting down.
CGGCAGGTAGCTCCACCTGTCCTGCAGTGCAGAGACAAGTTTTTGATACAGGTGAAGAGGACATTACTGCTGACATGGTGGGTTTTGCTGCTATATGTTCCATAATCTTTCAGGTCAAGTAACCCGAGAAGTTGTCTTTTAAATTTTCAGTTTGATAAAGAAAGTGGTAAATACATAGAGGAGAGGAAGATAAAAGCAGTCCTAACCAGTCCAGTGAAATCACCATCATTGCTGCCAGATTATGGAGACCAGAAGCAAGATTCATCTTCCGAGACTACCATCCTAAAGGATATCTCACCCGCTGGAGTTGAAAATGAATCACCTTTTCTTAGGGTATGACCGCGAGAAAACATTGATATGTCACTTTATTCTTTTTGTGGATTGAGATGGCATGGTATCTAGTACATGTATTGGGGCTTTGACATGGCCTTGGTTGGGCTGCATGTTATCTATAGTGAATGGAATTCAAGTTGCTGCATGCCATCTATGAATTGATCAACCTTTTTATCAACTAAATGCCAATGTATTGGATAGCTTTTTTCTCATATTAACTATACACAAATCTGTTTCCATGTCTCGGGAAAGATTGGAAATCATAGGATATGACTTCTGCTCACTCTTATAATCCGAAAGGTCCTGAGGGGCAAACATGCTTGAGGATTTTAAGGAGTTAAAGTCAACACTCAGCGTGGTGATTTAACATTGAAAAAGGTCAGTTGTCTTCTCCTGGTGGATTTAAATTTGGACCCAAATTCATTGGGAAGACCATTGGGAAGACTGTTTCTCTTCCACTACACAAGCCACCCACCCCTGATTACCCATTTTATACAGTTCTTTCTTTTTCTATTGATTCTTTTCTGAACGAGATATATGGATCCATGGATCTATGTGTCTATATAGATCTTCTGTTCATGGATTAACGAAAATGTGCGAAAGCTCTATTTGCCTCTGCCATTCTATGAGTCTTCCTTTATGCGCATGACAACGCCACTCCTTTTGGTAGCATCCACTAATTCGGAACTTTATCAAGGGTTCGAATCCCTCTCTCCTTTTCTTTTGCTCAATGAAAATATTTCTTTCCTTACGTTATTTGAGTTGCATGGCTTTTTAGTATCATAAAAGGAAATGGCTTGGCTATACCATTGAGTGGAAGAATTACTAAAAGGAAAGAAAACTTATAATAGGCATAGGTTGAGTTGGAAGAAAAAAGTTAGGCTCTGTTTGGTAATTACTCTATTTCTCTATTTTTTTTTTATTCTCTGAAACAGAATAAGAACATAAATCTGTTTGGTAATGTCAATTAATTTTTATATTTTCTAAAACAGCTAACCAAAAAATGTATTTGGAATAGAAGCAAAAAGTAGAAAAAACCTACTTCTTTGTTCTCAAGAATAGTTTCTAAAACAAGTTCATTTTCATTTTTTTTTCTTTTCTTTCCTTTCTTATTCTCCTTCCTCTAGCTGGTCATCAAGCCTCGACGATAGCTGGTGACCGGCTAGAGAGGAGGGCCGATGACCTTGAGGGAGCCTCGCGATGGCTTGGCAAGGTCAGCCTTGTCGACTCTCATCTTTGGCTAGTCGCCGAGGCCCGGGGACCAACTAGAGAAGGAAGAAAAGGAGAGGAAAAATGAAAAAATTCAAAAAAAATTCTAAGAAAATTATTTAAAAACTAAAAAAAAATCTAGATCACAAAAAAATTGAGGGCTGTACCAAACGGATTCATATTCTTTTTCTATTTCGGGAATAGTAATTTTGTGTTTTTACCAAATGTGTTATTAGAAAATAGAAATCGAAGAAACTATTTCTAAATAAAAATTGTTCTCATGAATAGGAATAAAACTTAACGCACCCTTATTGTGTGGATTTGAATTTAGTTCTAAATATTTTGATTGTAGACATCTTTGAATGAAAATGCAATTAAGTCCTAGCTGCATGCTTGAATTTTTTTATATGCAATCCAGTCATTGCTAGCCGTCTCATGTGTAATAACGATGGCATGTACGGATTGCCATGTTGATTTTTTTTTTTTTTTTGTCTTTCCTTCTTTTCCACAGCCCCCAAGGTTGTGCCTCTGTCATCCATAATTAATGCCATTATACGCTACACCGCTGTGTAGCCATCCTCGATAACGGATGAGCTAGATCTAAGCAAGACTACTCACCAGCCTTACAAATCTAGGCTTGACGGTGAGCCGCCAAACCTCTAGACATGGAGCTAATGGTCATCGAGTTCGCCAAGATGTGGATGGCCACATGATCAACGTTCATAAATAAGCTCAACCACTCCTCTTCCATGGCCGTTGAGCTTGCCCAGATCTCGACCGTCACACCCCAAAACCACAAAGAATGGGAATGACATGGCCGTCCTTCTTTACAAAGAACGCAGCCTCAAATACAACCAATAAACTGATATTAACTTATATATATCAGATAAACCAACAAATTGGTTGCAACATCAGAGTTTCTATAATCCACCAAAAGAAAAAAGAGATATATGTTTCAAACTCAGATGATTCAACTACTAGTAAGTATTATTTGCACCACTTCCTTGAACCATACCAAAAACAAAATAGAACTCCCCAAAAGCTCCCACCGACTACGCACTCGCTCTATTCGCCACTAGCTGAGGAACCTGAAAAGATTAAAGGAGGAATGGGATGAGCAACCACAGCTCAGTGAGTAGTACATATCTTCTAAGCAGATCGAACAACCACTATGCATGTATACAAAACAATACCAAATTCCATAATGCCGATTCAATATATAAAATACAAATCGAATCATATAAAGTTAATTCTCATCATCAAAGCTTTATACTAATATGGAAAACTCATTTAAATCGCCATCAAAAGTCAAGTATCAATGGTCGAATCCATTGAATAACCTCCATCAAAAACACATATCAATAGTCTATCCATTGATCAATCTTTTGCTCAATAACTAACCATAGTCACGACACAACGCCTTGTGACAAGGCGACCAAGATTCCCCCCTTGGTAAGGTCTCCACCTACAAAGCCGGTGGCTAGGCCCAGAATGATATCCTAAACCTGGTATGCATACCCCAAAAACCCATCACTAGGTTCACAGTCATATTGAGCATAAATAACCATTCTTCAATACCAGAAATCCAATCCAAAAATCAATATCTTAAACCAAACAAATAACATTTTGCAACATAGCTCATTATCCATTTCATATCCATTTCTCAAATCTTCATAAATCTTTCCATAAATCAGTCGCAAAGCAATTTCATATATGTTTTTCCACAAACCTTGTATAACATGTTTTTCAAACATTCACAATCAACCAAAGGGTAGCAATTGCTCGATCTGACTTTTATGCAATAAAAATGCTCTTCTCAATTCAATATATATATACATATATATACTTCAAGACATGAGTTTATAAAACCAAAGAAGATATAGTACCACTCACCTCGTCGTCGACGACCAAACGACAAACGATACTCGTATCGTCGAATTCAAGGTCCTAACAAATAACCGAGAAAAATGTTAAAATCTAATAAAACTCTGTCTCTACTTCAAAACAACTACATTACACCTTAACTCTAACAAAAGGACTTCTACGCGCTAACAAATCGCATAACCAAAGCGATTGTTTAGGCCATTCGCAACACAAAATTTAAGTGCAAAACTTGATTGCGCCTTAACTTTCTCTTCCGAACTCCGATCCGAACGTACTTATCTTCAATAGAGAGCCCTTGAAACATATCACAAGAATCTCAACTTGACCGTCCCAAAATCAAGCCGAAAAATGACAAAATACGGGGCCAAAGCTGCTGGACGCGTACTGTTCATTGTGTGCGGGAAATTTTGAAATTTTATTTCGGACAAACCATAAGCTCAAATCACGATCCGTAAAATCCCACGGCTCCACAACATCCTAAATTACCATTCTTGCAAAAATACGTGGCTCAACGACTCCAAAATTAGACTTCACCGCTCAGTTTTCCAAAAATTTCGAATTTAAATCCTAAATCCAAAAATTACTTCAATCGGACAAACGAGGGCTTGATCTCTTACCGGGTGCTGTGTTATGGAATCGAGTCGGCTTAGCGAGGCATCCGAGACATGCACGTGCCAAGATTCATTTCCTTTCTTCCCCCTTTCTCTTCTTCTTCTTCTTCTTCTTTTCTTTCTTTTCTTTTTGGTAGAGGACCCCTCAGCTTCTATTTAGCCGAGCCCTCTCCCCTCTCCTTTTTGTTTTACTAACTTTTCGGTTTTTTTTTCAGTTTCTTCTTTTGGGGCCCACTAACATAATATTACATTATTGCATAATATTACATTCTACCATCCTTAAAAAAATTTCGTCCTCGAAATTTACATGTACTTTAATCATGAAACAAGTGAGGGTATTTGTGTCTTGCCTCCTCCTCGAGTTCCCAAGTAGCCTCCCTCTCGGTATGGTTTTGCCATTGTATTTTTACATAAGGAATGGTTCGTCGCCGCAATACCTGATCCTTCCTATCGACAATGCGAATAGGCTGCTCCTCATATGTCAAGTTCTCCCGTAATCTCAGTGGTGTAAAGTCTAACACATGTTCAGGATTTGGAACATATTGCCGCAACAAAGAGACATGGAACACATTATGGACACCTGATAATGCCGGTGGCAAAGCCAATTTATAAGCGAGTTCACCAATTCTCTCTAAGATCAAGAATGGTCCCACGTACCTTGGACTTAACTTCGCACGTGTGTCAAATCTCATTACACCCTTCGTAGGAGAAACTTTTAAGAATACGTGATCCCCCACATTAAATTCTAACTTGCGTCTTTTCAGATCCGCATAACTTTTCTGACGACTTTGAGCCGTTCTAAGACATTCTCGAACCAACCTAACTTTCTCTTCTGACTGTTGAATGAACTCAGGGCCAGTTAGTCTTTTCTCACCAACGTCGTCCCAACAAATAGGACTTCTGCATTTTCGGCCATATAAAGCTTCAAAGGGTGCCATCTTAATGCTGGAGTGATAACTATTGTTATAAGAAAATTCTGCCAAATGTAGATGTTCATCCCAAGAACCGCCGAAGTCAATGATGCATGATCTCAACATATCCTCTAATGTCTGGATCGTTCTCTCTGACTGTCCATCTGTTTGTGGATGGAAAGCTGTACTCAAGTTGAGTTTAGTGTCCAATGCTCCTTGCAAACTCTTCCAAAAGTTAGACACGAACCTAGGATCCCTATCAGAAACAATGCTTACTGGAACTCCATGAAGCATCACTATCTCATTAACATATCGCTTTGCCATATCTTCCATTGAAAGGCGAAATCGATATGACAAAAAGTGAGCGGACTTAGTCAATCGATCAACAATCACCCATATAGCATTCTTACCACTTGGCGTCCTCGGTAGACCGACTACAAAGTCCATGGCAATATGCTCCCACTTCCATTTAGGTATCTCTAGGGGTTGCAACTGCCCACCTGGTTTTTGATGCTCAATTTTCACTTGCTGGCAAACTAAACATTGATCGACAAATTTTATAATATCCTTTTTCATGTTGATCCACCAAAAGTTTTCTCTCAAGTCTTTATACATTTTAGTGCTTCCTAGATGAATTGAAAATCTAGTACTGTGAGCTTCTTGCAGGATCTCCTTTTTCAAAGTTGAGTCCTCAGGAACACATAGTCGACCACGAAACCTTAAGGATCCATCTATGTGTAAACCAAAATCCGCTTGTCTTCCAGCTTCCACACCTTCTCTAATTTTTTGTAATTGTGGATCTTCATTCTGTTTAACCTTAATTCTATCAATCAACATAGGTTGTACTTGAAGATTAGCTAATTGAGCACCAAGTTGCTGCACCAACACCTCCAAGTCTAACTTCCTCATATCTTCAAGAATAGATTTCTGAGAAGTGAGCAAAGCTGCCATATTTACAAATGATTTACGACTCAAAGCATCCGCTACCACATTAGCTTTACCCAGATGGTAATTAATGGACAAGTCATAATCCTTCAAAAGTTCTAGCCATCTTCTTTGCCTCATGTTTAGTTCTTTCTGAGTAAAGATATACTTCAAACTCTTGTGATCGGTAAAGACTTCACATTTTTCACCATACAAATAGTGCCGCCATATCTTCAAGGCAAACACAACCGCCGCTAACTCCAAATCATGAGTGGGGTAATTCTTCTCATGTAATTTCAATTGTCTCGAAGCGTAGGCAACAACCTTGCCACCTTGCATAAAAACACAACCCAAACCTTCTTTGGATGCGTCACAGTAGATTACGAAGCCACCACTTCCAGAAGGTAGAGTTAGAATAGGAGCCGACACCAGCCGTCTCTTCAACTCTTGAAAACTACGTTCACATTGGTCTGACCATTCAAATTTAACTTTTTTATGAGTTAGACGGGTAAGTGGACCAGCAATCTTTGAGAACCCCTCTACAAATCGCCTATAGTAGCCAGCTAGCCCAAGAAAACTTCTCACTTCTGTAACATTTGTTGGACGATTCCACTTAACAACTGCTTCGACCTTCTTTGGGTCCACTGATATGCCATCTTTCGAGATCACATGACCCAAGAATTCTATATGATCAAGCCAGAAGTCACACTTACTAAATTTGGCATACAACTCCTTTTCATGCAAAGTTTGCAAGACAAATCTCAAGTGTTGTTCGTGTTCCTCTAAACTCTTCGAATATACTAGAATGTCATCAATGAACACTACAATAAATTTGTCTAGATATTCCCGAACACCCCGTTCATCAAGTCCATGAAGGCAGCAAAGCGCATTTGTTAATCCAAAAGGCATGACGAGAAATTCATAATGGCCATACCTTGTTCTGAAAGCAGTTTTAGGCACATCATCTATCTTTATCTTCAACTGATGATACTCAGAACGAAGGTCGATCTTGGAAAATACCTGAGCTCCCTGAAGTTGATCAAATAAATCCTCAATCCGGGGCAAAGGATATTTGTTTTTGACCGTTACCTTGTTAAGCTCTCAATAATCTATGCAAAGCCGCATACTACCATCCTTTTTTTTTCACAAATAGAACAAGAGCTCCCCAAGGTGAAACACTGGGTCTAATGAAACCCTTATCCAAAAGCTCTTGTAGCTGCGTTTTCAATTCTTTTAATTCAGTGGGTGCCATCCGATATGGTACCTTAGAGATTGGTGCTGTACCGGGCATTAATTCGATACAAAACTCAATTTCTCTATCAAGAGGCAAGCCTGGTAAATCCTCAGGAAATACACTTGGAAACTCTCTAACGACAGGAACATCTTCCAACTTTACTACAACCTTACATGTGTCTTTTACACAAGCTAAATAACCACAACAACCTTTTCTCAAAAGTTTCCTCGCTTGCAAAGCCGAGATCAACCTTGGAGACGTGTTTTCAGAACTTCCCGAAAAAGAGAATTCGGGTTGATTCAAAAGTCTAAATATAACTTTCTTTGAAAAACAATCAACAAGAGCACGATAGGTAGATAACCAATCCATCCCTATAATAACATCAAAATCTCGAATATTTAACTCCACTAGATCCACAGGCATTTCAACATTGTTAATCCGAATCACACATCTCTTGAACACCTGATGACCAACTAAGAAATCGCCAGTAGGAGTATCAACGCACAATTCACATTCAAGAGGGTCAGGCAACACATCAATCTTCTTCGCAAATTCAGTTGAAATGAAGGAGTGCGTGGCACCAGGGTCAAATAACGCATAAGCACAATGCGAGGCAATAGAAATATTACCTGCAACCACTGCGTTAGATGCTGCCGCATCCTCCTTCATCATTGCAAAAACTTTCCCGCTTGTACTTTGTCTTTGTTGGTTCTCTTGGGGCCTACCAACAAAAGGGGTATTCCTCCGCCTGAAACACTGGTGTGCTAGGTGCCCTTGTCGCCCACATAGATTACATGATCTATTGCCAATAGGAGGATTCCTTCGTATAGGACAATCTCGCAGCATGTGTCCCGTTTTCCCACATGAGAAGCATACTCCCATTTTCCGATAACACTCACCGTGATGATAATTTCCACATGTATTACAAGGGCCTTCGTTATTTGGATTTTTGAACTGTCCTGGCCGGTTGAAGCCTCTTCGCCCTCCACTACCATCAGTATGGCTACCTTGCACATTTGTGGGCTTAAACCTTTTGGGCTGAGGTGCTCCTTGTGTGCCGTGCTTCAGAATACTTTGTTCCACCTTGATTGCTCATTCTAGCACATCCTTATAAGTTGTTAATACGAAAGGTGCAAGTGCGGAATTAATCTCAGGTCGGAGCCCTCCTAGGAAATGGTCGGCTTTATCTTCCTCATTTGCTACTAAGTGCTCCGCAAATCTACTCAATTGATTAAAGCGGACTGAATACTCCAAAACTGTGGAGTCACCCTGAGATACATGTACAAAGTCACCCTTCATCTTTGCCTGGAATGACTTTGGGAAGAATTGAGCATTGAACGCCTTTTTAAAGTCCTCCCAGGATATGATAACATCCCTACCTCCAAGACTTGGCTTCATTCCATCCCACCAAAACTCTGCTTCACCTTCCAGGTATTGGGTGGCCAATTTAACTTTCCAATCCTCGGGAACCTCTTCAGCTTCAAAGATCCCATCAATCTTTTTAATCCAACGCTCAGCCGCAAGAGGATCAGCTTTCCCACCAAAAGTGGGTGGTTTCGCCTTTCTAAAATGGGCAAAAGTGCCTGAACCAGTCGCTCCATCTCCAGTTAATTCTTTTGCTTGGCGATACCAATGGATCATCGCTTGTTCAAATTCAGTTGAACGGGTTGGCTCTTGATCCTCTTCTCTGACTTCGTGCAAGTCAGGACTCCTATCATAGTGGTCCTCAAGTCTCCTTCTCAAAGACGCACCTCGAGAAGCTTGAGGCAAGTCTCTAGCCTCAGGGGTAGCGACTCGTTTGCCTCTGCGACTTCTACGAAGTGAGGCAAGTGTCTCAGAGTCGGTACTCATGATCACCTAAATCCAAGAATGAAACTACACCTTAGAATCTAGAAGACTAACGCAAAAATAAAATCTATCACACAACCTCACAATGTCCCATAACTACACCCAAAAAGATCAAAACTTAGGCTCTGATACCAAAAATGTCACACCCCAAAACCACAAAGAATGGGAATGACATGGCCGTCCTTCTTTACAAAGAACGCAGCCTCAAATACAATCAATAAACTGATATTAACTTATATATATATATATATATATATATATATATATATATATATATCGATAAACCAACAAATTGGTTGCAACATCGAGTTTTTATAATCCACCAAAAGAAAAAAAAAGATATATGTTTAAAACTTAGATGATCCAACTACTAGTAAGTATTATTTGCACCACTTCCTTGAACCATACCAAAAACAAAATAGAACTCCCCAAAAGCTCCCACCGACTATGCACTCGCTCTATTCGCCACTAGCGAGGAACTTTGAAAAGATTAAAGGAGGAATGGGATGAGCAACCACAGCTCAGTGAGTAGTACATATCTTCTAAGCAGATCGAACAACCACTATGCATGTATACAAAACAATACCAAATTCCATAATGCCGATTCAATATATAAAATACAAATCGAATCATATAAAAGTTAATTCTCATCATCAAAGCTTTATACTAATATGGAAAACTCATTTAAATCGCCATCAAAAGTCAAGTATCAATGGTCGAATCAATGATCAAAAACACATATCAATGGTCTATCCATTGATCAATCTTTTGCTCAATAACTAACCATAGTCACGACACAACGCCTTGTGACAAGGCGACCAAGATTCCCCCCTTGGTAAGGTCTCCACCTACAAAGCCGGTGGCTAGGCCCGTAAGGATATCCTAAACCTGGTACGCATACCCCAAAAACCCATCACTAGGTTCACAAATCATATTGAGCATAAATAACCATTCTCCAATACCAAAAATCCAATCCAAAAATCAATATCTTAAACCAAACAAATAACATTTTGCAACATAGCTCATTATCCATTTCATATCCGTTTCTCAAATCTTCATAAATCTTTCCATAAATCAGTCGCAAAGCAATTTCATATATGTTTTTCCACAAACCTTGTATAACATGTTTTTCAAACATTCACAATCAACCAAAGGGTAGCAATTGCTCGATCTGACTTTTATGCAATAAAAATGCTCTTCTCAATTCATTATATATATATACATATATATACTTCAAGACATGAGTTTATAAAACCAAAGAAGATATAGTATCACTCACCTCGTCGTCGACGACCAAACGACAAACGATACTCGTATCGTCGAATTCAAGGTCCTAACAAATAACCGAGAAAAATGTTAAAATCTAATAAAACTCTGTCTCTACTTCAAAACAACTACATTACACCTTAACTCCAACAAAAGGACTTCTACGCGCTAACAAATCACATAACCAAAGCGATTGTTCAGGCCATTCGCAACACAAAATTTAAGTGCAAAACTTGATTGCGCCTTAACTTTCTCTTCCGAACTCCGATCCGAACGTACTTATCTTCAATAGAGAGCCCTTGAAACATATCACAAGAATCTCAACTTGACCGTCCCAAAATCAAGCCGAAAAATGACAAAATACGGGGCCAAAGCTGCTGGACGCGTACTGTTCATTGTGTGCGGGAAACTTTGAAATTTTGTTTCGGACAAACCATAAGCTCAAATCACGATCCGTAAAATCCCACGGCTCCACAACACCCTAAATTACCATTCTTGCAAAAATACGTGGCTCAACGACTCCAAAATTAGACTTCGCCGCTCAGTTTTCCAAAAATTTTGAATTTAAATCCTAAATCCAAAAATTACTTCAATCGGACAAACGAGGGCTTGATCTCTTACCGGGTGCTGTGTTATGGAATCGAGTCGGCTTAGCGAGGCATCCGAGACATGCACGTGCCAAGATTCATTTCCTTTCTTCCCCCTTTCTCTTCTTCTTCTTCTTCTTCTTTTCTTTCTTTTCTTTTTGGTAGAGGACCCCTCAACTTCTATTTAGCCGAGCCCTCTCCCCTCTCCTTTTTGTTTTACTAACTTTTCGGTTTTTTTTTTCAGTTTCTTCTTTTGGGGCCCACTAACATAATATTACATTATTGCATAATATTACATCGACCATCACGAGCTCGACAAGCATTGAGGAGTGTTGAGCTCCCTGAGGACATGCGGAGAGAGAAAATAGAGAGACAAGGGTTTTGGGGATGAGGTGAGGTGCTGTTGACTATGTTGAGGGGCCAATGACAACTTTCACGGCGGCAGGCCGTCCATCCTGGACCAGGTCAACGGCCATGAGGTCGTCACCTCCGGATTTGGGGGTGCAAAATCTCGTCGAGCTCAATGCCATGCAAGATTTGGCTCACCTCGAAGCAACTAAAGTTCAAACGCTTCAAGTTGAGCGCCCATGGAAGGGCCATGGAGCCCGATGGCCATGGTGACCGACTGCCAAGCCTCCACATTTGGAGGCGCCAGCTCTAGCTGAACCGTGACTGTTGCTAGAAATCGAGAGAGGGTGGGACTAGGCAAGGGTGACGGCTTGTGGAGTTGAGCAATAATGGCGTCATTTTGAATAAATTTGTCCACATCAGATTACTAGTCAGAACAAGTACAACAGCAGATGATTGGACTACCATTCAAGCGAGACTTGACCAAGAGGACTTGATTGCATTTTCACTCAAAGGTTTAAAACGATATTGGTTGAATTAAAATGTTTGGAATTGAATTTGAATTCGTTCGATAGATTTACAATTGAATTTCAATTCTCCAGCATTGTGTTACAATGTTTCCACGTCAAAGAACAATAACATTTCGAACATAAAAATTTCACACTCAAAAAACTTGTCCTATTTTGGGAGATATTCTGTGCGAGAAACATGGTTCTTTTGGTTGCGTCAAACAGATATATACATATATTATAGTACTGAAGCATAAAGTACAATATTATTCCTCCATTTGGTTGTAATGGTTATAAATTCTCATCGGAGGCTAAGAGAAATAATTGGTTTTAAGTAGGGAATTCAACAATGACCATTTGCATGGCTGTCAAACATCTTAAAGCAAACAGCTTTCTCGTGCCTTCTGTTGAGAGTTTTTGATGTTCATTTCCCTTAATGTTGTTTTCCTTTCTGCCTTTCCCCTTCTTTTGAGCGTTCAAAGAAGATAATAGCAACTTTGAAGGGAGTGGTGGAGCATGAAGTACGATATTGATCCTGTATTTGGATGTAAATCTTATAAAATTTCATAAGAGACCACGTGAAATGATTGTTTATTAGTAGTTTATGATGCATCTCAAAGCAAGCAGCTTTCTTGTGCCTTCTGTTGAGGGCTGGTGATGTTCGTTTCTCTTCAATGTTGTCTTTCTTCCTGCCTCTCCCCCCTTCTTAGGAGTTTTCAAAGTAGATTACAGCAACTTTGCAGGCAGTAGTGGAGCATAAAGTACGATATCGATCCAATATTCAGTTGTAAATCTTATAAAATATCACCAGAGACTACGTGAAATGATTGTTCATTAGTAGTTCATCACGCATCTTAAAGCAAGCAGCTTTGTTGTGCCCTCTGTTGAGAGTTGGTGATGTTCGTTTCTCTTCGGTGCGGTTTTTCTTTCTACGTTGCCCCTTCTTTTGAGTTTTCAAGGAAGATAATAGCAACTTTGCAGGCAGTAGTGGAGCACAATGTACGATTATCATTGATGTAGAATCTTATCACATTTCACTAGAGACCACGTGAAATCTTTTTTTAGTAGTTTGTCATGCATCTTAAAGCAAACTGCTTTCCTGTGCCTTCTGTTGAGAGCCTATGCTTTCCGTTTCTCTTCATCCGTGGTTTTTCTTTCTATACCTCCCCCCTTCTTTTGAATTTTCAACGAAGATAATAGCAACTTTGCAGGCGGTAGATGATCTTAAAGTACGATATTATTCTTCTATTTAAATGCAAATCATAAAAAATTCCATTACGGGCCACGAGAAAGAATTTTTTAAGTGGGGGAGACAACATTGGCCATCTGCATGGTTGTCGTGCATCTTAAAGCAAACAGCTTTCCGTGCCTTCTATTGCAAGTCTGTGCTTTTCCGTTTCTCTTCAATGCTGCTCTTCTTTCCACCTCTGCCCCCTCCCACCCCCCCCCCCCCCTCCCGCGCCCTCTCTTTTGATTTTTCAAAGAAGGTAATGGCAAAAAACTTTCCAGAACTTTGCAGGCAGAAGTCGGCATCAGAAGTAAATTAACAGAGGAGAGAAGTTTGCACAATCGATCGCAAGAGAGAGAGAGATGCGCATGGTAAGTAATAATAACTTTTTATCTTTACCCCCATCACCTGGCATCATGCCAATCTTGCTGTATCTCCAACACATGGTGCAGAATACATACTTTCAACATCTGAATAGTTAAACTCACAGGGACAGATTGCTACTGCTCAACAGGAGATGATGTTGAGGAAGACGAGTGGGAGAGCAATTACCAGTGGGATTTCCTTTCCTGTGTGTTTGTACGGTCGCTCTTGTTGCCCTTTGCAATTGGATACATATGGTTGCCGCCTCATTGGGCTGTAGCAGATTGTGCATTTCTAGGGTTCAGCATTGTACTGCCTTACATTTTCTTGTGAAATTTCATGTATAAACATGGATTGCTTTGGTATTTCAGTTGGAAATGAAGCCCTCTCAAAATGTGTATTCCGGATTCAACTATCATCATCATCATCATCATGCGGTGAAAATGGTATCCTGCAAAAGTTCCAATAACACAAATATAAACGTTGGTAAAAGCTCTACGACAATATTAAAAGGTCTTTTCTTCATTCTAATAACTACAGCGATCAAACATATTAGTCATCGTAGCTGTCTATAACACAGCAACTTTCAAAGATGCATTGACAAACACGTACACATGTATTTCAATACATCACAGTGTAGCCAAGTCAGTATGATATACACTGTTCTTCTAGTTTTGATTATTATAGATCATTAAAAAAAAAAAAAGAAAGAAACCGGCTTTTCTATCTATATTTGTAAAAGCCAAAACGCCATTTTATCTCGTTTTTTAAATTTCTCATTTTGGTGCTCATCTACGTGTTATGTTAATACTATAATACTATTTAGCTTTAAAGAGAGAGAAAAATGAAAAATTGGCAAAAGAAAAAACCAGGATAAAATGGTGAAATTTGAGGAAGATGTTGACTAGGCCTTTCCATTAAAAGTGCACTTACCTAAATTCCTTAACCGTCCTTAAAGTGGCAAATTGTCAATTTCTCTCATGTTCTTTTGCTCCGCTTTGAATTTCTTTTTTGTAACGTTGGCAAAGTGCTCATTTAAAATGTTTGCTTTTCAGATAACTTGAAACGAACACCGTCCTACAAGCTCCCGCTCCCTCCCTCTCCCCTACATATACATCGCCTCTCTCTCACAAACTTCTCGCGTTCTCCTTCTGTGATCTCTCTCTCTCTCTCTCTCTCTCTCTCTCTCTCTCTCTCTCTCTCTCTCTCTCATTCATTTCCTTCACCTTCTGTTGAACCGGAGCTCGGAATGGCCACCTTCACTGCAACACCGGCTCGCGCCTCGTTCGCTTTGAAGCTGGCACAGGTACGCAAATGGGTATCAGTCGGTTCAAGATTGCTTGACTCGTGTTTTCTTTACAACGGGTTCTGATGCTTGATCGCTGTGGCCGCCGGACATAGTTTTATGATCGATATTGGAAGCGAGTGCTATACTTTTTGTTTTCCTCCAGTTTTAGATTTTCAAGGCACATTATCAGCTTGACGTTAACTATTCCCGGACTAGGATGAATCTGCTTTTGCTTTGGTGCTGGAGGCTTTTATGTCCACTGAGTTGTGGTAAATGCTGAGTTTTTCATGCATAAACTGCATCGAAAAGATACAGCACTGCCAAATGAGCTTTTCAGATGCTTAGAACGAACTGCGTGAGATTAATAATGAGTTCAGGCCGGCAATACTTGGTTTTGGCTTCCTGCTACTGACCTAGTGGTCCGAAAACTCAGTAAATTCTCTGGTGGCAAACTACGTATTTTCTAACTTTTGAGTTTGTTGCAAATTGCCAAATGGCGTTTCAATTTTTGCAATCTAGCCCCCGAACGGTAGAAGTCCTTATCAATGTGTTCCCTTGTGTTGACTCTAGTGAAATTTTGCTTGGAGCTTCAACCACGTGATGGCACGTGACTAATTACGAAAGGAAAATTTATCATATGAGTAAACAGATATGAAATAGTAGAATATTAAATTCAAAAACATATTACATGTGAAAGCATCTGACCAAAGCTCCAGCAATAATTTGACTGGAATCAACACCAAATTCATATTGGTATATAGTTCTCAAATATATCTTTGGGTAGTCTCTATAATATTTTTTTTTTCACATACATAAATGATAAATGTCTAAGTAATCTTCCATAGGAAGTCACGTTGTCAGATATGTGAAAACAAAATTTGCCCAAGTCAACGTTTGAGGGCACATGGCCTCCAAATTTCAAAAAGTCAGTTATCAAATTGCAAATATCGAAGCGACAGGGATAATTTGCCACTATCCCGAAAACTTGGGTGCAAAATGTAATTTTACCAAATGCACTGTGCAATTTAGGCAGAGAGCTTGGCTAACCCGGTTGAGGTTCTGCACTTTGAATGAGACCGCATCTCTGAAAACTAGTTCTTGACAATTTTTAACAGGTACCTGTCTGCAAGATATCGAATGTCAGGTCCGTCTCCCTCCCTGTCGGCGGCAGAAGTTTCCCATCTCTGAAAGCACGCCGTTTCCAGGTTTCATGTGCGGTAAGTAGTCCACCATGTCATGTCAAGTTGACAACTATAACAGCAAGCATAGCAAAGTGACTGCAAGTAACTTACATATATCTGAAGTCTGGGTCATTATGTTTGTCCTGTGTCGAACGATCTTGCTGTGTGATTATAATTGTGTCGCTCGAAACATGCTGCTTCTGGGGAAAGGGGATGAGCAGGAGTTTGCTCATACCAGGTTCAAGCCTATCATTGTCCTGTTCATGGGGGAATGCTTGAATTGGTCTTGCCAATTTTGTAGCTACTCGGAGCAAAGCGCATACCTAAGTTTTAAACTTGTGAATGACCAACTCGATATATGAGCAGGCTAAAAAGGAGACGGTGGATAAAGTGTGCGAAATAGTGAGGAAGCAGCTAGCTTGCCAGCAGATGCTGTTGTAAACGGAGAGTCAAAAATCTCTTACCTGGGAGCCGATTCTCTGGACACCGTAAGCCCTTCATCCGCAAGTCTATTTCCTTTCTCTGCAGTCTTTGACGAGCTTTCGCTAGATCCATGCGTTCTTAAGTGGTGCAGGACGGTACTTCTGCAATATTGGAATTGATTTGCTTTTCTTTTCTTTTTTTCTTTTTAAATCTGGTTCCGACGTTTACCACCTTATTTCCTTTGTTGGATAAAATGGGATTGTGATGAGAACGCTGCTGTTCCTCATTTTAGGTGGAGATTGTGATGGCAATTGAGGAGAACTTTGATGTTACCGTGGAGGAAGACAGTGCTCAAAGGATCGCGTCTATCCAGGATGCTGCGGACCTGGTCGAAGAGCTGCTTAAGAAGAAGGGCGCTTAATGTCAGAAGAGACAGTGAGGAAGATGATCTTTGTGCGTGTTTTTTTTTTTTTTTAATTTCTGCATTATCTTTGTGCTCGTTGATCCTGGAATTCCGAGTCTTCGATGTACTTGCATTTTACTTCAAGAGTCATTGTGCCCCATTTTAATTGAATAATGACGGCAAATCTCAATTGCTCTATTTATTTTGGGCTCTCCCATTCGCTCTCTCTCCCCTCCCATAAAGTACCAATACTCTCCGAAAGTCTTCGTATCGTGTCAGATATTCCGACATATGTCCAATACTCTTTAACATTCGATCAATACATGTCAGAAAATTCGACAGATGGTCAACTCTCTCGACACTCTCTAACACTCGAGTCCAGAATCCCGACATGCAAGTTTAGAATTTTGACAAATAATTCCGAATCGTACAAGATCAATTTTAAATTTTTTTACTAAATGAGGAATCAAAATGTAAATATGTAAAAAAATAATAATAATAAATGGAAAAAGAAAAAAAATTTAATATTTTCTTCTCTTCCGACTCTCACTTCCTACAACATACAATTCACCCCCAAGTTTGGTTTTTTCCTTTTCTCTTCCAACGCACTCTAACACACAAGTACAAAATTCGGAGTACTTATTATTTTTTTCCTCCAAATTTTATGAATTATTGAAATGAAATTGAATTTGTCAAATTAAAATAACAAATGATATTAACAAATGGTAGATTAATATTTTTAGTGTAAATCCATTATATATTATTTTTATTATTTATTTATTTGTGAATTTAAATCAAATTAATTTGATTAAAATAATCATAAAAATAATCATTTATCATATATATACATGTCGGAATTTTTTATTTTTTGAAAAACGACGTTTTAGCACATTGTGCCGTGTTGCATATCATTGTCAATGTGTCATGCTACTTAGCCTCCCTCCCTCCCTCCCTCCCTCTCATAAATACTTTAGTTTTGAATTCTGATGAATCAAAGAACTATGGCAGCATCTTTGACCCCATCATTAACTAGTTTTGTATTCTCGGGATCACATTCTTAATACAGTTTGTCACGTTCCATTTTGATGGCGGAACTTCTGTTGTTAACAATGTGACAGGCTTGTTGAATATATTCAACTCAATATTCGAGGGTGAATCTTGTTAAAAAAATATTCTGACTGAACAAGACAATATGCAATATAAGTACATATAATGACAATACAAAGAAGAGCTGGAGTACATCGGAACATGCTCTGTCCTGGACTGGTTCTAGATTCAGAAACAGTCTGCCGCTGTTATTTGGGAACCCAAGTGATCTTCTGAATTCATGCGGGAAGGAAGAGATGTGTAGCTTCTTTCAATGCTCTTCCAGAAAGCCGAGCAACCTTCCTAGATTCCACACAAAGGGGAATTAACAGAGATATAGGTCATGAATAAGGTGACCACAACCTTCATGGATTTAACCACAATGAGGGAGCCGCCACAATTCCGAGATTACCAGTGCGGCAGCACTGGCTAAAGAAGCAGCGCCAGAATACTTTATCTCAGAAACAATGCCTTCAATCTTTGCAACCTCCGATGTGCACACTGACAAAATCATTCTGTGCAGCAAATATTGCCTGCAAGAGTAACCAAGAGAATGCAGCATTCGCAGTACCAGTAGAGAAGAAGCACCCTTTTGCCAAGACTCGAGAACTGCACTCACTTTTGAAAGATTAGTAAGAAAACCGGCAGCACCTTCCCTTGGGGCTGCCTTCAGTAATAGAACCATGCATTCGGAAGCAATATCGGCATTGTTTCTGTCACAAGACCCACTCAATTCCAGGAAAACGCCAGCACTGCCACCAAAGTCGGTTATGTCTCTAACGGTACTCACTCCCTCAGAAGGACTTTCATCAAGTAGGGTTGGCTCTTGTGTGTACATGTAACCTACCCTAGAACCCAGTGATCGTAAAAGGAAAGCTTTGCACAAGCCAAGCGTTGGTTCGAGAAAATCTTCCATATCCTTCACATGTACAAACTCCAGAAGGTTTCCAATCCTCCGAACTACTTTCAGTTGAGAAAGCAACTTGGGATCCATTTCTGGTGCCGATGCCAGAGCCACACACAGCTTGACATCATTCACATTTGCATTGGACAGATCACCAAGCAAAAATCTGAAGCAGTGACTGACGGTCTTTGGTTGGAGAATATTGGGAATTTTAATCAGGTTGAACTCTATGAGCATCAGGAGGAGCTTCTGTGCATACATCGGTATTGGGTCCTCATCCTCAATCAAGGTTGGGTAAAGAGGGAGAAATTGCATGTTGGATATGGATTTCAAGTCTTCTAGCTTATGCTCTAACTCTGGGGGTTCATTTAGGAAAACAACCATCACATCAAACAGAATTTTAAGGGACAGAAATCTGGCATCACCATCCTTGTTACCCTTATACAAAATGGCCAGACTTGGCAGTATCCCACAGATGAATACATCAGAGCTTTCCAGAATCCAGGATGACTCCTCTGTGATACACTCAACAATTCGAAGAACAGTTAACTGGAAATCATCTCTTCCCTGAAATTTAGATACAAAATATGGTGTGCATAAGTGTCGGTAAATCAAAATCATTGAAGAATTTAACCACAAAAAAAAAAGGAAATGACATAGCTGAGCAGAGGAAAAAAGCTAACTTCTTCCCTTCCAAGGAGTGAAAGAATAGTTCGTACTTCTGTGTATAGAAAGTAAAATTCTGCCATATCTTGAGCTACACACATAGAGTCTTGCCAGAAAGTCGTGCTATGAATGGACGTATAGACTATTTTCTTTGAAAGCCAGAGCAGCAAGCCTGGTTTATTCACTGTTTTATTTTATCCAAATGTATTTCCCAATACCATAAAAATTTAAAATCAATTTCTAAGCTTAAAAAAATAAAAATAAAAAATAAAAAGCTGAGCAAAAGGGAAGGATCCACAGCTTTGGCCACTTACTTGAAATGGGCTCTCCATAAGTTTGATTATGTTCGCCAGCTGATGTCGAACCTGATGAGTTGCCACTTTGTGCTTAAAGCATGGGCTTCCAAGAAGATTAAGGATGACTGGAAACAGATGAATGTTTGTCTTTTGTGCAGCTCGACCAGTAAGGGGGGACATAGGACCATGACGCCTTCCCTCCATCATTAGTTGAATATCTGCCATAAGAGTTTCCAGCAAATTTGGTATGGTTGATACCACAACATGCACAGACGCATTTAGGCACTGCTGAACAAAGCTGTCTTTCTCTTTTGTCAGCCTGTCTACTATGGAGATCAACCTCATGTTGGAAAAGAGCTGAAATAACCATCTCCTGTTGTTTTTACAAAGGAGAGCCACAAGGATGAGTGCTTTTCCCCTTATAACTTCACCTCCCTGCTCAATCAAAGAGATAAGACAGAGCACAAGGTTTTTGTCTTCTGCAACTGGAAGAAGGTGCCGACCACTATTTGTCAGCATATTGCTCCTGGTCATGGCCATGATCAGAAGATTTAAGCAGATCTGCTGTTCCCGTGGCCCACCCTTGACAAGGGCAGATGTCATATCCTTACAAGAAAGTTTCCCTATAACAGATTGAATGCTTGGAAGATTAAAACGAACTAAGCGAACAAGACAAGATCCTGCTGTGAGCCTCATGCTTTCTGGTTTCCCAGAAGCCTTATATATATAGCACAGGTTATTAATCACATCCTGGCTGGTGAATCGAGCTGCCCAGTACCCTCCCTGACTGCAAATATTTTCTATCGTCCTCAACGCATAAAGTTGGGTCATATCGTCCTCTCCTTTTCTAAGAATTGATGTCACGAGTGAAATTAAAGAATTTGGAACCTGGGCCAAAGGGAAATGTTTAACCGTTGGGGAAAGAAAATGGGAAATGGCAGTGTAGTAATGCATAAAGGACCAGTACTGTGGTCAAACTAAGGGATTCATTGATAAGCACTACTTAAGATTTCAATTTGCAGGCAAAACTAAAGTCTAGCAAGGATGGGCATAAAATGGCATGATGTCAAACATTACACAATATAGAGCACTAAAGATCTAATTTATTCACATCTAAGTAGGGGTTCAGAAGCTATTAACAGCTTAGAAATCAAGGCCATTACCCATCTAGCTCACCTGCCAGTTAGATGTGATTGTGGATCGGTTGTCCTTTGATGGAGATTCTGAAAGCATGTTCTCTTTTTGCTCATTCTGAGTGGATATGTAGAAAAGCAGCTCACCTAATGCAGCCATGGAAAACCTCCTCACTTTTTCCTGCCTGTCACCAAGGCTACCAGTAAGTGAACCCAAGATCCCAGAATTCGACAAATCATCTTCAATGAAAGTACAATGCCTTATTAATAGACCAATCAGCGAGGCAAGTTGAACTCGCAAGACAGAAGCTTTCGATTGCCGTAGCATTTTGATAAGCATTAGCATGATCGGCCCATTTGTCAAGACATTAGCTGCATCTGGATAACTGCTCAACATCTCCAGATACTTGATTACATTCTGCTTCTCCCCTGTGCCAGTACTTCCACTCAAAATCGATATGATTTTGTTGTTGAGTGCATCAAGCTGTCCTTTCGACATTTTTACAAAATCGGACGCTTGCAGTGCCTCAAATGGTAGAGAAGGAATTACCTCAGATGTTCTATCAGATTTTCTACTAGGCATTACGGGTCTCACTGAAAGATCAGATTGATGCCAAAATACTTGTGCTATATCACTAGCTGATTTTGCAGAATCAGATTCATGAGCAGAACCCAAATTTTCTTTTGCCCTCTGTCCCTTGGGCAGAGGACTAACACTGGGTGGGGTAGCTGCAACTTGAGTGAGTTCTAAATAAGATTCTTGCTCCGATGTCTTTGATTCATCTGAAAGAGGCAAATCTGAAGCAGCTGCAGGCTCGACTTTTTCATCAATATCCATTTCTTCCACTTGTCCCTCATGATTCAGGTTTTCATTTGATGATCTGACAGCAGGAGAAGGTATATCAGAGCCATCCACTTCTTCTTGCGCATCCTCTTCTGCATTTTCATTAAAGTCAAGTTCCATGTCCGTGTTCTCAATTTTAACCTCAGAATCATTCTCAGCACCGCTAGGCAAAGGCCTGCGGTAGTTCTCTTTCTCATTTTCTTTCTGCAAGTTCAATTTTGCAATTCTAGAGAGCCTTAATAGATTCAAGGCCCTGGTACCACCGGAATTATCTTTGTGTTTCTCTTCACCGCCTTTGCCAGAAGTCTTTGCATGGTTTTTCCGGCCACTCAGAGGAGCCTTTACAGGTGTCTCATGAACTTTGGGCCCAATAATGGAGTTCTCATCCCGTCGCAAACCCACTTTAGTATCTTTTTCACGATGCCTTGGAGGTGTCTTATTATGGACAGATCTTTCACCATTGTATTCTGAGAGGCATGGTTTAGTGTGAAGTTTAATCATGCTATCAAAAGCAGGCTGAGGAGGTAAAGGCACAGAAGGACACTTTGCTCTCCAAAATGCATGTCCACAGAGCTCTGACCACTTTATTCGTTCTGCTGGATCTTTTATAAGGAGAGAGTTGATTAGATTGACAAAAGGACGACTTGGAGTCCCGGGTAGTGGAGGAGTCGGATCTGTGAGAATGGATCTCACAAGCTGAGTAAATTCTTGTCCCAGAAAGGGAGGCCTCCCTGTGTAGCACTCATATAGTACACAGCCAAGAGCCCAAAAATCTGAAGCATAAGAATGGACGCCTCCGTCTTCAAACAGCTCAGGAGCCATATAACATGGTGTTCCACGTTTTGCTTGCGGCAGCTTGATATATCAAGTTCAATTGAGGGGTTAGTGGAAGCACCAAAACCATATCCTTTCAAGGAGTACGTGAAACAATGAACGTAAGAGTGCAAAACATACCGAAGTGGAAGGAGTTTTAGATATATCACTCAACTTTCTTGCCAGTCCAAAATCACATAGCTGCAGCACGCAAGAAAAAGCAAATTATTCCATGAAGACTGACAATATATAAATTGATAACAAATTAAATCATCAGAATACCTTTGTACGTCCATTTTCGTCCAAAAGGATGTTTGATGGCTTTAGATCGCAGTAAATGATTCCTTGAGAATGGATGTACCTGGTAAAAATGAAATAGAAAGAAGATGTCAGAATAGAGGACATCAAGGAAAACTTCATAGGAAGAAGACATCAATCCTGGTGACCAATTCTTACTGCAATGCTTTGACAAGATCTGCAGCAAGATCATGAACTGAATCTTCAGGTAATCGACCATCCTGAAAAAGATTAAGAGCTTTTAGAGGCATGAAGGCCAAACGAGTTAAATAAGCTTCCCACAGCGTCACACTTGCAGATCTTCAAAAAGAAACAAGTTTTAAGAAGTTGTAACTGAAAGCACATTATCTTGTTTTGTTCGTGGCTTCCTAGCAGCAAAAATATAACTTCTAGTCGCAACAACATTTAAAGTGTTCTCGAAATTACCATATTGAACATCTCAAAAATAACTGGGCAACACAAAAACACACTCGAAATAATCGACCAACAACAAGTCCAACTTGAAGAAATGCATCACATATTGAACTAGTTCCATCAACCAAATGGCTTACTCATGAAGAGAACAAAGGCCTTGCTCTCCATGGAAAAGCTAAATAAGTAGTAACCACGCAGCGAATACCTGCCGCAATAAGGTGATGAGATCTCCCCCAACGCAGTACTCCAAGACTAACCAAAGGTGTGCCGAGGTTTCATACCTTGAACCAAACAGGAAAACCAACAGTTCGAGTAAGCAAATTTCCCAACGAAGAAAAACCGCGATGGGTTTCAGATCGAATCTCACGAGCAAAACTTACCAAGAATAGAACTTCAGGACGTTCGGGTGGTCGAGAGAATGAAGAATCCTAACCTGCACCCAAAGGAAAACCGAGGCGAGAACAGGGTTTCAAGCAGAGAAAGCAGCGAGCTAAGCTCCAATCGGCGCAGCTACATTCAGCAACGTCCCCGTAACCGACAGAATTTCGCAAAAGTCTATCCGACACTCTAATTCCCCAAACGCCCCCCCAAAGCACCACGATTCCCCAAATCCAAGGCGCGTCGATCTCAGCAGGAACGCGAGACGAAATGGAACCAGACCACTCACCTCCTGAAGGACCTTGCTCTTCTGGGACTTGTCGACGCTCTTGACGGCGAAGTACTCGATGGTCTTCTTCTTCCTCCCCTTGTAGACGGTCTGCGGAGAAGCGGCGGCGAGTCAGTCGAAGTGGATTCGGGGGAGCGAGGGAGGGAGGGAGGGAGGGAGGGAGAGGTTACCGAGTGCTTGCCGCGGCCGATGGCCTCGTAGATGTGGTAGTGGTTCATCGGGAGCGCCTAGGTCACGGCGGCGACGCGCGATGTAGCTCTGCAGATCTGCGTGGCACAGAGCCAGAGAGAGAGAGAGAGAGACAGAGAGAGATGGTTGAGCTTTGCGAAGCTCGGGAGGGTTAGAGAGAGAGAGAGAGGAAGAGAGAGATGGTTGAGCTTTGCGAAGCTCAGGTGGGGTTAGAGAGAGAGAGAGAGAGAGAGAGAGACTGTGGAAATGGGCGGGACGATGAAAGCAAATTGAAAAATTGGAAACCTGCCGGAGGAAGGAGAAGAAGAGCGTGTGGAGAGAGAGAGAAATGGGGATATAAAAATATATATCGAATAAATTAAATATTAAATTCGAATAAATAAATAAGTTCAAAATGAAATTCCACCCATTTACTACTGTGGACGATAATTATCTTCTTCTTCTACTTCTTCTTAACTCGAACTCCTCTGTCATCGCTGTTCATAATATGAATTGTTAATCCTATGATCATTCATTCATTCGAAATAATCAATTGATGAAAAAGAATTTTATTACTAATGATAATTTTTATTTATTCATTTACATAAGTGATAGTATAATTAATTTTACGAAAATACTTTTCAAATCATTTATTTTTACGAAACGAACGGAACCAATAAAGTAATTTTCTTTGTTTAAGTTTTGTCCGTGGCCATTTATTATTCTTTCGTTCACGGCCTTTAACTATGAATTGCTTGGTTTTGGATGCGATTTAATAAAATCTTCTAAGTAAAAAGATTTAATAATTAAAAAAAGGCATGGAATATTTTAATGGAAGATGCGCATCTCTTTCAACCTAATAATTTCCTAGCATACAATATTATATTTTTATTTTAAAAAAATTTCGCTTTTGGATGATTAGCAAGTGGCAACTAGTCGTTACCGTCGTTTGAAATCTCAAGAAGAATTCAAATTACCATATTGAATTGGTACAGCAATAAGGTGTTGTTACATAACTAAAAATTGCAAAAAAAAAAAAAAAAAAAAAAAAAAAAAACAGAGAGAATAAGAAACATCTCTCCATCCATCAAGACAATTTCCCATCTTCGTTCCGCATCGGTTCGTACGCATCGTGACGTCTCCGTCCTTCGGACAACCGGACCGCAATCCGCCTCCGTCAAGATCCGATCCCGTCACGTCCAGAACGACGCACCCTCCGCCGCCGTTTCTCCTCGCAACGCACGAAAGCATCGGGACTTTTCAACGTCTCTCTCTTGCGCTTTCGGCCAGAGCGTGAGACGCTCGGATCACCAGAACAAACGCGAATTTGCGCCGCCGGTTCCATTCGAGATTCGAAAAACGACATGATATGCGCTCGGAGCTGTTCAGCGTCACGTCGAGGATATCGGCGCTGGCGAGATCCGGGCGCATCTCGTGTGCTCGGAAGCTGTTCGACCGAATGCCGCAGAGAGACTCGGTCTCTTGGAACGCCATGATCAGTGGGTACGCTCAGTTGGGTCTCCACCAAGAAGCTCTCTTTCTGTTCCGGTCCATGAGGTTTGCCAGTGCCCGGCCTGATCACTTCACGTTAACCGCGACTCTGGCAGCATGCGCGGGATCGAATGATCTTGTTTATGGGACCAAAGTGCACGCTCTGGTCATTCTTCTGGGGTTCCCGTCTTACTTGCCGGTTAATAACTCACTCATAGACATGTATGGAAAATGCTCGTGCCCCAATAGTGCTAGCAAAGTTTTTGAAGAAATGAGCATTAGGAATGAAATAACATGGTGTTCTCTCTTGTTCGCACATGTCAACTGTGGCAATTTTAGTGCAGCCAACAACTTGTTCGTGCTGTTGCCCGAGCGGGTTCAAATTGCTTGGAATATAATGATTGCGGGCTGTGGTAGATGGGGCGACGTTGAATCTTGTTTTGGTTTGTTCAAAGATATGCAGGTGAGTGGGTGCCAGCCAGATCAGTGGACTTTAAGCTCTCTCATGAACACTTGTTCTGAATCAGCAAATTATTTTCACGGCCATATGGTGCATGCTTATATCATAAAAAGTGGCTGGGGCATTGCAGTGGAGTCCAAGAATTCGATCCTGAGCTTTTACTCTAAACTGTGCTGTCTTGAGGATGTTATGAAGTTGCTCGAGTCTTTTGGTACACTGACTGTGGTGTCTTTGAATGTCATCATCGATGCCCATATGAAGATAGGAAACACCGATAAAGCCTTTCTCGAGTTTCAGCGAGCGCCTGAGAAGAACATTGTCTCGTGGACATCGATGATTACTGGATACGCAAGAAATGGGCATGGAGAGCAAGCTCTCTATTTCTTTGTTGATATGATCAGGAATGGCCACAAACTGGACGACTTGGCATTTGGAGCTGTGCTCCATGCATGTTCTATCTCGGCAATGCTTGGTCATGGTGAAATGATCCATGGCTGCATAATTTCCTCTGGGTTTCCAGCTAATGCCTATGTGGGCAACGGTCTAGTTAATATGTATGCGAAATGTGGGCACATAGAAGCATCAAGTCGTGCATTCAATGACATTGCTAACAAGGACATTGTCTCCTGGAATGCAATGCTGTTTGGATTCGGTTTGCACGGGCGGGCTAAGGAAGCTCTTCAGCTTTTTGAAGAAATGGTAGCATCGGGGGCAAAACCAGACAAGGTCACCTTCATAGGCATGTTAATGACTTGTAGTCACTCGGGACTCCTGGAGAAAGGCGGAAAGCTTTTCAAGTTGATGGACTTGGAATACGGGATCGCACATGAAATGGATCACGTGGCTTGTGTGATTGATATGCTAGGCCGAGGTGGATATTTAGCAGAAGCAAGAAAGCTAACCGAGGAAACTCGGGGTGCAACGACCATGTGGGACGCTCTATTAGGAGCTTGCTCTGCTCATGTAGACACAGAAATTGGTACATACAGTGGGGAGGGCTTGAAGATGATGGATCCCCAGAACGAAATAAGCTACGTCGTCTTGTCGAACTTGTACTGCGCGAGCGGAAAGTGGAAAGAAGCAGAGATGGTCAGGCAGGCGATGAATTCTCAAGGGGTGAGGAAGACGCCCGGCTGCAGCTGGATTGAAGTGAGGAACGCCGTGACGGCTTTCGTTGCAGGGAACAATTCGCACCCGCTCATGGAAGATTTACACGAGGTGCTATGCTTTCTCGACTTTGAAACTAGAAGTTCCAGAATATTAATTTCAGATTGAAGGGGATCGCACCGTGTTTCCATTGGTAGCAACTCCTTTTCCCCCTAACTAAAACGAATAAGAGCTTGAACAGCAAGTAACACTAACACCTCAAGCATTGATGCATGAACTGCTCTTGGCACTGATAATGGCGTCGGTCATGGTCTTCAGTGACACCGGCAGTGATTCAATGAATCCCGCAGAAATTCACTACTGGCCCTGGTTGAAGAAAGTTGAAAATGATCTGTCAAATTATGAATAAATAACATAATTACAATTTTTTACAACTTACTTATGTGATCGATGTTGATATTTTTTTATATACGTGGACATTTTATACACCTAAATAATTAATTTCTATTTTTCTGCACCTTCCGAGCAATGTTTTAAACATAAAGCGAACGAAACGGCAGCCGCCCAGCTGCTGCAGGTCTGGAGCTTTATAACTGTTTGGCTATTTAAAAACTGAATCGGCGTCGAGAAGAAGAAAATTATACCATATACCGTCTTAACTTGACTTCCTGGTCTAACCTTTTGCTTGTATCCTTTTAAAACTATAGAAATAACACATTGAAGAACGGAGGTGATCAATAGGTGAGCCTTAGCCAGATCGCCTTGTCAAGCATAACTTTTCGCCCAAACATGTCCAACAACAAAATGTACCCAGCATTTTTACTGGGTTTGGTGTGTCACCCTTCATGATTAAATGCCGTGACTCGAGTTTGCTCAAAATGGCCTAGACAAAATGATTAGGTAGGTCTAGCTCAGACAAAGTCATAAGAATGAGGTTCTAAGCACTAATATAGAAAAGGAAAAATGACACAATGATCCCTTAACTTTGATTCAATAAGTAATGTCATCCCTGAACTTTTAATTTGTTCAATGTGGTCCTTGAAGTATTGATAAACATTCAATCTAATCCTTAAATTTTATGACAATATTTAATATTGTTCTTTCTTTAATTCAATTTTTCAATTTAATTCACTTTAAATGGAATGTTTTACTTTATAACTTCGAATAAGTTACCCTTAAACAATGGACAAAAAAAAGTTACACATGGATAAGACATTCATCTCAATTTAGGATGTAGTCATTCACGTCATCAAATAACAACAAATGTGTTGACTCTTCAATTTTTCTTTTCCTTTTCGAAAGTAGATCGATAAAAAGATGAACATATTGAGTCACTTTTTAAAAATCTAACGCAAAACATAATAATTCAATTATTGAATACTTACTAGTAGTTTATGGATCACATTACGCAGTGAGCCAAAATTTAGAGGCCATTTATGCCATTTTCTGATACAAAAACATTGAAACGAAGCTTGGTTCAAACTAAATTCCTCCCTACAAACGGGGCAAACTTTGTGGGATTGAGTTTGAGTTTGGTTAGGGTAGATATTTGTGTTTTGCGCAACATCTTCAGAGAGCTTTAGTGTTCCAAACTAAATTCCTCCCTACAAACGGAGCAAACTTTGTGGGATTGAGTTTGAGTTTGGTTAGGGTAGATATTTGTGTTTTGCGCAACATCTTCAGAGAGCTTTAGTGTTCCAAACTAAATTCCTCCCTACAAACGGGGCAAACTTTGTGGGATTGAGTTTGAGTTTGGTTAGGGTAGATATTTGTGTTTTGCGCAACATCTTCAGAGAGCTTTAGTGTTCCAAACTAAATTCCTCCCTATAAACGAGGAAAACTTTGTGAGATTGAGTTTGAGTTTGGTTAGGGTAGATATTTGTGTTTTGCGCAACATCTTCGTGAGAGCTTTAGTGTTCCAAACTAAATTCCTCCCTACAAACGGCGCAAACTTTGTGGGATTGAGTTTGAGTTTGGTTAGGCTAGATATTTGTGTTTTGCGCAACATCTTCAAAGAGCTTTATTGTTCCAAACTAAATTCCTCCCTACAAACGGGGCAAACTTTGTGGGATTGAGTTTGAGTTTGGTTAGGCTAGATATTTGTGTTTTGCGCAACATCTTCAAAGAGCTTTAGTGTTCCAAACTAAATTCCTCCCTACAAACGGGGCAAACTTTGTGGGATTGAGTTTGAGTTTGGTTAGGCTAGATATTTGTGTTTTGCACAACATCTTCGAAGAGCTTTAGTGTTCCAAAGGCCCTTGAGCCAAAATTATGATACAATGCAATTTTGAGGGCTTTTGGTGTAAAGTTGAGCTTTGAAAATGTTCAAAGTTTTCAGTATTTTCAAAATGCTATTTTAGAGGTCTAATGAATTTTGTCTTCCAAATTTGTCTCACTAATATTTTGTCATTCTTATTTTATCATCTTGCTTGGAGGGATGTTGGTGTCGCCTCGCCTAAGGCCACACAACCTACACGTCCCGTTGCAAGGTATTGTCTCGATGACCCTTGGCCTAGGGTGAAGAGGAGGTGGCAGAGGGGGCAACGATGGATGAGGGGAGGTTGGGATGGCGAGGCTCGTGAGGCCAAAGTGCCTTTCTAAAATGTAGTTTACATCGATCAACAAAATATGTTTTAATGGAAGTCCTTAAGAGTCAAAATCCTTCGTCTAGATGCAAAGTCATTATTCCAAGGCTCTCCCAAACGCACTCGAGCCACATAAGCTTTGCTCTGGTGCGCTCAATGAAGAGGTTTCCTCCAGAACAAACTTAAGAAATATCAGTGTCAAATGTTCGATACTTGAGCCAAAGTGAAGATAATTGTTGACTGGCAATGTGTCAAGTGATTTTTTTGAAAATGACAACGTCTTATAATTTAGTTATCCTTTCTAATTGTTAGATTAGGCGCACAAACCAATAAAAGTGAGAAAGAGAAAATGAGATACAAAATTTATCCCGATTCACAATAGGGCCACATCTAGCAAAGTATTCCACTAGGGCGCGTTTGGTAGCGTTTTTGTTATGGAAAACAATAGTTTTTTTTTCTATTCCAAGGAACAATTTCTAAGTATAAGAACGCGTTTTGTAACTAAAAAAAATTTCTACTTCGAAATAAAAACGCGTTTGGTAAACTTGTATAATTTTTTTTTTTTCCGTTTCTTTTAATTTTTTAATATTTTTATTATACTTTTCCTTTATTTTCTTTTTTCTTTTTCCTTTTTCTTTTTCTTTTTGGCCGGTCGCCCGGCCACGGCAATGGTGAGACTTCGGCAAGCTCGCCGGAGGCCAACTTGGCCCCGGCGAGCTTGCTGGGCCTCACCTTGGCCTGACAAGATCGTCGCCGAGCAAGCCTCGCCTAGGTGGCGCAAGGTCGGCCTCTCCGGGAGCCGGCGATGCTTCGGCAAGATCGCTAGCCCTCATCTAGCCGATCGCCAGCACCGGCCATGGCTAAGGCTAATGACCGGCAAAAGGAAGAAGAAGAAAAGAAAGAGAAAAAAGAAAAAAAAAACGTTTTTCGGAAGTGTTTCCGGAATAAGAAACAAGTTTTTTTAACTTCTTGTTTCGTTCCAAATGCTCCCGATAACAAAAGTATAAACAAACACATTTCTCTCTTTTTTATTCCCCGGAATAAAAGAACAAAAATTTGTGTTCCGAAAAACATAAACATAAATAAACAAACACATCCTCAGCACCCCTACCTCTTTGTTACAACTCTCAATTATAAGAGAAATAAATTCTTTATAGGCAACATTATAGGCCCAAGCTCAAATTACCAATAAAATACGGGCTCAAATTATAAAAGTCCTCTAGCCGCCAAGGCTCCCATACTTTCCTATTGATGGGGAGTATAAACCATACCCCAACACTACTATCACCGAATACAATTAGCAAAATGTTGTTTCTTGGACCAAATTTTTCGAGTACTTTTCCACGAAATAAGTTGAATCTTGGGGCACTGTATTTCATGTCAAGTGGTCCTCTTCATTGAGAATCTAGTAGCATAATGTTTAGACGGATATCGGTGATGATATAACATGATAATGTATGGGAAAACACTATATCTCGTATTTAGAAGATAAACCCTATATTCTTGGTTCGGATATATGCATCCAGTAATGTTCTTTCCCTGAATCTTCTTTTGTGTTGGTTCGTTTATATGATTTTATTCTTATCTTTTACTTCTGGCTCATGTCAGCAATTTCAACGTGCTAAATTCTTTTGTAATTGCTAAATAATTATCTTGTTTTGAAGTTTGTTGACACTTATATTTTTACAACTCAGCCATTTATTTATTACATAGAAAATTAAGGATTTGCTTTTAACCCCTAAATAAAGATATTAGAATTAAATTGCATAGCATATATTTTTAAGGGCATTTATTACATAATTTATATTTTCATTAATTGCATTGGATTGGTGGTGAATGGTTTTGAGCTTGTTATTCGACAAGTTGAGCCCGCAAAAGAAGCCAAAATTCGGCTAGCACTAGGGGGTTATGGTGGTCGAAAATTACACAGGGAGATGGGCCAAAGTGAATTCAATTCAATCTAATTTTAGATCATGGGAATTAATTAAAATAGGTCTTGAGCTTAATTCAGCCCATTACATTGAAAGGCAGGTTATGAGATCAAGTTTAAACCTAGGTTTGCACTATATATAGGACCTTATGCCTTACAAATTAGAGGTCGGCAATTCTATTCTCAGAGATATAGAAACGCACGAGTGAGAAAAGAGAAGAGAAGAGAAAAGGGTCACAGTCGAGACCCTCCTTGCGGCCGTGACTCTTTGTCGATGCTAGATCCCTCGCGTCCGAGTCCTTTTGCTGCCCGCCGCTGTCATTCCATCATCCACGGCCACTCGATGACGTTCGTGTCGCAGGCTTTATCCGGCGAAGTTCACCGCCGTGATCTTCGCTAGCTAATTCAGTACTCACCGTCCGCGTTTGGTTACCACTTCCGGCCGCGTTTCTTCTGCATTTAGCCGAACTTCCAAGAAAACGCTCAGGCCAGGTGTCGCACCAGATCAGCCAGCTTCTAGGCGACAACCTGCTGCACCTTCAACGTTGAACAAACAGTTTTGCCTCCGCTCCAATTCAACCTTGCTAGCTCACCAATAGCCTTGATTTAGCCCTGCAATATCGCAAATTTTGACTCTATCTCCCTGCAGGTCTTCCAGCTGCTATCATTCACCTTCTGGCGTTATTTTCATGGGAAGTTCGATCAAAGTTGCTGCTAATTGAGCAGCCACTCTCAGCGACGTCGGAAATAACGCAACTCAAAGCCGCTCCCTGTTGCACTGTAGCCACGGGACCTTGTCCAATACCGACGGTGTCTTCTTCCTGGCCGACGTCGAAGCACTCGCTGTTCTTGACCTTGCTGCCCAAGCCGTGACGCCAATGTGCTGCTCGTGATCCACCATGAGACAACTCATCGTCCTTGCCCCCATTGATCATCGTGTGGTCGTGTCACACCGAGCCACGAACTTCCCCATTCATGGCGTACAAGCAGTCCAGGAGTCCTCCTTGGGTGTGAACCACCGCGTGACTAACACCCACCGCTGTTCGCCGTCATTCGTCACCATTGAACCGGGGTCCAATCCAATTGCGTTCCGTTTGAATTTGGAAATAAAATCCTCAAATTAGGTAAGATGCACTTCTCTAGTATATTTGCAATATCTTACTACCTTAATTGGCTAATTCGATATATTCTGCAATTGCCTGACCACCATTCAATCTCTAACTACGAGATGCAATGCTTGGGTACAAAAAATCTTCCATCCTATCTATAATCAATTGGATATGCTCGTTGATTTACCTGTTTCTAAATTTAAACGAATAAGCCTTCCATCAATATCCATAACCACTTCTTACCAAAAAAAAATATCCATAACCACTCATATATGATCATCGTTTATTATTGAGATAGATAACGTAAGATTGTAGATTACATTGTTTAATTAAATATCTATCCGTTATTTGATTGCTTGTTTAAAAAAAGAAAACTAAAAAAAAGATCTTTAAATTAGATTTGATTCCAGCTAGAATATTGCTTGTTTTAGGCTAGAGATTAGGTTATTTATTTATTTCAAATTTTAAAAATAAAAATACCAAAAACATTTACTTTAGGATGTTAGATTTCCTTTTCTCTAATTAAAATTGCATTTTTAAATATTAGGTGATTTTAATTTCGAATTTTAATTAAAAAGTAAAGAAACATAAAAAATATCATGTGTTTTATGGTCATCCCTTGCACATCATTTAGTCAATTGCATATTTAGGATCATTTAAACATGTGATATATTAGGATAATAACATTAATAATTGCCCGTCATGTCACATAAGTAACATCGCATGACATATAATTTGCATATTAGGTTATACATTGCATGTCATGCCAATATAGATACATTTTTGTACATCATTGCATTGCATTACATGTAAATTAGGTTTCATCAAACAAGAGAATATATAAGTCATATCTAGAACTATTGATATAAATTTTGTGCTAACATTATACATGCTTTCGTTAAAGTCTTACAATTTTATTATTATTTTATTGGGTGTTAAATTGATGGATTGCGTGCCACATGATCGCCTCACATGTTAGGAAGTAATAAAATAAACTCAAACTGCCTAATAAACATTTTTTTACATGAAAAGAATGGTATTAAAAGGACATTAGAGAAATCTAGTGTGATTAAGTTCCCATACTCAAAATCTCTAGTTCATAAGAGAAAAATAATTCTCTCATTATTTTAATTAAGTGTCTAATCGATCTACCATAAACCGATTAGTGATGATTCCTAATTAAAAAATTATTTGTATATTAAGAACTTGAACCCAAGTCGCGAATTAGTATGTGATTGGAAAACCGAGCAGAGTTTAAGTTTAGTAATCCATTAGTCAAACCCTAAGTAGTGCATTTGAGGTTAGGTAGCGATAAGGTCCACATGCAATCTATGCTACCTTTATGTATAACTTGTAAATTGTGCTATCATGTAAATTGTTGTATGCGAATTGAGTGTGTTTCATGTGTTCAAATGTGAGACTGAATGAGGCAAGAGTGTGGTCCAAAAAGAAAGATATGGAGGTCAAATATGGATTCTAGAGTTGTAAATTTGTAGCCATGTGAATATAAAACTAGCATATCTTAAATAGTGGATTCTCTATGTATTAGAAGGATACGATGATATTAATTGAATGTTAGATTTAGATGAGACAAACTCCGCTATGGAATATAAAATCATCTTTGGTAGAGATGCTATAATTTGAAAATTAGCCAAATAAAAATTGTTGAAGAAATGACAATCTTGCTAAACTAAAAGTCAACTTGGTTAAAGAAGATGATTTGATGATGTAATTACTAAGGTCATTTCCCAAACCAATACAGTGGCCAATGTGAAAGAATGGATGGTAAACTCAATCTAAGGCTAAGTAGCTAATAAACTTCTTAGTAAATATTCCATTGTGAATAAAACCAACACTTTTGGTGTTTGTGCACTGTGATTGCCAAGTGACAATAACCATTGTAGTGAAAAAATTTCAATGGGAAATGTAAACCCACCCGAATAAGGCATGACATGATAAAGCAATTGCTTAATATGTCCATCAATTAAAAAAATGTTGATTTTGGCAAATTCTCAACTATTCCTCAAGGGGAATGACACTTAGAGTCAGTTGAAGAAAATCAACCATGATGATATCCTAACATATGTGATTGATGATCCCATGAATTTGGTTTATATGAGTAATAACAAGTCACAATCTAGTGATGTGCTTTTTAAACATTTCTGTCTCTTAAGGTGGGTATAGTGCAAGACTGCAACGAAAAAAAGAGACTAAGCTAACCTCTGAATAAATTTCATAAGCATTATTGGTGGTGTATTAATCTATAAAATACACTTGATGAAATCACCTACATAATATGAAGTAGGGTTGTTCTTATGAAAATTATGGGCAATAATCTTTGGAGCACTTATGAATAAATCAAGTAGACGTACAACTTATTAGCACAAAAACTGCGTTGAACAACAAAATTTATAAAATTTAATATGATTGATGAAAATTATAATCAACAAAAGAATTCTTGATTCATAAACTTTTTTCTATGTCTGGGTCATGACTTGACAATCACCACTTCTAATGCATCATTCTCCAATATCCCAACATTATTCTTTCAATTCTTTTCAAAACCTTTTGAGATATGTGAAGGATTGTTGTATATTTCAATAGTTTTGAAGTATTGAAAGCTATTGTTTTTGTAACGGCTTTTTACAGACATCAATTTATAATGGCATTTGTCCACCATTAATCAATAATAGTTTTGTAACGTTTTATCAAGATTTAATAATGGTTTTATGACAGTTTTGACCGCTATCAATTTGCAAATAATTTGCAACGTTTTTCAATTAAATACAAGAAATGATGATGAAAATGGCTCTCATTTTCTTTTACCTACAAATTGTTATATAAAAAATAACTGAAAAGTGATAAAGATTTATATCAAAATAAGAATATTCTTATTTCTTTTTACATATCTTTCTTTTCTTTGCTAAATTATACACATAACGTTGTCCCTCTTTTTGCAAGAGAAAATCTACTGTATCGCACCAAAATTTCGTATTTCAATAGTGTTTGTATGCCTCGTACGTTTTGATCTTATTTTTTTCATCAAATTTTCATTGATTTCTTATTTTTCATATTATCCAATATTTTTTCAACAATCTTACGGAAAATTTCATCCCCCAACAAGTCAAGTCATGCGAGTTAGGCCTTAGAGGAACAACTTATCCACACCCATCCATTTTTCATTTCGAGTTTGCACAAGCTGTCACGTTAGACTCGTGATCAGTTCTACACGGCACCATCCTTTGTTTATTCCTTTTGATCTAGTACTCATGGGTCGAGTTTCGAAAGCTAGAAAAAGTACAGGGACCTAGCAGCAAATTCACGAGAATGTACATTGACCAAAAAGCCCCCCAACCCCAATTAAATTGAGGATGCCACGTTCATTCCGAAGTGGCGAAACTGGAGGACTTTTGGGGAGAGAGAGTCCGAAAAAACTCCGGTCGCTTCTCTCTCCTTCTCCCCAAAACTCTTTCTTTCTTTCTCTCTCTCCTCCGTCTGATCCCGGAACACTGGAAGTTCGAATTTGGAAACCCGCCAATGGCGTAAGTTGCTCTCTCCATCTCTGAATTCGCTTTTACTTCAACTCGTCCTTCTCTGCAATCGTTCGATTGGCGTCCCGGAACTCGGCCCTGTCTACCTCGAATCGCTCGTTCCGTGTCTAGGGTTTTTGTTCCCGTCTTCCTCGTTTCTCGACTCCCGCGCGTGTCGGGTCCTGCGCGTCGCTTCCGGCTTTTGCCGTTTCCACGCGTGTCGTGTCGTGTCGTGTGATGTCGGGTCGTGCTCGGCAGGTTGTGTTTCTGGCGTAGTTTTTGTAGGCGCCGGCTTTGGAAATGGCCGTGGGGTTGTGGTGGTCTTCTGAACTAGTGTAGGAAGTTGGATTCGAGTGTTGCTGTCGAGTGGAGGGATCGCGCGGCGGAGCAGTGAACTTCGAGGGAGTTCTCTATCTTTTTTTTTTTTTTTTGAGAGGGTGTTGACTCTGGAGTTGGGCGCTGGTTGGTGAACCCATTTGGGTTGTTTGTTTTTAGGTAGATGTAGAATTTGGCATGTTAGACTAAGTAGCAAGGGCCCCTTTTGGAGGTCACTGGCGGGATTGGACTTCGGTGTACTTTGGACCTTGCATTGTCCCAATTTGTGATGGCTTAGTTCGTGTGTGATTATTGGTGTGCACATAAAAGCAAAAAAGAAGACTAGGTAGTAAAACTCTGTTTGCTGAATTATTTGTTTATGTGTGCCTATATGAATTTATCCTGGCATGTATGTTGTTAATTTTGTTTATGTTTGATAGCTTTTGTTTGATGTGGTTGAGGAACTCATGATGCCAAGTTCTACTTTTTGTCCCCTGGAATCCATAGATAGTTTTTAGTTGGTTGAATGTCTAAATTGTGTAGTCCCCATCAGGTTGAGGATTTGACAAATGGGTTCACTACGGTTTGTTACAGGTTTTGCATTTTGATATCCGTCGCAAGGTTTTTGCCACGATGAGTTATTGAGCACTGCTGAGACATCAAAGGATATTCAGGTGAGAGTGTCTTGGATCCAGTACATCAAATGGACTGCAATAAGGAGGAGGCACTTCGCGCGAGGACCCTGGCTGAGAAGAAGTTACAGAGCAAGGATTTTCCAGGTGCTCGTAAAATTGCGCTGAAAGCTCAGCAACTGTACCCTGAACTGGAGAATATTGCCCAATTGCTCATGGTTTGTGATGTGCACTGTTCTGCTGAGAAGAAATTGTTTGGTGATGAGATGGACTGGTATGGAATCCTACAACTTGAACAGGCGGCCGATGAGGCCTCAATTAAGAAGCAGTACAGGAAGTTTGCTCTTTATCTTCATCCTGATAAAAACAAGTTTTCTGGGGCAGAAGCTGCTTTTAAGCTAATTGGGGAAGCTCAGAGAGTCCTTTTGGATCGGGAGAAACGGTCCATGCATGACATGAAGCGTCATGTTCCTGCACCTAGAGCATCGGCACGTGCTTCCTATAATAGGCAACCATCAGCACCTTACCGGCCTCCACAGAAGGCAAATTGGAGCCCGAATGTTGGATATCAAAACAGCACTGGTGACAATTTATCGGGCTTCAAAGCCCAGCAGCCACAACAACCAGCTCAGCCTGGATTTTCTAATGAGCGGCGGACTTTTTGGACTGTCTGTCATTTTTGTTCTGTTAAGTATCAGTACTACATAGAACTCATCAATAAGCCGTTGCCTTGTTCAAATCCAAATTGTGGGAGGACATTTCTTGCATGCGAAATGAATATTGGTGGTGCGTTTCCAGCTTCTAGAACGTATACACCAACTGTCCAACATCAGAAAGTTTTCCCTACTCAGGGTGCATCTAAAGTGGAAGTAGGACGCAAAGGTACTTCTACCCCTGAGAATGGTAGGCCTGATGTCTTCAGGAAGACTGAAATTCGCCCTGAAAGGGTAAATAAGAAAAGACATAGAAGACAAGTAGTGGAATCTAGTGAAAGTTATGACAGTAGCAGCAGCAGTGAGTCTGATGCAGATTCAGTTATCGGTGAAGATGTAAACTTTCAGGGTGTCCAGGACTTTGGTCACTCGGGCAAACAGTCGGTACGGAGATCAACTCGACAAAAACAGCAGGTTTCCTATAAAGAAAATTTGAGTGATGATGACGACACCAACCCTGCTAAAAGGTCTAAAGGGGGCAGCCCATCGTCTTCTACTGAAGATGACTTTGAAAATGTGTTAGGAGGGGAGACATCTGACTTGGATGGAAAAGATGGCTTAGCTACTAACTTGAATGAAGATAAGGAAGGGGGAAAACACACAGAAAATGGGTGTTCAGGAGGGAACCCACTGAATGATGATTCCAAATCAGAATCCTGCATGAAAGACACGAAAGATCCAGAGGTTTATAGTTATCCTGATCCAGACTTTAATGATTTTGACAAGGAGAGGACAGAAGGGTGCTTTGAGAGTGGCCAGGTGTGGGCTGTTTATGATACATTGGATGCCATGCCTAGATTTTATGCTCTGATAAGAAGAGTTTACCCAGGTGGCTTTAGACTGCGAATTACATGGTTAGAACCAGATCCAGATGATGAAAATGAGATCAATTGGAGGAAGGAGAGCTTGCCAGTTTCTTGTGGTAAGTTTAAACATGGAGAGAGTCAGAACACTAAAGATCGTCCCATGTTTTCTCACGTGGTCTTTTATGAGAAAGCAAGTGATAAGCAAACATGTAAAATTTATCCCCAGAGGGGGGAAACTTGGGCCATTTTTAAGAACTGGGACATTAATTGGCATTCTGATCCTGACAATCCTAGGAAGTATGAGTTTGATATTGTTGAGATCTTGTCAGTATATGCCGAAGGTAGTGGCTTGTCTGTTGCCTATTTGGGCAAGGTGAAAGGCTTTGCTAGTCTTTTCTCTCGAAAAGCTAAAAATGGCATCTCCTCATTTCAGATTGGTCCGGATGAGTTATACAGGTTTTCTCACAGGGTTCCATCTTACAGAATGACTGGTGATGAAAGGGAAGGAGTTCCGAAAGGGTCTTTTGAACTGGACCCTGCTTCAATGCCTTCGAACTTGGAAGAGTTTGTTCCATCTGAAGATCCAGAAATGAGTACTAATGGTAGTCATTGTGAAGCTTTACATTCCTGTGTTCCTGAGGAAGTGAAAACTGAGATGGGATCTGAGGAAAATTCCGGTCAGTCTGATTTGAAGGAGGTGTGCACAGAACGCAAGAAGTGTAGCTCCGTGAAGCATAAAGAAAATTCCAGTGCTTCTGCTCCTTTACCCTCAGAAGTTTTTGAAGTTCCAGATCCAGAATTTCACAACTTTGATGATGCGAAATCACCGGAAAATTTCCGAGTTGGTCAAGTGTGGGCTTTGTACTCTGATGAAGAGGGCTTGCCCAAGTACTATGGCCGGATAATGACAGTCCTCTCTGAACCAGAATTTAAATTGCAGTTGAGATGGATTGCCGTCTTTTTACTTCCAGACAATGTCATTAAGTGGCAGGATGATCGCATGCCTATATCTTGTGGGAAATTTAGGCTTGAAAGGGGCCGACGACCTCAATTTTATACTTCCACTGCTTCGTTTTCGCACTGCGTAAAAGTGGAACTTGATGATGACAGAAAGACTGAAACATTCAACATCTTTCCTCGCAAAAATGAGGTGTGGGCATTGTACAAGAACTGGGGTCCTGAAATGAAGTTTTCCGAGTTAGGAAAATGTGAGTTTGAGGTGGTGGAGGTTATCGAGGAGAATGACTTGGGGATTAAAGTTGTGGCTTTAGAGCATGTAATGGGGTTCAACTCGGTTTTCAAGCCTCAAGCAAGAGGAGACTTGAGGGTTACAAGAGAAATTCCCTGGGTAGAGCTGATGCGGTTTTCTCATCAAGTGCCTGCTTTTCAGTTGACGGAGGAAAGGAACGGAAGCCTAAGAGGCTTCTGGGAGATCGATACAGCTGCATTACCTTCGCGCTTTTTTAGCTTAAGCTGAAGTGGACCACAGAACCTCTGATACAACCCGCGTCATAATTCTATTGGAATATCGCAGCTTGTGCATAAGTTGTCTTTCGAAGATGTATCTTGGCTTATTGGGTTACTTTTGGTGCCTGCACAGCTGCAAGCGGGGTGAATACGGTGGCTGATCATTTTGAGTTGTGCAGCTTCACTGTTTAGGCTGCAGGTTAGCCCACTGTGTCTTGAGTCTGTTGTCCTGGACTAACCCTACTGAAATTTCTCGGAGTAGTCTCTTTATCTTGTAGATAACTATAATATCCTTTCTATTTGGATGTAGAAATTCCATTTTGGTGGATCCTGTATGGATCCTAAACTCCTGCCGGGGTAAGAGATAGCAACATGTCGCAACTCAATTTTTTAGTTTAATGGTGTCATTTGCCCTCTCTCTCTCTCTCAGCATCTTACCCATAAGGAAATTCTGTCAACTTGCCGTATTTTGGCATGAGTATACCGCTAGGATCATCCATTTTCACTTATTGATAGTTGAAAAATCTGTAGACAGGAAAAATTTCGACCCGAGTAGTTTTGCTTTATTAACCGGAGTAACCCTTCGTCTCCACTGCTCTATCAACCTTTGGATAGGGGGAACAGCTTATTGATTTACCGAAAATCTATGAAACCTTCAATCTCTCAAAGTGGCAACAACTCAGCGGCTCTATCGTCAGCTAATACAATGGTAAGTGGCCACAGCAAAAGTATCTCCTTTTGCATCCTGATTCACCTGTCGGTCTGTTCATAAAGACCCGAAAAGTCTTGAATCATCGAAACTTTATAGGCCGAAATGTCAATGACATGATTGTCTTGAAGCATGTGGAGCGAAGTCACGTCCATATACGCTCGAAAGTATATGATGTCAGAACCAAGAAACTGCCAGACAATTTCATTTCGTTCTCTTGCATGAGAGGATGGATAACAGAGAAATTAGACAACAAGAAGAATATAAAAGGGCAACAATGGATGACATGGTGGAAATTCTATCACATGATCAGTTCAATTGCACCTTTGACTCGTTAGATCACGCTGGCGACAGTAGAAATCACATGTGACCATGTACTCTTACTTTAGGATTTGTGCGTTTAACCTAGGCAAGCATCCGTTCATCAATCCCCAGTATTCTTCCATAAGCATAACGGGTATAACGAATCTTAAGAATTTCTTGCTCTTCCCACTAGACATGATACGATGAAATTACACAGGGGACGGGTAGGCTGACACTCACTTTGCCGGCAGAACATTGTACTGTCATGCTGGTCATACTTGCACTCATAAAACTCTTCAAGGCTGCCTATGTATAATCGCACCTTACATTCTTGTACTTTTTCTTCAAGTATTCCCGACGGCCTACTTTGAAGATGGTACATGCTCCTACAAAATAGCTTGTTCTATCTAAACTATAACCTCTTCACCTCAACATAACCTCAACAATGACGAGAGGGGAAAGAGCCATGGGTAATGCACATGCAGACATACTTAAAGGTAGGAAAGCAAGAGGAAACCGAGCGATTAGTGACAAGTCATAATCTGGTTGTATGTACACACTCGTCATGGCCATGGTGACAGCAACCACTCTGGCCGAAACCTCCCATCTTACTGCAGCAAGCAGGCAGGTGAGGAACCTTGACCAACTACCCACTGACACGTGCCCTTCCACAGCTTCAGTGAATCAGGTTTTGTCTCTACCATCGAAGTTTTTCCCACATATTGGCATGAGAGATATAACTACGCCAGACTGAGAATTCCTGCAGAAACAAAAACAGACAAAGTCCCACATCAAGCCTTTGAAATTGTTTCCTCTTTGTTCACCTCACTTAGTCAATGACAGAATTGTGATTTTATCAAATTCAAACAGTTCATGTCTTTATCTATTTTGAGAACGGTTCAAGGCAATCTAAAATTGTCACACCTGTGCAAGTTGATTCACACTGGGCTAGCGTTCCGGGGAACTTGAAGTCTCCAAGTGTAGATGTGAATGTATAACGAATTGAGGCTCATGGCTATCCCAAAACCCAAAACAGCCGCTAACAGTATAGAATAGACTGCCTTCAGATGAAGCTGCAATGAGCATACAATACATCCTTTGAAGCAGGCAAAACAATAGCAAATTAAATTGTATGCTGAAAACTGATATATGGAGAGGAAAACTATTCACCATTTTGGGTATCTCGCGACAGGAAGTGAATCTATTTTCATTTACAAAGGACATCAAACACTTGGATAAAAATCCTTAAGAACCACAAGAAAACTGTGATGACTTTATAGCTTCGAATGATTATGCTTCATCAAGTTAATTGGGCTCATTCTTCATATTTGACATGTAATAGCTCATACCTTGTTTGAGTTAATAGCCTATAGTATTCTTCACTTGAAAAGAAGAAGAGCCTTGACATCTTTACAGTTAAGTGCTGCTGATTGTGAATTATGTACAGAAGTGAAATCATCATTCACATATACTCCAGTACTTACCAGAGAATAAAACATATGGACAGTGATGGCCACTAAAGCAAACTCGAGAGCTGCGTAAGTCCATATGTACTCCTTAATTGCTGCAAGATACAAGGCTTAGATCAAGACAATTCCAACAGAAAAGATGAAGGGATTCTTTACAAAGTCATACCTAGGATGATCGCAAAGACGGATGCCAAGAGGCCCAATGTAAAAGAGAATGGTGCTGCTATGATAATTGCTTGAGATCTGAAGTCATGGATCTAGAGAAGAAAAGAAGAAATAGAATGAACATTCCTGTGCAAAATAACAAAGATAGGAAAATGATAATAGCAATTTTGGTTGGGATTGAAGGAGGAATGGGTTGAGGTTCCTCTTTCAAAAAGTGCAAAAGATAACTTTCATTGAGTGAAACAGATGGTAAAGAGTGCTTGGTTTCCCTTTTATCTCTACACAAACTAGAAAATTCTCCATCATAAATTTATGAAAAAGTGATTATAAAACTATATTACCCAGTAATAACGAATCGATAACTGCAATAACAAATCCAGGACTTTCAGTATGTATATCTTTTTTCATGGCAAAAAGACTTACCAGTAGTTGCTCAAGGAAGAAGAAGTAGCATATTGTGCTTATTAAAACAAGCACCACAAAATCTTGCCAGGCACTGCACAAATTGGGTAATACTTTAGTCTTAGAGTGTTTGACTAAGTTGTGCAAACTAGGGGATAATTTAATCTAAAAGCTCAGAGTTGCACCAGCAAGATGAGATGATAATACCAGTTAGAAAAATAAGACAATAAGTTTTAAGAAGTGTCATTGAATGCTAATCCAACCTCACTGTTTGTGAATGCAAGCTCTGTTGATTTTGTTCTTGTCCACTAGCGAGCTGAGCTGAGGTTGCTACTCGAAGCAAGGTCACAGGTAAATTCCGCACTTCTTGACCACAAACGTCACAGTTCTTGTTTCCTTTTGTGCTAAACCATTTAATTGCACAATCTTCATGTAAAAGTCTAAGGGCACCTTTGCAACTGCACTCCATCTTCAATGTATTTCCTTCCTGACATTCTTCAAAACAAATCCTGCACACTGCTTCCTCTTCAGGAATCTCTTCATCATCATCTTCCTCAGGAGCAGGAGTAATTTGATCTAATTTACCAAGAAATAGTGTTATACAAAGCCAACTCTGTCTAGAAATGACAAAAATAAAATACTATCGGTTAATTTTCATGAGTGCTCATGCTTTTAAGTTCACATACAAATATGGTATTGTCTGGCCCATGGCCCATTCATCACTGTACATTTAAGGAATCAATCATTACCTGAGACAAACATTAAATGACCCGGCAAGCTGATGGATTAAAATCCTGATTGTGAAAAGTTTTGAGTACACATTATCTACCTATCATTAGTATGGGGGAAATACTATAAAATTCTTTCCAAGAAAATCTGATCGACCCTAAACTGGTGAAGTGAAGACTATAGTACGTAACCAGTTATGAAATTTTTAATATCATTAGTTAAGTTACTTATGTCCACTTGGCTCTACTATAAATCTAAGAGCAGAAAGAGACTAAATACACTGCTATTTACCATCAGAAGAATCTGTCACTGGATGTTGCTTGTGCGCAGCAAAAGAAATGGATTTCACAATCACCATATTTCGTCCCGGTACCGACAGTGACCTAGATACAGTGGCATGAAGTGAACTTTTCTGCAAAAAGCATAATCAACCACATCAGCATCCATTCTAATTAGCTAGAACTTATCAAAATAACCCAATATCTCAGCACTGTCAATTCTTGTCGAAACAAGTAAAAAAAAATGCCACTCAGCATCAATAGCCCAATTGTCGTTAAGATCCATATAAGACAAGCTTAAATCACAGAAGTACTCAAGGACTCTAAAAACAATGTTTCAAGACATATGAGATGCTGAAAATGCAGCAGAATCAGAGACTAATACCTTAAAAGCTTAATTAAGGATAAGGATGCAGGGGACTCACTTGTGATTTATGCCTTTCACCGGGCATCCTTGCTGAAGCAGGTGTCATGACAGCAGGGGACAGGTTGGATGTAGGCGTAACGGGAAGAGAGGTACATCTATTCCAACGCAACCCTGACATGAAATTGGAAACTGAAGGA
The DNA here is from genome assembly GCA_016097545.1 of Eucalyptus victrix. Lineage (NCBI taxonomy): Eukaryota > Viridiplantae > Streptophyta > Magnoliopsida > Myrtales > Myrtaceae > Eucalyptus > Eucalyptus victrix. Next base: position 44,968,965 of record CM027842.1, on the reverse strand, counting down.
CTTTCAGGAGGCGCCTTAGGGTCTGAACTGAGGAGGCAGCTTTTCTCGCCATCAGGTGGGAGAACCTTCTTCTTGAAACTCAAAGCTCGCAAGAATCCTCCAGAGGACAAGCTACCTTTGCTGGAACCATGCGACTGGAGAAAACCCTTACTGCTAGAGCTGCTACCAAAATGCTTAGGAGGAATCTGAACGGAAAGATTACTGCGCTGTCCACCAGGTGCAGGACCTAAAGCCTCCTCTGAGCTACTCATGGTTTTATCATCAAGCTGCATGTCACAGAAATGCCATGATTTTGCTTCATGCCTTTTAACTCTAATATTTCAATAGTGAATTTGTGTCCATCCTTTCTTTGGACGTAGACATGAGGTCAAACAATGTAAATCTAGCATTGAGTTTTCTCTCATTTTTAAGTTTGTTTTGTTTTGCCGCAAATTCTGAAAACAAATCAAATGTTCAACGAGGTAAAGCCCTCATCTTTTGGAGGCAGTTGTATAATTTCTAAAATAATCATAGTTCCTGCTAATCTTCCCACTATCTGCAAACTTCTCAAAGCCTCCGAATGGGCGCCAAATCATATCCTGTCACCGTCACCGCGTCGATCATCAGTTCCAAACGAAAGTAGCTCGAATTCCAGAAAACACGTCGCAATGCACTAAGTCGCGCTCGACTCAAATTTAATCGCACTCGTGTCATCCCGCATCGGGGTTCCTCTATTTTCTTTCTTTCTTTCTTTTTCGATAGTTCTCCATACCTCTCTCACTCAAGCCTAACCAAGATCTCAAACCACAGCTCAAGGAAAATTCTCGCGGGGGGCGAGAGCACCGGAAGCGGAAGACGGAGCAGGGGGCACAACCTCTCGAGCCAAAAGAGCTCGGATTGCACGGAACCAGCTAAAACCAGAGCAACAACCGGAAAACGGAAACCAAACGCCTAAACGCCGACGACCCATCTCTTCCGACGCCGGCAGAAACCGACCCATCTCAAGAACGAAACTCGATCTCCCCCGCGAACCCACAAACAGCGAGACACGCGTACAAAAAAAGTAAGAATTCCCAACGCGCAGCGAGAGAGAGAGAGAGAGAGAGAGAGAGAGGACCTGAGAAGGAATCTCAGCAGACGTTGCAGAAGGCGGAGGATGAGCTTGAGCCGCTTGCATGATCAATCCAACGAGTAAAGCAGTAGCAGCAGCAGCAGGAGGAGAGAGAGAGGGAGAGAGAAAGAGAGAGAGAGTGGAAACCAGTTTGCTGGATTTTCGGATGGAACCCCGTTTTTATTCTAACGCAATCTCGTCCGATTTTCCTTTATTTATTTCATTTGCCCTTCGATTTCCATATCTTGTCCCGCGAAGTGGTTGAGAATACGAGAGAAGACCAAAGACAGTGAGAGAGAAGTTTGTCCGAGGGTCCCTGTCACGTTGCGTCCCCACGCCGCAATCGCGTCTTCCCCCTTTTTTTCTCCGGTCGAGTTGCCGTCCTCCGGCGATGCCCGACACACCCATGCTGGGCACGGTCGGCCGGCGAAAGACCACCTGACGATCGTCATCGCGAAAAAGGACACGCGCACCCCGCCGGCGGATTTTTTTTTTATTTATTTATTTTCCAGCACCCGTTGAAACGGCGACGATGCGGGTCTTGGTCGTAATTGCCAGGAAAGAGTGCGAAATGGGTCGCGCGGGGGGTCAAAGGTCTTGGTCGTCGCGGATTATAATAGCGCCCCCACCCCTCATTCTATTTTCATCTCATCTCATCATGTCGCATCAACACCGCCGAAGAAAGAAATAAAGGGCGTTTTACCCCAGCAACGAAGCTAACCCTTGCCAAACGTGCCACGTGCACGCGTCTCTCTGACTCTCGGTGACCTGACGTGGATGTCGGTTTGGGCTGGAAAGTCCATCGCAATCCGAAAATTTATGAGGTTTTTTTATAGGGTTAATACTCCGAAAAATCCAAACTGATACACTTATGATAAATTTATCTTAAATTACTTTTTGATCACCAAAAACTCTAAACTAGTATACCTTTGACAAATTTGCCACAAACTAATACACTTGTGACAAATTTACCCTCTGTTAGTTTTCATTAAATTTTATTATCAAATTATTAAATTAAATGACACGCGACAAATTGACTAACATACCAATTTAGGATTTTACACTCCGTTTGTCACAGTTTATAATTTTTGTGATTTTTTGTGGTATTAATCCAATTTAGCAGAGGGTATATTTGTTACAAATTTACCATTTTATGGGTTTTTTACAATCGAATAAATTAGTTTAGGGTAAATTTGTCATAAATGTACCAGTTTAGGGTTTTTTATAGTCAGTTGGGGTAAATTCGTCACAAATACCAGGTTGGGGTTTTTCCTGATCAAAAAATAGTTTGGGGTAAATTTGTCACAAATATACTTTGGGGTTTTTTAGGGTATAAGCCCTTTTTTATATTTGGTTCATGCTGCGAATTCTGTGGAGTTTTTCACACTATGGAAAGTTTATTGCACTCCCCGCGGATTGAACCTGTACGATAACTGTGCCTGTTTTTCTCCCCACAAGCTCATCGTCTTCGTTGATGGACCGAAATTTTGCCAAAAGCTCACCTGGTCAAACATTTATCTTAGAACTACCGGAGAATATGACCAGTTTGAATCCTTACTTTCTTAGAGGCAATTTGGAGTGGGATGATTTAATTTTAAGTATAAATTTCGACTCCCACACTTTACAAAAATGAAGGAATTTTTTTTTTATAATAAGTGTTAAAATAGAAATATAGTAAAATTGACAAAAAAAAGGGTCTATTTAAGAACTTTAATACACACAACACACATGTGCAAACGTTTATTGCCCTTCTTTGTGAAAATCGAAAGCTTGATTGCAAGAGAGTGTGTCAGGTGGAGTTTGCCATCGCCTCAATCACCGTGGATCCCATGTGAGATTTGAAAATCTAGCAGTTGAGGTTTATCTAGTTCATGGATATATCTAAAATTTATACTATTCATAGTTGCGCCAAAATCCTACTTAGTCTAAAACATATAATTGAATTCAAATTTTATATTTGGTCTTACTACCGTCCTTGTGCTTTTGTATTACGTAGAAAATGTTAAATGCTAGTGCATTATGTAAGTTGATTGATGGGTTACAACCATAGACATAACTTATATTAATATTCTATTTACTTTGCAGGTGAGTGATGTCCACAATTTATAACTAGTTAGAGGAAAATATAGCACTTAAACTATACAAATAACTATTTTGTGTCAATTATTTTTGTTAGATTGTAATGTAAGTGTATAATGTAATTCTTTTTTTATTCCAATCAGATGAGGCCGTTATATTTTTATGTTTTTAATATGAAATTAATTTTACATGATATTTAGAGATTTAGGTGGCTTTGTCTTCTTTGTTTACTGCATGATGATGCCTAACATAGCATATTGATCCATGGGAGGAGGAAAAATATAGTATCACGCGTTGTTGTAGTCTATATCGTTGTCATTTGAGCAAATATTCTAATCGGGTATTATATTTTCAATTAAGGTGTCCTTTCTCTTCAAAAAAAAAATTATTCCTTTAATCAAATGTTGCAACTTAAGAAATTACTTACAGTATAGCTTCTTCATATTTTTTTATACAAATTTTTTTCTGTTTTCAAGTATTTGACGATAGTAAAAAGAAAAAAAAAATATCATAGAATAAATGTTATCAAATGGGATTTAAAAAAAAAAAAACCTTCAATGAAAACTTCATGGCGACAAGCTTCTCTCATTTAACCTCTCGATTTATTTATTTCTTCCCTTATTTTTTTCCTTATCTCATGTTAAATTAAATTTCATGATTTAATGCAATGTCATTACTTATCTAATTTAAAAATTAAAATTTATAATTTAAAGGGACTTCTTCACTTATCTAATTCAATTAATTATCGCACCGTGTCAATGGTAAAAGGAATCCATTGGACAAGCCACCAATTACATAAATTATGAAAGTTTAAGAGTACTTAATCGACACAAATAAACTGTTTGTGGGGCCAATTTGAAAATATGCAGAAATTTAGAGGACCGAAAATCAGAATTCAGAAAGTTCTCAAGAGGGCCCCACGATGGCTATATAAGTAGATCTTCCCGTTCGGCTTCTTTCCCCCGCCCGCCTCCTCTGCAACTTCAAACTTCATCTCTCTCTCTCTCTCTCTCTCTCTCTCTCTCTCTCCAAGAAACCCAGAAAAACCTCTCTCTCTCTCTCTCTCTCTCTCCAAGAAACCCAGAAAAACCCGGGAAAGCTCTCTCTCGAAAACCCAAGAATCCTGCAAGTCGTCGAAGAATTTTCGCGAAATCCATCGGTAATGGGTAAGCGCCGGCGAACGGAGATCGCCAAGATCGCCGACCCGGCGGCGCGGCTCGTGACTTACTCGAAGAGGCGCAAGGGCCTCTTCAAGAAGGCCTCCGAGCTCTGCCGACTCTGCGGCGCTCGCGCCGCCGTCATCGTCTTCTCCCCCTCCGGCGAGCCCTGTTCTTTCTTCAGCGACCCCTCCGTGGAAGATGACGTAATTGCCGACCACGTCGACGCGGTGCCGCCCATGGGTTTGGCCGAGTGGGCGGAGTGGATTGAGAAGGAGTGGGATTCTTGCGCGACGGAGGAGGACGTGGAGTCCCTGATCGTGAAGTACGACGCCGTTCGTGATCTTGTGGGCGAGAAATTGGAAGGTCTGGAGAAGGGTTCGTCCGTCGTGATCGGTTCTGGTGGCGATTCTGGAGACGGGTTTGGTTGTGATTCTGAAAATTTGGGCGATGGCGATAGCGGCCCTTTCTTGACTTCGCCGGAGAAGTCTTCCGCCGGCGGTGGAGGTTTGGGAGTGGACTCCACCCCCACCTGCTCCCATCTTGAGGGCCGTGGATGTAATCCGGACAACTTCCTTAGTGTGTCCGGGGACTGCACCGGTGACGGCCACCATGACAGTTTCTCGACTATACCGGAGAACTCGGCCATGGGGGGTGGAAGCTCGGGAGAGGAGCCGATGCTCTGCGATCTTGAGGGGTGTGGATTTAATCCTGATGAATTTTTTAGTCCGTTCAAGGACTTCATCGGCGATGGTGACCTTGAGAGTTTCTTCACTTTTCCGAAGAACCCAGGCATCGGCGGAAGAAGTTTGGCAGAGGAGCCGATGCACTGTGACCTTGAGGGGTGTGGATTTGGTCCTGCCGAGATTCGTAGTCTCTTGGAGGACTGTTTCGGTGATGGTAACCGTGACAGTTTCTTGGCTTTGCCGGAAAGCTCAGCCAACCATGGAGGAAGCTCGGTAGAGGAGCCAATGCATTGCGACCTCGAGGGCTATCGATATAATCCTGACCACTTTCTTACACTTGAAGATCTGGATGTCATTCTGTGATGCAAATGTGAACATATGTGGTTTTTCTTGTTAAACTGCATTGTACAGAATTCAATATCTCTTTTTCTAGTTCACTGGTTTAATGGCATTGGTTCTCTCTGTTTCTTTCCTTTTCACTTTCTTGATCAGTGGAATTTAGTCATTCTTTTTTCTAATTTTGGAGGGTACTTTAAAAACTACAGGAAGAAATAATCTCAATCAAGCCAAAATCTGATATATTGTCAAGCCAACAAGATGACCAGACACATGATGCATTATGAGTTATGAACATTGAATATACTAACTCAAGATCAAATGTCAACACAAGAAGTTTGTATGGAAGTGAACCTGTTCGAGCAGTAATCCTTGCAGAAGTATGATCATGATTCTCAAGCGATGTTGCCAACACTAAAATCAGATCGTGTGCTGGTTTGGCTTCAGAAGCAAATGCGATAAACTTAGTCCCTTCATTTCTTTTTCCCCCGTAATGGATCTGGTTGTGGATGTTTAGACTTGTTATTTGCATATCCAAAGGACATTGTGCGATGTCAAATAACTGTGATAAGATTTTGAAAGGTGTAGTTGGAGGAGAGGAAAGAAAGCGTAGACTTGGTCCTTGTCAAAATAGACAGAAAAATCGCGAGAGTAGAGGAGGAAGTGAATTGAATGATGACGAATCTGGGGGAGTTGTTAGCTGATCTAGAGTCCAAGACATGCAGCATTGTACTTAAAGACAAAAAAGAGATGTAGGTAAGCTATGTATAGCTCTTCTACAATTCTTGCCTGCCACCTACTCAGAAGTTCCTAATTGCGACGGCAAATCAATTCGATGCTGAGGCCGGATTTATTTACAGGAACTTATGCCAATATTATGAATGTTACGACAATGAGCCAGATAACAATCGCCTCCTCACACCCTTCAGAAAAGTCCCTGAAGCTTAGTAATTTTGTATCCAATTTGATTATATTCATGTTAATAAAACCACAGCTCCGATGAATCTTTATGGCGACTCCACTGTTTATGCTGTATTTACAGTGTAGAGACTGCGGAAAGTATACTATTGTACCCTTCCATGCAAGGTGCAGGGTGAAAGTCCAAATTATTTGGGTAAATTTCTGTGACGGTACTCTTGGAGTTATTTGAATCCCCCGTATTCACTTGGACCAACCCTGTCCGCGGTTGTTGAACTGAAAAATAATAAAAAAATCCTGAATTGTCTAAGCCTACATTCTCAATTCACATATTGCAATTTCGATGCAATTAGTTTCCATAAAAGGAGCGCATAATTACTCGTGGTCTCACGAAATAAGGAGGAAAGCTTTTCCAAATTAGATGAAACAAAAGCCTGTTGAAACAGGATCATTGTCATCTGTAATTGCATTTGGTTAATTTTTATGATGCTTTCTGATAAGTTGTGTGTTCACTTATGGTTCTGTTGGCTGACCAAATTTTCTGTTCACTTTTCGAATTCAAGTTTAGAGAGGATGAAGAATTGGAACTAGAGGTTCGAGGACTACATCAGGAATAGGGCCTCGAGGCTATTGATCCTTGGGTTTGTACCGCTGTGAATAGTACCTCATGAGCGTCCATCAGATAAGATCATGATTAAGATCCCGAAACACTTTATATCTAACAAGATAAGTAAAGGGTTCAATGAATGGAAGTATATTCAATAATATTTGCAGATGCTTAGTGTCACGCCCCAATCCTTCGAGCGCGTGCACATCCCACTCTGGCCGATACAAATGCGACTTCCCAGGACACGTCGCCGACCCATTAAATTTTATTATGCATGCGGAAGCGAAACAAATCCCCTTGACAACATTTAACTTGGGATAGAAAAGCGGGCAATCAATCACAACCAAACAAGCTTTCTTATAAACACATAGGTTTATATACAACACCTTTGGATTGACTATAAAATAGACCAGCTCAACAAAAAGGAACTGTCTTATGACCAACTTGTCGAACACGTTCACCAATTCTTCAGCCTCCACCTTCCGAACTCCCGGACTTCCGGTCCTCCACGACCGTCATCTAGGGACCTGAAATATTATCCCACAACCGGGATGAGACTACGTCTCAGCGAGTCTTATTCTCTAAAACTCAATTAGGGAGAAAATACGCCTCAGGGCGCTCTAGCCACACAAATAGGATATATGACTTACCTCGCCTCAGTCCCTTTCCTGCACGTCAGTACAATTCATATTCAACAATGCTCGCACAAGCTGAAACTACCGACATACCCATCGGTCTATCAATTCAGTCAATCCAATCAATATCATACGATCCACACATCTATCAATTCATATCATCTATTAAACCATACCATCTATTCATCCATCAATACAATTACGGCTCACACAAGATAAAATGGATGCAATGCTCTCACAAGCTGATATAGATGGTAGCTCGCACAAGCTGATATATACATAGATGATAGCTCGCACAAGTTGATATATGGATCGTTGCTCTCACAAGCTGATAAACGATCATTGCTCTCACAAGCTGACATATATATAGATCGTGCTCGCACAGGCTGATAAAACGATCTTAGCTCACCAGAAGTTGTTGTATATATATATGTGCATATCATAATTGCTCGCCCAAGCTGATACATATATAAACCAATTGCTCGCCAAAGCTTATCATTCAATAATAAACCAACTCATATCTCAATTCAATCAATCAATCAATCCAATCGATTCAAACTAGTCATACAAACCAATTACGGTGCTAAAAGCTAACACCGGGTATTTTCAAGTTAAATACCACAACTTCATGAATTTCACACAATTCCACACTTTTGGAATTATTCACCATAATCATCAATCATTCAATTTCTCAATTTAAACATACAATTAACACAAACCGACCACACCGCTTTGCGATCAGTAGCGAAATTCTAACGACTGGCCATCCCTAAGCATAATTTTCGAAATTATTAAATAATTAAATTTAATTCCGAAAATTAAATAATTAAATAATATTTTATAATAATATAATTTAATAAAATAATATTTATAAAATCGAAATAATTATTTAATTTAAAATAATTAATTAGGGCTTAAACTAGATTACACTAATTTAACCATACAATTAGCCCTAATTAAACATCCATTAAACTAATCATACAACTGATCTAATTTACATTAAAATAATCTAATTTAATCACATAAACCTAATTAGACTAATCTAAACACCCCTTAAGCGTCATTAACTCACTAAGCAAGAATTAGAGGATAAACTCACCGGTTTTGCGCGCCGGTGAGTTCACGGCGACCACGACGCCAAGGCGGTCGATAAACCCCAAAGCGGCGACACCAACCAAGGCCGGGAAGGGCTTGAAAACGGGCCACGAAGTCTCCAAAACCTTGCTGTCTTCTGCTTCTGATCTGGGCTGAACTGCGGAGAAGAAACCAAAGCAATTTCAACGGCGAAAACGGGCCGACGGAGCTTCGGCGAGCAGGTGGTTGGCAACCAATGGCTCCTGGGGCTCTTGGGGATCTTGTTGGAGGTTGGGATGGGCAAAGGAACGGTCGGAATGGGGGCGAAACACAAAGAAAACCCGAAACAGGGAGGAACCGAGCGAGTCCAGACGGTCCGGCGAGCGGCATCTTCTCTCAGGATTTTGGGATAGCCGGAGAATCGTTCCGGTGAACGGTGAGGTGCTCCGGAACGGTCTGGATGTCCTCGTCACGGATGTGGGTGGAGCGTTTTCTGATTCATCCGGGAAGTCAACTTTTAACTCGAATATTTGGCGAAAGGTCGGGCTGGAGTAGAAACTGGAACGAGGAGAAAACGGGGGAGGAAAACGGCCGACGATGGCCTTCCGGCGTGCGACGATGGAGGGGCTGGTGCTGCTCGGTTCCTCGGTTTTTGCTGAGCTTATCTCCTTCAACAACAATGGAGAAAGCCAAGAAAAGAGGAAGAAGATGATCAGCTGAAGAGGGGGCCTCCTTGGTGGCTCACTAGAGCTCAACACTTGTCTAAACCTCATTTGCTTTGCCCCCACCATGACATCACATGACATCATCCACTCTCTCTCCTCAATCTTCCTCCACAACCTTGCCAATAGGTGCAAAATAGCTCTCCCCCCATGGCATACGAATTTGCTACATTTCCCTCTTCAATCTCAATCATTTTCATCCAATTCTCAACCAGACACATCCAATTGAAGCCCAATCAAATCCATCAAGGTATCCTCGTCCGTCTCATGACATTTCCCCGTCAAATGATCTAACTTGCATCCCGAAGATTCGATTAAAAACGGCCCTCTGACAATCCCGAATAAAAACGGCACTACTTTGCTTTTCCGCCATAAATCTCGGTTTGTAGAAAAATCTTCTGGAGATGAATCGACATTCCTAAAATGAATTGTGACTTGACAGAACTTCCAATTTCTGTAATCGGGTTCAATTTCACGGTTAAATTCAATCTGGTGCGACTTTAGCGCGTCCTAATCTACCGGGTAGCTTTTAGGAATTTTTTGTGCAATTGACCTGTGGTTGATTATTCTCAAGCCACAAAGTGCATCTTCGACACATTGGCGACTCTCGATTGTCGTAGAAATCTCGAGGTTTCGATTACGGACACAGGGTACCCAAAACGACAGAAGAATCGGTCTAGTGCCGGTCGACGAGGATATTGCGATTAGGTGGAATCACCCACACTCTAATCACATATCTCAGTCGAATCGACCTATTACTGATCTCTGTTCGATTCTGACAGTGTCGTAATGATCCTTGCAGATTAATACGGTCGAGTAGCCGATTCATGGTCGAATTCTCAAGTCTTGCGTTTAGATTAACTACGCTTCACCTGATGGTAGTTATCTCGTGAGTGGCCAACTTAGAGAAGAAAGCTATAGACGCGAAGATGAAATGCCCGACTTATTTAATTGAAACCAGAATTGGAAAATCGGGATGTCACACTTAGCTTAATAGTGGTGGTTGAATTGTCGCTTTGTCCTTCCTGAGTTGCATCGGTAGATAACCCCACCAATCTCATAGGAGATCTGAATTTATGGTGCAGCTTATTGACAGGGACAAGAAAGTAGATGCCAGTGCCCAGAACAGTACCGATGCTGAAGTCCTTCTCTTTTGTGCCCCAGTAGATGCTATGCAGGACTGATTAGTCGCTATCGTGTTTGGAAATGGCTAGTCCCTGGGGACGCACGCTTATGGTGCTTGTTGAACATTCAGTGGATTTGTGCTCGAAAGGGTTCTTTAGTGCTTTAGTGACACTACCTCAGATACAGTCATTCTATTTCACTGCAAAAAGGAACGAGAGGGTAAGGGGTGGATATAAGGTGGGCAAGATTTCGCGAGATAAGATTAGCTCTGATCATGGTGTGGAATTGAGTCCCCAGAACTTGATTTTGCTGAGAGCTTCTCGATTTGACCGAGTTCAAGAATGGAGGTGTTTCCAGATTGGTCAGAGGCTCAATAACAGAGAAGCTATCACCTTCAAGATAGACATAGACTCTGCTTGCTAGTTGCTCAGAAGTGCTCAATGAAATTTGCCAAAACTCAAGCAGTTTCAGAATCGCCGAGCTGGAACCTCTGTCCTAAATGTAGATCAGATCGAGCATCGAACATCATTGCCGGGCGGAAATACTTCTAGAAGAGCTTATGCATGCCGTGACGAGCTTTTGCCATATCGGTTTCTCCCTTAGAAGGTCTGATTCCTAGCCATCCACAGCACGACATGCAGCAGAACCGCACGGGACGAAGTTCTTAAGACTCTGTAATAAAGCATCCGCCCTCGTTTACGCAACGAGAAGAGAAGACGAAAAGAATGCATCTTGATGTAACGAGCTGCACTAAAAGTGGCCAAAGGCCCAAGTTCCTTGGACCCAACAGCTAAAAAAGCTCTCTTTAGAGGGGAAATGGTCGGGCTGCGCTGGCCGATGATGGGCCTCGATGGATCTCCTCTCTCCTCGCGAAGTTACCTATTCCTTCTCCTCTTTCTTACCGACCCTCCTTTCGTTTTCCCGTCTCCCAGCCGCTGCCGCGGAAAGCTTGAGCGGCAGCTTTCGATATGGCGGTGAAGTTTCTTGATTGGTACGTGAAGATCGCGGTCTTCTCGGCCCTCGTCGGAGGCTCGATGGAGTTGTTCATGATCAAGACCGGCTTCTGTGTGAGGACCCTCCATCTCTTTCTTGCTCCTCCTTCGCCGTTACTGCAATTCTTTTCGTTTCGACCTTTTTCCGCTTCTCTTTTGGGTAGCTCATACCCCAAAAAAATGGCGCGACATAACTTCGAAATGGATAGTTTTTAGGCACTATTAAGCAGTTGGAGTCAATTTTTATCTGATGAACTTTGCTTTAGAGCTCGCGAGCGATGCTAGTGCGGCGGCTATTGCGTTAGTCGAATGGGAGTGGATTTTACGGTGATGGGTCGTGTTCTAATTCGTCTCTTCGGATGAGAAAAGCATCGTTTAGTCAGTTCCTTTGTGACTGAAGTTGGGGGTAGGATGGAAATTCATGATTTCAGTGGGACGTCGTGGTCGCTTGTTATGTTGCAGTCGCTAGCTTGTGAAAGAGGAGGGCTTTGATTTGGACCGTCATGTTGTGCCGATGAACTGAACATACTCGCTGTTCTACACGAAAAGAATGATGCGAAAAAATGGTCTCAGGTGATGAATGGCGATACCTATGAATACGAAGTGTTCCACTGTCTGTGGAGAATGGATGGCTTGTGCAGCTAATCATCTGTTCATTGATACCATCTGTGGGAGAAACTTCTGAAATGTCGTTTAGGAGACTGGTTTTAAAATTGAACTTACGACTGTGATGCACGTCTCAGGAAAGCAGTGAGCGGATTGTTCTGCAGCTATTTCATATCTTTCAGGGTATAATCAAAGAGTTAAAATTTCTGAAGGAACACAATTAGATGAAGTGATTTGTAGTCCCGTTGAAATTGCAGTTCCTTTGTGATCTTATTGAAGACGGATGAGACTTGCATTTTTCTGAACGGACTTTGGTATAGACTAAAGATTGTGAGAATGTTGTTTGGTTGCCTTGCCTTCATAACTACCTATACTCTCGTGAGCATCTTCATGATGAAGATTATCAGATTCTTTCCCATGCCATTGGTTGCTTATTTTACTACCAAAGGGTCTGTCTTTCTGTATTAACCAAGAAATATTATGGTGGTTGTATGTTGCAGATGATAAAGTGACCGAATTGGAGTCAGAGAAGCGGGCTTGGGAGAATTCGCCAGAAGCTCAGGCTGTCAGAGAAGCTCTTAATCCTTGGAGGAATCGTGATGCAGAAAGCAAAAAGAACTCATAGTGCTGCCATTGTTGAGTTATTCCTGGTATGATTTTTTTCTCGACTGCTCTCGTTGCACATCACTAGACCTTTCTTTTAACGATGTTCTTGATGAAAAAGTCTGATAACATATAGAAAAAATACATCTACGTCGTTGAGCAATCTTGGTTAACTGCTTTTAGTGTGCAAACGATGTTTTTCATGCAACATTTTGGCATCAGGTCTTAATAATTCTGGCTATTAGACATTGTGGTACTATCGGTGGTCAGCCTTTCGGGTGCACAAGCTTATTTTGACATTACGTTCGCCCAATTTGTGGCTTTCTTTTTTAATGACCGAGGGGTGATTGACAGGATGATCAAACATTAGTTTTATTTGATTATATTTAATCTTTTTTGCCTTTATATGTCGGCAAAGAGCATTTAAACTCGGACAACTATACATGATACTGTAAGCTGGATGAGTGTGAGATGAAGATATGAACTTCTAAACACACAGATCGTATTCTTGATGCTTGAACTTTGTCTGCAGGAAAAATAAAATTTAAAAAAATTACGCCAGACCGCATCTGCACATCGGCTGTCTCTGTCCTGGAATGAATTTGGAACATCCTGAAATGTGCTGATGCATTTTCTGTCTTTGGCTGCTCGGCAATTAATTTCCGATTCGGCGAGTGAGATTTTCCTGTATGCAGATTCTGGAATTTATATGTTCTCTTGGCATTGTTCTTGATGTAGTTTCCCCTCCAAATGTACTTCACATTCTTTTTGGCTTACTGCAGAGAAAACCCAGTATAGCTATCTTGTGCTTTTTTCTCTTTGATCAGTAATAACAAAGTTCTATAGAAAAAAAATCGGTTGCAATCAGGTGATATCCTGATATCTGATGGCCGGTTGTCCTCGTATCCGGACCACGTTGATGAACTGAAAAATGGTTATGTCATGCGGAGACAATTCTGAGGGCGCGAGAGACCTACTGATTATATCATGGCTGGCGAGAGGGCTCCTCAATGTGATGAGCGCAGCAGTTCAGGCCTTGGTCAGCTAATTCTTGTTAAACGCACCACTTGTACACGTCCCCCGGAGGGAGGTCTTTTCTTTAACATGTTTCTTCATCGGAGCACGATGGCGATGGATAATCCCGTTCGCTTTTTCAATTAAACACCGTCATAAAGGTGTACTAAGACTGTCGTGTGTCGGTGCTAATTAGCCACTAATCAGGCTAATTTGTGTTTTGTCCAAATCTCATACGAATAAAGTTGCTTTTGTTAACTTGTCCCTCTTTGGTTCCTCAGACCCTTCCCTTCGGATTCGATGGCTCCCATAAAAAAAATTAATAAAAACACAAAAAAAGGGAAAACGAAGATTAGGAACTTGGTTTTGCATAGCCTCGTTTTCTAATTCCTTTTCGTCTTGTCAAAAACTGAACAAACTTCTGAATCGATTAACATCGAAGGATAATGGGAGATGAAGGTGGTGATGGCGGAGTCGGCGGCGGAGGCGGGGAGGCATTGTCGCTGAGCAACAAGATCAAGTTCCTGTGCAGCCACGGCGGGAAGATCCTGCCGCAGCCCGGCGACTGGCACCTCAAGTATGTGGGCGGCGAGACCAGGGTCATCTCCATCTCTCACGATGCGTCTTTCTCCGGTGCCGGCTTTTCTCCGTGACGATTGGCATGTTGGATTCGTCCGTCGTGTTGATATGGAAAATTCTGAGTCATTTGTTTTGCTGCTACAGATTTGATGAAGAAGCTGAGTGCCCCGATCAATGCGGATGTGGTCCTGAAGTATCAGGTGGCACTGGAGGATCTCGATGCGCTGGTGACGGTGCTGTCGGACGAGGATCTCAGGCACATGCTCGATGAGTACGACCGCCACGAGAGCGGCGGGAACCCGAGGCTTCGGGCCTTCCTGTTCCCCGCCAATCCAACTGTGGTCGAGAACCTGACGGCCGCCCTGGAGCTGCAGGCGCCGGAGCAGCGCTACGTCAACGCCATCAACGGCATTGTCCGGACCATCCCCAACGTGAGGATGGCCCCTCTCCGCGTGAACCATGCCGTGTTCAGCATATCCTCCGCCTGCTCCTCGCCGAAATCGCCGTCCCCGGACAGCAGCCGCTTGACCGACGCCACGGCACAGGATACCTTCACGTTCAACGGGAGGTGGCTCCCGATGAGTTCTGGAGGCCCAAAAAGAAAAAAAAAAATGCAAACCATGTCGCCTGGCGGAAGGAGAATCAAGAGGAGATCAGCAATATGAGCAAGCAGGCAGCCAACTCTAAACAGACCATTGGGCGATGATCAGGGAAGCGCATACAGAACAATGCCAAGAAAACGTATAATTTCCAAAATTCACAAGGAAATCTCGCTTACTGAACGGGAGATTAATTGCCAAGCAGCCAAATACAAAATCCCCTTAAAACTTTTCAGGATATTCCAAATTCATTCCAGGACAGAGGAGCAATGTGCAGATCTGTGTCTGGCGTACTGCAGACAACATTCAAGCATCCAAAACACGACCTCAGTTGTTTAAAAGTTCACTCACAGCTTCCAGCATCAGTACGTATGGTCATCCAATTTTAGATACTCTTTGCCAACTTATAAGGGCGAAAGAATAAAACATGATCCAATAAACTAATGTGTGATCATTTTGTCAATTATAATGCACAAGTCTAATAGCCAGAGGCATTAAGACCAATTGCCAAAATGTCTCATAAAATACATGGATTACACATCAACTAAAAGGAGTTAAGCAAAATAGCATAAAATAGCTCCACCAAGAAACGTAATCATCAAAACATGCGGCACTAGAAATTCGTAAGAATCAATGTGTCAGAAGCAGCATTGAACCAAGAATATGAGAGAGCAAACATGTTTTCCATTATTTGATTATTCATACAATAAATTTACGATTGAATTTGCAATTCTCCCAACTCAAAACCTATGCTTTTTATAAGTATTTTTTTTTCTTCCTTTTAATAATTTTTCCCCTCTTCTGTCTCCTGTCCTCATCTGTATAAAATGGGCAATCAGGGGTGGCTTGTGTAGTGGAAGGGAAACCGTCCTCCCAGTGATCTGACTGGTGAAAGTAGACCCAAATTCAAATCAACCAGGGGAAGAAAACTAACCTCTTTTAACTTTGTATCACCTTGCTGAGTGGTGATTTTAACTCCTTAAAACCTTTGACACGTTCAACCCTTCAGGATCCTGGCATCAAAAGACAATCCTTCTGGAATATAAGAGTAAGAACATAAGTCATATTCTATGATTTCCAATCTTTCCTGAGACATAGAAATGGATTCACATACAGTTAATACGAGAAAAAAGATATCCCATACACTCACATTTAGTTGCTAAAAAGGTAGATCAATTTATAGATGATGTGCAGCAACTTGATTTCCTTTCACAAATAAATAACATACGGCCTAGCCAAGGCTGTGGCAAAGCCCCGATACATGTATTAGATACAATGCCATCTCAATCCAGAAAGACAATAAAGTGACATATTGATGTTTTCTGGCGGTCATACCCTGAGAAAAGGTGACGCATTTTTGACTCCAACAGGTGAGATATCCTTTGGGATGGTAGTCTCGGAAGATGAATCTTGCTTCCGGTCTCCATAATCTGGTAGCACTGATGGTGATTCCACTGGACTGGTTAGAACTGCTTCTATCTTCCTCTCATCTATGTATTTACCACTTTCTTTATCAATCTGAAAATTTAAAAGAAAATTTCTCGAGTTACTTGACCTGAAAGATTACGGAACATATAGCAGCAAAACCTACCATGTCAGCAGTCCTCTTCACCTGTATCAAAAACTTGTCTCTGTAGGACAGTTGGAGCTACCTGCCCTGCTTACATGGCAACTGCATCAAACAGAAGATCGGATGAAAGGCCTACTCCAATTCTTATAGCTTCTGAGGCCTATCGTGGTTTTCCTTTATCTTAATGTATATTATTAGGTTACTATGGTAGGCATTCAAAATCTTATTCAAAGATGATCCTTGCTGCAATTAGACTGACTCTACCTTAAGCAGTTCGTAACCCAACAGTAATATAGTCCAATTGACATGTCATGGCAAAGAAATTGCAGAAGAATTATTTAGCCGATTTAAGTATGTAGGCGTGTCCCTCCTCACAAGTATGTTAGTGGCTTTAATAAGTATGTGAACATGATGTTCCTGATTTGAGCAGCACAATCTTGAATTAGATGCTCCATTTGGCTTGATGATGCCTACATTTGGCCGCACACAGTATTTCTTCAAAGATGTAGACTTAACCTGGAATGTTTTGGATATCCAGTATAAAGCTCATAATGTTTCTCCATAGTAGAGAGCTTTTAATGCATTGATGTCCTACTCTGAAATTTAATTACATCAAGAGAATACAGGATCGAAAGAAAATTGTTCGCCCACCATACCTAAAAAAAAGTAAAGCACAATCATGGTGAGTGAAAAGGTCCAAAAAATCTTCACCTTGAAAGCAACATACCGATCAGTCTTGTTGCGTAGCGGAATCAAGCACGAGCTCTGTTTACTCGACTCAACTGCATAAACATGGAGAAGAGGCTTCAGATTAAAGAACTTAGCGGGGCACGACATTAGAGTAGGATGTGATTAAATGGACCATCATACATTTTCTTTGAAGACATAATGCAGCAATGAAATCTCATTTTGCGTGTTGGTTTTCTCTACCGATCATTCTCAGTCATTTGGTTACAACACTCACTAACTTTATCTCCAGAAAGAAATTCACCTCACAAGGCATTCTAAGAGTTTGTTGTGCGAGGATAGAAACTATGCAAAAAGAAAGAAACTGACCAAATATTCGAAAACAACACAAGGAAAAGAATTTGGAAAACAGGGCGACCAATAACCGATTCATACTCGCCATTGAAGCTCTTATTAAGATATTTCTTTTACCATTATTTACGATGTTGAACCACAAATTCTCAAGCAAATTATTGTAGAACAAAGAAATATCATCCCCTTCACTTATTGCCTAGTAAAATAGGAGGCAAGCAACGCAAATTGAATGTAGCTCCAAAATAAAAATGAACCAAACGCGCAGCACTATATACACTCACAGATAAACTTGACTTCATGAGGCCGGATCTCCAAGATCGCTTCAGCCATGATGACGACTATATCGCTGATTTACATGAAACAGTGGGTCACATAGCAGGGCAACAACAATCAAGCAAAAAGGTCTGCATAAAGCATAATTTGAAGTACCCATTTATGGTTGCGTTTGCTTTGGCTTTTGGGGAAAGCCTTTGGCCAATGTAAAGGCCCCTAGCCTAAAGGAATTCTGTGAAATGCAAAGACTGTTTAGTAATTTGCAATTTAAAATGACATGAGACGTAACATTGGGAAAATACTATTTGATAAACATATATTTGAAAAGTTTCTTTGATGTAATCAATTTAATTTTTTAAAATTTGTTTAAAATTTTAAAAAAAATGATGGAAACTTTTATGTTTTTGCGTTGAGAGTGATGTAAAAGAGACATATTAACAAGTTCAAAAAACCAAAATACATGAGAAGTGTTGAAAATAATTGGGCCCTCAGATTTACAAATAGTGAAGAAAGTACAATAACCAATGGGCTAAGTTACTGAGAATATAAAAATAAAATTTAGTCATTTATGATGTCATATGGAAAGTCTTATCTAAAACTGGCATATGATAAGAAATGTCCCTTATCAGCACAAAACAATCAGACATGTCTTAGCTGCAACATGACAGCACCAAAAGTCATATCTTGTTCTTTTTGAATGGACAACTGAGCAGCACTTTACCTTAAATGACTCCATCAATTTCCCCAACCATGTCTCATAGCTCAAAAATACTATGAGAATGGACTGAACCGCCTAGCACTTCCTGGAGATTGATTGCAGAGCAAGCACCACATAAACACATTCGTGATGGCAACCAAAATGAGCTTTTGCTCATGTTCAAAGCCTAAGCATGCAAGAAAATTAAAGAGCTCGGACTCTTGAAGAGCAATGGACTTCTTCTGTGGACCTCAGATTGCCAACAAGATCGAGGATTAGCCTTAAAGAACTGTTCCTCTCATAAACATAAGTACAATCGCATCTCAATTTACAAAGCGGTGCATGTATTAATATACATGTAATGGATATTACAAAGAACTTAAAAGAGAAGACAACTCCTAGTAACTACTGGGTACAATAGAAATGAACATTCAAAGCCCAGGATTATTCCCGGGAAAAATGGAAAAGTGTGGAACAACAGACTTTGACTTACATCACATGAAGTAAGAATGACATAATAAGTGAATTTAACTATCCCGTTCTATTCTATTAGCGATGCCAGTGTCTATTGATTCCAGTTCTTCCATGACTTTAGTCATTGAAGGCTGCTAGTTAGGAGTCATTTGGAGGCATTGTAAAGCAAGCTGTGCTATTTGGGATGTAGAATTTATATATGTAGGGTATAGGGATGGTATCAATTTGGTTCCCATTTCCGGCAGGTTGCAACATCATAAGCGACCAGTTTCTTCTAAAATAACCGGTCTTTCTTTTTCAGTTTCTGAGGAATTAGGAGCATCTGCAGAAAATGAAAAGTTATGTAGGCAATACAACTGTCGATTCCATGCCAAAGGATTTAAGTAGCTAAAAGGAAAACACACCTCGTAATTCATAGAGGGGATTATAGTGAACCTCATATCTAGAAACTCAACCAAAGCTCTACATCAATTGAAAGTAAGGTTGACAATAGGAAAAACTTTAACAAAAAAGATGGAGTTTCAAAAGATCAGTTGCACATTGAACAAAAGCAACAGTAGATCAATTGCAAATGTTTACATCTAGATTCTAAATCAATCGATACATGAACGGTACCCAAGTAGCTGTTTGAAGCAAGCAAAAGAACAAATATTTAATTTCCCAGATGAACAACAAGCAAAGCATCACAAAGGAGGGTCTATGCGTATTTGTATGCAAGCAACGCTCTTTTTTCCAAGACAAACAATAAGTAAAATATACACATTTGGACTTTTAACAAACCAAACCCAAGAACTTCACACTCACCACATTGCACCTACTGATGATTTGAACCAACAAAACAACTATGAAGAAGACAAGCAAGGAATACCCTCGGCAGAGGGAGCTTATAAATCCAATTGCCAAACAATAATCAGGCTGTTAATATAAGTATCATCTAGAGGCTTTTGTCCTCCTTCGGGCTCTCCAACATCAACCAAATAAGCATTGAAATCAGTGACTCACTGGAAAAAATAACTTCATCATCCTTCAAAATCCTGCATTCCAACAGCTGCTCGCTGCCATGATACGGCATTATCTGACCATCAATCACAGCATGGACTAATCTACTCAAAACAAGCTCAATCATGGCGAGCATTACAACCAGAAGCACAGAACAGAACAATCCGTGATGATAGAAAAAATGAAATCCTAAGCAGCATCAAGCTGCTGCTGTTCAGTTCAATTGAGCAAGCTAAACTTGGGAGAAAACGGTAATAATTCAATAGCAACTGCCATTTTGACATAGATTAGCCAATCAAACTGAATCATGTCCTAGCCCAATCCAAGGCAACTAAATTGCTGATTGGGTTGAGCTGGACATTAGTGGTAGAGATTAGTAGTGAAAGCGAAGGTACCTTGCCAGTGGAGGTGCAGAGAGAGAGGAAGCCATTGCAATAGACCTTGCACTTCGGCTTCAAGTGCTTTGAAGGTGACAATCCAGCACATGTAATCTCAAGCACATAGCTCATTTCATCAAACACCAAATTGCACATGATCACCAAACACTGGACAGGCAAAACTTAGATGGTTCGCACTCACATGAAGCATAATTCAGCACACTAATTGCAAACACAATCCAAGAGAAGTTCAGGATTGAACAAGGAAACCAAAGCACAACGTCAATCCGTTCCTAGAACCTGCATTGCCGGCTCAAAATGCAAGCATTGAGTCCATCACAGAGGAGTCATACTGGATTCCTGAAAGCTCTGACGTATTCATTTGTGGGATTATGCTGAGTATGGATGTTCTGTATAAGGGCAACAAGGATGGTGATGCCAGATTTCTGTCCCTCAAGATTCCGTTTGATGTGATGTTCGTTTTCCTAATCAAAACTCCAGAGTTAGAGCATAAGCTGCCAGGCTTGAAATCCATATCCTAGATGCAATTTCTCCCTCTTTGACCGACCTTGAATGAGGATGAGGACCCCGATACCAATGTGTGTGCAGAAGCTAATCCTGATGCTCATAGAGTTCAACTTGACTAAAATTTCTGAGATTCTACAACCAAAGACAGTCAGCCACTGCTTCAGATTTTCACTTGGTGATCTGTCCTGTGCAAATGTGAATGATGTTGAGTTGCGCATGGCTCTAGCATCGGCTCCAGATATGGATCCCCTTTTGCTTTCTCAACTGAAAGTAGTATGGCGGATTGGAATCCTTTTGGAGTTTGTACATGCGAAGAATATGGAAGAATTTCTCAAATTGACGCTTGGCTTGTGTAAAGCTCTTCTTTTATGATCACTAGGTTCCATGAAAGGTTCTGCGTACATGGAAGAGCCACCACTACTTGATGAAAGTTCTTTTGAGGTGGCGAGTAGCATATGACGCACAACCGACTTTGGTGGCAGTGCCACTGTTTTCCTGGAATTGAGTGGAGGATCTCATGACAGAAACAATGCCAATATTGCTTTAGAATCCATAGTTCTATTACTGAAGGCAGCCCCATGGGAAGGTGCTCTCTTTTTCTTACCAATCTTTTGTAAGTGAGTGCAATTCTCAAGTCTCAGCAAAAGGGTGCTCCTTCTCTAGTGGTACAGCGAATGCTGCATTCTCTCAGTTACTCCTATAGGCGATGTTTGCTGTGCAGAATGATTTTTGTCAGTGTGCCCGTCAAAGATTGCTATGATTGAAGGCATCATTGCCGAGATAAAATATTCTGGTGCTGCTGCTTTAGCCAGTGCTACCACACTGGTAATCTCAGAATTGCGGTGACTCCCTCATTTATGACTTCTCCATAACATTTGCAAATCCCACTAAGAAGCACACCTTTCCTGAAAAAATAAACTGAACTTAAGCATGGCAAGACAGAGTGTCTGTCTACTTCAAAGTCGCAACAATGAGTTGATTGTGCTGTAAAGTCCCAGGATGAGAACCATAGTTGTATGACCTTCCAACACACATTCCATCTATTTGTTTACAGCATAGCGAATTTATCTCCAATGCGAAGTGATGTTATCGATTTCAAAATATGTGTGAAGCAGCAAATCAACAATGATCTCTAATAATTTGTTACATATCAAATAAAAATGATGCAATCGACATTCATACCTCTAGGAGAAACCATACTAAGAAAATGTAGCTAAAAAAGCCAAACCAAACTAGGAAAAGAACACAAAAGAGCACTCTGGCTGTTCGGAGGCATCATAATTTAAATACCTTCATCAGATTTTCAGACAAGAATCCGCTAAAAGGTCCTTAAAAAGTGCATGCAAAACTTCTCTGTTCATATCTGTGAAAGAATTTGATTGCCAAAAAAGGAAAACATTGGTACTTACCTCAATTCGTTTAAGGTTTGAACACAAGGGAACAATTTGTGGTCACGCATCAAATAGCTTCCAAGTGCATCGTGCACTTATTCATCGTCTTGCCCATCGTCCTCTTCCATATCTTAGTATTCTTGCACAAACCGGTAATTTGTCTTTTTCATCGTCTTCTCCCACAAATTTGATTGACTTCTCTGAGCAAAGCCGAGAAATTTCCTCCACCGCTAATTTCCCACAACGTCTTATTGTAACCTCTCGCAGTCCCTTCAAGCTTGATAGATCAGGCAACTTCTGTAAAGATCCACAGGCTTCAATCTTTAATGTTGCCAAAGATTGGGGTAGTTCGCCTTGGATCTCAACCAGATTATGACAATCTTCTACTGAAAGATTTGTTATTCTGTCCAAATTGCTAAGATCAGGGATCTGCATCTGTTTAAAGCGATTAAGCCGCAGACCTTGACCTGTACAATAAAACAACAGATTGCGACAATACACCTCAACATCTGTCTTAGCCATTAAGCTGAACAGATCGGGGAACTCCTGTAAAGAATGGCAGAACTCAATTCTAAGTTTATCCAAAAACCGCGGTAGTTCGCCTTGAATCTCAACCAGATTATCACAATGGCATAAAATAATACGCCTTAGCTTGTTTAACTTGCTTAGATCAGGTAGCATCGCCAGCTGCTCGAGCTTATAAAGTTTCAAAACTTGCAGGTTCTCCAAACAACCAAGGCCTTCAATCTCTGCAACTGCAAAGTGCGAAATCGAGAGAAACGATAGTTTCCTCAGATTCGATAGATCCATGGAGCAAAGTGCGTCGCAACGAAAGAGAAGTAAGGAGGATAAATTTGAGGGAAGCCTCGGGAGGCGACGCGGATGAGGAGGGAGGCTCAGGTCTGTCGATGAGGCGGTCTCCCTGAAAAAGTAGTGTCCCCTGTAAAAGCGCACTAGCAGAGATTCCAATTTGGTTAAGTTCCCAATCCACCGTGGTATCGGTTCTCCCGGAAGCCCAGATGCAATAGGTGGGTCAAAGCCCAGATGCAATACCTTTAAGTTAGCGAGATATGAGAGATCCGGAAACGTGTCCCCCTGCAAATACGTCAGCTCTAATTCCAAAAGACTTTCAGGGAGCCTTGGCGGGGCGTGTATTGTCATCTCTGACAATTTCAAGATCCTCAAGGATTTATTCTCATTGATGCAATCACCAATTTCCACGTGTGAACAATTGTTATGATCATACTTGAAGATTTCTATTATTTCAAGCTTCTCCATCGTCCAAAAGGCATAGTGTATTTTGCTTATATTATCACCCGACATATTCATTATTTTCAAATTCTTCAACTTTTTGATGGAATCGGGTAGTTCTTTGATTCTCAGGCCTCTCATGTTCAACTCAATCAGCGATTCCAAATTCCCGATTGTCTCCGGAAGCCTCTTCAAACACGAGCATCGACTTAGAGATAGGTATTTGAGGCTTGCAAGATCTCCCAGCTCATTTGGCAGCCTCTGAAGACCCCAACAATCGCTTACATCTAAGAAAACCAAGCGTTTCAACTGACAAATCGATTTATCAATTTCAATTAATGAGTAACAGCCTGATAGGATCAAACGTTCTAAATTTGAATGAGTTGAGAAGTTAGGGGTTCTCTTCAAGCGTCGACAATTGGCTAGATTTAGAACTTTCAAATTCTTAATCACCTGTGAAAGAAAAATCATGCAAAGTTCACTTTTGAATATAATAAGAAGGAAGAATAAGTGTTGTCTAGCATATAACATACCTTCATGTGGCTCCACCCCTTCCAATCATAAGTAATTTTACTCCGAGATAGATCAAGGATAATCAAATTCTCTATGGAGAAATTTGCAATCTTAAATGTTGGGCGAATATTATGCCAAGAAAGCCATCGTAATTGTGGAAGGAGATATGAATTCCTCTGGAAAATATTAGTTGGAAGAGCATATGATGGCCCTTTGAGCCAAAGAAGCATCTTTTCTCGACGAAAATTTTCCTGCAAGTCTTCTACTTCAAGGAACGTTAGATTTGGCGGCTCTTAAAGTCCTTATAGGTAAAACGGTGCTGATCATCAAACTTGAGACGAAGAGCTTCAACTTCTTTCTTTTCCCGCCCAAAGGAAAAATTTTAAAACAAAAAAGTTGAAAGGAAACACATTTCTTCAAGTTCACTATTTTAAGGGGTTGAGTTGACTATTGTCATTCCTTTAAAATCTTAAAAGACCAAAAATATCGGTTGAGTAGGTCGCGATGGTGCTAGAGAACACAAAAAGTAACTGCCTTCTTTTAAAATAGAAAATTTTCATAAGTAACTTGGAGATTTGTTGCGCTAAGGCATTTTACCTCATGTCTCTTTAGCAATTCCAATCCGTCCTTGGGATTCCACACACGACGTCGCTTCTCAATTTTCCTCTTACTTTCTTGACGAACTATTTCTCTTCCGATGTCTCTAAGTTGATCATGCATCCACAATGTATTACCTATTCCAATTTTTATCAAAGACATGTTCTGCAAAACTTCCAAGGCTACTTCTGAAAAAAGTTCAAATGCATCCCAGAAATAGACCACAATGTCTTTGTGATATCCAATGAATTGACAAGCTATATCAAGGAATATATGCTGCTGCTGATCATTTAATGCATCATAACTTATTTTCAGCTTGCTCTGAACTCCATCATCAGGAATACTTTCTAGCTTCTTCAATGTGGCATCCCACATTTCCTTATTTTTGTTGGATAAAAGTGAACCTATGACCTCGAGGGCTAATGGAAGACCTCCGGCAATGTGTACCGCCCTCTTGGATTGGTCGATATACTCGTCTATAGGAGAATCTCTTCTGAAGGCATGTTTGCTAAAAAGTTGAAGAGATAGATCCGGATCCAAGCCCGTAAGCTCATACCTCCAGTCCACTTTCAAGGCATGGATAACATCTTTCCTTCTTGTGGTAATAATAAGTTTGCTCCCTTTACCAAACCAATTACGCTCACCTACAAATGCATTTATATGATCCTTTTCTTCCACATCATCGAGAAGAAGCAAGACTTTTTTATTAGACAACCTTTTTCCAATGATCTCAATCCCTTCATCAATGTTTCTTATATATGTCCGTTCCATCTTAAGGATATCAGAGATGAGCTGTTGCTGCAAGTAATAAATGCCCTTGAGCTTTGACGTTTCACGGATGTTGGAAAGGAAGCAACAATTGTCATACTTGTTGGAAAGCTCATTGTAGATTAATTTTGCAATCGTTGTCTTTCCAACGCCACCCATCCCATGAATTCCCACAATCCGTGTTTCACTTGTGTGAGTACCTATATTTTCCATGATTTTATGCACATGGTGGTCCACACCAACCAAGTTGTTTGATACTGCCAAATAAGCCTTCTTCAAGTCATTGAAAACCTTATGGGTAACCAATTTTGTGATCTCACCTTCTTCCCTAGTGTTTGTTGGAGGTCAAGTGGCAATGAGTTAGAAAACTGAAACCAAACTATGTTCTCACAAGACCTAAGTGAAAAGTAAAGACCTATTCGAAATGCTTTCTACAAGGATTTACTCCATTGTAAATGAATTAGCGTTGGCACATATGGTTAATGAATGACATTAACTGGAAAAAAAAAGTTATTTGGCATTAAAAAGGACAAAATTGGGATTGTACCACTATTTCGTGTGATTTATGCAGTATAATTTCAATAGCATAAAATTCAATTTAAACAAAGCTAACACAAATCTAGAAAAGAAACCAATTGAACCACATTAAAGGTTTTAATGGTACAAGGCACATCAAATAAATTGATAGAGGTAGTCACCTGTTGGTCTTGTTGTGTAGATCCCACCCTTTTATTGCCGCAACTGCACTCAGAGCAGTCTTCCACTGACGCATAGTCTCTTCGTCATATTGATTCTTCTTTTCATGTGAAAGAAACGCCTCTCCATAACCCCCAATTTGGTGTCGAACCTCTGAAGGTGCCACATCATAAAAAATGGGCATGATCTTTTGTCCCCTAGCTTTTTGGCACTCAACCATTTGGACTAGCTCCTTAAGACACCACACGCTAGAGGCATAACCTTTTGAAAATATAGGTATTGAGATCTCCGATTGATTAATTGCTTGGAGAAGTTCCGGGCCAAATTCTTCCCCCTCGCAGAGCTCTTTGTCATCCTTATAAACGCGGATTCCTGCATCTATCATACTAGTGTAAAGGAAGCTGGTAAAACCTGTTCGAGTATCCTCTCCTCTAAAGCTCAAGAATACTTCATATGCATATCTTGATGAATTTCCTTGACCTTCTGTCACAGTGTGAGTAAAAGAAGCACTCCCTGCTATTCCATCACTTTTATAGGTATGTTGTATTTCTACGCTCCCCTCCATTGATTTACTCGATCTGATCTTCAAGAAATACCGAACATCATATTAGCAAAAGTAGTGGAAGCCAAAGATGGAAAATGTTTAGAAGCTTGACTGAGAAATAATGGAGATCTCTGTAGGTCATTAAATGTAGTATTCGAGATTAGCTAAATATGCAGAGAGTCGTGGGCTAGTGTGCAACAATTGTTCAATAAGAATGATTCATTGCAGCACCACTCCAGCCTATCAAAGTTGACAACACATGTAAATATATGAGTATTAAATCTCGAGGGGCGTTTTAACACCTTAAGGAGATTAAATCTCCTGGGGAGAACGTTGACATAGCACAGTGCAAAGTTTTCCTTTAAAAAAAAAAAAAATAGCTCACTCTTCTCAAATCTTGAGAACATAAATTATTTCCTAGGAGTTTTATATCTCAAAGGGAAAGCGTGAACATGTTGTCATTTGACATAACACGATGCAGAGCTTCCTTTTTAAAAAAGAAAAGTTCCACACTTCTCAAATTTCTACAATATAAATTGTTTTTCTTTAATGTCATTTCTGCAAAAATGACCGCCACTGGATCAAAAAATTAATTAGAGCTATTCATGTGATGGGATAGTTGTAGTTCGTAATCTTACACGTTTCTAAAATTCCGTAAACCAAAAATGGAGTTTTGTTTCATGCATGCTAGATTTAAAGAACCAATTATAAACTTGTATCACCGGTAAGTAAAAATTAATCGATAACTTGTGAACCTGGGCAATTGTTAGAAAGCTATCAAAAAAATAGTTTTTCCATCCTCAAACCAAATAGTGGATTACCATTTTTTCTTTTAGATTTTACAAATGGGTTTGTATTTTTGCTTATAGAATACTAATGCTTAAATACTTTATTAATAGTCTCGATTGATGTTCCAACTTACAAACAAAATACCTATTTTAGCCCCTCTAAATTCAAATATTGTGTTAACACTGTTTCGAATTTATGAGTGGCAATGTTCATTTGTAAATACTACGTGAACAAAATAATCAATTTACCATATGGAAAATACTCTTGTAACTTACGAGCAATCGTTTGCTTTTATAAGTGGGCAAGTATTTTTTGGTAGTAAACTATGAGTTATTTGCATGCTTTGTTAGTAGTCTTGGTTAAGGGTGGTAACTTACAAACAAATAACTATTTTACAAGTATAAATATTTACTATATTATTAACCTTGTTTTGATATTATGAGTTGCAATTTTATTTTTATTTTTATTTTTTTGGCTGGAGGAACGCACTCGGCCCGGTGAGCCCGAAGCGTAAACCTCCAAGTGCCTTAAGCGGGAGGATCCACCACCCCTAATAGCACACTTAAGTCACCAAGCAACTCAGTCAGCCCCCTTGCTTCGCAAGGGCTTTGAACTCCTCACCTTTGGGCAGAAGGATCACAGGAGCCTACC
This sequence comes from Eucalyptus victrix, assembly GCA_016097545.1. Taxonomy (NCBI): domain Eukaryota; kingdom Viridiplantae; phylum Streptophyta; class Magnoliopsida; order Myrtales; family Myrtaceae; genus Eucalyptus; species Eucalyptus victrix. The sequence continues at coordinate 44,940,984 of CM027842.1, read as the reverse complement.
CAACTGAGCCACCACGGCCGGTAGTAGTTGCAATTTTATTGTTAGTAACATGCTAACGAAACAACTGATTAACCTGCTTCAAATATTCTTGCAGATTACGAATAGTCATTTGTTTTTACAAGTGGGTGTGTTTTTCCTCTAGTAGATTACGATTTCCCTACATATTTTTTACTAGCTAGTCCTAAAAAAATAACCATTTCATTACCCTAAATTTTTAGTAGATTATTAACATTGTTTTGACGTCTATTTGTTAGTAACATTACCAGCAATTTTTATGCAACTATACGTTTGCCGAGACAATTGTGTGTACTTCTTTACTATTGATATTGATGAGTATTTGTATTTATGAAGCATTCTACTTGTTTATATAGTAAATTGTAAGACACCAATTGAAAGCTTTGAGATGACTAAATATGCCACAACGAGATGACAGGTGGTATTTTTTTCAAAATGATGTTGCAACGTGATCAGACATTGACAAAGTTAACGATATATAAGGTTTGGAACTTATATAATTTACAACCAAATAATAGTGCGGTTCTGTGTTATTCAACATCTAATGCATAATACAAGATTCAATAGCAATTTCATGGATGCTTCCAATGTAATTTGTTTGTTTGATAATCTAATCGTGGTGGTTGAGAGTTTGCTCTATCTAGGGAAGAATGGACATAGAGTATTAGCTTCCTCTATAATTACTCTATAGAATTAGGAGATGAGCATCCACCATTGTCAGGCATCTCAAAATTAAAGATGTCCACACTTTGAATGGTTATTTTATTAGCATTGGGCTCCAACTTCATAGACTACTATTATGAAAAAAAGAAGAAGAAGATTCCTCTCATGTCTAATCTCGAAAATTGGTTTTGTTTTATATTGGTCCTAGAGACGTATCCCTCCACTTTCCAATATACTAATAGTGTCGAAATTTTTTCTACCAAGGACTTGCAGACATGGTGAGACCGTTAGTCTATAAGAATTCCGAGTTAAAGATAAAATACCAATACATTGCTACTCATTTGATGTGTTAAAATAAAAATTAAGTGCCAATATTGTAGCCATTACTTCAAGTATAGCTCGACGTTCAAATTGGATTTGAACAAGGCTATGAGTTTAAGTAGTATAAATCTAGCCTCCATGATTCTGCCTTTATGATTTGATCACCTTATGCAATTCAAGGACCCTGTTGCTTTCAACTTCATCTTAAGATAAAGTGGAAAACCAATTGATGATAAGAGTTGGCAATCTACTAACCACATGGATAAAATTTCATAGGAGTTGGTTAACTCCTTCATGAATATATTGGTATATTTTTTTATAGTGCTGGTAAGTAAATTTCAGAGGAGTTGGTAATATATTAATTCATTAAATTGTTGTTAACTTCTTGTATGTGCCAGTAATTTATTTATGATTATGGTAATAAGAGTGGGTAATTAACCACTTGACTCGTATGTCAGTGAATTCTTGATATTGCTGGTAATTTATTTAACACTGGTGAAATTTAAGAGTGGGCAATTTAATACTTCCATGTAATGTTTGTAAATTCTTAGACTGTCGGTAATATACTTACTATGGTCGTAAAATTTTGTAGGAGTTGGTAATTTACTACTTTATTGGAATGTTCGTAAATTTCTAAAGATGTTGGTACTTTACTTACAACAATGATGAAAATTTTCAAGTGAGTTAATTTACTACTTCATTGGAATGTCGGTAATATTTAGATAATCTTGGTAATTTACTAATCATACTGACAAAATTTCATAAGAAATGGTAATTTACGAATACTTTACACTGGTGAATGGAAGAATAGCAGAGATGAGAGCTAGAGAGCTCAAGATCAGGATGCAAGAAGCCAAGTCTCCAGTTAGACGATTACTACAGTACTGTGGAATATTTGGAAGTCAAGAAACCAGGCCTTCTTCAAGAATAGAAAACTAGATCCAAGCAAACTTGTGGAGTTTGCTTTAGTTGAAGAGTTTCAACAGATGGAACCCAAAATCGAGCGAATATAGTAAGACCAGCGACGGAACATCACGATTTTGGAACCCACCGCAAGCTGGAACACTAAAGATAAACATAGACGGTGCCTACGAACCTGGAGCTACTGGAGGCTCGATCACTTGTGTCTGTCGTGATTCCGCGGGGAGGTTGGTGGACGGAGTGGTGCGAGCAGTAGCGTCGCCTTCTGCGTTCGGGGTTGAGGCTCGTGCCCTCTTATAGAAGCCCCAACTCATCTCTATGCTTGAAGAGTAGTGCTGCTGTGCAAAAAAAAAAAAAAAGAATTATTGATCAAATGATGGCCGCCTATCAATCAACTATTCAAGGTAATTAACCCACTGGGGACCACGACCGTCATTCACGGCGAAATGCAAGGAAAAATCGTCAAAAGAGCGTAGCGACAATAAAAATAAATAAAGCAATAAAAGCAAAGAAAAAGAAGATGGGTCAATCCTAATGTGGAAATGAGGGCCCGCCAATGCTTTACCGTGTGCCTTTGGTCATCCAAGTCTTCGGAGACTTGGCTCCTTCATGGGTGTGAATCCTTCTCGGAGCAAAGTTGGTTCATCATGGACGGTTGGTAGTCCAAGTCTTTGTAGACTTTGACTTTCCCTTTCTAATCCAATGATATTTCGGTCTTCATTGAGTAACTTTTGAGGGAAATTATTGTTGACACAGATTTTTGCCTAAAGGTCCTATCCACATTCTCATAAAATTTAGCAATCAAATTTATTGATAATTACCCATCTATAGGCAACTTAGTTGGTTTGCATTTTTTCCTCCATCGCTAAGGTCGAGAGTTCGAGCCCTTCCATTGCTAACATGACTTAAGTGGGGATTTCGGAGAGAATTACTATATCAGCCTTTCGAAGTATTGATGCTTGGTTCGAGGTGCACCATGCACTCTACAAGTTGTGGGCTGCCTAGCGAGCCCGGCAAATCCTCGTTACCAAAAAAAAAAAAAAAATCATTGATAATTTGATCCCTTTTTGAAAAAAAAAAAAAACATTTGTAATCCTGCATTCTTGATCTCTATTGCATTCTTTTGCATTTAAAATTGCAGACCCTTTCCAATAAAATTGCAAATTTTTGTGAACCGAAATGGTTGACTTGAGGCCACTTTCGATGCGGCAATCATGCGAGTGCGAAGGAAGGGAAATAGCAGTGTGAAAACACACAAAGGAACAGGAAGGGAGAGCTGAAATTCTGCAAAAATGGAGAGCAAAATCTGGTGGGACACGATACGGTGGAAACGTGTTGACTAACTGAACACCAGGATAAGGACGAGGGGACATGGCCGGGCCATGCGTAACCGAAAGAAGATAAAGTTGAAAAAAGACTAAAAATAAAAGAAGAGCGCAAGTGGAATTCTCGGTGGGCCTCGGTGGATTGCTCTGATGAGGAGAAGAACGTGTTCAAGAAGGACACGGCAGCGGAGAAATTGCAGCACACCCTCATGATGAATGACCATACCTTCAGCAAAGATTTAGCGTGAAAAGTGAAAAGCAAAAGGTTAAGAGCAAGAGAATCCCGGCCGAAGGGAGGCTGCTTTTAGTCGAGACTCCCCGGCGAAGCATTCAGACCATCACGACCCGGTCCTTACGTATAGAGTTAGTCGGCAAGAAAGGAAAACAGAAGGAGATATCAGCTAGAAATACATTACATGTTTTAGTTAGTAGTTAAAGATTTATTAGAAAGAATTCCTGTTTTTCTAGAATGTCAAGTTAGATTCTAATCTGGTTATTCCATTTTCTGTTTAACATTTGGATTTAGTAAGATTTGATTTATTCCATTTAGTTAGATCGTATTTTGAATCTTCATGTAAATGATACAATGGTAAAATAAATTATGTAATAAAACTGCTGCGATAATATAAAAAGGTAGTAGAATTGAATTAGTAAATGAAAAAAAAAAATAACACAAAAATGCCATATGTGAATTCAAAAAGAAATTGGAGAATTGTATTTCCTATTATCTATTTATTATTGAGAGATTTATTATCTAATTCATATCGTCTTTCCTATTATCTATTTATTATTGAGAGATTTATTATCTAGTTCATACTTTATCCATAAAAAGGGAAAAAAAAAAGTTTAGTAAGGTCTTGGTAAGGGTAGACCTCATTCCTCATTGATGTATCAGTACCCCAATTATTACCGATGTTGTGGTCGTGCTGCCACCTCTTTGTGCGACTAGATCCGATTCCTTTTTTGCATCATGAGATATCTCACTGTGGCGCTCAAAGTTACAACATTGCTATTGCGATTACAATAGTGATGCAATTTTGGATGGAACTTCCTACTGCAGGCCTTTTATGATTTTTAGGAGAATGGCAATGCAAATTGGTAGGCAGAGGCATTGATCCAAGAGGATATGTCATGATAAATTATGTATGATTGATTGCAATGTATGCATTTTATTTGCCGAATCAAACCGCAACTAGATCAAACTGCTTTTTGTGTTGACTAACTCTGTGAGTAAGAGCTAGTCAAGGAAACACCATATAACCTAAAATCACTCCTAATTGAATTGGTTAATTCTTCTTCCATTTGGTTTCCACAATGAAATTAACTAAATGACCACTTTGAGAGTTTCTATCATATAGGGGACAATCATGATCCCCTCTTATGACTAATCACACATTAATCTTCCTATTACTGAGTTACAACCGCTTTCCCAAACCGAAGCACCATATGTTATGTCGAAATGGGTGTCACGGGAAAATATCTAGATACTCAGAACAAGCTGTCTTTTATTGTTAGTGTCGTAGAATAAAATATCATGTTAGGTATTTGACGTTAGATCCAACTTTGGAGAATTCTAACACATGGCATTCATTGAGAATCAATGAATCAAAGACGATGCGTTTGAACTAATCAAAATCGGAATGGAACTGCAACCTTGTTCATGATAATGAGATTCAATGGCCCATAAAGCTTCCAATAAGAAAAATGCATCTATGCCTAGACAAAGTTCTCCGCAAATATCCCTAATTTTACATGCTTCCAGTCAAGCTCGTTTGGAGCAGTGAATATACATTAAAACAAGCGAAAAAGAAGACGAGGCCTATGGTGAATCTTCAGCACCTTTATTTCCAGCCTATTTAGATCTTGTCACTCTAACCAAACTCCGCAAGCAATATCACACCTCGTGAGCTCTGAACTGCTACCGCAATAACAAGAAACAGGCTCCACCCAAATAGCCAACCTTTTTTTTTCCAAAAAAAAAAAACCAGTCATAGTCAAATCAAATGAGTTTGCTTTGAGGTTGGATCTTTTCGTGACGTGCAGCAAATACAGCTACTTGGGTGGAAAATTGAGATCACTTGGAGCAAAATACGCCCATTATTTATCTAGCTGTAGGCAGTACAGTGCACATCTTAGGCCTGATGTGTCGATACCAGAATCATACTGCATAATGAAGTAGAATCTTTTCAAGCAAAAAGCAACAACTACATAAGCAGAATTCTATGATCTTTTCCAAAGTGGATACTGGGAACACACGCTTCTGCATTTAGATTGACAATGTACCATCACACAGAAAGGGTAGTCAAATAGTAGGCCACCTAGAAGATAGCATATTTTGGATAAAGATACTCAACAACCATAGGGCTCCCATTCGAGCTGTAACCCTTAAAACGCTTCTCAACCGTTGACGCGTACGAGTGAGGTAAGCATCAAAAGCCGACATATGTCAACACACACATGGGAGTATGGTGCAGGAAAGAGGATCCACATCCCTAACACTCAAAGAAGTGCATGTGTTTTTTCAAAGACAGACAGAGAGACCGGGGGTGTAATACAGATGTCGTTATGCAGTCAGCGACCAAAAGCTGCAGAACACTAAAACAAGCCAAGACAAGTTCCTTCATGGCAATGTACCTGAAGATGAATCCTAGGAACAACTTGCACCAAGAAAAACAACAACTGCCATTCCCTCTACTTGAGCAAAACATGGATATTGGATAATAAGGTGATGTGATCATGCACTTTGAGCTATTTGCATCAGACATTCATACATGAGTTCAATTTAATTAGAGCTCATTTAACTAAGGTTGCAGATTCATAAACCTGAAAAAAGAGGTTATACAATCAAATGATGTTGCTGATGGGATTTCCAACAACTATAGTAACTACATAATCTACCGCTGAGGTTAGAGGATGAATCCAACTCATTCCAGATCAGGGGAGCCACCAGGGACTAACTGCATTAAGAAAAAAAGGAAGGCATCATCACTTGAGTGGTTCAAGCACTTCAAAGCAGAATTCTAGCTTTTCAATAACATAACTGCCACACAACTGACGCTTTATATTTATCAAGAGGTGGACACTAAGTTTGATTGAGACAAAGGACCAGATTCTTGTAAAGAATAGGGAATGATGACTCTTTTACCACAAAATCAAGACCAGTAAAAATTCATCAATATATCGTCTAAGCATTTTCAGTCTACATATTGGAAGGAATCTCTCTGATAGCTGATTGTTTCTGTTATGTTAAGGCGATTGTTGCTTACTGGTTAGTAGATCACCAAAACTTTAGGGAAGACCACATCCTTATTGATGCAAGGGCTCAAAACAGATAGCCATATCAATATCAGCAGAAGGAAGAAGTTGTCTCTTACAATAGCTATGTTGTTTCCGTTAAGCAAAATCTGATCGAGCTTTGTTATCCTTCGTCCTTCAGAAGTGATTTCACCGTATGCAAGAATGAAAACAGAATCTTACAATCACATGAAGCTTCCACAGTTTACATCTACAAGCTCAATAAAAAGTGGAGTGAGAGAAAAGAAAAAGGGGGATGGGTTGGATGTTGGGCAAGGCCATATTGCATGTGCTTGTGCGAGTAGCGATTCTCAGTTAGAAGCATAGATCAAGTTGAGGACAGAGAGGCCTCATAAACCACAGATTTGATCACTTCTGATGCTAATGCATACGAATTGAGGTCATTTGCCCATTCAGATAATAAATTGATGTCAAGAACATATGATGGCTTCCCTTCACCCGAAGTAATGCGAGAAGCATCTTGAAGCACAAGTAAATTTGAGAGAGAGAGAGAGAGAGAGAGAGAGAGAGAGAGAGAGAGAGATACATACTACTCAGTGACATCCTCGAGGACCATGTTGAAGTACACATCGAAGCCCCTAAGAGTACCAACAAGCTCCTTGTCTCCCTTCATTATAACCCAGATTTTCGAACCTATACAACGGTCAATCAACTCTGCATATTTCATTAGTGCAAGATGAACATAAGTGGAAAAGCCCCCCTGATATTTCTGCGAATCTCAGAAAATTAAGGAAAACAAAACAGACATGAATTAAAACATCCTACAGACCTGACGGGAGGAGCTGTGAAGGATTGTTGGCCATGGAGGAAAGTGAGGACACTTTTCTGCTCAGAAGCAATGCAACTCAAAGTAGAGAGAGACCTCTCTGTCTTTCGGAAACGGCTGTTGAAAGCAGATTAAAAAAGAGTGGGTTACTCTTTGAAATTTTGAATTCAAGGTAACTCTCCACTTTTGAATAAGGTCAAGTCACCATTCGATCTACACACTACCCATTTTTTACAACTAGAAAATAACCAAATGAAAGCCACAACAGCACATTCCTCTACAAGTCCACGCACAGAAATTCTCGGATAGCCCAGAAAATGCAGCATACAAAGGGTGCGTTTGGGAGTGGCTTTGCCAAGCCACTTTGAGCACTCAAAGCCCTTTGGGCTAAAATTTGGTGTTTGGGAAATTATTTTGCAAAGATGATTGAGGCAAAGCAGGCCTTTGGAAGGCTGAATGCCCAAGGCAGCCTTCTCGGAATGCTGAGAGGCCAATAAGTGATAAATTTTCTTCCATAAATATCCTTACTAACATTTCATTTTTCCGGTTTTGCCCTCGTAACTGTTCACCTTCTTCTTCGTTGAGATTGGCGAGCGAGATCGCGAGGGGCCGACGACGCGCTCGACGACGGGCTCGACGGAGGTCGGCGTGAGGCCGGGGTGGTCACGGCAACCATCGCCGGCCAGTGGCATGACATCGGTGACCCTCGGGAGTCGCATCGCCGCGACCTAAAGGTCGCGGCGAGTTCGCGTAACCTCCGGCGACACAGATCTCGGTCTTGGTGAGGCCGTGCGACCTCCGACTCTGGGTCGCCTGAGTCACCGAGACCCAGATCTGGGTCGTTTGATTGGCCGCGACCTAGATCTGGGTCGCCCGACCTCCGGCGAACCGGATCCGGGTCGTCCGAGTTCGGAGAGGTCGAGGAGAGGAAGGCGCTCTCACAAGCGACGACGACGACGGTGAGGGCGGCGTCGGTGAGGCGAGGCGGGGGTGAGACTTGACGGCGGTGGATGGAGCGGCGGATGAAGGAGGACTTGTGGTCTCCGGCGGCCGCGTGAGGTCTTGCAACTTGAGACCTCGGCCGCCGGCGACAATTTCGATCGCCGGCAACCCTACCCTTCGCCGGCCAACCATTTATTTTTTCTTTTTAATTTTTTTTAATTTTTATTATTTTTATCATTTTTTTATAAAAGTCCTTTGTAAATGTAAATTTTTCCAAACACCATTTTGCTTAAAGGTACTTTACAAGGGACTTTTAGATTACAATTTACCAAACGCAATTTGCATTTTAGAAAACTCCTTAACCTCAAAGTCCTTTGCATTTTCCCAAAAACTTTCCCCAAAAGTCCAACCAAACGCACCCAAAGATATCTTTCTAAAGAACGAAAGACGAAAGCTTTCACAGGCAAACACAACTGCATGCACAGAAATCGATGACGGATAGCAGCAAAAAGCAGCAGAAATCAAAGAAAGAAAAATTACGCCAGATATTGTGACCTAAGACAGAAATGCTGGCAGAGGTGATCAGTTTCAGGGTGAGTGGTCCCCACCTTAGAACCCGGAAACGCCCACTGAAGGCCGGATTCCACAAAATGGGAACCGGGTCCACCCCCTCACGGGTGGGTCCATGGAACCGGTGTAAATGTCCCCAACAAAACCAACGATTTCCAAAAAATACATGAAGTTACGCTCAAGAACTCATAGAACTCAGCAGACAACTAGTCACATAAAGAATTCACTCGGCTACTTATCCTCAAGCCCAGCAACCCACACAAATTCATAAGACAGCCAACATAGGAGCATCGAGCACACAGCAAACGACAGCAAAACACGGGTTATATAAAGATCCAAGGCCCCCCATCATTGCTTTCTCCCCGCACGCACCGTCGCAGCGTGCTCATAAAGGAACCTGCCCTAAAACTACGGCTTTACTGCGAAATCTTCCGTCACTCCGACTCGGGTAACTACAAAGCGAGATGAACCCAGAGAGGCAATTCCACTCCGGCGGCTAGAATGCAACACCGAGTGAGCTTTAACTTTCGAGGAAGTTCCTACCCAACAAGGTAAAAGCGCCTAATCGATATCGACCAAATGGACGATTTTCAGAGGAGGACTTACAATTGCAGACTGCGAGATCCAGCTGCGAGCGAGCGAGAGAGAGAGAGAGAGAGAGAGAGAGGCGTGAGAGTTGAGAGCGATCGACGACGCCGGAGGCGACCGAGAGAGCGAGAGTCAAAGAGAGCAGCGAGGCGAGATGAGTGAGGGAGAGACGGCTCTTGTCCCGCGAAGTGGTTGAGAATACGAGAGAAGACCAAGACAGTAAGAGAGAAGTTTGTCCGAGGGTCCCCATGCCGCAATCGCGTCTTCCCCTTTTTTTCTCCGGTCGAGTTGCCGTCCTCCGGCGATGCCCGACGGGCCGGTTTTTCGTAAAAAAAAAAAAAAAAAAAGGTCGTTACTGAGAGGCCGAGCAGCCCCATACTGGGCACGGTCGATGCCGAGGTCGGCCGGCGACAGACCACCCGACGATCGTCATCGCGAAAAGGACCGCGCATCCCGCCGGCGGATTGTTTTTCTCCAGCACCCGTTGAAGCGCAGACAGACGATGCGGGTCTTAGTCGTAATTGCCAGGAAAGAGTGCGCAATGGGTCGCGAGGGGGGTCAAAGGTCTTGGTCGTCGCGGATGATAAAAGCGCCCTACCCTACCCCCCTCATTCTCATCTCATCTCATCATGTCGCATCGGCACCATGGAGAAAAAAAATAAATAAAGGCTGTTTTACGCCTACAACGAAGCTAACCCTTGCCAAACGCGCCACGTGCACGCGTCCCTTGGACTTGGTGACCTGACGTGGATGTCGGTTCGGGTTGGAAAGTCCATCGCCTTCTGAAAATTTGTGAGGTTTTTATATTCGGTCGTGCTGCGAATTCTGTGGAGTTTTTTTCACACTGTGATTTGTAAAGTTTATTGCACTCCCCACGGATTGAACCTGCACGGAAATCGTGTCTGTTTTTCTCCTACGATTCCATCGTCTTCATTGATGGACCGAAACATTGCCAAAAACTTGCCCAATCAACGTAACCATCAATGGCCATCCCTCCTACAAAGAAAAGGGAGAGACAAGAGATTCGAATTTTCACCTCTTTAAAGAAAATTGTAATAGAGATTTAAGTAGTAGCGGCACGTAATATGACATAGCATGTTGATATGTCATTTTTTAAAAAAATAAAAAAAATTTAATACGTTGGGGCGTGTTATATATTAAATATATTTTTATATCATTTTATGATTATTTTAATCAAATTAATTTGATTCAAATTCACAAATAAATAAATAAATAAATAAATAATATTAGAATGAATTTACACTAAAAATATTAATCTACAATTTGTTAATATCATCAATTGTTTTAATTTTGCAAATTCAACTCAATTCCAATAATTCATAAAATTTAGAGAAAAAAGTCAAACAATCCACATTTTGGATTCACGTGTTTAAACATATTGAAAGAGGAGAAAAAACTGGAGGTGAATTATATGTCATGGGAAGTGAGAGTAAAAAACAAGATAAAACTAGATTTTTCTTCTTTTCCTATTTATTAGCTTTGTTATTTTTTCACACATTTACATTTTGATCCATTGTTTATTGAAAATTTTTTAAATTGACTCGTGCATTGTCGGAATTCTTGATTCGCGTACTGAAGTGTTAGGAGAGTTGACCAAATATCAAATTTTTCAATATTTGTTGACCGATTATCAGAGAGTTTTAGATATATGTTGAAGTGTCCAATACAACATAAAGGCTCTCAAAAAATGTTGGTGCTTTCTAGACAAGGACAATTTAGTTTCAAATATGAATTTTGATTCTCATGCCTTGCAAAAAGGTTGAGCAGAAGTTTAAGCGTAAGTATTCGAGTATGAGTAGAGTATGGCTAACAAAAAAAGAAAAAGAAAAAAGTCTATCTCAAAACTTTAACACACAGGACATGTGTGTAAATGTCAATTGCCATTCTTTGTGAAAAATTGAGAGCTTGATCACAAGAGTGTGTCAGGTGGAGTTTACAGTCGCCTTGATCACACGGATTCCATGTGAGGTTCGAAAATCCAACGGTTGATATTTGTCAAGTTCAAGGATATATCTAAAATTTATACTATTCATATTTGCACTAAAGTCCTGCTAGGTTTAAAACTTAGAAAATAGTTCAGATTTTATAATTGGTCTTACTACCGTCCTTGTGCTTGTACTATGTAGAAAAAGTTAAATGCTAGTGAATTATGTATGCCCAATAATCTTTGATAATGTTTTGCTAAAAAGGAATTATTCTTAGACCATAGTTTCCAAGTTTTCTCTATCACAATTCTTATTGATAGGTTGCGATAATGGACATCACTTATATTTATATTTTATTTATTTTGCATGTCCACAATTTATAACTAAATTTAGTTAGAGGAAAATCTAGCACTTAAACTACACACATAACTATTCAGTGTCAATTATTTTTGTTGGATTGTAATGTAAGTGTATAAAATAATTCTTTTTTATTCCAGTCAGATGAAGGCATTATTACCTGATATTTAGATATTTAGAGATTTAGGTGGTTTTACTTTTATCTACTTTGTTTTCTGCACAATGCTGCCTAACATAGCATATTGATCCATGGAAGGAGGAAAAATATAGTATTACGCATTGTTATAGTCTATAAATTTGAGCATATACTCTAATCGGGTATTATATTTTCAATTAGGGTGTCCTTTATCTTTAAAAAAGATATTATTCCTTTAATCAAATGTTGCAACTTAAGAAATTACTTATAGTATAGCTTCTTCATATATTTTATACAAAGTTTTTTTCTGTTTTCAAGTATTTAAAGAGAGTAAAAAAAAAAAAAATATCATAGAATAAATGTTATCAAATGGAATTTTTTTTTTTTAAACCTTCAATGAAAACCTTGTGGCGACAAGCTTCTCTCGTTTAACCTCTTGATGTATTTTTTTTTTTTTTTTTTCCTTATCTCATGTTAAATTAAATTTCATAATTTAAAGCGTCTTTACTTATGTAATTTAAAAATTAAAATTTATAATTTAAAGCGACGTCTTCATTTATCTAATTCAATTAATTATCACACCGTGTTAATGGTAAAAGCAATCCACTGGACAAATCACCAATTACACAAATTATGAAAACTTAAGAGTACTTAATCGACACAAATAAAAATTTCGTGGGCCAATTTGAAAATCTACAGAAACTTAGAGGACCGAAAATCAGAATTCAGAAAGTTCTCAAAAAGTTATGTAAGTAGATCTTCCCGTTCAGCTCCTTTCCCCCGCCCGCCTCCTCTGCAACTTCAAACTCCATCTCTCTCCTCCTCTCTCTCTCTCTCTCTCTCTATACAAGAAACCCAGAAAAACCCACGAGAGCTCTTCATCGAAAACCCAAGAATCCCGCAAGTCGTTGAAGAATTTTCGCGAAATCCATCGGTAATGGGTAAGCGCTGGCGATTGGAGATCGCCAAGATCACCGACCCGGCCGCGCGGCTCGTGACCTACTAGAAGAGGAGCAAGGGCCTCTTCAAAGGCCTCTTCAAGAAGGCCTCCGACCTCTGCCGCCTCTGTGGCGCTTGCGCCGCCGTCATCGTCTTCTCCCCCGCCGGCAAGCCCTGTTCTTTCTTCAGCGACCCCTCCGTGGAAGATGACCGTCGTCGTATTTCATATCTTTGTATTCTTGCCCAAACCGGTGATTTGTCTTCTTCATTGTCTTCTCCCACAAATTTGATTGACTTCTCCGAGCAAAGCCAAGAAATTTCCTCCACCGCTAATTTCCCACAACGTCTTATTCTAACCTCTCGCAGTCCCTTCAAGTTTGATAAATCAGGCAATTTCTGTAAAGATTCACAGGATTCAATATCCAAGTATTCCAAAGATTGAGGTAGTTCGCCTTGAATCTCAACTAGATTATGACAAGATTCTACTGAAAGAATTGTTAGTCTGTTCCAATTGCTTAGATCGGGGATTTGCATCTGTTTAAGGCCATGAAGCAACAACCCATGTCCACCTTTACATTCATATGTCCGATTGCGAATAAACACATCAAGATTTGTCTTACCCATTAAGCTGAACAGATCGGGCAACTCTTGTAATGAAGGACAGAAAAAAATTTCAAGTTTATCTATAAACTGCGGTCGTTCGCCTTGAATCTCAACCAGATCACCACATCCCCATACTCGAATATGCCTTAGCTTGTTTAACTTGCTTAGATCAGGTAGCATCGCCAGCTGTCCGACGTTGTCAAGCTCCAAATATTGTAGGTTCTCCAAACAACCAAGGCCTTCAATCTTTGCAGCTGGAGACCACCAAATCCTGAGAGATGATAGTTTCCTCAAATTCGATAGATCCATCGAGCAAAGAGAGTGGCAAGACAAAATCTCGAGAGACAATAGTTTCCTCAAATTCGATATATCCATCGAGTAAAGTGAGTCGCAACCAAAGAGAAGTAAGGAGGATAAACTTGAGGGAAGCCTCGAGAGGTGACGCAGATGAGGAGGGAAGCTGAGGTCTGTCGATAAGGCGGTCTTCTTATAAAAGCGCAGTTTCAAAGATTCCAATTTGGTTAAGTTCACAATCCACCGTGGTATCGATTCTTCCAGAAGCCCATAAGATTTCCCATCACAATTAGGTGGGCCAAAGCCTAGATGCAATACCTTTAATTTAGCAAGATACGAGAGATCCAAAAATGTGTCCACCCTCAACTCCCTCAATTCTAATTCTATGAGACTTTCAGGAAGCCTTGGTAGGCTTATGTCACAATATTGCATATTCAATATTTTCAAATTCTTAAACTTTCCGATGGAATCGGGTGGTTCTCTGATTCTTGTGGTTCTTATGTTCAACTCAATCAACAATTCCAAATTCCCGATTGTCTCCGGAAGCCTCTTCAAACTCGAGCAATTTCTTAGAGATAGGTATTTGAGGCTTGCAAGATCTCCCAGCTCATTCGGCAGCCTCTGAAGACTCCAACAGTCACTTACATCTAAGAAAACCAAACGTTTCAATTGACAAATTGATCTATCAATTTTGATTAATGAGTAACATTTTGATAGGATCAAATGTTCTAAATTTGAATGAGTTGAGAAGTTGGGGGTTCTCTTCAAGCATTGGCAATAGTCCAAATTCAGAACTTTCAAATTCTTAATCACCTGTGAAAGAAAAATCATGCAAAGTTCACTTTTGAATCTAATAAAACGGAAGAATAAATGTTGTCTAGCATATAACATACCTTCATGTGGCTCCACCCCTTCCAATCATGAGTAATTTTACTCCGAGATAGATCAAGGATAATCAAATTCTCTACGGAGAAATTTGCAATCTTAAATGTTGGGCTAATATTATGCCAAGAAAGCCATCGTAATCGTGGAAGGAGATTTGAATTCCTCTGGAAAATATTAGTTGGAAGAGCATATGATGGCCATTTGAGCCAAAGAAGCAACTTTTCTCCACGAAAATTTTCCTTCAAGTCGTCTACTTCAAGGAACGTTAGATTTGGTAGGCTCTTAAAGTCCTTATAGGTAAAACGGTGTTGATCATCAAACTTGAGATAAAGAGCTTCAACTTCTTTCTTTTCCTGCCCAAAGGAAAAAATTTAAAACAAAAAGGTTGAAAGGAAACACATTTCTTCAAGTTCACTATTTTAAGGGGTGGAGTTGACTATTATCATTCCTTTAAAATCTTAAAAGACCAAAACTATCGGTTGAGTAGGTTACGATGGTGCTAGAGAACACAAAAAGTAACTACTTTTTTTGGAAAAGAAAATGTCTATAAATAATTTGGAGATGTATTGCACAAAGCATTTTACCTCATGTATCCTTAGCAGATTTAATCCATCCTCAGGATTCCACACCCAACGTTGCTTCTCTATATTCATCTCACTTTCTTGACGAACTATTTCTCTTCCAAGGTCTCTGAGTTGATCATGCATCCACAATATATTATCTTCTCCAATCTTTATTAAAGACATGTTCTGCAAAACTTCCACGGCTGCTTCTGGAAAAAGTTTAGATGCATCCCAGAAATAAACCACAATGTCTTTGCAACATCCTATGAAATGACAAGCTATATCAAGGAATATACGCCGCTGCCGATCATCTAATGCATCATAACTTATTTTCAGCTTACTCTGAACTTTATCATGAGGAACACTTTCTAGCATCTTCAATGTGCCATCCCACTTTTCCTTATTTTTGTCGGATAAAAGTGAACCTATGACCTCAATGGCTAATGGAAGACCTCCGTGTGCGTATCGCCCTCCCAGTTGGTTGATATAGTCATCTAGAGGAGACTCTCTTCTAAAAGCATGTTTGCTAAAAAGTTGAAGAGATAGATTCGGATCCAAGCACGTAAGCTCATACCTCCAGTCCACTTCCGGAACACGAGAAACATCTTTCCTTCTTGTAGTAACAATAAGTTTGCTCCCTTCGCCAAACCAATCACGCTTACCGACAAGTGCATCCATATGATCCTTTTCTTCAACATCATCAAGAAGAAGGAGGATTTTTTTATTAGGCAACCTTTCTTTAATGGTCTTAATCCCTTCATCAATGTTTCTTATATCCGTCCCTTTCATCTTGAGGATGTCGAAGATGAGCTGCTGCTGCAAGTACTCAATGCCCCTGAGCTTTGACGTTTCATGGATGTTGGAAAGGAAGCAACAATTGTTGTACTTGTTGGAAAGCTCATTGTATATGATTTTGGCAATTGTTGTCTTTCCAACGCCACCCATCCCATGAATTCCTACGATCCGCGTTTCATTTACATGAGCACCTATCTCTTCCATGATTTTATCCACATGACTGTCCACACCAACCAAGTTGTTTGATACCACCAAATAAGCCTTTTTCAATTCATTGAAAACCTTCTGGGTAACTATTTTTGCCATCTCACCTTCTTTCCTAGTGTTTGTTGGAGGTCAAATGGCAATGAGTTAGAAAACTGTGTTGAACCAAGCTATTTTCTAACAAGACCAAAGTGAAACTAGAGACCCATTCGAAATGCTTTTTGCAAGGATTTACTTCATTGTAAATGAAATAGCATTGACACATATGATTCACGAATGACCTTAACTGAAAAAAAGAAAAAAAAAAAAGCTTGTTTGGAATGAAAAAGGACAAAATGGGGATTGTCCCATTATTTCAAGTGATTTATGCGGTAAAGTTTCAATAGCATAAAATTCAATTTCAACGGTGAAACACATCAAGTTTTAATGGGACAAGGCACATCAAATGGAATGATAGAGGCAATTACCTGTTGGCCATTTTTTGCAAGTCCCATCCATCTAGTTCTCCAACCGTGGTGAGAGCAGCCTTCCACTTATGTATAGTCTCTTTGTCATATCGCTTCTTGTCTTTATGTGTAAGAAAGGCCTCTCCATAACCTTTAATTTGGTGTCGAACCTTTGAAGGTGCTACATCATAAAAAATGGGCATAATCTTTTGTCCCCTAGTTTTTTGGCACTCGACCATCTGGACTAGCTCCTTGAGACACCATACGCTAGAGGCATAACCTTTCGAAAATATAGGTATTGAGATCTTCGATTGATTAATTGCTCGGAGAAGTTCTGGGCCAAAATTTTCTCCCTTGCAGAGCTCTTCGTCATCCTTATAGACGCGGATTCCCACATCTATCATACTAGTGTAAAGGAAATCAGTAAAACTTGTTCGAGTATCTTCTCCTCTGAAGCTCAAGAATACTTCATGTTCATATTCGGATGAAATAGCCATTCCTTGACCTTCTGTCGTAGTGTGAGTAAAAGAAGTGCTCCCTACTATTCCATCAATTTTTACAAGTACGTTGTTTTTCTGCACGATTTCCCTCGACATGATCTTCAAGAAATACCAAACAGCATATTAGCAAAAGCAATGGCAGCTAGAGATGGAAAATGTTTAGAAGCCTGACTCACAAATGGAAATCTCTATAGGTCATTAAACTCTGTACCCTGAATTAGCTAAATATGCAGAGTCGTGGGCCAGTGTGCTACAATTATGTAATAAGAATGATTCATTGCAACATGGCTCCAGCTTGTCAAAGTTGACAATGCACGAGGTAAAGCTCTCATCTTTTGGAGGTGGTTGTATAATTTCTAAAATAATCATTGTTCCTGCTAATCTTCCCACTATCTGCAAACTTCTCAAAGCCTCCGAATGGGCCGCAAGTCATATTCTGTCACCGTCGCCGCGTCAATCATCAGTTCCAAACTAAAGTAGCTTGAATTGCAGAAAACACGTCGCAATGCACTAAGTAGCGTTCGACTCAAATTTAATCGCACTCGTGTCATCCCGCATCGGGGTTCCTCTATTTTCTTTCTTTCTTTCTTTTCGACAGCTCTCCATACTTCTCTCACTCAAGCCTAACCAAGATCTCAAACCACAGCTCAAGCAAAATTCTCGCGGGGGGCGTGAGCACCGGAAGCGGAAGACGGAGGAGGGGGCACGACCTCTCGAGCTCAAAGAGCTCATATTGCACGGAACCAGCTAAAACCAGAGCAACAACCGGAAAACGGAAACCAAACGCCTAAACGCCGACGACCCATCTCTTCCGACGCCGGCAGAATCCGACCCATCTCAAGCACGAAACTCGATCTCACCCGCGAACCCACAAACAGCGAGATTTGCGTACACAAAAAGCAAGAACTCGCAACGCCCACCGAAAGACACAGAGAGAGAGAGAGAGAGAGAGAGAGAGAGAGAGAGAGAGAGAGAGAGAGGACCTGAGAAGGAATCTCAACAGGCGTTGCAGAAGGCGGAGGATGAGCTTGAGCCGCTTGCATGATCAATCCAACGAGTAAAGCAGTAGCAGCAGCAGGAGGAGAGAGAGAGAGAGAGAGAGGGAGAGAGAGAAAGAGGATCTGAGAAGGAATCTCAGCAGGCGTTGTAGGCAGAGGATGAGCTTGAGCCGCTTGCATGATCAAAGGTCTTGGTCGTCACGGATGATGATAAAAGGCCACCCCTCACTCTATTCTCATCTCATCTCATCATGTCGCATCAACACCGTGGAGAAAAAAATAAAGGGTGTTCGTTCGTGTTTCGCCCCTGCAACGAAGCTAATCCTTGCCAAAGGCGCCACGTGTACGCGTCCCTTAGGCATTGTGACCTGACGTGGATGTCGGTTCGGGTTGGAAAGTCCATCGCTTTCCGAAAATTTATGAGGTTATTATATTGGGTCGTGCTGCGAATTCTGTGGGGTTTTTCACACTGTGATTTGGAGAGTTTATTGCACTCCCCGCGGATTGAACCTGTACGGTAATTGTGCCTGTTTTTCTCCTGGAAGCCCATCGTCTTCGTTGATGGACCGAAATTTTGCCAAAAACTCACCCGGTCAAACATTTATCTTAGAATTCTGACCCAAAAAAAAAAAACATTTATCTTAGAACCATAAGAAGATGAGGGGTTCGAATTCTTACTTTCTTAGAGGTGATTGAGGGTGAGGACGATTTAATTTTAGTGTGGATTTCGACTCTCAAATCTTGCAAAAAAAATATGACAAAAGTTTAAGAATGAATGTTAAAGTAAGAATATAGTAAAATAGACAAAAAAAAAAAATTCTATTTTAGAACTTTAACGTGTAAACGTCTATTGCCCTTCTTTATGAAAATCAAAAGCTTGATCGCAAGAGAGTGTGTCAAGTGGAGTTTGCGAACGCCTTGATATCACGGATTCCATGTGAGGTTCGAAAATCTAGCAGCTGAGATTTATTGAGTTCATGGATATATCTAAAATTTATACTATCCATATTTGTGCCAAAATCCTACTAGGTCTAAAACATAGAATGAATTCAGATTTTATAATTTGTCTTACTACCATCCTTGTGCAAAAAAATTAAATGCTAGTGAAATATGTAAGTTGATTGATGGGTTACAACCATAGACATCACCTACATTAATATTTTGTTTACTTTGCATGTGAGTGATGTCCACAATTTATAACTTGTTAGGGGAAAATATAGCACTTAAACTTTTTTTTGGTTGGATTGTAATGGGAGTGTATAGTGTAATTCCTTTTAATTCTAATTAGATGAGACCGTTATTTCTTTTTATGTTTTTAATATGAATTTAATTTTGCATGTTATTTAGAGATTTAGGTGGCTTTGTCTATTTTGTTTACTACATGATGATGTCTAATATAGCACCGTGATCCATGACAGGAGGAAAAATATAGTATTACCCATTGTTATAGTTTATACATTTGAGCAAATATTTTAATCGGGCATGATATTTTCAATTAAAGTGTCCTTTATCTTAAAAAGATTATTCCTTTAATCAAATCTTGCAACAATATAGCTTCTTCATATGTTTTATCCAAAGATTTTTCTGTTTCCAAGTTTTGTTTATTTTTTGGTTGGAAATGGAAATATTTCATTTACTAAGCAAAGATGAGAGTCCGTTAAATGGGTATCATTACATAAAAGCTCCAATAGAGTTTGAGGATGGGACAAGACTCAATTTAGAGATAAGTAATTTTTTTATGAGCTTTGGCTATCCTGTCCGCAATAAGGTTGGCCTCTCTAAAGCAATGTACGATTTGAATATTTGAGAATGCCCTTATTTTGTCCTTATACTTGCAGACAAGTGGTCGAGTCTCTCAACTCAACTATTCTAAACTATATATGGCTTTGACTAGTTGCAAGATGTTTCCACGTATTTGAAGAGAGTAAAAAGAAAAAAAAATCATATAATAAATGTTATCAAACATACAAAAATGTTTTTTTTTCCTCATCTCATGTTAAATTAAATTTCATAATTTAAAGCGACGTCTTTACTTATCTAATTTAAAAATTAAAATTTATAATATAAAGCGACATCTTCCCTTATCTAATTCAATTAATTATCACACCGTGTTAATGGTAAAAGCAATCCACTGGACAAACCACCAATTACACAAATTATGTAAACTTAAGAGTACTTAATCGACACAAGTAAACTGTTCTCGAGGCCAATTTGAAAATCTACAGAAATTTAGAGGACCGAAAATCAGAATTCAGAAAGTTCTTAAAAAGTTATATAAGTTGATCTTCCCGTTCGGCTACTTTCCCCCGCCCGCCTCCTCTGCAACTTCGAACTTCATCTCTCTCTCTCTCTACAAGAAACCCAGAAAAACCCACGAAATCTCTCTCCTGGAAACCCAAGAATCCTGCAAATCGTCGAAGAAATTTCGCGAAATCCATCGGAAATGGGTAAGCGCCGGCGAACGGAGATCGCCAAGATCGCCGACCCGGCCGCGCGGCTCGTGACTTACTCGAAGAGGCGCAAGGGCCTCTTCAAGAAGGCCTCCGAGCTCTGCCGCCTCTGCGGCTCTCGCGCCGCCGTCATCGTCTTCTCCCCCGCCGGCAAGCCCTGTTCTTTCTTCAGCGACCCCTCCGTGGAAGATGACGTAATTGCCGACCACGTCGACGCGGTGCCGCCGATGGGTTTGACCGAGTGGGCGGAGTGGATTGAGAAGGAGTGGGATTCTTGCGCGACGGAGGAGGACGTGGAGTCCCTGATCGCGAAGTACGACGCCGTTCGTGATCTTGTGCGCGAGAAGTTGGAAGATCTGGAGAAGGGTTCGTCGTGATCGGTTCTGGTGGCGATTCTGGAGACGGGTTTGGTTGAGATTCTGAAAATTTGGGCGATGGTGATGGCGACCCTTTCTTGACTTCGCGGGAGAAGTCGGCCGCCGGCGGTGGGGGTTTGGGAGTGAACTCCACCCCCACCTGCTCCCATCTTGAGGGGTGCGGATGTAATCCGGACAACTTCCCTAGTGTGTCCAAGGACTGCGTCGGTGACGGCCACCATGACAGTTTCTCGACTATACCGGAGAACTCGGCCATGGGGGTGGAAGCTCGGGAGAGGAGCCGATGCTCTGCGACCTTGAGGGATGTGGATTTAATTCTGACGAATTTCTGTGTCCGTTTAAGGACTGCATCGGCGATGGTGACCTTGACAGTTTCTTCACTTTTCCAAAGAACTCAGCCATCAGCGGAGGAAGCTTGGCAGAGGAGCCGATGCTCTGTGACCTTGGGGGGTGTGGATTTGATCCTGCCGAGATTCATAGTCTCTTGGAGGACTGTTTCGGTGACAGTAACCGTGACAGTTTCTTGGCTTTGCGGGAAAACTCAGCCATCCATGGAGGAAGCTCGGGAGAGGAGCCGATGCACTGCGACCTCGAGGGCTATCGATATAATCCTGACCACTTTCTTACACTTGAAGATCTGGATGTCATTCTGTGATGCAAATGTGCCTTATGTGGTTTTTCTTGTTAAACTGCATTGTACAGAATTCAATCTTTCCTTTTCCAGTTCACTGGTTTAATGGCATTGGTTCTCTCTGTTTCTTTCCTTTTCACTTTCTTGATCAGTGGAATTTAGTCATTTTTTTTTTCTAATTTTAGAGGTACTTATAAAACTACAGGAAGACATAATCTCAATCAAGCCAAAATCTAATATATTGTCAAACCAACAAGATGACCAGATACATGACGCATTATGAGTTGTGAACATTGAATATACTAACTGAAGATCAAATGTCAACACAAGAAGTTTGTATGGAAGCGAACCTGATTGAGCAGTAATCCATGCGGAAGTATGATCAAGATTTTCAAGCGATGTTGCCAATATGACAACCAGATAGTGTGCTGGCGTGGCTTCAGAAGCATATGCAATAAACTTAGTCCCTTAATTTCTTTCTCCCCTGCAATGAATCTGGCTGTGAATGTTTACTCATTATTTGCATATCAAAAAGGACATTGTGCAATTTTAAAAAACTGCCATAAGATTTTAAATGGCGTAATGGTAGGAAAGGAGAGAGTGAAGGCCTGGTCCTTGTCAAAGTAGACTGAAAAATCACAAGACTAGATGAAGAAGTGAATTGAATGACGACGAATCTAGCAGAGCTGTTAGCTGATCTGGAGTCCAGGAGTAAACATGCAGCGTTATGCTTAAAGACAAAAGGAGATGCAGGTAAGCTATACATAGTTCTTCTACAATTCTTGCCTGCCTCCTAGTCAGAAGTTCCTAATTGTGACGACAAATCAATTCGATTCTGAGGCTGGATTTATTAACAGGAACTTATGCCAATGTTGTGAATGTTACAACAATGAGCCAGATAACAATCGCCTCTTCGCACCCTTCAGAATGGTCTCATGCTCAGTAGTGTAATGTCGTATCCAATTTGATTCTATTCATGTTAATAAGGGCTCCGATGAATCTTTACGGCAACTCCTCTGTTTATGCTGTATTTGCAACGTAGAGACTACTGATTATACTATTGTATCCTTTTATGTGAAATATCTCAATGGTATATGCAATGTGCAAGGTGAAAGTCCGAATTATTTGGGTAAATTACTGTGACAGTACTCTCGGAGTTGGCTGAATCCTCTGGATTCACTTGGACTGACCCCGCCTGCGGTCAGTGATCTGAAAAATAAGTCAAAAAATCCTGACTTTTCTGAGCCTACATTTTCAATTTGCATATTGCAATTTTGATGCAGTTAGTTTCCATAAAAGGAGCGCATATTGACCTGTGGTCTCACACAATAAGGTGGAAAGCTTTTCTGGATTTGATGAAACCCAACCCTCTCAAAGCAGCAACATTGCCCACTGTATTTGCATTTGTCGTGACCATTGATATGCATAACTTACTTCTATGATGCTTTCTGATGAGTTTTGTGTTCACTTATGGTTCTGTTGGCTGACCACAGTTTCTGTTTTCTTTTTGGATTCGAGTTGGGAGAGGAAGAAGAAGTGGTACGAGAGGTTCAAGGACTGCAATGGGAACAGGGCTTTGAGGCTATTGATCCTTAGGCTTATTTTGCTGCGAATAGTACCTCCTGAGCGTCCATTAGATATGATCATGATCAAGATCCTGAAACAGTTAATATCTAATAAGTAAAGGGTTCAATGAATGGAAGTATATCCTATAATATTTGCCGATGCTTAGCTTGATAGTGGTGGTTGAATTGTCGCTTTGTCCTTCCTGAGTTGCATTGGTGGATAATCCCACCAGTCTCATATGAGATCTGAATCTAGGATGCAGATTATTGACAGGGACAAGACAGTATATGCCAGTCCCCAGAACTGCACCGATGTTGAAGTCCTCTTTTGTGCTCAGTAGATGCTATGCAAGACTGATTTTAGACGCCTTCACGTTTGGAATTGGCTAGTCCCTGGTGCTGCGATGCTTAGGATACTTGTTCAGCGTTCTATGGATTTGTGGTCATAAGGGTTGCTTCTTTAGTGCTTTAATGACACTACCTCAGATAGAGTTATTCTATTTCACTGCAGAAAGGGATAAAAGAAAAAGGGTAAGTGTGACTGGTGGATATTAGG
The DNA here is from genome assembly GCA_016097545.1 of Eucalyptus victrix. Taxonomy (NCBI): domain Eukaryota; kingdom Viridiplantae; phylum Streptophyta; class Magnoliopsida; order Myrtales; family Myrtaceae; genus Eucalyptus; species Eucalyptus victrix. The sequence continues at coordinate 44,917,313 of CM027842.1, read as the reverse complement.
TGGGCAAGATTTTGCATGATAAGATTAATGATGGAGTTGAATTGAGTCCCCAGCACTCGATCTTGCCAAGAGCTTCTCAATTTTACTAGGTTCAAGAATCTCCCACTTCTAACCGGAGGTGTTTCCAGATTGATCAGAGGCTCAATGACAGATGAGCTATCACCTTCAACATAGACATAGACTCTGCGTGCTCGTTGCTGAGAAGTGCTCAATGAAATTTGCCAAAACTCGAGCAGTTCCAGGTTCGTCGAGCTCGAGTCTCCATCTCCATCCTAAATGTAGATCAGATCGAGCATCAAATTTCATCACCGAGCAGAAATACTCCTAGAAGAGCTTATGCATGCCGTGACCAGCTTTTGCCGTATCGGTTTCTCCCTTAGAAGTTCTGATTCCTAGCCATCCACAGCACGACACGCAGCAGAACCGCACGGGACGAAGTTCTTATGCTCACCTTAAGACTCTGTAATAAAGCATCCGCCTTCGTTGACGCAACGAGAAAAGAAGACGAAAAGATTGCATCTTGATGCAACGAGCTGCGCTAAAAGTGGCCAAAGGCCCAAGTTCCTTGGACCCAACAGCTAAAAAAGCTTTCTTTAGAGGGGAAATGGTCGAGCTGCGTTGGCCGATGATGGGCCTCGATGGATCTCCTCTCTCCACGTGAAGTTACCTATTCCTTCTCCGCTTTCTTACCGGCCCTTCTTTCGTTTTCCCGTCTTCCAGCTGCTGCCGCGGAAAGCTTGAGCGGCAGCTTCCGATATGGCGGTGAAGTTTCTTGATTGGTACGTGAAGATCGGGGTCTTCTCGGCCCCCGTCGGGGGATCCATGGAGTTGTTCATGATCAAGACCGGCTTCTGTGTGAGGACCCTCCATCTCTTTCTTGCTCCTCCTTCGCCGTTCCTGCAATTCTTTTCGTTTCGACTTTTTCCGCTACTCTTTTGGGTAGCTCGTACCCCCAAAAAATGGCGCGACATAACTTCGAAATTGATAGTTTTTAGGCACTATTAAGCAGTTGGAGTCAATTTTTATCTGATGAACCTTGCTTTAGAGCTCGCGAGCGATGCTAGTGCGGCAGCTATTGCGTTAATCGAATGGGAGTGGATTTTACGGTGATGGGTGGTGTTCAAATTCGTCTCTTCGGATGAGAAAAGCATCGTTTAGTCAGTTCCTTTGCGACTGAAGTTGGGGGTAGGACGGAAATTCACGATTTCAGTGGTATGTAGTCGCTTGGTATGTTGCAGTCGCTTGCTTGTGAAAGAGGAGGGCTTTGATTTGGACCGTCGTGTTATGCCGATGAACTGAACATTCTCGTTGTTCTACACGAAAAGCATGATGCAAAAAAATGTTGTCTCAGGTGATGAATGGCGATACCTATGAATGCGAAGTGTTCCACTGTCTCTGGAGAATGGATGGCTTGTGCAACTAATCATTTGTTCATCGATACCATCTGTGGGAGAAACTTCTGAAAAGTCGTTTAGGAGACTGGTTTTAAAATTGAACTTACGACTGTGATGCACATCCCAGGAAAACACTAAGCGGATTGTTCTGCAGCTATTTCATATCTTTCAGGGTATAATCAAAGAGTTAAAATTTCTGTAGGAACGCAATTAGATGAAGTGATTTGTGGTCCCGTTGAAATTGCATTTCCTTTGTGATCTTATTGAAGACTGATGAGCTTTCATCACTTGCGTTTTTCTGAATGGACTTGGTATAGACTAAAGATTGTGAGAATGTTGTTTGGGCCTTGCCTTCATATAACTACCTATACTCTCGTGAGCATCTTCATGACAAAGATTATCAGATTCTTTCCCATGCCGTTGGTTGCTTTTTTTTACTACCAAAGCGTCTGTCTTTCTGTATTAACCAAGAAATATATGATGGTTGTATGTTGCAGATGATAAAGTGACCGAATTGGAATCAGAGAAGCGGGCTTGGGAGAATTCGCCGGAAGCTCAGGCTGTCAGAGAAGCTCTTAATCCTTGAAGGAATCGTGATGCAGAAAGCAAAAAGAACTCATAGTGCTGCCATTGTTGAGTTATTCCCGGTATGATTTTTTTCTCGACTGCTCTTGTTGCACATCACTAGACCTTTCTTTCAATGATGTTCTTGATGAAAGGGTCTGATAACATATAGAAAAAATACGTCTACATGGTTGAGCAATCTTGGTTAACTGCTTTTAGTGTGCAAACAATGTTTTTCATGCAACATTTTGGCAATGGGTCTTAATAATTCTGGCTATTAGACATTGTGGTACTATCGGTGGAAAGCCTTTCTGGTGCACAAGCTTATTTTGACCATTACGTTCGCCCAATTTGTGGCTTTCTTTTTGAATGACCGAGGGGTGATTGACAGGATGATCAAACATTAGTTTTATTTGATTACATTTTATCTTGTTTGCCTGTATATGTCGGCAAAGAGCATTTAAACTCGGACAACTATACATGATACTGTAAGTTGGACGAGTGTGAGATGAAGATGTGAACTTCTAAACACACAGATTGTACTCTTGATGCTTGAACTTTGTCTGCAGGAAAAATAAAATTTAAAATTATGCCAGACTGCATCTGCGCATCGGCCATTTCTGTCCTGGAATGAATTTGGAACATCCTGAAATGTGCTGATGCAATTTCTGTCTTTGGCTGCTCGGCAATTAATTTCCCACTCGGCGAGTGAGATTTTCCTGTATGCAAATTCTGGAATCTATATGTTCTCTTGGCATCGTTCTTCATGTAGTTTCCCCACCAAATGTACTTCACATTCTTTTTGGCTTCCTGCAGAGAAAACCCAGTAGAGCTATCTTGTGCTTTTTTCTCTTTGATCAGTAATGACAAAGTTCCATAGAAAATAATCAGTTGCGATCAGGTGCTATCCTGATATCCGATGGCCGGTTGTCCTCGTATCCGGACCACGTTGATCAACTGAAAAATGGTTATGTCATGCGGGCATGATTCTGAGGGCGCGAGAGACCTACCGATTATATCATGGCTGGCGAGAGGGCTCCTCAATGTGATGAGCGCAGCAGCCCAGGGCTTGGTCGAAGCTAATTCTTGTTAAACGCACCACGTGTACACGTCCCTCGGAGAGAGGTCTTCTCTTTAACATGTTTCTTCGTCGGAGCACGATGGTGAAGGATAATCCCGTTCGCTTTTTCAATTAAACACCGTCATGAAGGTATACTAAGATTGTTGTGCGTCGATGCTACTTAGCCACTAATCAAGCTAATTTCTGTTTTGTCGAAATCTCATACAAATAAAGCTGCTTCTGGTAACTTGTCCCTCTTTGGTTCCTCAGACCCTTCCCTTTGGACTCAATGGCTCCCAAAAGATTCAGGGACCGGGACGTATCACAGGATTCAAATTGTTCAATGGCTAAAAAGAAGGGATTACCAATCAGTTTTCCGATTCTAAATCGTAATTATGAACCGTGAGATAGCTTAGTTATGCTAAAAAATCCTGACAATATATTAGACGTCGATCCGGGAGGTTTTCCAACTGTTTCTGCCTAGCCCAAAACGGTCGATAGGCAACCCGTGATAATGGCATTTCAGCTACGAGTGTACTCACATCCCAAGTAGAGCGTATGTCAGCGCTATTCATTCAACGCAAAACATCGGACTAAGTTGTCATAGATTGGAAGATGTTAACTGTACAAGATCGACAGAAGCGATACAGGCTACTTTTGTCACAAGCTATTGGGGTTATGTGCGATTAAGAAGCCAAGGCAAGTCCATAATGTCACTCTGATTGATTTTGATCTTACTCTTTCCACATAATAGTATAACCTTACATTAAATAATTATAGCGACCTTCCTATTTCTCCTCTCTTAAGCAAACTTTGTCATCCTTGCCCCAGAAGCCGGCTATCCGAATGATGAGTAGCATCTAATAATAAACACTCTTCTTGCAACACACTCGATGCTTCACATAATTACTAGATAACAGACAACTTTAAATCGATGTGAATGTGAAAGAATAGTGATAGGATGTAATCAAATTATATAATCAAATTATCTAATCAAAACCCTTTTTTGTCGTGGCTTTTCTCTCACCCCTTTGCGAGGTGATAGGATATAATCAAATTATACCATTCATCAGCTTTTGCACATCAAATAAAGTCTACATATCAGCCCAATTAAGATTGGTCATTGACCAATGCTGCGAAAGGAAATTTTCTGTGAGTCCTGGTTCTTTAAGTGTTAATTCTGAATCACCTAAAGGCATCACATCCTTGACCTAAACAATCGCATGAGCTAAAAAGAATAACAGGAACAAGAAACTAAACAAAGTAACCAGCTCTTCACTATTCATTCCCGAGTAATCACGTTTACTAGCCTGATTGCATAGAACCGCTGCTTTGATATTCTTGAGGAAAATTCGGCCCCAGTAGTAAATGATAGTAAATTTGCCATTCAGACATCAATTTTTTTCCCACACGAATATTCCCAATCCAACACCGCTCAAAATAAATAAAACTGCGGAGAGAAATGCACATGACAGAGTCCGAACTCGAGTCATTCATATCTATAAATGTCGCCGTATGGGACAAGCAAGCAGCCAACTCTAAACAGACAATTGGGCGATGATCAGGGAAGTGCATACAGAACAATGCCAAGAAAACGTATAATTTCCAAAACTCACATACAGGAAAATCTCACTCACTGAACGGGAGATTAATTGCCAAGCAGCCAAATACAAAATCGCCTCAAAACATTTCAAGATATTCCAAATTCATTCCAGGACAGAGGAGCAATGTGCAGATATGCGTCTGGCGTACTGCAGACAATATTCAAGCATCCAAAACACGACCTCAGTTGTTTAAAAGTTCACTCACAGCTTCCAGCATCAGTACGTATGGTCATCCAATTTTATATACTCTTTGCCAACTTATAAGGGCAAAAAGAATAAAACATAATCCGGTAAACTAATGTGTGATCATCCCATCAATTATAATGCACAAGTCTAATAGCCAGAGGCATTAAGACCTATTGCCAAAATGTCTCATAAAATACAGGGATTGCACATTAACTAAAAGGAGTTAAACAAAATAGCTCCACCACCTAGACCTATTTGGTCTGCATGGTTTACAGAAAGTTCTCTCCCCTTGTTGAACGAGAGTGTTCGAGAAAAAATCATACCAGGTAAAAACTCGACAATGGTGGCACTATGAATTCTTTTTTCCTAAAATTTTGGTCCTCTTTTAACTAACGTAGATTGGCAAGTGTGCTTTTTCGTTTTTTTGGTCTGAAGTAGGTTGGCAAGGGTGTTTCGCTCTAAAAACCTCGTCCCTTTCTCCAAAATCCAGTCTTTTTCTTCCCATGGTTCGGGGACTGCCGAAGAGATAATCTCATGAATCCCGTTAGGCTAGTTAAACGAAAATTAATTTGAGGATAAATGTAACATAGATATACTATTTTGAGAGTTTTGTAACATTAAAAACTAATTTAAAGCGAATGCGATACCTAACTCGCAACACCACTTTTTGATGCATAACCGTCAAGTGATTCTCTAAATTTGCCCGAAAGAGAAATAAAATGACAAAATCAGGTCTTGACATTCGTACTAGCCATACTTTAATCAAGAAGGATGGAATAGAGGCCAAGAGTGATCCATCGAAGCACATAAGTTGGTTGATGGCACTACGTTGGATGCTCCCACATCAAAGAGTTAGAGTTTAATTTCTCAATCATTATGCCAAATTGAAATTTAGTGATTTTCATTCTTAATCATTGTGATTTTTACACATTATTCAGCAAGCATCACTAGCCTAACGTGATTCATTGGAATATTATGATCCAATTTTGGATGAAACTTCGTCTTAACATTGAATCTAGGATTTCCATTTCATGAGGAAAGCAATCCAAGAAGAATTATAGGACCGAAGAATTTGTGAGAAGCTATGAGCTCCTTCCCTAGCAGACCTATCATGACTTTTAAGAGAATGGCAATGCAAATTGGCAAGCAGAGGCATTGATTCAGGAGGATATGTCCTAATAAATTCTGTAGGTTTGACTGCAATGTATGCATTTTATTTGCTGAATCAAAGTGCAACTAGAATAAAAGCCTAAAGTCAAATCAAATTGCTTTTTTGTGTAGACTAATTCTGTGAATAAGAGACTAATCAAGGAAACACCATATAGCCTGAAGTCACCCTTGATTAAATTGGTTAATTCTTCTTCCAATCATTCCCTACATACTCAATCCCTCTTCCATTTGGTCTCCACAATGAAATTAACTAAATGATCACCTCGGGAGTATTTGTCATATCTAGGGAAAATCATGATCCCCTGTTTGATTAGTCCCACATTAATCTTCCAATTACCAAGATATAATTGCTTTCCCAACTTGACCTACGTTGTTCTTGAAGGGTACGATTGTTGTAGCACCACGTGTTACGGTGAAATGGGTGAAAGAATGAAAAAGAACCGTACCAGTCACGGGAAAATATCAACATACTCAGTACAACTTATCTTGTATTATTAGTATCTCAGCACAAAAACATCATGTTATGTATTTAACTTTGGATCCAACTTGGAGAATTCTGATACATAGCATTTATAAGAATCTCGGAGCATGTGTTTGAACTAATAAAAAATCGGAATGAAACTGCAAACTTGTCCATGATGATGAGATTCAATGGCCAATAAAGCTTCAAATAAGAAAAATGCACCTATGCCTAGACAAAGTTCTCAGAATATACCCTTCATTTTACATGCCTCAAGTCAAGCTCGTTTGCAGTTGTAAATATACATGAAAACAAGCGATAAAGAAGAGGCCTATGGTGAATCTTCAGCACCTTCATTTCCAGCCTATTTAGATCTTGTCACTCTAACCAAAGTCCACAAGCAATATCACACCTCACGAGCTCTGAGCTCACTCTTTCATCAATCTGAAAACCTCTAGAAACTCCGATGAATGTCGCTACCGCAAAAACAAGAAACAGCACTCCACTCAAATAGCCAACCACTTTGAAAACATGAACAACAAAAAACCAGTCAGGGTCAAAACAAGTGAGTTCGCTTTGGGCATGGATCTTTTTGCAATGTGCAGCAAGAACAGCTACATGGGTGGAAAATTGAAATCTCCTGGAGCAAAATACGTCCATTATTCATCTAGCTGTATGCAGTACAGTGCACATCTTTGGCCTGACGTCTCAGTACCAGAACCATGCTGCATAATGAAGTAGAATTTTTTCAAGCAAAGAGCAACAAGTACATAAGTGGAATTCTTTGATCTTTTCGAAAGTGGATATTGGGAACACATCCTTCTGCATTTAGGTTGAGAATGTACTATCAAAAAGAGAGGGAGGAGGAGGAGGAAAGAGGAGGGGGGGGGGAATCCAGATATCATTATGAAGTCAACGGCCAAAAACTGTAGAACACTAAAACAAGCCAAGACAGGTTCTTCAATAACAATGCACTGGAAGATGAAACCTAGGAACAATTTGCACCAAGCATGACAACAACTGTCACACCCTCTAGTAGAGCAAAACATAGATATTGGATAATAGGATGATGTGATCATGCACCATCTGTTGAGCTATTTGCATCAGATATTTACGCATGAGCTCAATCAAATAAGAGCTCAATTTATTAAGGTTGCAGATTCATAAACCCATAAAAAGAGGGTTATAAAATCAAATGATGTTGCTGATGGGGCTTCCAACAACCAAAAGTAACTACATAATAAACCACTGGGGTTAGAGGATGAACCCAACTCATTACGGATCAGGGGAGACACCAGGGACTAACTGCATTAAGACAAAAAGCAAGGCATCGTCACTTAAGTGGTTCAAGCACTCGAAAGCAAGAATTCTAGCTTTTTGGTAACATAATTGCCACACCAATTGTGCTTTATATTTATCAAGAGGTGGACACAAGGTTGATTGAGACAAAGGACCAGATTGTGAAGAATATGCGATGATGACCTTTTTATCACAAAATCAAGACCAGTAATGATTCATCAATGCATTGTCTAAGCATTTTGAGTCTTATCAGAAGGAATCTCTCTGAGCGGCTGATTGTTTCTGTTTGGTTAAGGCAATTAATTGCTTACTAGTTGATAGATTACCAAAACTTTAGGCAAGACCATGCCCTTATCAAAGCAAGGGCTCAAAACATATAGCCATATAATTACCAGCAGAAGGAAGAAGTTGTTTCTTCCAATATCTATGTTGTTTCCGTTAAGCAAAATCTGATTGATTTTTGTTATCCTTCATCCTTCAGTTGTGAATTCACTGTATGCAAGAATGAAAACAGAATCTTGAGATCGCATGAAGCTTCCACAGTTTATATTTAGATGGTCAATAAAAAGAGGAGTGAGAGAGAAAAAAAAAAAGGAGGGGGGGGGGTTGGATGTTGAGCAAGGCCAAATTGCAGATGCTTGTGCGAGTACCGATTCTCAATTAGAAGCATAGATCAAATTGAGGACAGAGAGGCCTCAAAAACCACGGGTATGATAACTTCCAATGCTAATACATAGAAATCAAGGTCATTTGCTCCTTCAGATAATAAATTGACGTCAAGAACATAGAATGGCTTCCCTTCACCCCAAAGTAATGCAAGAAGCGTCTTGAAGCACAAGTAAATTTGAGAGGGAGAGAGAGAGATACATACTACTCAGTAACATCCTCGAGGACCATGCTGACGTCCACATTGAACCCCCTAAGAGTACTGACAAGCTCCTCGTCTCCCTTCTGAACCACTATCTCCAAAACCATTTTCTAGGTTTCTCCCACAAGAAATCTTCAATGAACAGATCATTAGTCGCATAAACTATCCGATCTCATAAGCAATAATACTCCACAGACAGTGGAAAGCTTTGCATTCACTGGCATTGCCATTCATCTCCCGAGACAGTCAATTCATCGCCATAACAACAATCTAAATCAAAGCTCGTCTCTTTCACAAGCCAGCAACAAATCATGAATCTCCCTCCTATCCCCAACTTCACTTACGAAGCAACTGACTAAATGATGCTTTTCTCATCCGAAAAGAGACGAATTTGAACACGACCCACCCCATGTATTCTGTACTATGCAGTTTAACAAGAAAAATCACATGCATTTCACATTTACATCACAGAATAACATCCAAATCTTCAAGTGTAAGAAAGTGGTCAGGATCATAATTCCTGTATTTTTCTTCCCATGGTTCGGGGACGGGGCTGAAGAGAATCTCATGAGTCGCGTTAGACTAGTTACACGAAAATTAAAGGATATGTTTAGTAGAAGTCCTAAAACTTGTTAAGAAAGTACAATTGAGTCCTAAAACTTACAAAAAGTTTAATTAAATCCTAAAAATTGTCAAGTTGGTTCAATTGAGTTCTAAAATTAACACCGTTGGCCTTTTCCGTTAAAAATGCTGACGTGGTATTTTAAATAATTTTTTATTTTCCACATGAATTTTTTTAATGATTTTTTATTCATTTTTTTAAAATTAGATTTAAAAACTAAAAAATTAGATTTATTCATTTTATCTTATTTTCACCAAAAACTAAAAAGAATAGTTAAAAATTTTATTTTTAAAAATTGTTTTTAAAAAAATCAGCCCTTTTCTCCCCCGCCGACCATCGTCGGAGGGGCCGGGCCCTGGGCAAGGGTGGCCAGCCCTCGCCGGCCTTAGGCAAGGGCTGGCGACCGTTGCCCGCCCTGGGCGAGGCTGATTGGCCCCGAGCGAGGGCCAATGAGGCCTTGCCCAGGGCAGGCAACAGTCACTCGGCCCCAAGCGAGGGTCGACGAGGCCTCGTCCAGGGCGGGCAATGGCTGCCGACCCCCGCGAAGGTTGGCATGCCCAGATCTAGGCGTCCTCGCTCGACCTGGCAAGGGTGGCTGGCCCTCCCCTAGGGCCGGCGACCGTCGCCGACCCCCTCGCGATGGGCGGCGGCGGAAGTCCACCGGTGCCTTTTTTTTTTTTTTTTTTTATGAATAGTTTTGTTTTTTAAAATAAATTTAGATTTTCCTTTTTAGTTTTTAATCTAATTTTTAAAGATTTTGTATAAAAAAATAATTTTAAAAAGCCATTTGAAAAATTAAAAAAAATCATTTAAAATATGACATCGTCGCGCCACGTCGGCAATTTCCGTTAACTTTCTTGATGGTGTTAATTTTATGACTCAATTGAACCAACTTGACAAGTTTTATGACTTGATTCCACTCTTCGTAAGTTTTAGGACTCAATTGCACTTTCTTGACAAGTTTTAGGACTTCTACTAAACATATTCCTATAATTTTGGAGGTAAATATAATACAAATATACTATTTCGAGAGTTTTGTAACATAGAAAACTAATTTAAGGCAGTGAAATCTTAATCTTCGAGGAAGTATTTACAGGACAGAATCTTCCTTTTAACGGATCCCAACAAAGAGAAAATCAAACTCCAATGCAAGTTTACAACGAAGGATACGACAATAATATCAGCTAAGGGATATGCCATGACTCGCATAACCCGAGAGAAATCACAGGAAAGACCCCAAGTTAGCAGGCCTAAATTATCTCTAACCACGTCTGCAAGACACAACACTAACATAACAGTAGCAACAGCAGTAGTACCAAACTCGAGTAGCCCCTCGTGATAGTCAAGTCAACTCTGACTTGGCAATAACAACTTCGTGCCATTTTACTCAGTAAACGGAAATGTAATCTTCAATACATGCAGCACTAGAAATTCGTAAGAACCAATGTGTCAGGAGTAGCATTGACCCAAGAACATGAGAGAGCAAACATGTTTTTCATAATTTAATTATTCATACAATAAATTTATGACTGAATTTGTAATTCTCCCAACTCAACACCTATGCCTTTTATAAGTTTTCTTTTCTTCCTTTTAATAATTCTTCCCCTCTTCTGTCTCCTGCCCTCATCTGTATAAAATGGGCAATCAAGGGTGGCTTGTGTAGTGGAAGGGAAACCGTCCTCCCAGTGATTTGACTGGTGAAAGTAGACCTGAATTCAAATCAACCAAGGGAAGAAAACTAACCTCTTTCAACTTTGTATCACCTCGTTGAGTGTTGATTTTAACTCCTTAAAACCTCTGACACGTCCAACCCTTCAGGATCCTGGCATCAAAAGACAATCCTTCTGGAATATAAGAGTAAGAACAGAAGTCATATTCTATGATTTCCAATCTTTCTTGAGACATAGAAATGGATTCACGTACAGTTGATATGAGAAAAAAGATATCCCATACACTCGCATTTAGTTGCTAAAAAGGTAGATCAATATATAGATGATGTGCAGCAACTTGATTTCCATTCACAAATAAATAAACATACAGCCTAGCCAAGGCTGTGGCAAAGCCCCGATACATTGATTAGATACAATGCCATCTCAATCCAGAAAGACAATAAAGTGACATATTGATGTTTTTTGGCAGTAATACCTTCAGAAAAGGTGACGCATTTTCGACTCCAACAGGTGAGATATCCTTTGGGATGGTAGTCCTGGAAGATGAATCTTGCTTCCGGTCTCCATAATCTGGCAGCATTGATAGTGATTCCACTGGACTGGTTAGAACTGCTTTTATCTTCCTCTCATCTATGTATTTACCACTTTCTTTATCAATTTGAAAATTTAAAAGAAAATTTCTCGAGTTTCTTGACCTGGAAGATTATGGAGCAAATAGCAGCAAAACCTACCATGTCAGTAGTCCTCTTCACCTGTATCAAAAACTTATCTTTGCACTACAGGATAGTTGGAGCTACCTGTCGTGCTTACATGGTAACTACATCAAACAGAAGATAGGATGAAAGGCCTACTCCAATTCTTTTGAAGTATCAGGACATAGCTTCTGAGGCCTATCGTGGTTTTCCTTTGTCTCAATGTATATTGGGCTACTATGGTAGGCATTCAAAATCTTATTCAAAGATGATCCTTGCTGCAATTAGACCGACTCTACCTTAAGTAGTTTGTAACCCAACAATAATAAAGTCCAATTGACATGTCATGGCAAAGAAATTGCAAAAGAATTATTTAGCTGATTTAGGTACTGTAGGCGTGTCCCTCCTCACAAGTATGTTAGTGGCTTTAATAAGTATGTGAACATGATGTTCCTCGGACTTGAGCAGCACAATTTTGAATCAGATGCTCCATTTGGCTTAATGATGCCTATATTTGATCGCGCACAGTATTTCTTCAAAGATGTAGACTTAACCTGGAATGTTTTGGATATCCAGTATAAAGCTCATAATGTTTCTCCGTAGTAGAGAGCTTTTAATGCATTGATATCCTACTCTGAAATTTAAACTACATCAAGAGAATACAGAATTGAAAGAAAATTGGTCGCCCACCATACCTAAAAAAAGTAAAGCACGATCATGGTGAATGAAAAGGTGCAAAAATCCTCACCTTGAAAGCAACATACCAATCAGTCTTGTTGCGTAGCGGAATCAAGCATGAGCTTTGTTTACTCAACTCAACTGCATAAACATGAAGAAGAGGCTTCAGATAAAAGAACTTAACGAGGCACGACATGAGAGTAGGATGTGATGAAATGGACCATCATACATTTTCTTTCAAGACATAATGCAGCAATGAAATCTCATTTTGCGTGTTGGTTTTCTCTACCAATCATTCTCAGTCATTTGGTTACAACACTCACTTACTTTATCTCCAGAAAGAAATTCACCTCACAAGGCACTCTAAGAGTTTGTGGTGCGAGGATAGAAACTGTGCAATAAGAAAGAACCTAGCCAAAAATTTGAAAACAACACAAGGAAAAGAATTTGAAAAACAGGGCAATTAATAACCGATTCATACTCGCCATTGAAGCTCTTATTAAGATATTTCTTTTACCATTATGTACGATGTTGAACCACAAATTCTCAAGCAAATTATTGTAGAACAAAGAAATATCATCCCCTTCACTAATTGCCTAGTAAAGCAGGAGGCAAGCAACGCAAATTGAATGTAGCTCCAAAATAAAAATGAACCAAACGCGCAGCACTATATACACTCACAGATAAACTTGACTTCATGAGGTCGGATCTCCAAGGGCGCTTCAGCCATGATGACGACAACTATATCGCTTATTTACACGAAACAACGGGTCACATAGCAGGGCAACAACAATTAAGCACAAAGGTCTGCATAAAGCTCAATTTCAAGTACCCATTTATGGGTGCGTTTGCTTTGACTTTTGGGGAAAGCCTTTGGCTAATGTAAAGGCCCTTAGCCTAAAGGAGTTATGTGAAATGCAAAGACTATTTGGTAATTTGCAATTTAAAATGACTTGAGAAGTAACATTGGGAAAATACTATTTGATAAACATATATTTGGAAAGTTCTTTAGTGTAATCAATTTTTTTTTTATTTATTTAAAATTAAAAAAAAAAACAAAATGATGGAAACTTTTATATTTTTGCGTTAAGAGTGATGTAAAAGTGATATATCAACAAGTTCAAAAATAAAAGTAAAAATTACATGAGAGGTGTCGAAAATAATAGGGCCCTCAGATTTACAAACAGTGAAGAAAGTACAATAACCAATGGGCTAAGTTACTGAGAATATAAAAATAAAATTTAGTCATTTATGATGTCATATGAAAAGTCTTATCTAAAACTAGCATATGATAAGAAATATGTCTCTTATTAGCACAAAACAATCAGACATGTCTTAGCTGCAACATGACAGCACCAAAAGTCATATCTTGCTCTTTCTGAATGGACAACTGAGCAGCACTTTGCCTTACATGACTCCATCAATTTCCCCAACCATGTCTCTTAGCTCAAAAATACTATGAGAATGGAATGAACCGCCTAGCACTTCCCGGAGATTGATTGCAGAGCAAGCACCACATAAACACATTCGTGATGGCAACCAAACTGAGCTTTTGCTCATGTTCAAAGCCCAAGCATGCAAGAAAATTAAAGAGCTCGGACTCTTGAAGAGCAAACTGAGCTTCTTCTGTGGACCTCAGATTGCCAACAAGATCGAGGATTAGCCTTAAAGAACTGTTCCTCTCATAATCATAAGTACAATCACATCTCAATTCACAAAGCGGTGCATGTATTAATATACATGTCATGGATATTCCAAAGAACTTACAAGAGAAGACAACTCCTAGTAACTGCTGGGTACAATAGAAATGAACATTCAAAGCCCAGGATTATTCCCGGGAAAAATGGAAAAGTGTGGAACAACAGACTTTGACTTACATCACATGAAGTAAGAATGACATAATAAGTGAATTTAACTATCCCATTCTATTCCAGTGTACTGATTCCAGTTCTTCCATGACTTTAGTCCACGAAGGCTGCTCGTTAGAAGTCATTAGGAAGCATTGTAAAGCAAGCTGTGCTATTTGGGATGTGGAATCTATAAATGTAGGGTATAGGGACGGTATCAATTTGGTTCCCATTTCCGGCAGGTTGCAACATCATAAGCGACCAGTTTCTTCTAAAATAACCAGTGTTTCTTTTTCGGTTTTTGAGGAATTAGGAGCATCTGCAGAAAATGAAAAGTTATGTAGGCAATACAACTGTAGATTCCATGCGAAAGGATTTAAGTAGCTAAAAGGAAAACACACCTCGTAATTCATACGGGGGATTATACTGAACCTCATATCCAGAAACTCAACCAAAGCTCTGCATCAATTGAAAGTAAGGTTAACAAAAGGAAAAACTTTAACGAAAAAAATGGAGTTTCAAAATATCAGTTGCATTGAACAAAAGCAACAGTAGACCAACTGCAAATGTTTACATCTAGATTCTAAATCAATCAACACATGAACTGTACCCAAGTAGCTGTTTGAAGCAAGCAAAAGAACAAATATTTAATTTCCCACACGAGCAACTAGCAAAGCATCACAAAGGAGGGTCTATGCGTATTTGTATGCAAGCAATTTTTCCAAGACAAATAATAAGTAAAATATACCCATTTGGACTTTTAACAAACCAAACCCAAGAACTTCACATTCATCACATTGCATCTACTGATGATTTGAACCAACAAAACAACTATGAAGAAGACAAGCAAGGAATACCCTCGGCAGAGGGAACTTATAAATCCAATTGCCAAACAATAATCAGGCTGTGAATATAAGTATCATCTAGAGGCTTTTGTCCTCCTCCAGGCTCTCCAACATCAACCAAATAAGCATTGAAATCAGTGACTGACCGGAACAAATAACTTCTATCATTCTTCAAAATCCTGCATCCCAACAGCTGCTCACTGCCATGATATGGCATTATCCGACCATCAATCACAGCATGGACTAATCTACTCAAAACAAGCTCAATCACGGCGAGTATTACAACCAGAAGCACAGAACAGAACAATCCGTGATGATAGAAAAAATGAAATCGTAAGCAGCATCAAGCTGCTGCTGTTCAGTTCGATCGAGCAACCTAAATATGGGGGAAAACGGTAATAAATCGATAGCCAACAATTTTGACACAGATTAGCCAATCAAACCGAATCATGTCCAAGCCTAATCAAAGGTAACTAAATTGCAGACCAGGTTGAGCTGGACATCACTAGCAGAGATTAGTAGTGAAAGCGAAGGTACCTTGCCAGTGGAGGTGCAGGGTGAGAGGAAACCGTCACAATAGACCTTGTGCTTCAGCTTCAGCTTCAGGTGCTTCTTGAAGGTGACATTCTAGCACACGCAGACTCAAGCACATAACTCATTTCGTCAAACACCAAAATTGCACATGATCACCAAACACTGGACAGGCAAAACTTAGATGGTTCACACTCACACGAAGCATAATTCAGCACACTAATTACAAACATGATCCAAAAGCAGTTCAAGATTGAAAAAGAAAACAAGAGCACAACACTGATCCGCTCCTAGAACCTGCATTGCCGGCTCAAAATGCTGGTGTTGAGTCTATCACAGAGCTGAAAGCTACGTATTCATCCATGGGATTTTGCTGAGTCTGGATGTTCTGTATAAGGGCAACAAAGATGGTGATGCCAGACTTCTGTGCCTCAAGATTCCGTTTGATGCGACGTTCATTTTCCTAATCAAAACTCCAGAGTTAGAGCTTAAGCTGGCAAACTTGAAATCCATGTCCTTGGTGCAATTTCTCCCTCTTTACCCAACCTTGATTGAGGATGAGGACCACAAAACCAATGTGTGCGCAGAAGCTGTCCCTGATGCTCATAAAGTTCAACTTGACTAAAATTTCTGAGATTCCACACCTAAAGACAGTCAGCCACTGCTTCAGATTTTCACTTGGCGATCTGTCCTGTGCAAATGCGAATGATGTTGAGCTGCGCGTGGCTCTGGCATTGGCTCAGGATATGGATCCCAAGTTGCTTTCTCAGCTAAAAGTAGCACAGTGGATTGGAAATCTTTTGGAGTTTGTACATGGGAAGAATTTGGAAGATTTTCTCAAATTGATGCTTGGCTTGTGCAAAGCTCTTCTTTTATGATCGCCAGGTTCTACAAAAGTTTTCAAGTACATGGAAGAGCCACCACTACTTGATGAAAGTTCTTCTGAGGTGGCGAGCAGCATATGACGCATTACCAACTTTGGTGGCAGTGCCAGTGTTTTACTAGAATTGAGTGGATCTCATGACAAAAACAATGCCAATATTGCTTCAGAATGCACAGTTCTAATACTGAAGGCAGCCCCAAGGGAAGGTGTTCTCTTTTTCTTACCAATCTTTTGTAAGTGAGTGCAATTCTCAAGTCTCAGCAAAAGGGTGCTCCTTCTTTACTGGTACAGCGAATGCTGCATTCTCTCAATTACTCCTGTAGGCGATGTTTGCTGCACAGAATGATTTTTGTCAGTGTGCCCGTCAAAGATTGCTATGATTGAAGGCATCATTGCTGAGATAAATATTATGGTGCTGCTGCTTTAGCCAGTGCTACCACACCAGTAATCTCAGAATTGCGGTGGCTCCCTCATTTAGGACTTCTCCATAACATTTGCAAATCCCACTAAGAAGCACACCTTTCCTGCAAAATAAACTGAACTTAAGCATGGCAATACAGAGTGTCTGTCTACGTCAAAGTCGCAACAGTGAGTTGATTGTGTTGTAAAGTCCCAGGATGAGAACCATAGTTGTATGACCTTCCAACACACATTCCATCTATTTGTTTACAGCATAGCAAATTTATCTCCCATGCGAAGTGAGGTTATCAATTTCAAAATATGCGTGAAGCAGCAAATCAACAACGATCTCCAATAATTTGTTACATATCAAATAAAAATGATGCAATCAACATGCATACCTCTAGGAGAAACCATCCTAAGAAAATGTAGCTAAAAAAGCCAAACCAAACTAGGAAAAGAACACAAATACTTGTACATAATTAAGAGCCCTTTGGCTGTTCGGAGGCATCATAATTTAAATACCTTCATCAGATTTTCAGACAAGAATCCGCTAAAAGGTCATTAAAAAGTGCATGCAAAATTTCTCTGTTCATATCTGTGAAAGAATTTGATTGCCCAAAAAGGAAAACATTGGTACTTACCTCAACGGGAATGAATTCTGGCAAATTGTCTTGCCCCTCGTCTTCTTTCATATCTTTCTATTCTTGCCCAATCCGGTAAATTGTCTTCTTCATCGTCTTCTCTCAGAAATTTGATTGACTTCTCCAAGCAAAGCCGAGAAATTTCCTCCACCGCTAATTTCCCACAACGTAATATTGTAACCTCTCGCAGTCCCTTCAAGCTTGATAGATCAGGCAACTTCTGTAAAGATTCACAACATTCAATCCACAATTCTTCCAAAGATTGGGGTAGTTCGCCTTGAATCTCAACCAGATTATGACAAGATTCTACTGTAAGAATTGTTATTCCGTCCAAATCGCTTAGATCAGGGATCTGCATCTGTTTAAAGCCACGAACCAGCAACCCATCTCTACCTCCATATAAAAACATCTGACTGAGATTGATATGCATAAAAACATGTGTCTTACCCATTAAGCTGAACAGATCGGGTAAGCTGAACAGATCGGGGAACTCCCGTAACGAATCGCAGCAATCAATTGAAATTCCACCCAAAAACCGCGGTAGTTCGCCTTGAATCTCAACCAGATTACCACAAGAGTATACATCAATACGCCTTAGCTTGTTTAACTTGCTTAGATCAGGTAGCATCGCCAGCTCTCTGATGTCGTGAAGCTCCAAATGTCGTAGGTCCTCCAAACAACCAAGGCCTTCAATCTCTGCAACTGCACAGTCCCAAATCAAGAGAGACGATAGTTTCCTCAAATTCGATAGATCCATCGAGCAAAGTGAGTCGCAATCACGGAGTTGTAAGGAGGATAAATTTGAGGGAAGCCCCGTGAGGCGACGCGGATGAGGAGGGAGGCTCAGGTCTGTCGATGAGGCGCTCCCCCTGAAATACCAGAGTGTCAGAGACTCCAATTTGGTTAAGTTCCCAATCCACCGTGGTGTCAGTTCTTCCAGAAGCCCATCAGATTTCCCATCAGAATTAGGTGGGCCAAAGCTCAGTTCCAATACCTTTAAGTTAGCGAGATTTGAGAGATCTGGAACAACCCTCAACTCCCGCACTTGTAATTCGATGAGACTTTCAGGAAGCCTTGGTAGGGCGTGTATTCTCACCCCTGACAATCTCAAGATCCTTAAGGATTTATTCTCATAGATGCAATCACCAATTTCCACGTGTAAACCCCCGTAATGATAATCCTCGTGGATGATTTTTATTTTTTCAAGCTTCTCCATCGTCCAAAAGGTATTGTGTATTTTGCCTATGCCACCATACTGCATTTTTACTATTTTCAAATTCTTCAACTTTTTGATGGAATCGGGTAGTTCTTCGATTGTCGTTGTAAGGCCACCTATGTTCAACTCAATCAGCGATTCCAAATTCCCGATTGTCTCCGGAAGCTTCTTCAAACTCGAGCATCCATAAAGAGATAGGTATTTGAGGCTTGCAAGATCTCTACCCAACTCATCCGGCAGACTCTGAAGACTCAAACAAATTTTTACATCTAAGAAAACCAAGTGTTTCAACTGACAAATCGATCTATCAATTTCGATTAATGATTCACAGCTTGATAGGATCAAACGTTCTAAATTTGAATGAGCTGAGAAGTTAGGGGTTCTCTTCAAGCGTCGGCAATTGGCCAGATTCAGAACTTTCAAATTCTCAATCACCTGTGAAAGAAAAATCATGCAAAGTTTACTTTTGAATCTGATAAGAAGGAAGAATAAGTGTTGTCTAGCATATAACATACCTTCATGTGGCTCCACCCCTTCCAATCATGAGTGATTTCACTCCTAGATAGATCAAGGATAATCAAATTCACTACGGAGAAATTTGCAATCTTAAATGTTGGGCAAATATTATGCCAAGAAAGCCATCGTAATTGTGGAAGGAGATCAGAATTCCTCTGGAAAACATTAATTGGAAGACAATTTGATAGCCATTCGAGACAAAAAAGCAACTTTTCTCCACGAAAATTTTCCTTCAAGTCGTCTACTTCAAGGAACGTTAGATTTGCCAGGCTCTTAAAGTCCTTATAGGTAAAACGGTGCTGATCATCAAACTTGAGACGAAGAGCTTCAACTTCTTTCTTTTCCTGCCCAAAGGAAAAATTTTAAAACAAAAAAGTTGAAAGGAAACACATTTCTTCAAGTTCACTATTTTAAGGGGTTGAGTTGACTATTGTCACTCCTTTAAAATCTTAAAAGACCAAAAATATTGGTTGAGTAGGTCGTGATGGTGCTAGAGAACACAAAAAGTAACTGCCTTTTTTAAAATAGAAAATTTTCATAAGTAACTTGGAGATTTGTTGTGCTAAGGCATTTTACCTCATGTCTCTTCAGCAATTCCAATCCGTCCTTGGGATTCCACACACGACATCGGTTCTCAATTTTCATCTTACTTTTTTGACGAACTATTTCTCTTCCGATGTCTCTAAGTTGATCATGCATCCACAATGTATTATCTATTTCAATTTTTATCAAAGACATGTTCTGCAAAACTTCCAAGGCTACTTCTGAAAAAGTTCAAATGCATCCCAAAAATAGACCACAGTGTCTTTGTGATATCCAATGAATTGACAAGCTATATCAAGGAATATATGCTGCTGCCGATCATTTAATGCATCATAACTTATTTTCAGCTTACTCTGAACTTCATCATCAGGAATACTTTCTAGCTTCTTCAATGTGGCATCCCACATTTCTTTATTTTTGTTGGATAAAAGTGAGCCTATGACCTCGAGGGCTAATGGAAGACCTCCGGCAATGTGTACCGCCCTCTTGGATTGGTCGATATACTCGTCTTTAGGAAAATCTCTTCTGAAGGCATGTTTGCTAAAAAGTTGAAGAGATAGATTCGGATCCAAGCACGTAAGCTCATACTTCCAATCCACTTCCAGAACACAGAGAACATCTTTCCTTCTTGTAGTAACAATAATTTTGCTCCCTTTGCCAAACCAATCACGCTTACTGACAAGTGCATTTATATGATCCTTTTCTTCCACATCATCGAGAAGAAGCAAGACTTTTTTATCAGACAACCTTTTTCCAATGATCTCAATCCCTTCATCAATGTTTCTTATATTTGTCCATTCCATCTTAAGGATATCAGAGATGAGCTGTTGCTGCAAGTAATAAATGCCCTTGAGCTTTGACGTTTCACGGATGTTGGAAAGGAAGCAACAATTTTTGTACTTGTTGGAAAGCTCATTGTAGATTAATTTTGCAATCGTTGTCTTTCCAACGCCACCCATCCCATGAATTCCCACAATTTGCGTTTCACTTGTGTGAGTACCTATATTTTCCATGATTTTATGCACATGGGGGTCCACACCAACCAAGTTGTTTGATACCGCCAAATAAGCCTTCTTCAAGTCATTGAAAACCTTATGGGTAACCATTTTTGTGATCTCACCTTCTTCCCTAGTGTTTGTTGGAGGTCAAGTGGCAATGAGTTAGAAAATCGAAACCAAACTATGTTCTCACAAGACCAAAGTGAAAACTAAAGACCTATTCGAAATGCTTTCTACAAGGATTTACTCCATTGTAAATGAATTAGCATTGGCACATATGGTTAATGAATGACATTAACCGAAAAAAAAAGTTATTTGGAATTAAAAAGGACAAAATTGGGATTGTATAATACTTACCTTTTACCAAAAAAAAAAAAAATTGGGATTGTACCACTATTTCGTGTGATTTCTGCAATATAATTTCAATAGCATAAAATTCAATTTCAACAAGGCTAACACAAATCTAGAAAAGAAACCAATTGAACCACATTAAAGGTTTTAATGGTGCAAGTCACATCAAATGGAATGATAGAGGTAGTCACCTGTTAGTTTTGTTGTGTAGATCCCACCCTTTTATTGCCGCAACTGCACTCAGAGCAGTCCTCCACTGACGCATAGTCTCTCCGTCATATCGATTCTTCTTTTCATGTGAAAGAAACGCCTCTCCATAACCCCCAGTTTGGTGTCGAACTTCTGAAGGTGCCACATCATAAAAGATGGGCATGATCTTTTGTCCCCTAGTTTTTTGGCACTCAACCATTTGGACTAGCTCCTTAAGACACCATACGCTAGAGGCATAACCTTTTGAAAATATGGGTATTGAGATCTCCGATTGATTAATTGCTTGGAGAAGTTCCAGGCCAAATTCTTCCCCCTCGCAGAGCTCTTTGTCATCCTTATAAATGCGGATTCCTGAATCTATCATACTAGTGTAAAGGAAGCTGGTAAAACCGGTTCGAGTATCCTCTCCTCTGAAGCTCAAGAATACTTCATATGCATTTCTTGATGAATTAACCATTCCTTGACCTTCTATCACAGTGTGAGTAAAAGAAGCGCTCCCTACTATTCCATCATTTGTATAGGTATGTTGTGTTTCTACGCTCCCCTCCATTGATTTACTCGATCTGATCTTCAAGAAATACCGAACAGCATATTAGCAAAAGTAGTGGCAGCCAAAGATGGAAAATGTTTAGAAGCTTGACTGAGAAATAATGGAGATCTCTGTAGGTCATTAAATGTAGTATTCGAGATTAGCTAAATATGCAGAGTCATGGGCTAGTGTGCAACAATTGTTCAATAAGAATGATTCATTGCAGCACCACTCCAGCCTATCAAAGTTGACAACACATGTAAATATATGAGTATTAAATCTCGAGGGGCGTTTTAACACCTTAAGGAGATTAAATCTCCTGGGGAGAACGTTGACATAGCATAGTGCAAAGTTTTCATTTAAAAAAAAAAAAATAGCTCACTCTTCTCAAATCTTGAGAACATAAATTATTTCCTAGGAGTTTTATATCTCAAAGGGAAAGCGTGAACATGTTGTCATTTGACATAACACGATGCAGAGCATCCTTTTTAAAAAAGAAAAGTGCCACACTTCTCAAATTTCTACAATATAAATTGTTTTTCTTTAATGTCATTTCTGCAAAAATGACCACCACTCTCTCTAGAATGGATCAAAAAATTAATAAGAGCTATTCATGTGATGAGATAGTTGTAGTTCATAATCTTACACGTTTCTAAAATTCCGTAAACCAAAAATGGAGTTTTGTTTCATGCATGCTAGATTTAAAGAACCAATTATAAACTTGTATCACTGGTAAGTAAAAATTAATCGATAACTTGTGAACCTGGGCAATTGTTAGAAAGCTATCAAAAAAATAGTTTTTTCATCCTCAAACCAAATAGTGGATTACCAAGATCAAGATCAGGATGCAAGAAGCCAAGTCTCCAATTAGACGATTACTACAGTACTGTGGAATATTTGGAAGTCAAGAAACCAGGCATTCTTCAAGAATTGAAAACCAGATCCAAGCAACCTTGTGGAGTTTGCTTTAGTTGAAGAGTTTCAACATATGGAACCCAAAATCGAGCGAATCTAGTTAGACCAGCCACGGATCATCACGATTTTGGAACCCACCCCAAGCTGGAACACTAAAGATAAACATAGACGGTGCCTACGAACCTGGAGCTACTGGAGGCTTGATCACTTGGAGGCTCGATCACTTGTGTCTGTCGTGATTCCGCGGGGAGGTTGGTGGACGGAGTGGTGCGAGCAGTAACGGCGCCCTCTGCGTTCGGGGTTGAGGCTCTTGCCCTCTTATAGAAGCCCCAACTCATCTCTATACTCGAAGAGTAGTGCTGCTGTGCAAAAAAAAAAAAAAGGATTATTGATCAAATGATGGCCGCCTATCAATCAACTATTCAAGGTAATTAACCCACTGGGGACCACGACCGTCATTCACGGCGAAATGCAAGGAAAATATCGTCAAAAGAGCGTAGTGACAATAAAAATAAATAAAGCAATAAAAGCAAAGAAAAAGAAGATGGGTCAATCCTAATGTGGAAATGAAGACCCGCCAATGCTTTAGCGTGTGCCTTCAGTCGTCCAAGTCTTCGGAGACTTGGCTCATTCATGGGTGTGAATCCTTCTCGGAGCAAAGTTGGTTCATCATGGACGGTTGGTAGTCCAAGTCTTTGTAGACTTTGACTTTGCCCTTCTAATCCAGTGATATTTCGGTCTTCATTGATTAACTTTTGAGGGAAATTATTGTTGACACAGATTTTCGTCTAAAGGTCCTATCCACATTCTCATGAAATTCAGTAGTCAAATTCATTGATAATTATCCATCTATGGGTAGCTTAGTTGGTTTGCATTTTCTTCTCCGTCGCTGAGATCGAGAGTTTGAGTCCTCCCATTGCTAACATAACTTAAGTGGGGATTTCAGAGGAGAATTATTATATCAGCCTTTCGAAGTATTGATGCTTGGTCCGGGATGTACCATGCACTCTTCAAGTTGTGGGCTGCCTGGCGGGCCCGGCAGATCCTCGGTTACCAAAAAAAAAATCACCTCTTTTTGAAAAAAAAAAAAAAAAACATTTGTAATCCTGCATTCTTGATCTCTATTGCATTCTTTCGCATTTAAAATTGCAGACCCTTTCCAATAATTGCAAATTTTTGTGAACCGAAATGGTTGACTTGAGGCCACTTTCGATACGGCATTCATGCGAGTGCGAAGAAAGGGAAATAGCAGTGTGAAAACACACACAAAGGAACAGGAAGGGAGAGCTGAAATTCTGCAAAAATGGAGAGCAAAATCTGGTGGGACACGATACGGTGGAAACGTGTTGACTGACTGAACACCAAGATAAGGACGAGGGGACATGGCCGGGCCATGCGTAACCGAAAGCAGATAAAGCTGAAAAAAAGACTCAAAATAAAAGAAGAGCGCAAGTGGAATTCTCGGTGGGCTTCGGTGGATTGCTCTGATGAGGAGAAGAACGTGGTCAAGAAGGACAGGGCAGCGGAGAAATTGCAGCACACCCTCGTGATGAAGACCATATCTTCAGCAAAGATTTAGCGTGAAAAGCAAAAGGTTAAAAAGCAAGAGAATCCCGGCCGAAGGGAGGCTGCTTTTTAGTCGAGACTCCCCGGCGAAGCATTCAGACCATCACGACCCGGTCCTTACGTATAGAGCTAGTCGGCAAGAAAGGAAAACAGAAGGAGATATCAGCTAGAAATACATTACATGTTTTAGTTAGTAGTTTAAAAATTATTAGAAAGAATTCCTGTTTTTTTCTAGAATGTCAAGTCAGATTCTAATCTGGTTATTCCATTTTCTGTTTAACATTTGGATTTAGTGAGATTTGATTTATTCCATTTAGTTAGATCGTATTTTGAATCTTCATGTAAATGATACAACGGTAAAATAAATTATGTAATAAAACATCTGCGATAATATAAAAAGGTAGTAGAATTGAATTAGTGAATGAAAAAAAATAACACAAAAATGCCATATGTGAATTCAAAAAGAAATTGGAGAATTTGATTTCCTATTATCTATTTATTATTGAGAGATTTAATATCTAATTCATACTTTATCCGTAAAAAGGAAAAAAAAAGCTTAGTAAGGTCCCGGTAAGGGTAGACCACATTGATGTATCAGTACCCCAATTATTACCGATGTTGTGGTCGTGCTGCCACCTCTTTGCGCGACTAGATCCGATTCCTTTTTTGCATCATGAGATATCTCACTGTGGCGCTCAAAGTTACAACGTTGCTATTGTAATCGCCGTAGAGATAATTGTTAAACTTACATCATTGAGTCAATTTCGTCAAATAATTGGATTCAATCACCCGGTTTACTTGTTGGGAGTGCTTCTATTTTTAGGGCAGCAGTATTAAAGTTTCTTTTCATCAATACTGATGTCCAAGTCTTAGAAAATCAATGCATTTGGCATCAATTATATGAAGGGATATGATTGTTCACTTTGGATCTCTTTATTGGCATCAATTATATGGTCTATCGGCATACAAATCTGACATTTATCAACGTCTTCTTGTTTTGGTTTGGATTCATCAACAACGTTGTCATGCAGACACTAATACAATTTTGTTCCGGAGGGTAGTACTTTTCTCAACAAATGAAAAAAAAAAAAAATGGAATTGCCCCTCATGATCTTCCTTCTTAGTTTGATGAAAAAAAAAATCATATTTGGGAAATTTGTTATTGTAATTTCTAATTTTTGAATCACATAAAGCTATTCGATCCATAAAAATGTTTACCATGGGCTAAAAGTAATATATAAGCTATTCGATGCATGAAGTTGAGGGCTAGTGATGGCAATGGGTGGGCAGCAAATACGACAACATTGAGTGCGCAATTCCATAAAAAAATCTTAACCTTTATATTTACCGTATTACCAATTATCCAAATTGTACTTTTATCATCAAAATCCCAAACTTATATGGTAACCAAAAATATGTCCCATCAAAGTATATTACGAGATGAATTGGCGTCTTTGTTTGGACAGCGACGAACTTAAAAATCTGAACTTTCCAATTTTAGAGTCAAAGTTTAAGCTTTTGAAAGAAAACTGAACTTAGCAACTTTTAGGGTCCGAGAAGTGAGATAATTCACTTCATGGTTTTTCTCGCAAAAGAAACGAGCTACACTTTAAACTTTAAATTTCAAAGGAAAAGTGAGACGGAATACAAATTATTGCTTTGCTTTTTATCCTTTTTCGCTTCGCGCTTGAGACTCACATTCGTCCACCTTGATTTTATCATTTCACATCTGGTCTTACTCCTTTTCGGGAGAAGAAAGCATATGATAGGTCTCTCTTTATTTGGATGAAGAGACGAGAGTATTCAACATGGCCAGGTTTAGAATTTTATCTTTCCTTTTATTTAGTTTCTCTTCTAGGTAAACTTCATTTAAACCCCCACGACAACTCCTTCCCCATCGTTCCTTGACCTTTTCACACGTTTCTTCCTTTGCTCCAAATCCTTGATTTTTCCCTCGTTGTCACTTCTCTTGCTCACACGCCTCCAAAACCCTAACCCATGCCCATGCCCATGCCCATGGTCATTCCACGTGATTGACGAGCTGGCCTCCTCAAAGTTGCCGGGGAGTGCACGATTGATGCGAATGCTCCAACACCACCAAGACCTTCAGATTTCGATGGGTACGATGTGGACTAAATGAACCAATTTGTATTTGATAAGGACCACATTTAATAAACACATGGTGGGGCAGCCAAGGAGGAAAAATAAAATCCTGCAAGATCCAAAGGTGTAAGTTGTTTGGTGCCAAAATTCATAAGCTCTTAAATCTTTTCATACGTCCATCCAAATCTGACAAAAGGAAAATTTAAAATTGAAGCAATTAATCGCGATTGACTCAATGAGTCAAAAAAGGCTCTTGGGAAGTATCAAATTCATCTATTCAAGACCAAGGGAGATCAAATTTGTTCTCCGATAGCTTTAACTTTAATTAAACTCCACTAAACTTTTGTTTTAGTAAAACGAAACTCCAAAGGTATTGTTGCAATTTTTTTAAAAATAAGACCCTTTGCCTTCAAATTGAAATTAAGTGTCCTCCAATACAGCCCAGAAGCTCCGGGAAGAAGAGAAAATAGGTGGGATCCCATTGCTTTAACTCTCTCTTTTTAAAGGAAAAGAGAGACTTTTCATATGAGATGCGGGCCTTAGCTATCAAAGACCTTTGTTTCTTCACCATAGAAATATCAAGGAAATAAAAAGGAAAGATCTTTTTGAATGACTTTTGGGGAGGTCATTGTACGTAGAAGCCACACGATTGGCTGAATATGCAAAGAGAGTCATGGGCCAATTTGCTACAAAATTTGGTCAATAAGGATGACTCCTTGAAGCATCACTCCAGCCCGTCGAAGTTGACAATTATGTACATTTCTTAACGCGTAAAATTATTGGACCATATGATGTAGAAATTTTGGGATTAGAATCGACTTTTGCCTCCCAAATAAATGGTGGATTCATTCAAAGTCAAGTCAACAAAAACATGCATCAAATTTTCACAATTGACCACTCTATCAATTTGGGGTCTTATTTTCTATTTATCACATATGTATTGGTTTATGTTTTTCTTAGTATTCATTCAATTTAATGGAAACTAATGGAGGATAAATTTATCGTGAATATCTTAGTTTGAGATTTTTCGTGGTATTAATCCTAAAAAGAATAAGGTTGGAGAAAAATGACTTGGCAAGAAGGAATCATTACCCTTGTTTTCTTGCTAAGCTTCGAAGCGAGAAGAATATACTTTATTGATGTTCAATTTTTCTACATTCCCAAAGCACGATTATATCTAATCTTTTACAAATATGATTTCATAATTTCTATCTTATTTTCTTTGTAGTCAATGTTATTTCGATGGATTATAGAATAAATGAAGAAAATATCAATTCTAGTTTATTAGTCATTCCATGTTACTTTTAATAATACAAGCTACATTTAGTGGATTCACTTATTACCAATTACAATATAATCAGTTTTTTTCAACTTGTTTTCACCATAATCAAAATTTTCCGATTCCCTTTCTTTGAAATTGAATTTCCTAAAAGCATTTTCCTGTCACCAAAAAAAAAAAAAAAAAAAAAAAAAAAAAAAAACTCAGCGACATAAAGACATCCTTAGAGGTTGTTTTTATTTGATTTTCAAATATCATATGAAATTATAGAATCGGAGGAAATCATGCAATGAAATTATCAATGAATATGAGAATTGGAAATCGATTTATTACCATGTAAATTTTTCGGGTGAATGGGAGAATGCTGTGTGGCATCCGAAAATTTCGATGACCCTCAAATATGCAACGGACCGATGAGACACGAATTAGAAATGGTTCGATAGTCGAATAAGTTATAGCTTTGTTCCTATATACTATTACTAGTGAAACTGAGGTTTATTCCGAGTATTGTGCCGACAAGATATTTTTATGTATACTCGCCTTAGCCGTTCAATCCTTTAGATCACTATATATTCAATCCCAAAAATCTACTGCCACGGTTCCTATTTTGATGGCTAGCAAGCGCATATCTTGCGCCAAATCACAGCCCACGTTCATGTTGGAATGAAGAGCTACGAGAATTTCAATGAAATTTCTAATCAGCCCATGCATGAGGCGTGCATGGTATTCCACACACAAGCTGCCACCCAGCCCAATTCAGTCGACTATAGGAGCCCACTAACGAAGACACGTTCATGTGACGGTCAACCGAAGAAAAAATATTTGACCCTTGCAGCCACGTGACTTCATTCTCGGTGGCCAACAGAAAAGAAAATTGAGACAGCTGCTATTGATCGTGTCTCCAAGTGGCCAAAAAAAATTGCCACGTTTCTTCCACCTGTCCTCACCTCCTTCTGCCGCTGGAACGAGAAAATATTGGGTACCCTAACAGTGCCACGTCATTCATGTTCTGAACCATTCATTGCACGACACGTGTCCGGGTGTCAGTCCACGTCGTCCACCTCTCCATTTCAGAGGTTCTGTCTCTCTCCTCTTCTCATGAATAAATAGGGGCGGGCTCGGCTTGGCTCGGCTTGGCTCGGCTCGCTGCAAAAGAAAAGACAGGTCATGACTCCCGCCCAAAAGATTTCTCTCTCCTCAGTTAAATTTTCTGCAATTTTCTCTCTCTCACTTTCTCTCTCCTCGCAGAAGAACAAACAGAGAACGATCGAGACCTGCGTTCTCTCTCTCCCCTCCGCATCCGCCGGTTGCTTCCATCGCTCCCACGCTCTCTCCCCTCCGCATCCGCTGGTTGCTTCCATCGCTCCCACGCTGAGGCCGACACCGCCGACGCTCCTCCTCCTCCCTCTCGCGACGTTCGCTCTGCTCTCTCTCTTCCCCCCTCCGCGAAGTCGTGCCTTGCTTCCAGCGAAACGCGACGCCGATGGTCCTCCACCTCCGCCGGTTGCCTCCGTCGGCATCGGAGTCCGTCGCCCCCGTCTCCTCCGCCTCCGCCTACGCGCCCGCGCAACGCGTCGAACCACGACGGCGAAAATGGAGGAGAGAGAAACGACGGCGAAGACGGAGACAAAGCGAAGCGCGCGCGTTCGGGGTTCGGACATGGGTCGTCGCGTCGGTCGCGTTCCGGCTCGCCCTCGTCTATCTCCCGGGAACCTCCGCTGTCCACCCGCCCCCGAGGTCGCCACCCCTCTCACCGATTCGCCGCCGTAACGCCGTAATGATGGTGGCGACGAACGACTTCGTGGAGGCGGACAACGCGAGGCCATCATCTCCGGGATCGAGCACAAGTCCCGCAAGATCGAGAGCTTGCTCAAGCGTAAACTTCCCCTCCTCGATCCCTCTCTTGCCGCCTTTCCGTCCGCGATTTCGCCGGATTGATTTTGAGCTGACCCACCTCCGCATTTCCTCGTGTTTCGTTTCGTTGCGTGCGAGTCGAAGCTGGTGGACGCTCTCAAGACCGCCCTCGAAGGCCTTTCTCTCTCCACTCAACGGCCTCATCTCATCTCAGGGCTCCATTCTCTCGGCGACTCCTTCCTAAATCGCGCTCTCTCCCGACGGCCAATTTTGCTCGCCTCTCTCACGACCTCCTCGCTTTTGGCAGTTCTTCCCTCGCGGTTCGGTGAAGTCTCGGGTATGCTCTCGTGCTCCGCCCTCGAAGGATTGCCTCCGAACACGCGGGACGAGCGATGCAAGGTTTGCCCTGTTTTTTTGGTGGGTTTTTGCTGCTTGTATCGGTAGATCTTTCCGGGTGGTGAAGTCGTGGTCTTTGCAGTCGACGAACTGGATAGTGGTGCACAGAGCAATAATGGCGATGAAGGATCTGGACACCTTGTTCTCTTCTCTGGATCCCGAGTACTACAACATCCTCATGAAGTGAGTGTTGCGCTGTCTTTTCCCTGTTTTCTGTACCCGTCTGTTGTCGATGCTTGTTCGGATTTATTGCTTCGTGTTTGCTTAGTAATCCTTACTGTGGAATTGAAATGTTTGGAGTGATGGTAGCAATTTAAGGCACAGGGGATGGTTTTCTTGTTTCCATTAAGTTTGTAGCGCTTGAAGGCACAAGTGATATCAATGTCGAAATGCCACTGTGTGTGGGGGGTTTGTGAAGGGCTTAATCTTTTCACTCAACTGTCTTGTTCTTTCAATGGGACATTTGAGTACTCCTGTAGTCCCTTGATACAGATTAACATAAGGATCATGGGCTCATTGGGTAGTGACGATTATGCCTAATGATTATCGGTTGTGAAGGGCTTAATTATTGAGCCGTTTGTTGTGGCTGCAGCTTTTGGTAGAGATATTTAATAAAGATCAAGAATTCATGGGTGATGTAATGACTAGAAACAGCAAACTGTCTCCTCAGTTCATTGGTTTATCTGTGTCATCAGGGCTGGCACGTTTTTTTTACCCCAACAATGCTCTGGGGGTGTTTCTTTATCGCTATTGGTACTTGAGTTAGTCTAAACTGACAAGATGGTATACAACAAAAATTGTCTTGAGGTCATCGTCAAAGTACTTGAATGTTCTTACGGCTGTGAACATAAATGACTGGTTATTAAGTAGATAGGATTTGATGGCATCTATTGTTTGCCTTATGCATGTACGCTTAACATGTATTTTACTTTGACCTTCAGGCTCATCATGCAACTATGGTCTCATGACCAGCAAATTGAGCATTGTCTTCTAATTTTACCATGGTTAACTGAGATTAAAGGTAGATATTTTTATTGACCAGTTGGTTTTGTTGTTTGGCTGGCCAATGCCTTTTCTGTGTAATGTGTCTCTGTTCTGCTACATTATTGGCCCCTAAATTCCTGTCAGTTCCTCATTTTAGTACTCAAAATTTGCAGGTTAGCCTAGCAGCTGTCGACATAATTCCTCTGTTCCGTGGTTCGGCCCCTGACCTAAAATTAGTGAGGAGGATTTGCTAATCTTGTGCCCATCGTCATCGCCTGAAGTAAAAGTCATTGAAGGCCAATTTGGAGTTGTTATTCAGCATGTTCCTACTGGTTTTGTCGTCCAATCTTCGGGTTATGAGTTGTCTATTCCCTTATTTGTTAGGGTTGACCTTCCAACTCAAATTTGTTTACCAATGGTTTCTGCAATCCGGTTTTGACTTTACAAAGAAGCAAATGCCTGTTCCTGAACACACGTTCATGATTGCCTGTCTAGTACGACATTTTGTGATTGAGAAATAAGATCTCAAAATTTTTATCCCAGGTGAAAAGAGCATTTTTGCAAATAAGATTAAGGCCCTCAATCGGTTGAAGGCTAAACTTCTTGTCGCAGCTAGCGATGTAGGAGTTCCAGGCATAAATGGCTTCAAGAAAGAAAATGTGTTCGACATATGGCGAGACGAGGTCCGAAGATACGTTCTTTACCCTCGCAAGCATGTGAAAGATGTAAGAAGTGGTGTTGAAACGCCTGACCTGTATTCTGTTTTGGACGGTAATATAGAACCTCTGATTGGAGCTCATATCCAGATGAGACTCTCAAATGACATGCCTCCATAGTAAAGCAATTTTTCCCAATTTCGCTCTATTAATTTATTTCTCTGCGTTGGTTCTTCGTCCCAAAGTTTTAACCCTTGAAGTTTATTTTTATGTTAAAAACAAGACAAAAACAAGACAATTGTTCCTTTGTCATACATTTATCTACGCCTGAAATTTATTTTGTTGACAAAACCATAAGTTGGGAAAATAGAAAGTGACCCTTTGGTAGGCATTTTGACTGGGGGCACCAAGAGATTTTAGTTAAAAAATTGAAGGTTATCTGATCAAATTCCCATCACGCGTGTGTAAACTATTCGAGATCAAGACTATTGTCATGAACTAGGCATATGAAGTTACCAGTATGTCCAGGTAGTTGAGCTTCTTTGCTGGTTCACGATCTTTAGTAATTCTGACTGTCGAGCTTCAACGCTCCCCAAGACAATAGAGCCATCATAGGCCACAGAGTCACGGTGTTGGGATAAAGCAATAAGTAATTCTAATCACACCAAACATCGCTCAAAGTTTGATGAGTATGTATAAGACATGCATTCACAGAATTCGGAATAATTAAGTTTACATGTTAACATCCCAATGTTTGATTTGGTGTGAGGAACAGGCATGCCAATTAAACGCATGAGGTAGATTCGTTTCTCAATGTTACTGTTCCCTTCGAGCTTCGGCCTACGTCTTCTCACTTGGTTTATGAAGTCCGTGGCCATAATAAGTTCACATTATGAGCATGAATAACTAAGAATGGTTTATGAAGTCAGTGGGCATGATAAGTTCACGTTATGAGCATGAATAACCAAGAAAGAATCAATAATAAGCAGTTCAGGATTTATGAAGAAGCAATTGCAGTTCATTGATATAGATAAAAGTTTAAGGATGGCAAAAACATGTCGATGGATGATGATAATAATTAGCAGTTCAGGCTTTATCCTGGCCTTTGTGAAGTTTGCTGGGACTTCCGGGTATAACCAACATAACAATTCCAAGCAAATTTCCCTTATCATGCAAAGACAAATTCTAGGAGCCTTCGTAGTTGTCAAGAAATCAAGCAAACAGTAATACACTTGTGCAGCTGGAGGATTCCATAAATAAATGAAACTCGCTAATTACATTTGTCTAAAACATTGCCAACTTTTCGCACCTAATTATGGGAACATCACCATCTTCAAGTCTACCACGTTCATGTACAAAATTCAAGAGCCAAAAATGACATATTGCTGATACTTGCTCCTTTGAGGTTCTCTAAAAACAAGACGCAAGCATGATAAGTCATTGTACGCCCAGCCTTACTCCTTAAAAGACTTGAGCAGCAGACGGTTGTAGACAACTGTCTTTCCAGACTTCCTTTTAAATGAAAAAAAAAACATCCACCAGATAATCAGATTGAATTGCGAACCAGAACGGTTGTACCTACAATTTGCACTCAGCATTTCAGCATTTTTCCCCTACCAACTTCAGCATCAGAATGTATGTTCAAAAACTTGCACAGATTTTTTCGAAAGTGATTTCAATGTTGCATCATAACTCTTCCTCCAAAAGATGCCTTGTAAAATAACCTAGAAAACCCAGATCACTCCACAGGGCCCAGACAAAGTAAATACAGTCAGCCCCCTCGTCTCGTCCTTCTTTTCTTTGCCCCCTTTGCTAAGCAAATTTCATCAAAAAAACTTTCCCTTGCTAGTGGCTTCAACATGAATGACAATGACAATAAAAGCTCAATACTTTTCAGCAAATAGCATCTAGGATGATGCTGCCGGACTACCTTCACAGAATCCATTCACCAAGATCCTAAAAGAGATGACGGAACTAAAGCTTGAGAATCGGGCCAATAGGACTATGATCACTACCGGTGATATTAGGAAGGATGTACGAGTCATGAACTTTGTCTGCTATAGATTCTGAAACAAGAAAATAATCGAGCCGCCACCCTGTAGATTGCAAGAGGATAGTTAACAGGTGAGAATACCTATTTCCATATGCTTCATCTGATTAGACAACGATATGCATAATGACTCAATAAAAAGCAAAAGCTTGTCATTGCTCATATTATCACCATCACAGGAGAGAAGTGTAACATTAGATATATAATGTTCCATCAAGTAGATCTATGTATACCTTTATTTGTCTTCCTCCCACCATGCCGATAACCCCAATAAGTATAACCAACAGCATGAGAATACTGTCTTCTAAAGGTATCAACAAAGCCCCTCGACAGGAAGTTGGTCTCAAAAGATTCCCTTTCTTCAATTGTAAATTTAGCACTTCTTTTATTTCCCTGGAGTCTCATGACAATCAGATTAATGACAGAAATAAGAAACATTAGACGTATTAAGAACTTTTATTTCGGGATGCCAAACAGCCTGAATTGTGATTTTTATCAACCCCCAACACAAAACCCCAAACACACCCCCCCTTCCCCTCTACCCCAACAAAAACCCAAAACAAAATTCAGTTGTATGGAGGAAAAGCCTGATTACAGTCCTCTTCTCTGTTTTGGGGTTTTTCCCCTCCTTTTAAGTGGGGTGGAGGCATATGGTGTGGCCAGGACATTGTCCTGTGACAGTTAAAAAGCTCATGAAAATTATTAATGCACCTGGTCAATAAAAGGCAGAAAAGGCACATTGATTGTTTCCCTTACCGCAGGATCATAAATGTCTATTTCTTGATGGGCACAATTCAGATCGCCAGTCAAAATCACGGGCTTCGACTTTTCAAGTTCCTGTATTGCCAACAGCAAGCACAAATTTGAGTAAGAGATGAAACAATATTGCAACAGAATAAAAATGGTAGTCTATCGGAAAACCTTTATAGGTTGTAGAATTGATCCATGATATGGTGAATAATGACTCCAGAACAAAAGTCTAGATAGCTTTATCAAAAAACAAAAGGGCTACATAGTTCGTGAAATGTCATTGCCTCAATTTTGGCCGGGTCATTATTAGGCAACACGACTTCACCGATGCTTGCACCAGAATTTTTCTGCAGAAAAAATGAATGCTAAATGGTCAAGTCCCCAAAACAGGGGTGATAACTTAAAAAGCAAGAACCACTCACGCATGGGAGTTCACCTAATGTGAAGCGAGAGGCCTCATGAGAAAGATCAAAAGATACTTACTGACTTCAAATTTTACACGAAAGACATGATTGTATGACCAATAAAATCCGGAAAAGTTCACTCTTTCTTTTTCATTTTACCACGAACCGGTCTGGATTTCTTCACAAGCAGTCTAAAACAACATGTCAAAGAACTTCTCAAAAAAGCAAGAACCATCTATCATCTTGTGCATTTGCAAATGAACCGAGCACTCCATCTTAATCTGACTAAAAGAAGAACTACCCACATGAAAGCATTTGAGAAAGACCAACATAATGGAATTAGGCGAGGGAGACGGACCGAGTTCTCTGTAGACCTTGCTTCGCCAAGTCGATGGAGCTACAAGCCCGGACCATACAGCGTGAGACCGCGGATTTGTGCGGCTGCAAAGCCCCGCCATCTTGAGCCAAACGAAGCAGATTCTCAAGACCTTGCTCTTTGTTGAAGGCAAATTCTCAAGACCTCATGGTTTTCCATCAGTAATATTCACTTTCCTGCTCAATAATCTCCCTTACAAGCATTTCGACTAGGGTTCAGGCGAAACCCCTGAACCGTAGTCGAAATGCTTGCCTCATGGATGAAAGAATGCACAGAGAGTCACACTCAGAGAGAGAGGCAGTACGGTGTTGCTGAGCAAGGAAGAAGAGACGCAGCACGAGAGCATACCCGAGACCTCACCGAACCGCGAGGGAAGAACCGCCAAAAGCGAGGAGGTCATGAGAGAGGCGAGCGAAATTGGCCGTCGGGAGAGAGCGCGATTTAGGAAGGAGTCGCCGAGAGAATGGAGCCCTGAGATGAGATGAGGCCGTTGAGTGGAGAGAGAAAGGCCTTCGAGGGCAGTCTTGAGAGCGTCCACCAACTTCGACCTGCACGCGACGAAACGAAACACGAGGAAATGCGGAGGTGGGTCAGCTCAAAATCAATCCGGCGAAATCGCGGACGGAAAGGCGGCAAGAGAGGGATCGAGGAGGGAAGTTTGCGCTTGAGCAAGCTCTCGATCTTGCGGGACTTGTGCTCGATCCCGGAGATGATGGCCTCCGCGTTGTCCGCCTCCACGAAGTCGTCGTCGCCACCATCATTCGGCGTTACGGCGGCGAATGCTGGTGAGAGGGGTGGCGACCTCGGGGCGGGTGGACAGGCGGAGGTTCCTGGGAGATAGACGAGGGCGAGCCGGAACGCGATCGACGCGACGACCCATGTCCAGAACCCCGAACGCGCGCGCTTCTGCTTCTTCGTCTCCGTCTTCTGCTTCGTCGTTTCTCTCTCCTCCATTTTCACCGTCGTGGTTCGACGCGTTGGCGTCGGGCGCGTAGGCGGAGGCGGAGGAGACGGGGGCGACGGACTCCGACGTCGACGGAGGCAACCGGTGGAGGTGGAGGACCATCGGCGTCGCGTTTCGCTGGAAGCAAGGCACGACTTCGCGGAGGGGGGAAGAGAGAGAGCAGAGCGAACGTCGCGAGAGGGAGGAGGAGCAGCGTCGGCGGTGTCGGCCTCAGCGTGGGAGCGATGGAAGCAACCAGCGGATGCGGAGGGGAGAGAGCGTGGGAGCGATGGAAGCAACCGGCGGATGCGGAGGGGAGAGAGAGAACGCAGGTCTCGATCATTCTCTGTTTGTTCTTCTGCGAGGAGAGAGAAAGTGAGAGAGAGAAAATTGCAGAAAATTTAACTGAGGAGAGAGAAATCTTTTGGGCGGGAGTCATGACCTGTCTTTTCTTCTGCAGCGAGCCGAGCCGAGCCAAGCCGAGCCCTCCCCTATTTATTCGTGAGAAGAGAGAGGAGAGAGACAGAACCTCTGAAACGGAGAGGTGGACGATGTGGACTGACACCCGGACACGTGTCGCGCAATGAATGGTTCAGAGCACGAATGACGTGGTACTATTAGGGTACCCAATATTTTCTCCGCTGAAACATCTTCATTTGTTGACTGGTTTTCAACAAAACCAGTGACCAGAGAAGCAAGGCCAGAGGAGGTCACATTGCTTCGTGTGGAGCAACCAGCGAAGGCCAAGAAAACCCAGCTGGAGACACGCCTCCTCCACCTGTCCTCCATGCATGCATCCACCGAAAATCCCCCTCTTCGTTGGCTGGTTTTTAGCAAAACCAGCAGCTAATCTACTCGTGTAAGTGAGCTAAAGAGAGTGACCGAGCAGAACCGAGAGAGAGAGAGAGATCGAGCAAGGAAATTCGCGAGTGAGCAGCAGGTGGGTGAACGGCGAAGAGGAAGAAGGGACCACCTTCTGCCATGCTTGAGCTGCCGCCGCCTCGCCGCCGGTTCCCGTCGCCGACCGGCCAAGCCGCGACCTCCGAACCTCCATTTTCGGACAGCTACCGAGTGAGAGAGTTTAAGGCAAGCAATTGTTCTTCAATCTATGTTGTTGCAAGCTGTTTTTCCTAGAAAAGAAGTGAAATAGGTGAGGAGAATGGAGTACTTGAGCTGCATGTGGAGTCTTTGATATGTAGGAGGGTGTTAGATCAAGAAAACTGGTTGTGGATGAGGTGCATGTGCTGGATTTCGAATTTCATGAAGTGTGAGTGCTGGATTTTTGAACTTGCAAGTGAAACCAAATGAATTTGAGATTCTGACCATGAGGAATCTTAGTGATAATCATGCTGTGGTAAGGTGTATTGTGTGTATGGACAAAGAGTATAATGACGGGAGGTCGAATCTAATATATAGGAGGAGTTTTGTGAACTCGTGAACTGTTTTTGTGAAAATCAGTGTGACCTCAGGTGACATTTTAAATTTTCTGTAATTATCTGACCACAATTTGATTTCAAATCCTTGATGAAAGTTTTAGAGCACATCTTCATGAATAACATATCCAAAATTCAGAGAAAACGAACAAAGTATGACCCTCGAGATAATTTTCCTACAAAAATATGAAATCTGGAATTTTACAGAATGTTGGGTAGGAAGAAAATCGAAGTTTTACCCTCGGTGACTATGGAGTCTGACTTAGTGTTCTTCTTGAGATTTGTTCCTCAAGGTCTTATTGATAACGTGTCAAAATTTTGTAATTTTCTGAGCCCGTTTAGTAATTAATTCGGAATTGTTGCTAAAACTGCGCAAATTGTAGAAATTAAGTTACTGTTTCGAGATTTTATAGAATTGTCCTATATGAAGTATAGTTCTCGAATTGCCATGTGACTTAGTGGTGGGAGGTTTGTGACTTGATGATGCTGATGGTGGGATATTGTGATTGATAAAAAGTTTGTGAGATATCTTGTTTGACATATGATGATGCATTTGTGAATTAAAATGCAATTTGTTTGATAAAAGGGTTCATGAGATATCTTGTTTGACATATGGTGAAGCATTTTATGAAATTAAAATGCAATTTGTTACCCATTGAACCCTCGGATTAATGATGCCCTGGGAGTCGGGATGCCCAAAGGATCGAGTGAGTCGACGCCTTGTGGATGCCGGGTGGCCTTAAATGGTTGAATGCCGGAGGTTATTCCCCGGGAGTTTCGGGATGCCCAGTAGTATGCTAGTCGGTATGTAAATCCGGATGGCCAGGGTAACCATTTTCATGGGAGGCCCTTGAGGTTCCTCGTGATGCCAGGTGGGGTACGAGATGCCTAGAGACGTGATTTGCTCCAGATGCCCGATGGCCTTAAATGGCTGAATGTCGGAGGCTTTCGCGATGCCTGGAAGGATGTGAATGCTGGAGGGACGCAAACATTTGTCCTCCGGGGATGAAACTTTTGAAAAATAAAATGAATGATTTGACTATAAATGTGTGGATCTGAATATGTTGTCATCACATTGAAGGGTTTCATGATTGTGATCTGATTATGTGGCATATGATTCTTATAGAATTTGCAATTGCTTTAGTATTGAAGAATTCCATGATATTGATATCCGTTTATCCCTTGTCTCCCTGCCTTGTCTATCTTGTATGAAATTAGATGCTCATTGTTATGCTCGATATAGCTTGTTGAATCTTTTGCTGCTGAGTGATTGTACTCACCCCGTTTGGGGACTAACATTTCAGACTAGACAAGATACCTCTACTGCCACTGCCACCAGCAGATGGACCGAGTGGTTGGATATGGCCGCGAGGAGGAGGACAGCAAAGGAAGGAACTTTTGGACGCCGACACTAATCGATGGACTTTAAGTATATGATTGTTGGAAGAGATGTCGGTCATCTTTTGAAATATAGCCGAGTATAGAAAACATTGGCATTTTGATGTACTGACGAATGATGTCCATCAAGTTATGTAAATAAAAGTGTACGACTTTAACTTACATAAAATGTTTAGTTGGTGTGCACTGTTTTCTGAATATAGGAAAGCGAGTTGTTTGATACACTTCCACCATATAAATTACGCAGGGACCGACCTAAAAGATATAAACCCCCAGGATTGATGGACCTTCAGGTCACGAAAGAGAAAGGTAAGCGAACTGTGGCGACCTTGACAG
Source organism: Eucalyptus victrix (assembly GCA_016097545.1). Lineage (NCBI taxonomy): Eukaryota > Viridiplantae > Streptophyta > Magnoliopsida > Myrtales > Myrtaceae > Eucalyptus > Eucalyptus victrix. Next base: position 44,878,091 of record CM027842.1, on the reverse strand, counting down.
ATCGGGGGCTGTTCGGGGGGTGCCACATGCTGAGTCGGTGTTGGATTTGACAAAGTGATCTAGTGACATTTTTTCCTCTTCTTTTTGATTGAATCTCCATGTTTATGGATGCCTATATGTGAGGGACAAAGTACCAAATGAATGAATCATTGATGTGATTCCTTCCTGAGCAAAGCTGGTTCATCATGGACTGTTGGTAGTCCAAGTCTTCGTAGACTTTGACTTTGCCCTTACATACTTTATTCTTTTATTTATTTATTTTCTTTGGAGAGCGGTAGATAATGCAATTTTTAATGTAATGATTTTATTTCAATGCAAGGCAAAACTATATGTATAGCACATTTCGCTTGATAAGTAAAAATTGTATGTTTCATGATTAAAAAATAGCTACTTCACATTTGAAGTTTCACAATACTAACTCAACAATAACCAAGGTAAGTTGCATTATCGACCGTTTTTTAGCCAATAAAAGTCACTCATATAGTGTTGATATGTACGATATCATAAGCTTTTCACAATCTGGATTATGATCAATCCAATGATGAATAAAACAAGCATTGCCTCCTCTTCATTGATCTCACTTGATCTTTTCTTTGGGAGATGATTCGGACATGGAAAAAAGTTCAGAGGCCCTACTTATCAAGTGCTGCTAGACCAAAAAAAAAAAAAAAAAATCCTTGATCAAGCGGTAGCTGCCAATCAATCAACTATCAAAATAATTAACTAACTAAAGACCTCAAACTTCCCTGAGAATCCGAGGAAAATCTTATCAAAAAGCAAATTGATAATGAAAAGAAATAACTTTTGTTATAGTAAAACGAAACTCTTGTCACGATTTTTTTTTTTTAAATCGGACTACATCCATTTGAATCCAAATTGAGCTTGCTCCTTTAGCTTAAAAGCTCGTGAAGAGGAGAAAATACGTGGGATCCAACTGCCTAACTCTTACTTTTTTTAAAGGAAAATAAAGACTTCTTGTATATATGTGGGCCTTAATTATTGAGACCTTTGTTCCTTTACCCCAGAATATGCAGACAATTGTGGGCCAGTTTTGCTGCAAAATTGATCAATAAGGATGCTTCCTTGCAGCATCATTGCACCCTGTCAAAGGTGACAAATATTATGTTTCTTAGCGTGGAAAATCACTGGACTATGTGGTGTGGAAATTTTCGGATGAGAATCTACTTTGTGCCCCTAAATAATTCATTCAAAGTAAAGTCAACAAAAGCAGACATGGAACTTCCAAAAGAAGTTCATTTCCCCATCCTAATTAAGGTGAACTCCAGTCGGTCCAGTTTAATGGGCTGATTGGGCCCGGGCCCGAATTAACTCTGAAGAACAAAGCTTGGTGGAATTGTCGGGCTTGATCTTCATCAAAGCACTCCCTAGTGATCAATTGAATTAAGAAAAGATTACATTTTATTTCGGGGGTGAAGCATCCTTCGCATTTAACTTGTTGTTAGTGTCAATAAATTGCTTGTCACAAAGCATTGCAATTCGGCATTAAATCCATGCATCGTGCTAATTATTATACAAAACATTACTAAAACAAGGTACACAAAACCAATGTGTAATCGTATTAAAAATACGTGACAAGTGTGGTAAATAAGCTCACGGACATTATGTGACCTATTACATCTCATTTGGAATTTAACTCGATTAGCATTCCCACATTCACGATTGTACTCGAAGCCTCTATGATGATTGGCAAAAGTTTAGTGAAACCTCTCCAATGACTATAATAATTAAAAAAAAAAATGACTAAGTTCTTTATTTCAGTTGATGTTTTTGGAGGTCTGTCTCTTCACTCTCTTGATTAATGCCTGTAGGTTATCTATTACAAAAGGTCAAAAAGAGGTGCAAATTTAAGAACTTGCGGACATGAGACTATTCCATGTTAAATTTTGAGAATTGGAAAAATATTTGCCACACTTATATTAATTTGAAATTAAACAATTTGGGTCATTATTTCTTATTTACCTTCAAGTTAGATAATGTCAGACCAAGTCCATTTGCAGCTGGAAACATTTTTTAGTATAATTAAGAATTGGAACTCCTCCTCTTCAAATTCTATGAATCCAACTTAAGAGCCATGCTTTACCCAAAAAATAAATTGGAAATGCGTTTACTGATGTAGAGTATCCATCTTCTTCACGTTGCAATTTTGTGTCGGTTGTTGTCGTAGAGGTGATGCCATAAGTGCTGAGATACTTTCACACACGTTGTAATGGCTACTTTGACTAATATGGTATAATGAAGTTAACGTTCTCCTACGTGAAGAAAGCAAAAAATTTTACACAGAAACGAACAAATATTGGACAAGGAAGAAAAAAAGGGGAAAAAGTCAAGTCTAAGCGCACATGGCATGCAAAAGAAATCTAATTTTGGTAAGATTGGATATGAATCGTAGTTCATATTCAAGTTGGCTCGGTGAGGGTGATTACGAAAGTCACTGAATGGGTCAGTCTTTTCCTTCAGTTTGTCCTATAAAATAAAAAAGCGTGGGAGCACATTGTAGATGTCCGAGATGGACACGACTTCTTATAACACTAGAAAACCACAGGAAGACACTCGGGACCAAGGAATGTCGTGAAAGAAGCACACTAGGGCATTGACCAATTTCAAATACAGTAAGACAAAGCAGCAAATTATAAGGTATCTCAGATAAATCAACACATAATATATTGACAAAATAATGCACTTGAAATTTATATAATTTGATCTCACCTTTAGCAAATCAAGCCATTGAAACATCTAAACCAAACCAAACTAAAACAAAGAAGATTTGAACAAGGGTATTTGCAGAAAAAGAAGATTTATATAAACCTCTTTGTAATTCATATATTTAACAGAATAGGAAGCACTTCTTATCAAATAAAAAAAGCACTCAACAGGCAAGTGTCCATTCTCTTTTCTTTCGCAGAAATTTGCCAAGTTTGGTCAACCAACTCCATAATGTGCTGAGTTTCCAAATCTCCCGTGGTGAAGAATGCCTATTTGTTTTAATTTCCTCCACATTGGTACATTAGAAATAGGGTCAGGGACGGGATCTCGTTGAAACCGAAGTCGCGACACCACTTTTGAATGCATGATCATCAAACGATTCTCTGTATTTGCCCGAAAGAGAAATAAAATGATAAAATCAAGTGTCGACATTCATACTAGCCACACTTTTATTAAGGAGGCCAGAATAGAGGCTTAGAGTTAGAGTTTAATTTCTTGATCACTACTCCAGATTGAAATCTAGTGATTTTCACTCTTAATCAATGTGATTTTTACACATTGTTCGGCAAGTATTACTAGCCTAATGTGATTCATTTGGAATATCGCTATCCAATTTTGGGTGGAACTTTGTCTTAACATTGAATCTAGGATTTCCATTTCAAGAGGAATGCAATTTCAGGATGAATTACAGGACCAATGCAATTTTGGATGGAACTTCCTACTGCAGGCCTTTCATGATTTTTAGGAGAATGGCAATGCAAATTGGCAGGCAGAGGCATTGATCCAGGAGGATATGTCATGATAAATTCTGTAGGATTGATTGCAATGTATGCATTTTATTTGCCGAATCAAACCACAACTAGAATAATAGCCTGAAATCAAATCAAACTGCTTTTTGTGTAGACTAACTCTGTGAGTAAGAACTAGTCAAGAAAACACCGTATAACCTGAAATCACTCCTAATTGAATTGATTAATTCTTCTTCAACTCATCCCCTGCATACTAAATTCTTCTTCTATTTGGTTTCCACAACGAAATTAACTAAATGACCACTTCGGGAGTTTCTATCATATCCAAGGACAATCATGATCCGCTCTTATGACTAATCACACATTAATCTTCCTATTACTGAGTTACAACTGCTTTCCCAAACTGAAGCACCATATGTTATGTCGAAATGGGTAAAAGAATGAAAAAGAACTGTACCAGTCACAGGAAAATATCTAGATACTCAGAACAAGCTGTCTTTTATCGTTAGTGTCTTAGAACAAAATATCATGTTAGGTATTTGACGTTAGATTCAACTTTGGAGAATTCTGACGCATGGCATTCATTAAGAATCAATGAAGCATGGACCATGCGTTTGAACTAATCAAAATCGGAATGGAACTGCAACCTTGTTCATGATAATGAGATTCAATGGCCCATAAAGCTTCCAATAAGAAAAATGCATCTATACCTAGACAAAGTTCCCAGCAAATATCCCTAATTTTACATGCTTCAAGTAAAGCTCGTTTGGAGCAGTGAATATACATTAAAACAAGCGAAAAAGAAGACAAGGCCTATGGTGAATCTTCAGAACCTTTATTTCCAGCCTATTTAGATCTTGTCACTCTAACCAAACTCCGCAAGCAATATCACACCTCGTAAGCTCTGAACTGCTACCGCAATAACAAGAAACAGGCTCTGCCCAAATAGCCAACCTCTTTGAAAACACAAACGACAAAAACCAGTCATAGTCAAATCAAATGAGTTTGCTTTGAGGTTGGATCTTTTCGTGACGTGCAGCAAATACAGCTACTTGGGTGGAAAATTGAGATCACTTGGAGCAAAATACGCCCATTATTTATCTAGCTGTAGGCAGTACAGTGCACATCTTACGCCTGATGTGTCGATACCAGAATCATACTGCATAATGAAGTAGGACCTTTTCAAGCAAAAAGCAACAAGTACTTAAGCAGACTTCTATGATCTTTTCCAAAGTGTATACTGGGAACACACACTTCTGCACTTAGATTGACAATGTACCATCACACAGAAAGGGTAGTCAAATTGCAGGCCACCTAGAAGATAGCATATTTTGGATGAAGATACTCAACAACCATAGGGCTCCCGTTCATGCTGCAACCCTTAAAACGCTTTTCATCTGTTGATGCATGCGAATGAAGTCAGCATCAAAAGCTGACATATGTTGAGACACACATGGGAGTATGGTGCAGGAAAGAGGATCCACATCCCTAACGCTCAAAGAAGTGCATGTGTTTTCACAGAGAGAGAGAGAGAGAGAGGGGGTTGGGGGGGGGGGGGGGGGGCAAATACAGATGTCATTATGCAGTCAACGACCAAAAGCTGCAGACCACTAAAACAAGCCAAGACAGGTTCTTCAATGACAATGTACCAGAAGATGAATCCTAGGAACAACTTGCACCAAGCAAAACAACAACTGCCATGCCCTCTAGTTGAGCAAAACATAGATATTGGATAATAAGGTGATGTGATCATGCACCATCCGTTGGGCTATTTGCATCAGACATTCATACATCAGCTCAATTTAATTAGAGCTCATTTAACTAAGGTTGCAGATTCATAAACCCGAAAAAAGAGGGTTATAAAATCAAATGATGTTGCTGATGGGATTTCCAACAAATAAAGTAACTACATAATCTACCACTGAGGTTAGAGGATGAATCCAACTCATTCCAGATCAGGAGAGCCACCAGGGACTAACTGCATTAAGAAAAAAAGGAAGGCATCATCACTTGAGTGGTTCAAGCACTTGAAAGCAGAATTCTAGCTTTTCAATAACATAACTGTCACATAACTGATGCTTTATATTTATCAAGAGGTGGACACAAGGTTGATTGAGACAAAGGACCAGATTCTTGTAAATAATATGGAACGATGACTCTTTTACCACATCGTCTAAGCATTTTCAGTCTACATATTGGAAGGAATCTCTCTGAGTGGCTGATTGTTTCTGTTATGTTAAGGCAAATGCTTACTAGTTAGTAGATCACCAAAACTTTAGGCAAGACCACATTATTATCGATGCAAGGGCTCAAAACATATAGCCGTATCAATATCAGCAGAAGGAAGAAGTTGTTTCTTACGATAGCTATGTTGTTTCCGTTAAGCAAAATCTGATCAAGCTTTGTTATCCTTCGTCCTTCAGAAGTGATTTCACTGTATGCAAGAATGAAAACAGAATCTTACAATCACATAAAGCTTCCACAGTTTACATCTACAAGCTCAATAAAAAGTGGAGTGAGAGAAAAGGAAAAGGGGAGGGGGTGGGGTGGGTTGGATGTTGGGCAAGGCCATATTGCGTGTGCTTGTGCAAGTAGCGATTCTCAGTTAGAAGCATAGATCAAGTTGAGGACAGAGAGGCCTCATAAACTACGGATTTGATAACTTCTGATGCTAATACATACAAATTGAGGCCATTTGCCCGTTCAGATAATAAATTGATGTCAAGAACATATAATGGCTTCCCTTCACCCGAAGTAATGCAAGAAGAATCTTGAAGCACAAGTAAATTTGAGAGAGAGAGAGAGAGAGAGAGAGATACATACTACTCAGTGACATCCTCGAGGACCATGTTGACGTACACATCGAAGCCCCTAAGAGTACCAACAAGCTCCTTGTCTCCCTTCATTATAACCCAGATTTTCGAACCTATACAACGGTCAATCAACTCTGCATATTTCATTAGTGCAAGATGAACATAAGTGGAAATGCCCCCCCGATATTTCTGCGAATCTCAGAAAATTAAGGAAAACAAAACAGACATGAATTAAAACATCCTACAGACCTGACGGGAGGAGCTGTGAAGGATTGTTCGCCATGGAGTAAAAGTGAGGACACTTTTCTGCTCGCAAGCAATGCAACTCAAAGTAGACAGAGACCTCTCTGTCTTTGGGAAACGGCTATTGAAAGCAGATTAAAAAAGAGTGAGTTACCCTTTAAAATTTTGAATTCATCGTGACTCTCTGCTTTTGAATAAGGTCAAGTCACCACTCGACCTACACACTAGCCATTTTTCACAACTAGAAAATAATCAAATGAAAGCCACAACAGCACACCCCTCTATAAGCCCACGCACAGAAATTCTTTAATAGCCCAGAAATCACAGCATACAAAGATATCTTTCTAAAGAACGAAAAGACGAAGGCTTTCACAGGCAGACACAACAGCATGCACAGAAATCGACGATGGATAGCAGCAAAAAGCAGCAGAAATCAAAGAAAGAAAAATTACGCCGGATATTGTCACATAAGACAGAAATGCTGGCAGGTATGATCGGTTTCAGGGTGGGCAGTCCCCACCCTAGAACCCGGAAACGCCCACTGAGGGTTGGTTTCCACAAATTGGGAACCAGGTCCGGCCCTGCTTGCGGGTGGGTCCATGGAACCGGTTTAAATGTCCCCAACAAAACCAACGATTTCCCAAAAAAAAAAAAAAAACAGGTAGTTACGCTCAGGAACTCATAGAACTCAGCAGACAACTAGTCACATAAACCATTCACTCGGTTACTTATCCTCAAGCCCAGCAACCCACACAAATTCAGCAAACAACTAACATAGGAGCATCAAGCACACAGCAAGCGACAGCAAAACACGGGTTATACAAAGATCCGAGGCCACCCATCATTGATTTTTTCCCCGCACGCACCGTCGCAGCTTGCTCATAAAGGAACCTCCCCTAAAACTGCGGCTTTACTGCGAAATCTTTCGTCACTACGACTCGGCTAATTACAAAGCGAGATGAACCCAGAGAGGCAATTCCACTCCAGCGGCTAGAAAGCAACACCGAGCGAACTTTAACTTTCGAGGAAGTTCCTACCCAACAAGGTGAAAGCGCCAAATCGAAATCGACCAAATGGACGATTCTCAGAGGAGGACTTACAATTGCAGACTGCGAGATCGAGCTGCGAGCGATAGAGAGAGAGGCGTGAGAATTGAGAGCGATCGACGACGCCGGAGGCGACCGAGAGAGCGAGAGCCAGGGAGAGGAGCGAGGCAAGATGAGTGAGGCAGAGATGGAGAGGGAGTGGAAAGAAACTAGGAATTAGGGTTCTTTTTTTTTTTTTTTGAAAACATAAAAATTATATATATATATATATATATGTATGTATGTATATGTAACCTGTCAGAGATGGATCGGAAATTAGGAATTAAGGGTTTTTATTAGAAAATATTAGAAACTAAAATATAAATAGTACCATTCTGATCTACGTGGTCCTCCGAGTGGACGGCTTCATATTGAAATGGGATCTGGATTGGTACTCGCTCATTTCAATGTTGGAACTGGAAATTGTATTGGTATCAGTTCATCTGATTTTGTATGGTCCGGGTGAGTTTCGATTCTTTTACATGCTCCTAACTTAGACAGTAATAAATGGTGTTGAATAATAAATTTTTATTTTTACTCGTTAGTCGTTTCATAATATCAAAAAAATGTCCAAAATGTAATAATAATAATAATAATAACAACTCTTGATTCTCACCAATTCAATGATCTTTTGATTCTTCTTGAAATTACATTTCTCACAAAATGGAAACTCAAATACTAGTTTAGTTTGCAAGACTCAATGTTAAGACAAAGTCCCATCCAAATTTGCACAATGAATTAAAATAGGCGAGTTATATATTGCAAATTAAATATGCTAGGCTAGCATTGCTTGCCAAACAATATGTGAAAATCACAATAACTATGAGCGAATATCACTCTTCGAAGGAGTCCTATAACTCTCGACCTTTATTTCCATATTTTCAATTAAAGTACGGCTAGCATAAATGCCCGATCTGATTTTGTCATTTTACTTCTCTTTTGAGTAAATTTAGCGAATTGCTTAACAATTATATATTCAAAAGTGATGTTGCGAATAAGGTGTCGCGATTATTTTAAATTAATTTTTTGATGTTAAAAAAATTCTTGAAATGATTTACTTATATTGTATTTATCCCAAACTAATTTTTATATAACTAATCTAGCGTGATTCACGGGATCATCTCTTCAGCCCCGTCCCCAAACCATGGGAAGAAAAAGACACGATTTTGGAAAAAAAGACGGAGTTTTAAGAGCGAAACACACATTTGACAATTTAACATAATTTTAAAGGGGACCGAAAATTTAGAAATTCCCAAAAGTTTTCAGATGCGCCGGCGCCGTGGAGCTAGTCGGAGATTATCTCTTCGGATGGGGCCGCCGGCGGGGGAGAAGACGTCGACGGCCGTCGGTGCGAGGCGGCGGAGCTCGGAGGCCTTCTTGAAGAGGCCCCTGCACCTCTCCGAGTAGGCCACGATTCCCTCGGCCGAAGAGATGATCTCCGACTACTTCCGCGGCGGCGGCGGCGGCGGCGGCGACGGCGAGGTGCCGCCTATGGGTCTGACCGAGTGGGTGGACTGGAGTGAGGCTGAGTGGGATTATGGTGCGGCGGAGGAGGACGTGGCATCCCCGATCGCGAAGTATGACCGGTCGTGATTTTGTACGAGGGTTTCTTGAATTTGCCAGAGAACTCGGCCATCGGCGGTGGAAGCTCGGGAGAGGAGTCGATGTTCTGCGATCTTCAGGGCTATGGATATAATCCCGACCACTCTTTTACGCTTAAAGATTTGGATGTTCCTCTGCGGTGTAAATGTGAAACGCGTGTGATTTTTCTCATTAAACTGCATTTTACATAATAAATGTGGTGGGTCGTGTTCAAATTCGTCTCTTTTTGGATGAGAAAAGCGTCTTTAGTCAGTTGCTTGATTATGTCTCTTTTGCTAGCTTATGAAAGAGACGAGCTTTGATTTAGACTGTCTTATTGTGGTGATGAATTGATGGTCTCGGATGATGAATGCAATGCCAGTGAATGCAAAGCTTTCCAATGTCTGTGGAGTATTATTGCTCATGAGATCAGATTGTCTATGCAACAAATTATCTGTTCGTTGATGACTTCTGTGGTAGAAACTTAGAAAGTAGTTTTGGAGATAGTGGTTTTAAAACTGTACTTATGACTGTGATGCACGTCTCAAGAGGACATTGAGCGGATTGTTCTGCATCTATTTCATTTCTTTTGGGTAGTATGAAGAACATAAAATTTCTGAAGGAACACAATTAGAAGCAGTGATATGTTAGTCCTGTTATATCTGCAATTCCTTTCTTTCTTATCTTATTGGAGACGGATGAGCTTTCCTCATTTGCATCTTTCTCATTGGACTCTGGCATAGACAAAAGATTGGGAGAACCTTGTTTGTTGCCTTCATAATAATTACCTATACTCTTGTAGGCATCTTAATGACGAAAATCATCAGATTCTTTACCATGCCATTGGTTGCTCATTTTACTACCAAAGGGTCTGTCTTTCAAGGGGGTGCACCAAGTTCCATCATTGAAGGTATAGTATTGAAAGCAAGATTGTGGTGCTTGTATATTGCAGATGATAGAGCAACTGTATTGGAGTCAGAGAAGCGGGCTTGGGAGAATTCACCAGAAGCTCAGGCTATAAGAGAAGCTCTTGCTACTTGGAGGAATCATGATGCAGAAGCAAAGGAGAAATTGTAGTGCCACCATCGTTGGGTTTGTCCCTGGTACGTTCTTTTCTCGAATTCTCTGATTCAGCAAGGATAGAACTTTCTGTAAACTATACTCTTGATGCGGAAGTTTGATAACATTCAGAACAAATAGGTCTAGGTGGTTGAGCAACTTTGCTTGACTCCTTTTAGTTAGTGTGTAAACTATGTATTTTATGAAATATTTTGCCAATAGGTCTTAATGATTCTGGCTATTAGGCTTTGCGCATTATCATTGATCAGCCTTTCTAGCTTGCAAGCTTATTTTGACCCTTACAGTTGCTCATTTTGCAATGTGAACTTTTAAACAACTGAGATGGTGTTTTGGATGCTTGAATTTTGTCTGCAGGAAAATGACTAAAATTACACCAGATGCACACACTGCACATTACTCATCTCTGTCCTGGAATGATTTGGAATAATCCTGAAATGTTTTGAGGGGCGATTTTCTGTTTGGCTGCTTGGCAATTAAATTCCTGTTCAGCGACTGCGATTTTCCTGTATGTGAGTCTTGGAAATTATACGTTCTCTTGGGCTTGTTCTATATGTACTTCCCTGATCATCCTCCAGTGGTCTGTTTAGATTTGGTTGCTTGCTTGTCCTTATTGCTCATCTCCTCTCAAATCCCCTTCCGCCCAGGTACCATGGTTCAAATTTTTTTTGGCTTACTGAAGAGAACTCAGTAGCTGTCAAGTGCTTTTTCTTTTTGATCAGTTAGAATGAAGTTGTATAGATATAAACAACCAAAGCGCAGACTCTGTCATACGCATTTCTCTCTGCATTTTTGTGTAGGAAAATTTTTGATGTCTGAATAGCAAGTTTACTATCATTAATCACTGGGGCCAAATTTGCCTTTAAGAATATCAAGGCGGCTGGTTCTGTGCGATCAGGCTAGGAAACGTAATTACTCTGGAATGAATAGTGAAGAGCTGGATAGTTTGTTTAGTTTCTTGCCCCTGTTGCTCTTTTTAACTTGAGCAATTGTTTAGGTCATGAACGCGATGCCTTTTGGTGATTCAGACTTTACAATTGAAGAAACAGGAATACTTACAGAGAATTTCCAGTTGCAGAGCTGGTCAATGACCCATCTCACTTGGGCTGATGTGTAGACTTAGTTCGATGTGCAAAAGCTGATGAATGCGCTACTTTTTCGCATTCACATCGATTTAGAGTTGTCTCTTTTCTACTAATTATGTGAGCAATGAGTGTGTTGCAAGAAGAGAGCTTTCATGATTAGATGCTACTGATCAATCGGATAGCCGGTTTCTAGGGCAAGAATGATGAAGCTTGCTTAAGAGAGGGGAAATAGGAAGGTCGCTGCAATCATTTATGTGGAAAGAGTTAGATCAAAATCAGTTAGAGTGACATTATGGACTTACCTTTGCTTCTTAATCACACATAACCCGCATAGTTGCAACAAAAGTAGCCCGTATAGCTTTCGTCTATCATGTACAGTTGCCATCTTCTAATCTACGACAGCTTAGTCCAATGTTTTGCGCCGCATGAATAGCACAGGCATAGGCTTCACCTGGGATAATACTCGGTAAGCACACTCGTAGCTGAAATGCCATTATTGCGTGTTGCCTATCGAGGGTCTTGGGTTAGCCAAAAGAAAGTCGGAAAGCCTTTGGGATCCAACGTCTAATATTACCTTAGGATCGCGTAAGCGTGACTAAGTGCGATTTAGAATGAGAAATCTGAGTGGTAATCCATCTTATTGGCCATTGAACAACTCTGAGTTGTGCGATACGTCCCCATCCTTGAGTCTTTGGGAGCCATTGAATAATCCAAAGGGTCTGGGGAACCAAAAAGGGACAAGTCGTCAAGCAACTTCATTTGTTAGAGATTTCAAGAACAACATGGATAGCTTGATTAGTGGTCGAAGTTGCAACCGATCATTAGTCTTCTATAGTGCTTGGTCGGCCGGCCTGAGAAAGTGCATCGCCTTCACCATCTGAGTGCGATGTTCGAACGTGCGTCGGTAGAACCTGTTCAAGCGGCAAAACCGGACGAAGAAGGAAAGAGGCTCAAATTATATGGAAAGGGTGTTTTGTGGATCGCGTTTGACGGGTGCTCGATTGATCGGATTGCTGTTGCGAGAGTAGCTTCGATCAAATGGGGCCCGAGGAACCGGCTTGTGAATGTAGATTAGGCACGCATGATGCCGATTTGACTGCCGCACACCATGTGTAAAATATTTGCACACTTGAGCTGCTCACCGTAATTTTGGTTGCTCTGCTTCGTATTTTGAAAATTCAAATTATTAGAGGGCAACGATTGGATTTAGGCAAAGCCTCAAGTATGGAAGCATTGGTAGGCCTGGGAGGGGTAATGGTGGCTCTGATTCGCCCTTAACGTGTATTCAAAAATTAACAGCACGCGGACAAAGGGATTGATTGATTACACCGTGTCATTGCTATCACACAGAGTGACCCCTACGTAGATTTTAGCTTGCCACAGAGCTGTAGTGATGAACAGCAAAAGGACATTCTTCATTTCTTGATCAGAAAAACTGACAGATTGAGGGGAAAAATAAATTATCGAGATCAAGTCCATCTGAACCATTTATTTGAGTCTCGTGATAGGATCGACAGGATTAATCATACATATGCTGGAACCCGCATAATTAATAGTTCATATGGCTCCTGCCGTTTGATTCGCAGATCATGGAATAATTTCTCTGATGGTCTGACATACCTCCTTCTCAACTTGTACACTTCATAAGCATACGTTAGTCTTATTGTAAAGGGTAAATTGTAAATTTGAAATTACAATAGATAGGTGTAAAACAGCATAAACCCTTTTAGATCTACATGTTGTGTTCTTGATTGTCATAAATTAAAGAATTGAAAGTTAATTAGCAGGGTCCTGTCCTCTTATCGAATATAACTGTAGATTCAAATTGATGTATGTTCTAATCTACTTTTATACGAACGGTCGGGCAAATACAAAAGGACACGCAGCATCAAACCAAGATAGTTCCACACGCGACGCCACCGATCACCAGTCTTCGCATGGAAGGGCGGTGGAATCATCCTGGCATCAAGAATGACGCAGAGGCCACGATGATCTTGTCACTCTAACCAAAGTAGCTGTATTTGCTGCAAGTTACGAAAAGATCCATGCCCAAAACAAACTCACTAGGTTTGACTATAACTGGCTTCTGTCGTTCGTGCTTTCAAAGAGGTTGGCTATTTAGGTGGAGTGCTGTTTCTTGGTTTTGCGGTAGCGACATTCTTCGGAGTTTTTTTTGGAGGTTTTCAGACTGCTGAAAGAGTGAGCTCACAGCTCGTGAGGTGCAATATTTCATGTATTTTCACAACTGCTAACAAGCTTTTGACTTGAAGCTCGTAAAATGAGGGATATCTGGTGAGAACTTTGTCTAGGCATAGATGCATTTTTCTTATTTGAAGCTTTATTGGCCATCGAATCTCATCATCATGAACAAGGCTGCAGTTCCATTCCGATTCTGACGTGTTTAAACGCATTGTCCAAGATTCTTACTAAATGCCATGTGTTATAATTCTCCAAAGCTGGATCTAACGATAAATACATAACATGATATTTTGTCCGGAGATACTAATAATAAAAGTTAGTTTGTTCTAAGGGTGTGTTCGTGATTTGAAAAAACATTTTTTGAAAAATAACTATTTATATTGTTTATAAAATATTTTTATTATTGACAACAATTTATGCTTAATTATTTTTGTAGATGATTAAAAAGATTTCCATTCATTTATTTTTATAAACAATTATTTTTTAAAACATATCTTTCAAATCACTCATTTTTCATTAAACGAATGCATCTCGAGTGTCTAAATATTTTCCCATGAATGCTATGGTTCTTTTCTTTCTTTCTTCCATTTCACTTTATCCTCGAGGTCTTAGGAGCAGTCACGACTTGGTAATTGGAAGAACACCGTTTGATTGGTCGAAAAAGAGGAAATTGGGGGGGGGGGGGGGTTCATGATTTTCTCTGGATATGATAGAAACTTGCAAAGAGGTCATTGCAATGTTAGTTCAGTATATCCCTAAATAATTTCATCGTGGAGACCAAATGGAAGAAGAATTGAGTATGCTAGGGATGAAGGGAAGAAGAATTAACCAATTCAATTAGGACCGACTTCAAGCTCTATGGTGTATCCTTGACTAGTTTTTCATTCATAGAGTGAGTCTACACAAAATGCAGTTTAATTTGACTTCAAGCTATTATTCTAGTTGCAGTTTGAATTTGTAAGTAAAATGCATACGTTGCAATCAATCCCACAGAATTCATCGTGACATATCCTCTTGGATAAATGCCTCCGCTTGCCAATTTGCATTGCCATTCTCCCAAAAATCATGAAAGGCCTGCAATAGGGAAGGAGCTTATGGCTTCTCACAAATTCTTCCATCGTTTGATTCATCCTGGAATTGCATTCCTCATGAAATGGAAATCCGACACTAGTTTGTAGGATTCATTGTTAAGACAAAGTTCCATCCACTGAATCATGTTAGATTAGTGATGCTTGACAAACAACGTGTGAAAATTACAATAGTCAAGAGCAAATATCATTATATTTCAATTTGGAGCAAAGATAAAAAAAAATCAAACTCTAACTCTCCATCATAATTCCGACCTTCTCAATTAAAGCATAGCTAATATTAATGTCGAGACTTGATTTTGTCATTTTACTTCTCTCTTAGACATATTTAAAGGATCGCTCGACAATTATGTATTCAAAGTGGTGTTGCGAATAAGGTGCCGTGTTTACTTCAAATTAGTTTTTTGTGTTACAAAACTCCTGAAACGGTATATTCTTACTATATTTACACTCAAATTAGTGTTCGCATAACTAACCTAACATGATTTTTGAGATTATCTCTTTGACCGTCCCCGAGCTGGGAAGAAAGATATGGGATTTTGGAGAAAAGGACGGTGTTTTTAGAGCGAATCGCACGTTTGCCGATCTAACGTAAGTTAAAAGAGGACAAAAAAATTAGAAATTCCCAAAATTTTTCAAATGCGCCGGCGCCACGGAGGTAGTCGGAGATTGTCTCTTCGGATAGGGCCCGCCGGCGGGAGACAAGACGCCGACGGGGACGGCGGTGTGAGGCGGCAGAGCTCGGAGGCCTTCTTGAAGAGGCCCCTGCGCCTCTCCGGGTACGCCGCGATTCCCTCGGCCGAAGAGATGATCTCCGACTACTTCCGCGGCGGCGGCGGCGGCGACCGCGGCGGCGACGTGGCGCGGCCGATGGGCCTGGCCGAGTGGTTTGGACTGCATTGAGGCTGAGTGGAATTCTTGCGCGGCGGAGGAGGAGGACGTGGAGTCCCTGATCGGCGAAGTACGACGTCGTTCGTGATTCTGTACGCAAACTAATTAGAAAGATTTGGAGAAGAATTCGTCCGCGATGATCGGTGCTGGTGGCGATTCCGGAGCTGGGTTTGGTTGTAATGCTGAAATTTCGGCCGATCACGAGATGGGTTCCGTTTTTGAGAGCTTTAAATCTCGTTGCCCGGCTCTCTTCGAGGACTGCGTTGGAGATGGCGACGGTTTCTTGACATTGCCGGAGAACTCGGCCATCGGCGGTGGAAGGTCGGGAGAGGAGTTGATGCTCTGCGATCTTCACGGCTATGGATATAATCCCGACCACTTTCTTACACTTGAATACATGTAAATGTCACATTCTACAGAATACATGGGGTGGGTCGTGTGCAAATTCGTCTCTTTTCAGATGAGAAAAGCATCATTTATTCAGTTGCTTTGTGGGTGAAGTTGGCGATAGGATGGAAATTCATGATCTGTTGCTGGCTAGGGAAAGAGAAGGGCTTTGATTTAGACTGTCTTATCATGGCGATGAATTGACTGTCTCGATTGATGAATGGCAATGCCAGTGGGTGCAAAGCTTCCACTGTCTGTGGAGTATCATTGCTCATGAGATTGGATGGTTTATGCAGCTAATTATTAGTTTTCTGATGACTTACGTGGGAGAAACTTAGTAAATAGTTTTGGAGATAATGGTTTTAAAAATGTACTTATGACTGAAAATTTCTGAAGGAACACATTGAGCGGAATATTCTGTGCCTATTTCATATCTTTCCGGGAGTAGGAAAAAGGTAAAATTTCTGAAGGAACACAATTAAAAGCAGTGATATGGTAGTCCTGTTATATTTGCAATTCCTTTCTTTCTTAATCTTATTCATCTTTCTCTTTGGACTCTGGCATAGACAAAAGATTGGGAGAATCTTGTTTGCTTTGCTTGCCTTCATAATAATTACCTATACTCTTGTAGGCATCTTAATGACGAAGATCATTAGATTTTTTACCATGCCATTGGTTGCTCATTTTACTACCAAAGGGTCTGCCTTTCAAGGGGTCCACCAAGTTCCATCATTGAAGGTATAGTATTGAAAGCGAGATTGTGGTGCTTGTATATTGCAGATGATAAAGCGATTGTATTGGAGTCAGATAAGCAGGCTTGGGAGAATTTACCAGAAGCTCAGGCTATGAGAGAAGCTCTTACTCCTTGGATAAATCATGATGCAGAAGCAAAGGAGAATTTATAGTGCCGACATTGTTGGGTTTGTCCCTGGTATGATTTTTTCTCAAGTGCTCTCATTCAACAAGGATAGAACTTTCTGTAAACCATGCTTTTTATGGAGAAGTTTGATAACATTCAGAACAAATAGGTCTAGGTGGTTGAGCAATTGACTCCTTTTAATTAGTGTGTAAACCATTTACTTTGTGAAATATTTTGGCAATAGGTCTTAATGACTCTGGCTATTAGACTTTGTGCATTATCACTGATTAGCCTTTCTGGCTTGCTAGCTTATTTTGACCCTGCGGCTCCCCATTTTGTGGCTTTATTGTTAACATGCCAGAGGGATGATTCATGGCATGATCATACAGTAGTTTATTAGATTATGTTCATTCTTTCCACCTGTATAAGCTGGCAAAGAGCTCATAAAATTGGATAACTGTAAATACTGATGCTGTAAGCTGGGAGTGAGATGACAACGTGAACTTTTAAACAACTGAAACCGTGTTTTGGATGCTTGAATTTTGTACGGAGGAAATGATGTAAAATTACGCCAGACACCCATCTGCACATTGCTTGTCTTTGTCCTGGAATGAATTTGGAATATCCTGAAATGTTTTGAGGCGATTTTGTGTTCAGTTGCTTGACAATTAATTTCCCGTTCAGCAAGTGAGATTTTCCTGTATGTGAGTTTTGGAAATCATACGTTCTCTTTGCATTCTTCTGTATGTACTTCCCTGATCATCCTCCAACGGTCTGTTTAGAGTAGGCAGATTGCTTATCCATATTGCTAATCTCCTCTTGATTCTCCTTTCGCCCGGGTAACATGGTTTGCATTTTTTTGGGCTTACTGAAGAGAACTCAGTAGCTGTCATGTGCTTTTTCTTTTTGATCAGTTAGAACGGAGTTCTATAGAGATAAACGACCAAAGAACTGACTCTGTCATGCGCATTTCTCTCTGCAGTTTTGTGTAGGAATGAATAGCAAGTTTACTATCATCAGCCACTGGGGCCGAATTTACCTTTAAAAATAAAAAAATAGTGGGTCCTACGCGATCAGGGTAGTATACGTAAATACTCTGGAATGAATAGTGAAGAGCTGGATATTTTGTTTAGTTTCTTGTTCTTGTTGCTCTTTTTAACTTGAGCAATTGTTTAGGTCAAGAATGCGATGCCTTTAGGTGATTCGGACTTTACACTTGAAGAAACAGGAATACTTACAGAGAATTTCGGGTCATGCGACTGGTCAATGACTGATCTCACTTGGGTTGATGTGTAGATTTAGTTTGATGTGCAAAAGCTGATGAATGCACTACCTTTTCACATTCACACCGATTTAGAGTTGTCTCTTTTCTGCTAATTATGTAAGCAATGAGTGTGTTGCGAGAAGAGAGTTTTTATGATTAGATGCTACTGATCATTCGGATAGCCCGTTTCTGGAGCAAGAATGACGAAGTTTGCTTAAGAGTGGAGAAATGGGAAGGTCGTTGCAATCATTTATGTAGAAAGAGCTAGATCAAAATCAGTTAGAGTGACATTATGGACTTACCTTTGCTTCTTAATTGCGCATAACCCGCATAGTTGCGACCAAAGTAGTCTGTATAGCTTTCGTCGATCACGTACGGTTACCATCTTCTAATCTACGACAACTTAGTCTGATGTTTTGTGCCGCATGAATGGCACCAGCATACGCTTCACTTGGGACAATACTTGGTAAGCACACTTGTAGCTGAAATGCCATTATAGCGTATTGCCTATCGAGGGTTTTTGTGTTAGACAAAAAGAAAAAAGAAAAAAAAAAACAAGTCAGAAAGCCTCTGGGATCCGATATCTGATATTGCGTTAGGATTCCGTAAGCATGATTAAGTGGTTTCGGCAGGTCATAATTATGATTTAGAACGAGAAAACTGAGTGGTAATCCATCTTATTGGCCATTGAACAACTTGAGTACTGTGATAAGTCCCCATCCTTGAGTCTTTGTGAGCCATTGAATAATCCAAAGGGAAGGATCTGGGGAACCAAAAAGGGACAAGTCGACAGGCAAGCAACTTCATTTGAAAGAGACCTCAAGAACAGCATGGATAGCTTGATTAGTGGTCAAAGATGCAACCGATCATTAGTCTTCTGCATTGGTTGGTCGGGCGGCCTGAGCAAGTGCATCAACTTCTCCATCCGAGTGCGATGTTCGAACGTGCGTCGGCGGAGCCAGCTCAAGTGGCTAAACCGACGAAGGAGGAAAGAGGCCGGGCTTGAGGCGAGACAAGGGGAGAGAGGGAGGGGGTAGGAAACTAGGAATTGGGGTTCTCATTTGAAAACAATAAAAATTAAACTATATATATATGTAACCGGTAAGAGATGGGTAGGAAATAGGGAATTAGGGTTTTCAATAGAAAATATCGAAATTTAAAATACATATGATACTGCTTTAATCCGGATGGTCTGATTGGACAGTTTTACACTAGAATGGGATTTGAATTGGTACTTATTAGTTTTAATA
The DNA here is from genome assembly GCA_016097545.1 of Eucalyptus victrix. Lineage (NCBI taxonomy): Eukaryota > Viridiplantae > Streptophyta > Magnoliopsida > Myrtales > Myrtaceae > Eucalyptus > Eucalyptus victrix. The sequence goes on along the minus strand of CM027842.1, from coordinate 44,858,796 downwards.
TTGGAATTGGGAACTAAATTGGTCCTCATGAGAATCATAAGTTCAAACCCAGTTTGGTCTAGCTATTGATAGTCAAGTAACTCTTGATTCTTTTGCATGCGATAGCAAATGGTGTCAAGTATCACCAATATGCATTTGCCATTGTCTTGAAAATCATGAAGGGCTTGTAGTACGAAAGGAGCTCATCCCTTCTCTCAAATTCGATGATCTTTTGATTCATTCTAGAATTGCATTCTTTATGGAATGAAAATCCAAACACTAATTTAGTTTATAAGATTCAATGTTAAGGCGAAATTCTATCCACGTGAATCACACTAGGCTAGTGATGCTTGTCGAACAACGTGTTAAAATCACAATGGTCAAGAGTGAAGATCATAATTTGCAACCATTTTTGAGAAATCAAACTCTAACTCTCAACCTTTATTTGGGCCTTCTCAATTAAAGTATAACTAGTAAGAATGCCAGGACTGTGATTTTAATGTTTTACTTGTCCCTTGACCAAATTCAGAGAATGGACAAATTTGATGATTATGCATTCAAAAGTGGTGTTGCAAAAAAGATATCGTGTTTATCTTAAATTAGTTTTTTGTGTTAGAAAAATTCCCGAGGCGGTATACTCAGGCGACAATTTATCCAAGCTAATTTTTGTGTAACTATCCAAACGCTACTCGTGAGATTATCTCTTCGGCCCGTCCCCAAACCATGGGAAGAAAAATACGGGATTTTGGAGAAAAAAATACGGTGTTTTTAGAGCGAAACACATTTGACAATCTACGTAAGTTCAACGAGGACCAAAAAATTAGGAAATTCCGAGAAGTTATCAAATGCGCCGGCGCCGCGGAGGTAGTCGGAGATTATCTCTTCGGACAGGGCCCGCCGGCGGGGAGAAGACGCCGACGGGGACGGCGGTGCGAGGCGGCGAAGCGAGGAGGCCTTCTTGAAGAGGCCCCTGCGCCTCTCCTTGTACGCTACGATTCCCTCGGCCGAAGAGATGATCTCTGACTACTTCGGCGGCGGCGGCGACGGCGACGGAGACGGAGGTGGTGCCGCCGATGGGTGTGACCGAGTGGGTTGGACTGGATTGAGGCTGAGTGGGATTCTGGCGCGACGGAGCAGCAGGACGTGGAGTCCCTGATCTGCGAAGTATGACACCGTTCGTGATTTTGTACGCAAACAAATTGGAAAGATTTGGAGAAGGATTCGTCTTGCGATGGTCGGTGCTGGTGGCGATTCCGGAGCTGGGTTTGGTTGTAATTCTGAAATGTCGGCCGATCAAGAGATGGGTTCCGTTTTCGAGAGCTTTAAAGCTCGTTGCCCGGCTCTCTTCGAGGACTGCGTTGGAGATAGCGGCGGTTTCTTGACTTTGCCGGAGAGCTTGGCCATCGGCGGTGGAAAAGAAAGGAGTCGATGCTCCGCGATCTTGAGGGCTATGGATATAATCCCAACCACTTTCTTACACTTGAAAATTTGGATGTTCCTCTGCGGTGCATATGTGAAATGCATGTGATTTTTCTCATTGAACTGCATGGTACATAATACGTGTTGTGGGTCGTGTTCAAATTTATCTTTATTTTGGATGAGAAAAGCATCATTTAGTCAGTTGCTTTGTGGGTGAGGTCAGGGATAGGATGGAAAAATTCATGATTTGTTGCTAGCTTGTGAAAGAGAAGAGCTTTGATTTAGACTGTCTTATTATGGCGATGAATTGACTATCTTGGATGATGAATGGCAATGCCAGTGAATGTGAAACTTTCCACTGTCTGTACAATATTATTGCTCACGAGATTGGATAGTTTATGCCACTAATTACCAGTTCATTGATGAGTTATGCGGGAGAAACTTAAAATAGTTTTGGAGATAGTGGTTTTAAAACTGTACTTACGACTGTGATGCACGTCTCAAGAGGACGTTGAGCGAGTTGTTCTGCATCTATTTCATATCTTTCAGGTAGTATGAATAAGGTAAAGTTTCTGAAGGAAAACAATTAAAAGCAGTGGTAGTCCTGTTGTATTTGCAATTCCTTTCTTTCTCATCTCATTGGAGACGGATGAGCTTTCCTTACTTGCATCTTTCTCACTGGGCTTTGGCATAGACATAAGATTGGGCTAATCTTGTTTGCTTGACCTGCCTTCATAATAATTACCTAGACTCTTGTACGCTTCTTAATGATGAAGATCATCAGATTCTTTACCATGTTAATTGGTTGCTTATTTTACTACCAAAGGTCTGTCTTTCAAGGGGTCCACCAAGTTCCATCATTGAAGGTATAGTATTGAAAGCAAGATAGTTGTGCTTGTATAATGATAAAGGGACTGTATTGGAGTCTCAGAAGTGGGCTTGGGAGAATTTGCCAGAAGCGCAGGCTGTAAGAGAAGCTCTTACTCCTTGGAGAAATTGCGACACAGAAAGGAGAATTCACATTGCTGCCATTGTTGGGTTTGTCCCTGGTACGATTTTTTCTCAAATGCTCTTGTTCAACAAGTATAGAACTTTCTGTAAACCATGCTCTTGGTGGAGAAGTTTGATAACATTCAGAACAAATAGGTCTAGGTGGTCGAGCAATTGACTCCTTTTAATTAATGTGTAAACCATGTATTTTGTGAAATATTTTGGCAATAGGTCTTAATGACTCTGGCTATTAGACTCTGTGCACTATCATTGATCAGCCTTTCTGGCTTGCAAGCTTATTTTGACCCTTGTGGCTCCCCATTTTGTGGCTTTCTTGTCAACATGCCAGAGGGATGATTAATGGATGATCACACGGTAGTTTATTGGATTATGTTTGTTCTTTTTGCCTTTATAAGTTGGCAAAGAGTTCATAGAATTGGATGACTGTAAATATTGATGCTGGAAGCTGAGTGTGAGATGACAATGTGAACTTTTAAACAACTGATATCGTGTTTTGGATGCTTGAATTTTGTCTGCAGGAAATGATGTAAAACTACGCCAGACACCCATCTGCACATTGCTTGTCTCTGTCCTGGAATGAATTTGGAATATCCTGGAATGTTTTGAGGCGATTTTGTGTTTGGCTGCTTGGCAATTAATTTCCTGTTCAGTGAGTCATATCTTGCTGTATGTGAGTTTTGGAAATTATGCGTTCTCTTTGCATTTTTAGGTATGTACTTCCTTGATCATCCTCCAATGTTCCGTTTAAAGTAGGCAGATTGCTTGTCCATATTGCTAATCTCCTCTTGATTCTCCTCTCACCTGGGTAACATGGTTTGCATTTTTTTGGGCTTACTGAAGAGAACTCAGTAGCTGTCATGTGCTTTTTCTTTTTGATCAGTTAGAACGGAGTTCTATAGAGATAAATGACCAAAGAACCGACTCTGTCCTGGGCATTTCTCTCTGCAGTTATGTGTATCTTGTGTAGGAAAAAATTGACGTCCAAATAGCAAGTTTAAGAATATCAAAGCAGCACTTCTATGTGATCAGGCTAGTAAATGTGATTACTCAGGATTGAATAGTGAAGAGCTGATTATTTAGTTTCTTATTCTTGTTGCTCTTTTTAACTTCAGGTGATTCAGACTTTACACTTGAAGAAACAGGGGTACTTACAGAGAATTTCCAGTCATGGCATTGGTCAATGACCAATCTTACTTGGGCTGATATGTAGACTTAGTTCGATGTGCAAAAGCTGATGAATGGTATAACTTGATTGTATCCTTATCACTCCGCAAATGTGCAAAGAAAAGTCGCAATGTCTGCACTATTCTTTCACATTCACATCGATTTGAAGTTCTCTTTTCTTCTAATCATGTGAGCAATGAGTGTGTTGCAAGCAGAGAGTTTATTGATTAGATGCTACTTATTATTCGGATAGCCTGTTTCTGGGGCAAGAATGGATCTTTGCTTAAGATAGGAGAAATAGGAAGGTCGCCGCAATCATTTAATGTGAGGTCATACTCTTTCGTGGAAAGAGTAAGATCAAAATCAATAAGAGTGACATTATGGACTTGCCTTTGCTTCTTAATTAGGCATAATCTGCATAGTTGGGACAAAAGTAGCCTGTCTTACTTTCGTCGATCATGTAACGGTTAGCATCTTCTAATATAGGACAACTTAGTCTAATGTTTTGCGTGGCATACGCTTCACTTGGGATACTCGGCCCTGTTTGGTAACACTTCTGGTGACAATTGATTCTATTTTTTTGTTCCTTAGAATAAAAAAAAAATAGAAATTCTTTTGTAAACTTTTTGTTCTCGAGAACAAAAGTCTTTTTTTTTAATTTTTTTTTTGCCATTCTGGGAAATAGATTTGAAATAAAATCAAGAAGTAGAAAAAAGTTACTTCTTATTCTCGGGAATAATTTCTAGAATTAAGTCTAATTTTTCTTCTTTTCTCTTCTATTCTCTTTTTTTCTTCTTCTTCATTTTGGCTAATTGCCGATGACTGGTCAGATGAGAGTCGGTGACCTTGCCGAAGTATCGCCGATCCTCGGCGACGTCAATCCACGACTAGGCTCATCGGCCCGAGCCTTCGCTTGGTTGGGTGAGGTTGACCTTGTTGGTGCCTAGGTGAGCTTGCTCGCGTTGCCAGGGTGAGGTCCAGTCTCGTCGGTGGCCAAGTGAGGCTTGACCTTGCCTAGATTTGCGAGGTTGAGGCTCGCGATGGCCAAGTGAGCCTCTAGCGAGCTCACTAGACCTCGTCAAGCTAGTCACCAGCCAATGTTGTGGCCGGTGATTGGCTACCGCGAAGGAGGAAGAAGAAGAGAAAAGGAAAAAGAAAAAAGAGAAAAAATAAGGAAAATATAATAAAATTATTAAAAAATTAATAGAAAAAAAAGATTTATGAATCCCATCAAATGCATTTCTATCCCAGCAATAAAAAATTTTAGGCAGTTACCAAATATCTTTATAAACTCAGAAATACACTTGTGGCTGAAATGCCATTATCGCGTGTTGCCTATCGAGGGTCTTGGGTTAGCCAAAAAAAGAAAAAAAGTCGGAAAGCCTCTGGAATCCCATGTCTAATATTACGTTAGGATCGCATAAGCGTGACTAAGCGGTTTTGGTTGGTCATGATTGCGATGTAAAATGAGAAAACTGAGTGGTAATCCATCTTATTGGCCATTGAACAACTCGAGTTCTGCGATGCGTCCCCATCCTCGAGTCTTTGTGAACCATTGAATAATCCAAATGAAGGGTCTGGGGAACCAAAAAGGGACAAGTCGACAAGCAAGCAACTTCATTTGTAAGAGATTTCAAGAACAGCATGGATAGCTTGATTAGTGGTCAAAGATGCACCCGATAATTAGTCTTCCGAAGTGCTTGGTCGGCCGGCCTGAGCAAGTGCATCGACTACGCCATCCGAATGCGGTGTTCAAACGTGCGTCGGCAGAACCTGTTCAAGTGGCGAAACCGGACGGAGGAGGAAAGAGGCTCATGTTATATGTCAAAAGGCATGGTAGATGGGTGTTTCGTGGATCGCGTTTGGCGGGTTCTCGATCGATCGTATTGCTGTTGGGAGAGTAGCTTTGATCATACGGGGCCTGAGGAACCAGGCTCGTGAACGTAGATTAGGCATGCATGACGCCGGTTTGATTGCCGCGCACCATGTGTAAAATAATTCTACAATTGAGCCGCTCACCGAAATTTCGGTTGCTCTGCTTCGTATTTGAAAATTCAACTTGATAGATGGTAACGATTGGACTTAGACGAAGCCTAAAGCATGGAAGCATTGGTAGGCTTGCGAGGGGTAATGGTGGCTTTGATTCCCCCTTAATGTGTACACGAAAATTAATAACATGCAAACAATGGTAATTGATTGGTTGCACCATGTTATTATTGTCATATGATGTGATCTGTGCATTGATTTTAGTGTGCTTGCCACAGTGCTGTAGTGATGAGCGGGAAAAAGGGATTTTTCTTCATTTCTCGATGAGAAAAGTGATAGATTGAGGGTAAAAAATATATTAAAAGAGATCAAGTCCATCCGGACCATCTATTTGAGTCCTATGATAGGATCCGCATGATTAATTATCTAGATGTGAAACCCACAAAATTAATAGTTATACGCTCCTATCCATTTGATTCACGTATCATGGAATAACTTCTTTGATGGTTGGCTGTACCTCCTTTTCAACACGGACACTTCATAAGCATACGCTAGTCTTACCTGTAAAGGGTAAATGTAAATTTGAAATTACAATAGATAGGTGAAAAACAGCACAAACCCTTTTAGAGCTACATATACTCTTAATTATCGTGAATTAATGAATTGAAAGTCAATTAGTAGAGTCGTGCCTTCTTATTGAGAGACATCAAATATAACTATAGATCCAATTGATATATGTTATGATTTCTTTTTATACAAAGGGTCATGCAAACGCAAAAGGACACGCAACATTGACCAAGAAATTTCATATGCTGTCCTAAACAAGTCCCTAGAAGGCTTCATATCAATCATCGTCTGGATTTCGAGATCACAGGAACGTAAAACAACTAAAGGGTATTTCCTCTTTTCAGGGAAGAAAAAGATAAATTGGGATTGGAGGTGCGAGACATACGGGTATCCATATGTTAAAATGAGGAAGATATCCGTGGAGCTTGTTGTTCCTGCAATGCAGACAAACAGACCGCCGTCCCCGCAATTCATGTTCTGATTTACATTTATACGAACAGTCAAGACAGATACACGAGGACACGCACCATCAAACCAAGAAAATTCCACATGCGACGCGACCGGTCACCAGTCTTCGCATGGAAGGATGGTGGAATCATCCTTGCATCAAGAATGACGCAGAGGCCACGATGATACAACACACCATGTGCTCTCTATCTTTCTCATCTCTCGTTCTTCTCGAAACGGATCGCGTCCGAAAGCGACTCCAAATCGAAAAACCACATGTCCGAAAGCGAGACCTACCCGTGGGGGCTTACAGTAGCTCCACTCGCATCGCCCATGTCTGTTGGTGTGAAAAGATAATGCGACATCTTAGCTTTAGCCGGTCGTGTTTTGGCTAATTATAACCCTACACCTCAAAAATTCCCTGTGATTAAAGCCGATCAGCACGCTAGGCTAACAAGTGGGATTAGGAATTGGAGTCGGCCTAATCATCGCAATTTAGAGAACGTGTCTACCGGACCTGTCAAAATAGATCATGAAGTCGTGAGCTGGGTTATTACATGTGTTGGTTATATTCAGTAAATAAGTCATAAATGGGTTTAAATTGGTAAAATCCAAAATAATATTAATGTTAAATGGGACTACAAATTACTTAGACCTATACCAGCTCTATGACTCTCACTTTAGGTTTTTTTGTCCTCACTTGATCTTGTGCTTGCTCATTTTGTACTCTAATGTATGAGTTTTCCTAGATTTAGTTAAATATGAAAGTGTTTTAACAATATAGGTTAGGTATGAGCTATTAATTAAATTTGTATTACATTTCAAAATGATTAAGTGAGATTAATTTGAGTTGGATCATCTTCGACCTCATTTGATCCATCTATTTGACGAGTCTAGCGTCTAGTATTGCTTGAAACACATTGCGTCTTGTTCTCTCGAGATATATGAATGAGGAAAAACAAGAAACGAACATCGGCTCAGCTCATTCGAGGAATTCAATAGGGCTTTCGCACGAGCAACTTTGTGCATGTGCCCCGCTAGAGTACAATATTGTCTCTTGCAGTTAAATTGGTGGTTGGATGACTTTGAAACCACCAGTGAGTTGGGATCATTAAGCAACAGGCCTTACCAAAGATACCTTTTCTTCAAAATCTCTATCCCTACGTCTTGTCCTTGTCACCGTCACAGATCTAGAGGGAAACCTCCACCGCACAAACCTTATATTTAATAGGAACAAGTCAGAAGAGATCCACAACTTTCAATCCTCTCTATCGACCAAGTTTCAATGACGTCGTAGCCCGCATCGCGTTGATATCGCCAAGTTTTTGCTCTCTTAAAGCCCTAGCTCTCTATCACATGGACCCCAAGCATTTAGAAGACGTGTCTTCCTACCTTCTAATGGAGGATACTGCGGACTCGGAAGCAGATTCTGTACAACCCGAAGTTGCTGCCATCTTCGGCAGTGGCGATGATGGCGATGATGGGGATGCGGAGTCTTGCAGTTGTGATGCTAGTGAGGTTTCGGGTTCTCGTGCAGATGTTTGGGACGATCGAGATTCGAGCGATCGGTGGAAAGACCCTAGCCAGAGGAGTTCCGTGGTGTGGACGTCCGACCCAGAAGATGGGCACTTGTTGTTGGACGTGGATGAAGAAGAGGAGTCATGGGTTGACAGCGGCGGAACAGGAAGCGGCGGCGCGGACCTGAGTAAGGAGGAAATGGATGCTATGGAGGACAAGGTCTTTTGGGAAACTTGCATGGCAATAGGTTATCCATGAATTGCAAACCTTACTTATGCAGCCTGTAATCACTTTTGTCAATCTTTACCTAGAATTTCGAATCATATTTTACACAGGAGTACAACACATAGAATTTATCAGTGTCGTGGATATGTAAAAAAGAAAACTATGGACTGCTCAAGGAATAATGTTGTGTTAGGTTATTTTCCTTGATGAAGACTAGGGCTTCTGAATCAGCATGTTTGTGCTTTTATATGTGCATTTGAACCATTGATCTGAGCTGCTTAACAGGATCCACATGATGGTTCAGATTATTTTATCCATTCGATTTACATACCATATAATAATTTCTCTGACTATTGAACATACATCCTTTTTTAATGTATCCACGTCATACGCTAGTACTCAGTAGTCAAAATAGTCTCAAAATGGAATTATATTTCTTAATCTAGCTTGACACTAAAATGGTTCAAGTTGCTTTCAACTTATTCATTATATTTTCTAATTTACATCAACCCATCGCGCATGTGCGCAGACATAATATGGACGCCTCGATGCTTGAAATTATCATACCTTTTCGGTCTACATGTTGTATTCTTGGTTGTCATAAATTAATGCATTGAAAGTTAATTAGTACAGCCGTGTCTCAAGAGATTTTATCCAGTTGATCTTATGTCTAAATACCCCTTATACGAATGGAAATGCTCAACTAACAGTCACCTTTATCAGTGCAAGTGACGGTGGCATGTAAGTCACAAGATGAAATCGGTAGAAAAGATAATAGGCGTTATGCTAGCATTATGATGAAAAAATTTCCTTCCCTCCATTGCAGCTGGTGTTATGCTAGCATTAACTGGTGGCTCACATATCACTGTTACTTCCACTAGTAATAGTAACTATCATGCTATCATAATCCTTATACGAATAGTCACGCAATATACTATGACGAAGCTTCCACATGCAACGCGTCACTATTCACTAGTCATTCTATGAAAAAGAGTGGTGGAATCACCCTAGCATCAAGCATGACGCAGAGGCCATGGTGCTCTCCATCTTTTTCTATTTCTCGTCCTTCTCGAAGTCGACCGTGTCTGAAAATGACTAAAATGGAAAAACGCGTGTCTGAAAGCGAGATCTGCCGGTGGGGCTACAGCAGCTCTCCACTACATCGGCCACGTCTGCTGGCGTGGAAAGAGTACGTGACATCGTATAGCTTTAGCCAGTCGCGTCTTCTCTGATCAAAGCCTGTTACGCTGCACTAACGAGTGGGATAGGAGTAGGAGCTGGCCAAAGCATCATCATCGCTCGAGGTAGCGTTCAGCATCGCCCAGGAGAGCATCGCAGCTTGTTCTCTTGAGCTATGTAAACATGAACAATACAGTACAAACGGAGGCTCGGATCATTCAAAAATCTAGGTTGTTCGATGACTTTCAGGCAACTGATGGTGTAGACATGTGCTAATTGTTGAGGAAAATTCCCTTATTAGTTTTGATGATTAACAAAATTTTCTTTAATCGTTCTTTGATTTTGATGATAAGATTTTTTTTAAATGGATATTCTGATGAATACTATTAGATGTTACTCATCAGACTAAGAGAATCAAACTCAAAGTCATGGAGAAATTCATATCCTTAATATTCGATACTCAAGGATGTTGGTTAGGAAAGTAATTTCCGTGCAACGCCTAGTAATTTGGTGGATTCCTTGATAATTTTGCAAGATCCATCCAAGAAGGGAAGTATATCACCCTTCAAGGTGGAATACAATAATATTTGGATATATCAATCTACGCGAGGCGAAATTTTTTTTCCAAGTGAAGCACTCTTTTTATGAAAATTCTATCTACTATATGGATGGTAGAATCAATGAAAGACTTCAACTCAGCAACCTTGAAGCAATTAGATTTTCTGACAATGTTCAAGTCCAGGTAGATTGGATGAGCAATTGTCTAAGGTTATGTCCAATGGTTAGCTTGGACAATGAAGATTATAAAAGAAGGTTGAGATTCTGAAAGGAAAAAAGTAGCTAAAATTTCAAATTTTATAATTCCTAAGTCTTGAGTGGTGTTCAATTTTATACATTCGACTCTGTGAGCTATATTGTGTAATCACTTAGAGATTGAAAGTTCGTGAGGAATTGTTCACACGAGCTTAAGTATTTATTACTCAGATCTTGTAATCTCTGACAAATTCATTCTAGTGGAATCCTGTCAATTGCCTATCAGTGCTGGAGAGTAGATATAGGCTTATCTAAGCTAAATGGCTTGAATTACTATAACTTTGTTGCGTGCAATTTTCTCTTTTCCTAAACTTCTATTTATATTTTGTGATAGTATTTTACACATTGGTAAGACTTGATCATAGCACAATTCATCATCATATGTTGCTCTATTGCAATAACTTTTTAATCCTGCACCATCACCTATTGACCCCCTCTAGGCGATCAATCTTGCCCTAACACTAATTTTCGAGAGTCCAAAAGTAACATCATTGCAGGTGCATAATTCGCTTGTAGTTCATTTACTTTGGTGGTTGGATGACTTTTGAACCGCTAATGAGTTGGGATGATTAAGCAAACAGACTTTTCCAAAGCCTCCTTTTTGTTCAAGTCTATATCCCTACGTCTTGTCCTTGTCACCGTCGCACTACTCTAAACAGAAACATCGATCACACAAGCCTTATATATAATCGGAACTCACCAAAAGAGACTCAAACCAGCCCGCATTGTATTGATATCGCCGAGGCTGTGCCCTCTAGAAACCCTAGTTGGATCATATGGACCTCAAGCATTTAACAGATATGTCTTCCTACCTTCTAATGGAGGAGAGCGCAGACTCGGAAGCGGATTTTGTGCAATCGGAATTCACCGCCATCTGTGGCGGCGGTGATGATGATGCGGAGTCTTGCAGCTGTGATACTGGTGAGGTTTCGGGTTCTCATGAGGATGATTTTGACGGTCAAGATTCGGGCGATCAATGGAACAACCTAAGCCAGGGGAGCTCCATCGTGCGGGCGTCCGACCAAGAGGATGGGCATGTGTCGATGGGCGTTGATGAAGAAGAGGAATCATGGGTCAACAGCGGCGGCGGAAGTGGCGGCAGGGGCTTGAGTAAGGGGGAAATGGATGCTATGGAGGACAAGGACTTTTGGGAAACTTGCATGGCCATAGGTTACCCATGAATTGGAAGCTTTTTCCCTGTGCTGCCTGTTATCTCTTTAATCAATCTTCCCTAGAATTTCGAATTTAACTTTCTACAAAAAAAAAAAAAAAAAAAAGCAGCACAACGCATGAATTTTATCGGTGTCGTGGATGTGTAAAAAAAAGTATGGACTGCTCAAGTAACAATGCCTTATTAGTTTATTTTCCTTGATCAATAGGCTTTTGTATCAGTTCGTTTGTACTTTTACTCGGGTTCATGCCCACTAGATAGATATAGCCAAAGTGCTCAAGCCTTCATAAAATGATAGTTTGCGGGTAAAAATAAAATATTGAAATCAAGTCCATTTGAACTATTGATCTGAGCTGCTTGACAGAATCCACATGATTATAATTCATATATAAGATCCACATAATCAATGGTTTAGATTATTTTGTCTCTACATACCATGACTTCTCTAACGGTTGAACATGCGCCCTTTTTGAATATATCTATGTCATGTACATATGCCGGTCCTTAGTAATCAAAACAGGCTCAAAATGGAATTAGATTTCTTAATCTCTCTTAACGAAAAAAATGGCTCAAGTTACTTTCAACTTATTTATTATATTTTCTGATTTACATCAACCCTTCGTGCATGCGTGCAAACACAATATGGATGCCCTAATGCTTGAAATTATTATGCTTTTTAGGTCTACATGTTGTATTCCTGGTTGTCATACGTTAATGCATGAAAAGTTAATTAGTACAGCCATATCTATTTTGTCAAGAGATTTGATTCAGTTGATCCATGTCTAAATACCCTTTATACGAATGGTCAAGCGATATAAAATGACGAAGCTTCCACATGCAAAGTGTCATTATTCACCAGTCTTTGGCATGAAAAAGGTGGTGGAATCATCCTAGCATCAAGCATGACGTAGAGGCCATGGTGCTCTCCATCTTTTTATATTTCTCGTCCTTCTCGAAGTCGACCGTGTCTGAAAGTGACTAAAATGGAAGAATAGGCGTCTGAAAGCGGGAACTGCCCGCGGGGCTACGGCAGCTCTCCCCCGCATCGGCCATGTCTGCTGGAGTGGAACAGCGTACGTGACATCTTATAGCTTTAGCCAGTCGTGTCTTTTGTGGATGAAGCCTTTTACGCAGCAACAACTAGTGGGATCAGGAGGAGTTGGCGCATCATCACTCGAGGTAGCGTTCAGCATCGCCCAGGAGAGCATCGCAGCTTGTTCTCTTAAGCTACGTAAGCAAGAACTTTTCAGTACAGACGGAGGCTCGGATCATTCGAAAATCTACATTGTTCGACGCGATTTCATGTGACCGACGCTGTATCCATGTGCTGATTTTCCAGACTCCGAAAGTAACATCACTGCAGGTGCATAATTTACTTGATGTTGATTTCATTCGGTGGTTGGATGACTTTTGAACCGCTAATGAGTTGGCATGACTAAGCAAACAGACTTTTCCAGAGCCCCCTTTTGTTCGAGTCTATATCCCTACGTCTTGTCCTTGTCAACGTCACACTTTTCGAAAGAGAAACATCGGCCACGCAAACCTTAAATATAATCGAAACTCACCAAAAGAGACTTAAAACAGCTCCCATTGCATCGATATCGCCGAGCGTCTGCCCTCTAGGAACCCTAGTTGGATCATATGGACCTCAAGCATTTAGCAGATATGTCTTCCTACCTTCTAATGGAGGAAAGCGCAGACTCGGAAGTGGATTTTGTGCAATCCGAAGTCACTGCCAACTGCGGCGGCAGCATCGATGATGGTGATGATGATGCGGAGTCTTGTAGTTGCGATGCTAGAGAGATTTCAGGTTCTTATGTGGATGATTGTGACAATCGAGATCCAGGTGATCAGTGGAACAACCTACGCCAGGGGAGCTCCACGGTGTGGGTGTCCGACCGAGAGGATGAACACATGTCGAGGGATGAGGATGAAGAAGATGAATCGTGGGTCGACAGTGGCAGCGGAAGTGGCAGCAGGGACTTGAGTAAGAAGGAAACGGATGCTACGGAGGACAAGGTCTTCTGGGAAACTTGCATGGCCATAGATTACCCATGAGTTGGAAGCTTCTTCCCTGCGCAGCCTGTAATCTCTTTTATCAATCTTCCCTAGAATTTTGAATCAAACTTTACACAAAAAAAGAAGTACAACACTTAAAATTTATCAGTGTCGTGGATATGTAAAAAAAAAAACTCTAAGGACTGCTCAAGTAAAATTTTTATTAGGTTATTTTCCTTGATAATAGGCTTTTGAATCAGTTCGTTTATGCTTTTACTTGGGTTCTTGCCCACTAGTGCTGAAGTCTTCATTAAGTGATATAGCCATAGTGCTGAAGTCTTCATTAAATGATAGCTTGAGGGTAAAAATAAAATATGGAAATCAAGTCCATTTGAACCATTAATCTGGGCCGCTTGACAGGATCCGCATGATAACAATTTAGATGTGAGACCTGCATAATTAATAGTTCAGATTATTTTGTCCATCCAATCTACATACCATGTAATAACTTCTCTGACTGTTGAACATATGCCCTTTTTTGATATATCCACGTCAATAGCTAATTAGTACTGCCATATCTCTTCTGTCAAGACATTCGATTGGGTTGATCCATGTCTAAACACCCTTTGTACGAATAGTCACGCAATATAAAATGACGAAGCTTTCACGTGCAAAGTGTCACTATTCACTGGTCCTCGCATGAAAAGGGTGGTGGGATCATCCTAGAATCAGGTATGACGTAGAGGCCATGGTGCTCTCCATCTTTTTCTATTTCTCGTCCTTCTCGAAGTCGACCGTGTCTGAAAGTGACTAAAATGGAAGAATAGGCGTCTGAAAGCGGGAACTGCCCGCGGGGCTACGGCAGCTCTCCCCCGCATCGGCCATGTCTGCTGGAGTGGAACAGCGTACGTGACATCTTATAGCTTTAGCCAGTCGTGTCTTTTGTGAATGAAGCCTGTTACGCAGCAACAACTAGTGGGATCAGGAGGAGTTGGCGCTGGCCAAAGCATCATCACTCGAGGTAGCGTTCAGCATCGCACAGGAGAGCATCGCAGCTTGTTCTCTTAAGCTACGTGAACAAGAACTTTTCAGTACACACGGAGGCTCGGATCATTCGAAAATCTACATTGTTCGACGCGATTTCATGTGACCGATGCTGTATTCATGTGCTGATTTTCCAGACTCCGAAAGTAACATCATTGCAGGTGCATAATTCACTTGATGTTGATTTCATTCGGTGGTTGGATGACTTTTGAACCGCTAATGGGTTGGGATGATTAAACGAACAGACTTTTCCAGAGCCCCCTTTTTGTTCGAGTCTATATCCCTACGTCTTGTCTTTGTCTCCGTCACACTACTCGGAAGAGAAAACATCGACTACACAAACCTTAAATATAATCGGAACTCACCAAAAGAGATTCAAAACAGTTCGCATTGCATCGATATCGCCGAGCGTGTGCCCTCTAGGAACCCTAGTTTAATCATATGGACCTCAAGCATTTGGCAGATATGTCTTCCTACCTTCTAATGGAGGAAAGCGCAGACTTGGAATTGTGCAATCCGAAGTCACTGCCATCTTCGGCGGCGGTGTTGATGATGGTGATGATGTGCTTCTACTTGGATTCACGCCCACTAGAGAGAGATAGCCAAAGTGTTCAAGTCTTCATTAAATTATAGATTGAGGGAAAAACTAAATTATGGAAATCAATTTCATTTGAACCGTTGATTCGGGCCTCTAGATAAGATTCGCATGATAATGATCTAAATATGGGACCCACATAATCAATGGTTTGGTTTATTTTATCCATCTATTCTATAGACCATGTAATAACTTCTCTCGCTGTTAAACATACGTCTTTTCAAACATATCAGCATGTCATGTGCATACGCTAGTCCTCAGTAATCAAAATATGCTCAAAATAGATTTAGATTTTTTAATCTATCTTGATACTAAAATGGTTTAAGTTGCTTGAAATTATAATGCCTTTTCGGTTTACATGTTGTATCCTCAGTTGTCATAAATTAATGCATTGAGATTTAATTAGGACAGCCATGTATTTTTGTCAAGAGACGTAATATATGACTTCATTCAATTGATCTATGTCTAAATTCCCTTTATACGACGAAACTTCCACGCGCAAAGAGTCACTACTCACGGTCTTCGCATGAAACTGAAAGGGTGGAATCATCCTAGCATCAAGCATGACGTAGAGGCCATGGTGCTCTCCATCTTTTTACATTTCTCGTCCTTCTCGAAGTCGACCGTGCCTGAAAATGGCTAAAATTGAAAAACACGTGACTGAAAGCGAGGTCTGCCCGTGGTGCTACAGCAGCCCTCCACTACATCGGCCACGTCTGCTGGCGTGGAAGGAGTACGTGACATCGTATAGCTTTAGCCAGTCGCGTCTTCTGTGATCAAAGCCTGTTACGCTGCACTAACGAGTGGGATTAGTAGGACGAGTTGGAGCTGGCCAAAGCACCATCTCTCGAGGTAGCGTTCAGCATCCCCCTGAGCTATGTAAACAAGGACAGTACAATACAGATGGAGGCTCGGATCGTTTGAAAATCTAGACTGTTGCTGTATACATGTGCTAATTTTCCAGACTCCAAAAGTAACATCATTGCAGGTGCATATTTCACTTATAGTTGATTTCATTCGGTGGTTGGATGACTTTTGAACCGCTAATGAGTTGGGATGAGTAAGCAAACAGACTTTTCCAAAGCCCCTTTTTACTTCGAGTCTATATTCCTACTTCTTGTCCTTGTTACCGTCACACCACTCGAAAGAGAAACATTCGACCACACAAACCTTAAATATAATCGGAAACTCACCGAAAGAGACTCAAAACAGCCCGCATTGCATTGATATTGCCAAGTTCGTGTCCTCTAGGAACCCTAGTTGGATCATATGAACATCAAGCATTTAGCAGATATGTCTTCCTACCTTCTAATGGAGGAGAGTGCAGACTCGGAAGCAGATATTGTGCAATCCGAAGTCACTGTCATCTGGCGCAGTGGCATCGATGATGGTGACGATGATGCGGAGTCTTGCAGTTGTGATGCTGGTAAGGTTTTGGGTTCTCATGCAGATCACTGTGATGGTTGAGATTCAGGCGATCAATGGAACAACCTAAGCCAGGGGAGTGTTGGAACCAAAAGGAGTTGGAGGGAGAGAGTACACACACAAAGAGAGATTATATTACACAATATGCCTTTGTAAAGGCTTAAAAGAGTACACACATTAACTTTGCTAAGATTAAAATTCTCTCTAAAATCTCACTTTCTCTCACTTTTACAGACACTCTCACACTCTAAAAAAAACTAACATAACCCTATATTTATAAGCATTTTCACCACCATTATCTTCAACATGCAAGAGTTGAAGTTGAACATTTCTTCTTGGCCAAGGAGTCAACAATTTTGGGCTGAAACTTTTCCTTCAAGTTCAAGTTTACAAAGTTGAAGCTTTCTTCCTACTCTTCAAGACTTGAGCAACAAGTTCCACTTGTAGCTTCTTCAAGAATTCTCTCCTTTGCTTCTTCAAGAATTTTCTCCTTTGCTTTCACACACTTAGCCAAAAATAATTAAAAGACAAATAGGCTAATCAAAACACAAAAACAATTTTACTATTTCTAACAGCCTCCCTTAAAATTGATTTTGAAAAACAACGACACCAAGCATTGTCTTCAATTTCTCGAACGAATCCGCCTTCAATGGTTTTGTCAAAATATCTGCAATCTGGTCTTCGGATTTACAGAAATCAAGTTCAATCTCTCCTTCTTTAATCAGCTCACGAATATAATGATACTTGATGTCGATATGTTTGCTCCTGCCATGAAATACGGGATTCTTGGCCAATGCAATCGCTGACTTGTTATCACACATCAATTTAGTAGGACCTTTTTGTTCATGCATAAGCTCAAAAAGCATCCTTCGAAGCCACATCGCCTGACATGCTGTTGAAGATACTGCAATGTATTCTCGTCACTGTTGAGAGTGCAATAACTTGTTGTTTCTTTGATGACCAAGAAATTATTCCTGATCCAAGAAAGAACGCATATTCGGAAGTGCTCTTCCGTGTTTCAGTATCACCTGCCCAATCACTGTCTGTATACCCCACTAAACTGAAGTTGTCAGTGTAAGAATATAAAATTTCATGATCGCGAGTTCCACTGACATACCTTAAAATTCTTTTTGCTACTTGCAAATGTGATTGGTATGGTTTCTCCATAAACCGACTAATAATTCCCACGCCATAAGTTATATCGGCCTAGTGGTAGCCAAATATCTTAAACGCCAACAATACTTTTGAAATAAGTGGGATTTACCAATTCACGGTTCCTTCTTTCTTCAACTCCAACCGTTAATACGAGTTCGAATTGATTTGAGCGTTTCCATATTGAATCGCTTCAAAATATCATTAGCATACTTCTGCTTTGTGAAACAAATATGCCTTCATTTGTCTCGCTTCACTTCAAGGCCCAAAAATAGGACATTAATCCCAAATCTGTCATCTCAAATTGACTTGTCATGGCCTCCCTGAATTCAGCAAACATCTTCTCACAGCTTCCTGTAAATATCAAATCATTAACATAAAGGCAAACAATTATAATATCGCCATTAGTATTTGATTTGATATACAGTGTATGCTCATAAGGGCACTTTTGAAAGCCATGCTCCAACAAGTAAGTATCAATCCTCGTGTACCAAGCTCAAGGTGCCTGTTTTAGCCCATACAACGCTTTCTTCAGTTTATAAACTTGATTTTCACGTCCTTTCTTCACATAACCCTGTGGTTGCTCCACATATACTTCCTCATCGAGAAAACCATCAAGGAATGCCGATTTCACATCCATTTGATGGATTTTCCAACAGTTCTGAGCTGCAAGTGCCAAGATCATCCGAATGGTATCCATTCGAGCCACCGGTGCAAATACTTCAAAATAATCAATACCTGGCTTTTGCTTGTAGCCTTTCACCACCAAAGTCTAGCTTTGTAATGGTCCACCCGACCGTTGGGTTTGTACTTCGTTTTGTACACCCACTTGACACCTATAGGCTTCTTACCGTGTGGTAAAGAAGTTAGCACCCACGTGTCATTCTTTTCAATGGAGTGGATTTCTTCATCCATTGCTTGGTTCCACTTCTCATCTGCTGCTGCATCATCATAGGATATGGGGTCACATTCGGTAAATAAACAAAAGTTTACCATTGTTTCATCGTTGATTTCGTCACCGTCATTACGATCAACTCTTGTGACCACATAATCCTTGAATTTTACGCGTCTTTCTCGGTCGTTGTGAACGACGAATCAATGGTTCTCAGCCGGTCGTTGCTGGTGAGGAGGATGAACTACCAGGTGAAAGTGATGGATCTTCAATTGAAGATTCTTCGGTCTCCCTCACCAATGGTTCATCTTCCATAGGAATGCCTTTTCCGGTCAGCCTTTTGATTCCAAATCCCAGGCTTCATCTTCAAAAAATTGGACATCCCTGCTAATAATTACCTTCTCCGTGACAGGATTATATAGCTTATAACCCTTAGTCACATTACTATATCCAATGAAAATGCACTTCTCACTTTTATCATCCAACTTTTTTCTCCGTTCGTCCGGTATATGGGGATATGCTACACACCCAAATACCCGTAGGAACGAAACATCTGGCTTGTTGCCGCTCCAAGCCTTTTCTGGAGTTCTTCCAAGAACACTCCTTGTTGGACACCTGTTCAACACAAATATAGCACAAGCAACAGCTTCTGCCCAAAACTTCTTCGGTAATGCTTTAGCCTTTAGCATACTTCTTGCCATTTCAAAAATTGTTCTATTCTTTCTTTTTGCTATACCGTTTTGCTGAGGAGTATAGCTAGCAGTCAATTGACGTTTCACTCCATGAATTTTACAATAATTGTCAAATTCATTGGAAGTAAACTCTCCACCTCTGTCTGATCTCAATGTCTTTAAATTAAAGCCACTCCGTTTCTCAACATAGACTTTGAATTCTTTAAATTTGCCAAAAGCTTCGGATTTTTCTCTCAAAAAATAAGCCCATGTTTTTCTAGTAAAACCATCGACAAAAATTAGCGTGTACCTTTTTTGTCCAAATGATTCCACCTCAACAAAGGCCACGATATCCGTATGTACCAACTCCAGAGGTTGCTTGGCTCTTCTAGCTCTCCCAATTGGAAAAGATTTCCGATGTTGCTTTCCAATGAGACATCCTTCACATGAGCGGTTTGGAGCGTCGATCAAGGGCATGCCAGTCACCATCTTTTTATGGACTAGTAATTTAAGTCCACGAAAATTTAGATGACCGAATCGAAGATGCCAAAGCCACTTGCTATCTTTTGTCGTTGCTTGAAAACTCAATAGAGTCTTCGTCTGAAGGGATAGAGGAAACATCCGGTTCTTCGTCATTTGTGTCGTCGTAATCAACTTATTGTTTGCGCCTCTAATGGTGCACACACCATTTTCAATGTTAACTTTGTGGCCTTTTTCGAATAGTTGCCCAACACTTAGCAAATTCCAAAAGAGTCCCGGCACAAAGTAAATGTCTGCAATAGTAACATTAGTACCATCTTTTGAGTTGATATCAATGTTACCTTTGCCCATCACGAGAATTTTGGATTTATTCCCGAAGTTGACTTCACCACGAACCGTTTCATCTAACTTCGAAAATAGCTCCTTTTGACCACACATGTGATTGTTGCACCCGGTATCAAGGTACCAAATTTTTGTGTCCATGGTACTTGAGTCATCCATTTGGCATGCTAACACCACGCCTTCATTTGCATCGACAGCATGCACATATTCTGGCTGCTCTTGCCCCCTGTTTGCTCGACATTCGGATTTGTAATGTCCGAATTTGTTACAGTTAAAACACTTGACTTTTGATTTGTCACGTGTTTGATATCTTTTAGTGGAATTCAGATTTCCACCTCTACCTTGGGCACCACCACGACCTCCACGACCTCGGCCACCATGATGACCTCCTCGATTTGATTGAGTGACCCGACTCTGCAGTGCTTGCTCAGAATTCGAACTGATAGACTTCTGGTTCATTCTTTGCTCATGCGAACATAATGAACCCATCAACCTCTCCAACGTCATGGTTGATATATCTTGGCCTTCTTCGATCACCGCAACCACGTAGTCAAATCTTTCAGTCAAAGACCTCAAGATTTTTTCTACGACTCGCACATCTTGGAGCTCTTCACCATTAACCCTAAGTTGGTTAACGATGGTTTGTACACGATCAAAGTAAGTCGAGATAGATTCAGAGTCATTCATGCGTAAAGACTCAAAATCTCCTCGAAGTGTTTGGAGCCGCACCCGCCTGACACGATCATCACCTTTGTAGGATTTTTGCAATATATCCCACGCTTCTTTTGCTGTCTTAGCACTTGATATTTTTTCAAATATCGTCTCCTCCACGGCTTGAAAGATCGCATATAATGCCTTCTGATCTTTCTTTCGAGATTCCACCAACGCTTCTTTCTCCTCCTTCCTCAAAGTATTGAATTCTTCAGCATCAGCTACTTCGGTGTAGCCGTTCTCCACCAGGTTCCACAAGTCTTGGGACTTGAATAGAACCTTCATCTGGACGAACCAGTTGTTGTAATTTTTTCCATTCAACTTTGGAAGTTGCATATGAACGGAGCTAGTGGATGCCATGGCTAGCTCTGATACCAATTGTTGGAACCAAAAGGAGTTAGAGGGAGAGAGTACACACACAAAGAGAGATAATATTACACAATATGCCTTTGTAAAGGCTTAAGAGAGTACACACATTAACTTTGCTAAGATTAAAATTCTCTCTAAAATCTCACTTTCTCTCACTTTTACGTACACTCTCACACTCTAAAAAAAACTAACATAACCCTATATTTATAAGCATTTTCACCACCATTATCTTCAACATGCAAGAGTTGAAGTTGAACATTTCTTCTTGGCCAAGGAGTCAACAATTTTGGGCTGAAACTTTTCCTTCAAGTTCAAGTTTACAAAGTTGAAGCTTTCTTCCTACTCTTCAAGACTTGAGCAACAAGTTCCACTTGTAGCTTCTTCAAGAATTCTCTCCTTTGCTTCTTCAAGAATTTTCTCCTTTGCTTTCACACACTTAGCCAAAAATAATTAAAAGACAAATAGGCTAATCAAAACACAAAAACAATTTTACTATTTCTAACAGGGAGCTCCATGGCGTGGGCGTCCGATCGAGAGGATGAACACATCTCGATGGACGAGGATGAAGAAGAAGAATCATGGGTCGACAGCGGCGGTGGAAGTGGTGGCGGGGACTTGAGTAAGGAGGAAATAAATGCTATGGAGAACAAGGTCTTCTGGGAAACTTGCGTGGCCATAGGTTACCCATGAATTGGAAGCTTTAGCCTCTAATCTCTTTTATCAATCTTCCCTAGAATTTCGAGTCAAACTTCGCACCAAAAAAAGGATCACAACACATAATATTTATCAGTGTCGTGGATATGTCAAGAAACTAAGGACTGCTCAAGGAGCAAAGTCGTATGGTTTATTTTCCTCGATCAATGGGCTTTTGAATCAGCACGTGTGCGTCTACTTGGGTCCACGCCCACCAGATCGAGATAGCCAAAGTGCTGAAGTCTTCTTTATTAGAGATCCTATTGATATAAAGCTAAAAATTTCTATAAATCCTAAGGATATTTCATAAACAACAGGATTTCTAATTAATAAATATGGATTTCATCGAATGCAGCAAGTTCCTATGATCAAATTAATTCAAAAACCTTGTATGAGTCATGCATTTTGTGCTCATGAGATTGGGTTCAATAGTAGAAAACCAAGGATATAGATCCTCTAATGTTAAGGGATAAGCAACACAACTCAATCGTCTGCCGAGTCGCAATCCAGAGGCTACCACCGCGAACACAGTTGGAGGACCTTGGTGACGAGAACTCGAATCTGTAGCTGATTTTGCCCTTAAAAGACAAGTAACAACATTTGATTTGGCAACCCACCCGTAGGTAGTCGTGATGGTTGGGCTTCATTACTTCATCATTGAGGGAACAAGTTTGAATCATCGGATTCTCGCAACTTAAGTGGGGGTCCTAGGGGTGGTTTACTGGGCTAGCCCCCGAGGGTTTACGTGTAAATAACAGCTTGTAGCGAGGCCCCACTGGTGCTACCAAGCACCAGAGGGTCGTGTGATCCCCGAAGGGTAATCTTCGATGGTCCCTCGATCATTAAAAAAAAAAAAAACATTTGATTTGGCAGATCAATGTATATTAGTAGGATGTTTTTTGAGGCTATGACATAACTTATCACATGTGTATCGGTTTGGAACTTTTTGTAGCCTAAAAATTAGTTACAAATAAATTTGTTACATGTGTACCGTACGAAGTTTTTCATGATATTAATCTTAAAAGAATAGATTTGAAGATTGGCCCGTGTAAAATCGATCCCTTTACTCTTCACAATAATTTCTCTTGAATTTTACTTTTTGTTAAGTTACACTTTTTGTTTTGCGTACTAATACCTCTGTACTTTTTAAATATCCCATTACAAATATAAATTCACAAGAGCCACCAAACATAGCGCGTACCATGTTTTGGGGTCCTTATTTTATATTTATAGAGGAAAAATCATTCACGCTCTTTGGCGTTCTTAAAAATCGTATTGTGACTTTTGTTCTCACATCACAAACTCTCTTTACTTCGCACATAGCCAACGAAATAGCCCAATGACTTTTGTTCTCAAAGTTTATGGACCTTCGCTTTTATTTCATATCTTTTTTACATGCATATTCAATGCCGATGACGTACTGCTCACATATTCAATCGAGAAATTATGGAAAGATAATGGAGTTATAGAGTGTGATAAATAGTATTAAAGCAAAAAGGCTTTTTGCTGTTAATAGCATACATGTAATTTTCATATTAAAGTAAAGAAAAGAGTACTGCTATTAATGATATACATGTAATTTTTATTATCAATATGTATGCTCTAGACTCTTACTATACATTTGAGCAATATATATTTGTAATTTTTAACTTTGGAATTTGTAAACTAAAACTAATAATGAAGAGATTGCCTTGTGCAGTACTGTAATTTATCCCTTTTAGATTTAGAAGGGATTTTATTCCATCTAAAAACTCCCTTGTTTCCTTCTCTTTACTTTCTTTTCAACAATTCGTGTTCCTAACAAGATAATGCCATGATTATCAAGATAGTTAACAATTCTGTATGCATTTCAATTACAAATAGTTTGTAAATTTTAGACAATATGACTACTCAAAATACTATAAATACCTTTAACTAAGAAAGAGAACAACATATTGCATCTTATTCAATACAAGTACTTAAAGAGCATTCAAGAGTCGGTAAGTAGGAGCATTCAAGAGTCGGTAAGTAACAACAAGTGGCCCTCTCTCTCTCTCTCTCTCTCTCTCTCTCTCTCTCTCCCCTAGAGAAGTGGGTTTTATAATCAAAATTAAGCCAATTTAATCTTAAACCTTTTGAGAATTTACCAACATAGTCATTATGACAAATTTTGGCTTGAAGTTGCTAACGTGAACGCTGATCGTTCATGGTTGGCATCGGTTAGTGTTAACATGGACAAATTTTTGTAATTTTTCTGAATTTTTTACAGTGGGCTAGCAATCCTCATCGGCCATAGCAAGTGCATCATTGGCCTCGCCTAAATTTGGCAAGGGCCACAATGCCCTTGTTGTGCCTAACGATGGCTAGCAAAAGTGTCCTGGCCACCATTGAGGCTCTAGATTGACAAACGGAAATAAGAAATAAAAGAAAAGAAAAAGAAAAAAAAGTGAAAAAATTATCAATGTCCGCACCAGCCATTCCACGTAAGACAGCTGGCGTTTAGAGATTTTTAACCAAAATTGATCGGAAGGACTACCTTGATAAATTGTCAAAAGGTTCATGATTAAATTGGTTAAATTAAAACATTTAAAACTAAGTTGACATTAGTATAATAGGTTCATTTATTTTATTTTTTTTTTGGATAGTTTTTCCTTGATATAACAGACATGGACGGATGTGCATTTAACAAGTAGGCAAAGCACCTTAGTTATGTTGTCCTATAATCAGTGTCGGATTGATCGTTTGAATCATGTCTAGAATGAGCCTTCTCTTAAAGAGGTAACATATCAATAAGTTTTGAAATTGATTTATTAGTTAAGCCAAATTAATTATATATAGAATGAGCTTGCACAAACATACTATACCGATTGATACACACACACACATACGTATATACATACATACATACATACATATATATTATAGATACACACATATGTACACACACATACACATATTTGAAAACTACTAATATGCAAGAAAGCACTCATGTAAGTCTATGGCTCCTTAATTCATTCAAAGGTAATTTCTCTATCATTTATTCTGGAAATATTATGGTGCCGGATCCATTATCGTCGTGTGTTCGTTGAATCAGCTGTCCATTTCAGCATTTTGGGCTGCATTCGCCCAACATTTTGTCTGCCATCTCTAATTTGTTTAATCAAAACTATGCAAAACAGGGAAGAGTAGTCGCTAATACAAAATTATTTTCCTAATGAAATGGACGTGACAACCGGAAGGCGTGTCTTCCGAGACTTCAGGTGGTCTCAAGAAGGCCATAAGCTCATAGCCTCATACCATATCTTGGGTATTTCTCTAATTGTCTCAGAAATCAAGAGAGATGGTGAGAATATGAGGACTTGCAGTTTTTCTCTCTTATTAGCTCTTGCATTTCTCGCACTTCATCATGGGGTTTGTCATGGAGGTGAGCTCAAGATGATGTTTTATCGCGAGAGCTGTCCACGGACTGAGGCGATCGTGAGGAACTTCACGATGAGCAGAGCGGCAGCTAACCCTGCACTACCAGCTTTCTACAAAGTCTGTGCCATACCCATATCATCGCTTTGTCTTACGTTCGTATTGGTAATAAATGAAAGGTTTTTTTTTTTTTGGTAAGTAAAAAAAAGAAAAGAAAAATCGAGCAGCTGCTCCGCCTCACCATCTTGTCGAGCCACCGACTAAGCCGCAGCGCTCTGTTTTCATCGATGAGGTCGTCGTTCTCTCTTTGCGTGTGGAAGTTCATGGAAACATTTGCTTTCGTTTCTTGAGTGATTATATATAAAAATTTCATAAAAAGCATGTACAAAGTTGATGAATTTACACTCCTATATCTAAAGAGGTAGAAATAAAATAAGCTTTGGCCTTATATGTGGGGAGAATTGTCTAAAAAGTCATAAACCTACCGCACTTTTGCCAATTCAGTCCTAAACATTTTAATTTTGCCAATTGAGTCCTAAACATTTTCACTTCTTACCAATTCAGTCCATCCGGCTAATTTTGGCCGGAAAATGCTGACGTGGACGTCGGCAGTGCCACGTAAGACCGCCGGTGCTGACGTGGACAATTAATAATAATATTTTAATATTTTTTAATTTTTTGATTTTTGATTTTTTTTCTATTTTCCCTTTTTTTCTTTTCTTTTTGGCTTTTTCTTTGGCCTTTTTCTGTGGCTGGCCACCGGCCACCGGCCACAGCCAGCTGGTTGGCCTCGCCCGCCACAGGCGAGGCCTGGTCGAGCGAGGAGGAGCTCCAGCGAAGGCAGCCCTCGCCCAGGTGCGACTAGGCAAGGGTCGCCTGGGTAAGGCCGAGTGTGCTGGGCAATGGCGACGCCGGGCAAGGCCGCCTTGGCCTGGGTGAGGGCCGGCCTCGCCAGATCTGGCGAGGGGAGCCCTCGCCCTTGGCCGGCCGACGCCACCCACCTTGATGAAATCACCTCTCTCTCCTCCGCCGTCAGCGCCACCGCCGTTGCCGTCGTCTTCATCTTCTCCACTGAGGAAGATGCGCCTCTCGCCTTACCTCTTCACCCTGTTGTCGTTCATCTTCTTCGGCCAACAACTCCAAGCCGCCCGAGCTTGGCTAGGGGTGAGGGCTGGCCTCGCCAGATCTGGTTTGGGCGAGCCCCGGCGAGGGCTCCCCTCGCCAGATCTGGCAAGGCTGGCCCTCACCCAGGCCAGGGCGGCCTCGCTCGGCCAACCCTTGCCGGGTCGCGCCCAAGCGAGGGTTGCCCTCACCGAAGCTCCTCCTCGCCCGGCTGGGCCTCGCCTGTGGTGTGCGAGGCCGCCGGGCCGGGCCGTGGGCCGGTGGCCGACCGGCCGTGGCCGGTGGCTAGCCATCGAAAAAGGCAAAAGAAAAAGCCAAAAAGAAAAGAAAGAAAAGAAATGAAAAAAAGGAAAAAAAAACAGAAAAAATAATAAAAATTAAAAAAATCAAAATATATTAAAATATTATTATTAATTATCCACGTCGGCACCAACGGTCCTACGTGGCACCGCCGCGTCCATGTCAGCATTTTCCGGCCAAAATTGGCCGGATGGACTGAATTGGCAAAAGTGTGTCGTGACCTCTTTTTTTTTTTCGGCGCCCGTGATCGGGTACGAACGCCTAAGGAGGCTAATGGCTCGGCTGAAATTATTAAAGCCCGGACTCTCCCAAGTCCACCAATTCACGACTTTAATGGTCTGAGTTTTTCACCTGTAAATTAATTTTTAAAATGGAGTCGCCACTAATCGATTTGGGGTGGGTTGATTAGAAACCCAAGCGAAGTATCGGGAGAAGTACTCGCTCTGCGCAACCCGAGAAATTAGGATCGGGGACTTGATTACACTAGTTAATCACTAATGCCCTTTCGGTACCTAATCTTGTTTAAACTTTGAGATTTTTTTTTTTTTTTGAATGTTTGAGAGATTTTCCATGCATTTTTTAGGGAAAAAAACATGTTTTTTGGGCATTTTCTCATTTTTTGACAGAAAAAGCATTTTTTGGAGTTTTTATCTTTTTTTGAAAATATAAATCATTTTTTTTGGCTTTTTCTGACTTTTTGGCTTTTTCATGAATTTTTGGCTTTTTTTGGATTTTGACATTTTTGGAAAATATGAAATATTTTTAATTTTTTTTATTATTTTTCGATTTTCTGAAAATTAAAACATTTTTTAATATTTTTTGGAAAATAAAATATTTTTGGATATTTTTGATTTTTCGAAAAATAAAATATTTATTATTTATTTATTTAAAATAATATTTTTATATTAAAATAATATAAAAACTGACCCGGTCGGATCCGCGGGTTGGGTCCGACCCGGGCCAGCGATCCGAATGCGGGCCCGACTCGGATTTTTTTGCCTTTTTTTTTTTTTTAAGAAAATAACTTCAAGCCCAAAAATTTCTTTTAAGAAAATAACTCCAGGCCCAAGACTTCTTTTAAGAAAATAACTCCAGGCCCAAAACCAAAATAGGCCCACTTTTATAAAAACTTCAGCTTGAAGACTATCCGACCCGCACGCACAACCCGGCCCAGGCGAAACCCTACCTAGTTACTGGGAAACCGGGTCGGACGAACCCGCGAGCTAACCCGATTCCCAACCTCCTCTCTCCTTCGCTCCCTTGTGGCACTGGTGAGGGGGGAGAAGCATCACCGGCGAGGACAGCAACGATAATGGCCACTACGGTGGCGACAACAGCAGCAGCGGCGGCTACCACGGCGGCGACGACGGGCTAGACGGTGACGACACGACCGAAGGTGGCGACAAAACGATTGCGACGAGGATGGGTCTGTCCGCGATGAGATGCACGAGTCGGTTTCAAAAAAAAGGGGGGGTGCGACGGCGACTATGCGACCGAAGGCAGCGGATCCGAGTGCCATTACCTGTCCACGACGAGATGCGCGAGTCGGCTTCACGGCTCCGGTTTGCACAGCACAGCGGCGACGCGTGAGGACGGCGGCACGGTAAGATCTGGGGCCGTAGAGGCGTCGGGACGAGGAACAGCAACGATGGAGCAACGGTCGCAAGTGGCGGAGAGCTTCTGGGTTCTCAGATCTGGCCCTCCCTCCTCCGCCTGGCCTCGTTCAGCCCTTATTTCACAGATCTAGGCGCTCAAATTTACCTTCCACGGGCTCGCTTGCCGCCGGCCTGCCCCGAAGTCTCTCGGAGGGAGGTCGTTCGAGCTTCGCGACCCGATCTCTCGCGTGCTCGCTCGTTGAATCAACCCTGAAGTCTCTCAAGGGAAGATCTCCAAGTTCGCCGTGTCCTTCGACGGAGATGGTGCCTCGCTATTTATAGGTGAGGGGGGCGGCCCGTCGACGGGGATTCGACCGCCGGTCTTCGTACGCCAAACGGATGCCTGCGGCCGAACCGGCGTCCCATCCTCGCTCCTCCAACAAAGCGTGCTCGGCATTGAAGGCAGCCATTAATGGCGCCTGAGATCCGTCATCTCCGGCCGACGTCGGCCTACACTCCTCGGCCAGAGGTTGTCTTCGAGCGCGTGAGTTGCAGAGGCGTAGGGGGAAGAAGGGAGAAGAAGGAAGAAGGAGGGGGAAGGGTTAGGTCATCCGGGCCGGGCCATGAGGGCCTACGCGAGAGAGAGAAGGGAGGGGCCGGGCTTGAAGGCCCAGCCCCGAAAGCAGCTGCAATTTTTTTTGTTTTTTCTTGTCTTTACTAATTTTTTGTTGTTGTTTTTGTTATTTATTATTTATTATATTAAAACCTAATTAATAACCTAATCAAAATTTTAGGTGTCAACGGCTACCCCTCTTTGAAGGTGAGTTCACAGAGGTTGCATTCAAAGACAAACATGATACCTAAATTTTGTCTATACATATGCAATAGATTATATTTTATTTGGCACCTATTGTTCTATGCAGAAAATGAGCAATATAACATTACATATACTAAGAAAGATAAGAAGATACCTGTAGTTACTTACCGGGAGTGAGTGAGATAGGGTGTGAACCCCGAGTTTTGGCAAGTATCAAGGCGTCATCTTACCTTTCTTCGGTCGCCTTTGATGGAGAATTGCCTCCCCAGGACCCGAACCTTTCTTCGGTCGCCTGTTAGAGCAATAAGTTGGTTTGTCTAGGACCCGAACCTTTCTTCGGTTGCCTTGACGGGGAATTGCTTTTCCAGGACCCGAACCTTTCTTCGGTTGCCTGTTAGAGCAATAAGTTGTTTGTCTAGGACCCGAACCTTTCTTCGGTTGCCTTGACGGGGAATTGCTTTTCCAGGACCCGAACCTTTCTTCGGTCGCCTTGACGGAGATGCGCTGACCTTTCTTAGGGCATCTGTTTGTGGGTGCCTGATCTGTATCGAGGACACCAGTTGGTACCCGACCTTTCTCGGGAGATGCGCCGATCTTTCTTAGAGCATCATATTTGTTGGGGTGTCTGACTTCTGTCAAAGACACTGGTAGGAACCCGACCTTTCTCGAGAGGATGCGCCGACCTTTCTCAGGGTATCGATTTGCGGGGTGTCTGACTTCTGTCGAAGACACCAGTTGGAACCCGACCTTTCTCGGGAGGATGCACCGACCTTTCTCAGGGCATCGATTTGTTGGGGGTGCCTGGACATTCACAAGCATCGAAAGAGTACTTGGATATTCACAAGTACTAACCTGGAGGATATTTGGGCCTTTGCAGGCATCGAAGGGGTACTTGGATGATCGCAAGTACAAACTCTTGAAGGATACCTGGCGTTCGCAAGTATCGAAGGAGTTCCTGGGATATTCATGAAGGTCCCTCATCTTTTGATAATTGGGAATATCGAGGACGTACCTCGCAGATTCGTGAAGGTCTCCCACCTCCTGGCAATTGGGGAATATCGAGGACGTACCTTGCATATTTGTGAAGGTCTCCCATCTCCTAGTAATGGGAATATCAAGGACGTATCTTGGATATTCATGAAGGTCTCTCACCTCCTGGTAATTGGGAATATCGAGGACGTGCCCCAAGTATTCATGAAGGTCTCTCACCTCCTGGTAATGGGAATATTGAGGACATGCCTTGCATATTCACGAAGGTTTCTCACCTCCTGGTATTATAAACTTGAATGTGGTATGAGGCTTACCTAGATTGCTGCAGGCACTTAAAGGGGTGAAACACCTGGATAACCACAGGTGTACAAAGTACTAGAATACTCAAGTATTTAATGATATGATCTGGGACCACTCAGGCTGGTCCAAGTATTAGAAAACATACCTGGGCGGCGGTGCCAAGCAAAGCAATGGAATGCTTGAACAGCTGTTATATTATTTGGGGACAACCCGGGCGGTTGAGTGTCATGAAAAGGAAGTACCTGGACAACGGTGGGTACTTGACGATATGGGGATATCTAGACAGCAGTAGGTATTCAAAGATAAAAGGATACTTGATCAGTCACAAGTATCAATACTCTGGGGACAACTCGAACAGGTCGAGTGTCAGGAAAAAGAAGTGTCCGAACGGTGGCCGGTACTCAAAGACAATAGGGATACCTAGATAGCAGTAGGTATTCAAACTCAAGGGACGACTCAAATAAGTTGAGTGTCAATAAGAGAGTACCTAGACAGTGGTAGGTACTTTAAAACAAATGGGGATAGAGATATGCTTTCCTGGCAATATCTCTGATATCTGAGAATATGTTTGCTATTTGCACAATATGCACACATGATTGTATATGCTGTAAATTCATGACTTTAAATGAGATTCATGATAATTTTGTCAGTTTTGCATCATTTGATTTCCACCGGGGAAGAATTTGAAAGACAACCTTCATTTAGAATGTAGATGTCTTGAGCATGCCAGATGAGGGACTTTCAGTCTGAAGGGACTTTCCGCTCACTCTCATGGAAAAGGCTATCCTGACCATTGATGCAGGATTTATAAGGACCACACTATCTCACTGTCATCATGTCAGCAGGGGTCCGAGTATTCTCGCAAAACAAGACGACTTTACCAATGTGAGAGGTCTTTGTTGAAACTGTGATGAAGTCTTTGTCAGCGGCTCATCAGAGGGGACCATCAAGGTCGAAGCCGATGGACGAAAATGTTGCACGATCATCTCCGGGTTTACAAGTCAAGAACCTTACGAAAAGAGATAGAGTAATCTTGCTTGTACTTCTTCGAGCGATGCTTATGCACATATGAAATCCTACGTTAATTGAAGTGCCCCTAGTCTAAAGAGACTTTTTACAATGGGGATGTAACGTAGACTTGGCTCACATGTAAGAGGGTGAGAGTTGGTGACTGTCCTGGCATTTGTCACTAGTTTTTCTTGTCAGATGGAGGTTCTATAGACCACAACAGCAACTTTTCTTGGCTGTATTTTTTACTGGAGGGCATTGGCCTTGCTTTTACCAGGCATGCTGCTTTTTCATGCTCCTATTTTTTTATTCCAGTTCTTCATTTATGGGCATTTGACCTTGCTTTTACCAGGTACACTGCTTTTTTATGCCCCTAGTTTTTTGTTTTGTTGCTTGAGGAACTGATCTAGGCAAGTTCAATCGAAGCACCATTATTTAGACTCTTGAATCTTCTTCTTCAGCCGGCGCTTTAGGCTATGGCAATAACTTCTGCTTTGTCTCAATGTGAGGGTAAAATTACAGACTTGCTTGGGTTATACAATGGATACGAGTGCGTAAAGAAAGAATTGCTCTTCATGACTCTAGGGCACTTAAATTAACGCGAGTGTTCATATGCAATAAAGACACTCAAAGATTGATGCAAGTGCAAGCAAGAAAATTTCTATCTCTCTTCTCACCTTATGATGCTGCTTTGCCTCTGATCTGCCCCAGTGTGGGGTGGTTCTTGACGAGGATATGAGAGAAGCTTCACCAGTGTAAAGAGCTCAAAGGGGTGAGCAATGAAATGCCTCTCACTATTTTGGTTATCGTACCATTCGCGAGAGAACTCTTTACCCTGCAGTCATGGAATCTTCTGCACTCATCTCACAAGTGTATAGATGGGGGGGGGATTGTGTGTAGGATATGGCTTGCCTTTCATCATTCTGACGTACCTCATCCAGCATGCTCAATCAATCTTGTATTTTTCACTTAGCTGTCTTTTCTAATAACCCTCAGTGGAATCAGTGACTTAGACAGGCAAAATCATCATGCAGAATTCATCTGGAAATGACATGCAACATTTCGAATATGATGGAGTTTGAACTCTCAAAACAAATGAATGGTTTTAACTCAAAAAAGACCCTATGGACAACTTTAGGGGCTAACATAATGGTGTTTCCAAATATGTTAGATTTTGAATATCAAAAGGGTTATTCGCAAATGGGTGCCGCCGGTTGTCCCTATTGATTAGGGATATGACACATGAATGATCAGCCGATGATTGGGAATTTGATCGGGCGTCTCTGCTTTTGCCCCTGCAGAAGAGAAGATGTACAAGTAAATCGAGTCGTCTGGCCAAAATCAAATGTGAGTTGAGGCCTGAAGATTTTCTGTCATTTGCTTTGGTGATTACTCAAGACGTCATTTCGCTTAGGAGAGCTTATAAGAGTTTGACATGTCTTTCCTTGATTTGTTATCCGCATTTTTTATGGTCAGGTGATCCTGCAACAGATAAAAGGGGTCATGTTAGTCGGAAGCTCTTTCAAGAGTCGAATAACTTGGGAGGGATACAACATTACCCTTCATTGGATTGGATGGTCCTGAAGTGCAAGTGGGACACAAAGTCCTATGTCTTTTGCTTCGTTAGGTCACCTGCTCTCTCGTAATTTGCAAGTGCAAGAGAAGCAAAAATTTTTTATTATTTTTTTTATCAAGCGGCTAACTGCCGTGTCGAGGATTCGAACCCCCGACTTCGGACCTTTTTGCTTCTTCCCGGATACCACTCGGCTAGAGGCACCGACGGTGTCCGTAGGGTGCTGCTTTTTCATTTTAACTAAACCGGCTCATGGATGAAACGTCCTTTTATACCCAGTTAGGTAAATCGATATGGGTCACTTGATTTGCCCAAATTAACCATTCACGATTGATGATTTGCAACGCCTTCCTTCTGTGGAATTTTGTCTTTGACCATATGACCATTAGCAGCATTGAGCAGAGCCATGGACTTCAAGCTTCTATGGAATCTGATATGGATAATCAAAACCTCCAATTCTCTTGATGGCAATTACTTCTTGCGAAGGCATGTGTCTGAAACAAAAAGGGAGGTTTCCAGATTCTAAGATTGTTGACTGGGACAGCAAGTTCCTTCTAACCAGACTAGTTCCTGGATGACGCTTCCTTTACATCGAGCTGGGCAAAATTGACAGGGATTACTCTTATGCTTCTACCTAGGTAATGTCGATTTGCTCAAATTATGCCATTGAGTTTGCTTCTTGATTTTTGACACTTCCTTAAAGGCTGGTGATTACCATTCATTTTTCTTCATTGAGTCAACCCAAATACACATTTTTTTATGATGGTGTAAATACATCACTCATATATAAAGGTGCATAGGCATTTTCATTATGATAGAGAAGTTCTTGGCAATGCCAGACATTGAACATCTTTCAAGGGTAGTACTTTTTTACAGCATCGAAATTAACTGGTTTGGAGAATTCCCGCCCATCCATTTCAGTCAGAATCAAGGCTCCTCCGGGAAGTATCTTCTTTATTACATAGGGACCCTTGTAGTTTGGGGCAAATTTGCCTCCAGG
Organism: Eucalyptus victrix; assembly: GCA_016097545.1. Lineage (NCBI taxonomy): Eukaryota > Viridiplantae > Streptophyta > Magnoliopsida > Myrtales > Myrtaceae > Eucalyptus > Eucalyptus victrix. The sequence goes on along the minus strand of CM027842.1, from coordinate 44,824,844 downwards.
CTTTGGAAAGATTGGCAGTGTCTTTCTCAAGACTAGCTCGTTTACCTCAAAGTGCTTGGGTCGCACCTTTTGATTGAACGATCGAGCTACCCTCTGCTGGTAACACTGACCATGACAAAGGGCTTTCAGTCGTTTTTCGTCTATCATATTCAGTTGCTCAAGCCTTTGTTGTGTCCACTCTTCCTTGGACAATCCTGCCTGGGATAAAATTCGCAAGGAAGGGATTTCTACTTCTACAGGCAAAACTGCCTCCATGCCGTAAACCAAGGAAAAAGGCGTTGCCCCAGTGGAAGTTCGAATCGAAGTTCGATATGTTGTTAGCGCGAAGGGTAACCTCTCATGCCAGTTGCGGTAGCTTTCAGCTGTCTTGGATAGGATTCTCTTGATGTTCTTGTTGGCGGCTTCCACAGCTCCATTCATTTGTGGACGATAAGGGGACGAGTTCAGATGTTGGATTTTGAACTCAGAAAACAATTGATCAATCAACTTGTTGTTCAGGTTTGACCCATTGTCGGTGACGATAGCTTCCGGTACGCCATAACGAGCGATTATGTCACGTCTGATGAATTTCATAACGTTTCGTGCAGTTACGCTCGCATAGGATGTGGCCTCGATCCATTTTGAGAAGTAGTCGATTGCGACCAAAATGAATCGGTGCCCATTTGACGCCTTCGGATTGATTGGGCCAATTACATCAATGCCCCACATTGAAAATGGCCACGGCTCAGATAACTGATGCAATTCAGTTGGAGGGACATTTATCTTGTCCCCGTGAATCTGACAACGATGACAGCTTCGCACATGCTGAGCACAATCACTCTCTAAGGGGAACCAGTAATAACCCAATCTCATTATTTTCTTGGCCAACATATGTCCACTCATGTGAGGGCCACATACTCCCCCATGTATTTCTTGCATTATTTGTGTGGCTTCATTTGCATCTACACACCTTAGCAGGACTGAGTTATATGATCTTTTGTATAAATTTTCACCACTGACGAAAAACCTCGAAGCCATTTTCATTAGGTATTTTCGATCAGAGGGAGTGCTTTCTTTAGGGAATTCCTGCTTCTGGATGTACCTCATGATATCATAATACCAGGGTTTTCCGTCGGGCTCTTCAGTTATAGTCATGCAATGGGCCTGTCTTGTAAGGACTTCAATCTTCAAAGGCTCTACTTCTAACCCTTTCGTTACTTGTAACATAGATGATAGTGTTGCTAGTGCATCAGCAAACTGGTTATGAATTCTAGGTAGGTATTCAAACGAGACATCCTGGAATTCTCCTACCAATTCTTCCAAGTAGTCGTGATAAGGCACTAGTTTGGCATCTCTTGTCTTCCACTCGCCCACAGTCTGGAGGATAATTAAGGCGGAGTCACCGAACACTTTTAGTTTTGACACTTCCATTCCAATAGCCGCTTGTAGGCTGAGGATGCATGCTTCATATTCGGCTATATTGTTGGTGCATGGAAACATCAATTTCGCAGCCACAGGATAATGTTGCCCATTTGGGGATATCAAGACCGCCCCAGTGCCTGACCCTGACAAATTTACAGCTCCGTTGAAGAACATAGTCCATGTGTTCTCTTCTACTATTGAAATTCAGTCATCTGGGGAATGATCCTCGCGTATTTCTTTAGGACAATCTGCTAACATATCAGCAATCACCCGACCTTTAACTGATTTTTGCGACATCACCCGGATGTCGAATTCTGAGATTAGGATTTGCCATTTGGCCAATTTTCCCACCAAGGCTGGACAACCGAGCAAATACTTGATTGGGTCACTCTCGCCATAAAGGAATGTCTCGGTAATGCAAGGTATACTTGTCGGAGTCTCGTGCAACACCCATACCAATGCAGCGCATGTTTTTTCTGATTTGGAGTAGTTTTGTTCTGACGTGGTGAACTTTTTACTCAAATAGTAAATGGCTCGTTCCTTCCCGTCATGGGGTCCTTTCTGTGCCAACATTGCACCTAGGGATTCACTGTTGATGGTAAGGTAGAGGGTCAAAGGGTGTCCTGGAGTCGGGGGTACTAAAACAGGGGGTTTCATCAGGTACTGCTTTAAATTTTCAAACGCCAGTCGGCAGTCATCATCCCATTTGATTTGTGCATCTTTCCTGAGAAGTTTAAAGAAAGGCTTTGCAGTTTCGGAAAGCTGGGAAATGAATCACGCAATGTAATTTAATCTTCCCAGGAGACTCCGGACTTCTTTTACAGTCGAGGGAGGAGGTATCTCAAATATCGCTTTAGTTTTTGACGGGTCCACTTCTATCCCTTTACAGCTCACAATGAATCCAAGTAATTTGCCAGAAATTGCCCCGAACACACATTTCGCTGGATTCAATCGCAACTTAAACTGGCGAAGTCGCTCAAATAGTTTCTCCAGGGTCTTCACATGGTTTTCTCCATGTTTGGTTTTAGCAATCATGTCATCGACATATACTTCAATTTCTTTGTGCATCATGTCATGGAAAAGGGTAACCATGGCTCGCTGGTAAGTTGCTCCAGCATTTTTCAGGCCAAAAGGCATGACCTTATAATGGAAAGTTCCCCATGGAGTAATGAGCGCCGTTTTTTCCTTGTCTTCCTCCTTCATCTTTATTTGGTTGTATCCCGAGAATCCATCCATAAAAGAGAACAGTTTGAACCCTGCAGTACTATCTACCAGAACATCTATGTGGGGTAATGGGAAATCATCTTTTGGGCTTGCTTTGTTCAAGTCACGATAGTCGACACAAACACGTATTCGACCATCCTTCTTCTTCACTGGCACAATGTTTGCTACCCAGCTGGGGTATTGCGAGACTTCGAGGAAACCCACTTCAAGGAGCTTCATTACCTCTTCTTCAATCTTTTTTGACAATTCTGGCTTGGTTCTTCATAGCCGTTGCTTCTTGGGGGCCATATCAGGGTTGGTTGGCAAACTATGCTCCACGATCATTGGATCAAGGCCTGGCATATCCGTGTATGACCATGCGAATACGTCTTGATACCTCTTTAAAAGAGCAATCAAATCTGCAGCTTCTTTTTCAGGAAGGCTGGCACCAATCTTTATCTCTCTTGGACCTTCTGTGCTGCCTAAATTGACAGTGACGGTGTCTTCAGTGGTAGAGGGCCTTGCTTCTTCATGACGCTCCCAATCTCGTTGAATTTCATCAGAATTATCAAAGTCATCATCTGAGCTATCAGAATTGCTATCATGGCTATCCATGACGTTGGTTTGGACTGTTCCCATACCCTCGCCTGCCGCTAGATTATTCCTGTATCATAGAGTAGATAGGCTAAGGGAACAAATAAGGCTAACAGCATGAATGCTTCTTTCTTTTGAAAAGGTGATAAATTGTTCTTGAAGATTTAGGACAAGGAACATGAGGAGACCCGGGCCTCGCATTTCTTCTTTCATTTGACGGCCGGCTATCATCAACGGGCCGGTTTGGTGTGTCTCCTCATGCCCTCAAAATGTTTTCAACTTTATTTATTAGTAGACGGATTTACAAGGTGATTTCAAAAAATAGTTCCTTGAGTGGAACTGATGTTGAAAACAAAACAAGCCAGACTTTAAGAAATATGTACGGGCTCCCACGTAGGGGAGTATGCAAAGGAATTAAAAAAAAAAGGGTTCTACTCGAGCGGGCCTGCACCCATTTCCCCTGACGGTCCTTCGTTGATAGCGCCCACGAAGAAGTCTTCATACCAGTCACCAGTCACGCCTCCTTGTGCTCCCAACTTTGTGAATTTCAAATTGTCCATGCCTCTCCATCCATCAGGGACGATGCTCTGATGATGGTCATAGAAACTTTGGGGAATCGAATAGTTGACATAATAATCGAATTTACCACTTGGTTGGCCCAAAGTGTCCATGATTGCCTTTCCTCTATGTGCTTCCTTAGCATGCTCATGGAGCATGGTATGGGTGCTAGGTACCACGAGAAGGTCATCTTTGCCATAACATAGCCACAGGGAGCGGAACGTGAATACCCCAAAGATCCAAAAGATCCCGAATCTTGTCTCTCAAGATGGTACAGTCATCTAGTGAGTGTCCTAATTCCCCCGAATGATAGTCACAGTACTTGGATGGATCATAATCAAGGGAGTACTCCGGAGTAGAACGCCTCAGTTCCCTAGAGATTATTCCTTGCTCTAGGAGGATGGGGAAAATAGTGACCATCGATTTAGGAAGAGGCGAATATGACCGCGTGCTTCTTGAGGACTGTGGTAGCCGAGCTCCTTACCAGATTGTGTCAGTAGGGTCTTCTTCACTTACTTTGGCTACCAACTCCTCATTGTGACGAGAGCGGAATGTACGGGCAGCTTGAACAAAATTTTCTATCAAGTGGTATATGCTATCGCGTAGTTCATCGACTTGACGCGAAGCCGGTGAACGAAAAGTTATCGCCTGTTTCTTCTAGCTGTTCCTCCTCAATGGCACCTACGAAAAGGTCCCCAAACATGGTGGTCACGTCATCTGGCCCTTCTTTCTTTGTAAGTACGAGCTGAGTTATGCTCTTCTGGCCCATGGGAAACTTCATGCTTTCATGGTTGAATTGCTTTGGAACGCCGATCATTTCCTCTTCCTCATGCATCATTTTTGCAGGGCCTGGGAAGGTTTCCTCAAGGCGAGGGTATACAAGGCCAGTCTTCTTTTTTGCTTTTCCTTCACGGTATTGCTCCTGATATCCTAAACCGATGGTGTGAGGTCTCCTCAAGGCTTTGATAGGCTCGCGGATGCCTTGGTTTCCCCTGCCGAGCCCTTGACCCGGGATAAAACCGTATCTAGTCATGATTTTCCCTACCATGATTGCAGTGGTTGATACCTCGGGGACGAGGGGCAAAGTCCCTCGAGTTTCGTGTATAGTAGACACTAGCTCGAACGATTGATAGCTGGCTTCGCTTTTGTCAGTAGGTTCAACATGAGGGATGGCCGTCTCACGGTAGATGCGGTGATCTTCCTTTCCTCGGACCGTGATCAGCTTTCCTCCAACCACGAACTTCACACTTTGGTGGAGGCTCGAAGGTACTGCTCCTGCGAGGTGGATCCATGGGCGCCCTAAGAGGAAATTAAACGCAGTGGGGATATCCATCACCTGGAACAAAATTTTAAATATGGTTGGGCCAATTTGAATGTCGAGCTCGATCTCTCCCACTGTTTCCTTCTTTGTTCCATCGAATGCTCGAACAGAAGTCTTGGGTACCTGGATCCATGATCTCTCTATTTTAAGGCGACAGAGTGTCGCTAGTGGACATATGTTAAGAGCAGATCTGTTGTCAATCAGTACTCGAGCGACGTGAGATGCATTGCACTTAACTGATATGTAGAGGCCCTTGGTGTGTCCTCTACCCTCCTCAGGAATTTCTTCATCAGAAAATGCCATTTGATCCTTTAGAAGGATGGTACTGACAAATTCCTCGAGTTTGTCATGCTCAATCGTTTCAGGGACATGTACTTCACTTAATACTTTCATGAGGGATTTCTGGTGCTTGACAGATGTCTGAAGCAATTCCAGTAGAGAGATCTGTGCTGGTGATTTTCGTAACTGTTCCACCACATTATATTCGCTAGCCTTAACTACGGCCAAAAACTCCTTGGCTTCTTCATCAGTGATGGGCTTAGCAGACTGAGTATTTGCTTGAGCATAGGTTCACCCAGATCTCGTGACTAAACCAACATCAAAGTCATAAGACCATGGTACTGCATTGTTGTACTCGTATTTGTAAGGCTGGGGGATCTCGATGACTATAGCTGTTTCTGCTGTTGATGCTTGAACAATGGCTCCCTTCCTTTCAAAGATGCTCTCAGGTGAGGTGGAATCCTTCTTCTCCTTTTCCGCATTTAGACCAGCAAATTCTTCATCCCAATTGATGAGGACTTGCGATATGGTAGAAACTATGCTGGCGTGGTTGGCGTACACGATTATTCCGGCCTCTATCATTGTTAATACCCTTTCCTCCATTATTGCAAAGGGTGGTATCTCATTATCCGGATAATACTCGGTTTCTACTAGCCCTCGATAGATGTCATCAATATGTGCATTGACATTTCTGATTTGACCGGCTTCAGAACTGAATATCATGTTTACTTTGTCAGCATGCTCAGGGAGTGGATTGCTTTGGACATTTGGCTTTGCAGTTTGGAATGAGAAGGCCTTAGTATCCAGCAAGTTCTGGATCCGATGCTTAAGGACGAAACACTCATCAGTTGAATGGCCTACTTCTCCCATGTGATAGTCACATTTTTTGGACGGGTCATAGCTGGAGAAGTTTTCAGCATTAGGTCGTTTTGGCTCAGTTGAAAGGAGGCTCTTGTTTCGGAGGATTGCCAAAACCTGGGAGGGAGATCCAGGAAGCGGAGTGAATTGTCTTCGGTTGTTGTAGCGCTGGGGTGGACGGCTATTAGTCTGTTGTTGGCCTGTGCTTGTCTGAACGGTCGGGAGGTGACCGGTATTTGCAGTGTAGGTTGCATTAACATCTACCGGGGTTCTTTGTCTTTTTTCAGTTGAGCCTTCTCGACGGTGCGGTTCGTGAACCAGCCATCCCTTAACCCTATCTCAATCTGCTCTCCTACTGGAATGAGTTGATTGAATGATTCAGCGATCGTAGTCACCATTCGGTTGCGGTATTCATAGGGGAGGGTTTTGATGAACATTTTTCTTAGTTCAAAATCAGTTGGTTCGGGACTGATCTGGGCGGCTAGATTCCTCCATCTAATAGCATATTCCTTGAAAGATTCATGCTTTTTCTTTTCCATGCGCTCGAGATCTTCACGAGAAGGGGTAATATCCATTATGAACTTGTACTGCTTAAGGAATGCCTCACTTGCTTCACTCCATGTTTCGAGGAGGTTTATATTTTTTGTGATGTACCACCTCAGGGCAGGACCTACTAGACTCGACTGGAACAACTGGATCATTAGAGGCACATTATTAATGTACTGGGTCATTCGAACCAAGTACATTTGCAAATGAGCCCTTGGGCAAGTCGTGCCATCGTATTTCTCAAACTCAGGCATTTTGAATTTTTCTGGCATTTTGACCTTAGAGTAGATAGAGAGGTCTGCTGGAGTAGGATCTTGGAGGCAATGCAATTGTTTTAGCCTCTCTTCAAGTTTCTCAAGGCGTTTGTCATGTTCAGTCTTAGACAAACTGTTGGGCTTTGCTTTCTCAACTATGATTTGGTGCGTATCATCCTCCAATTCGGGCATGTTATCATCGGTATCTCTTCCTTGATCACCTCGGGTAGACGATTGCGGTAACAATACTTCGATTGAGGCTGGGGCGGGAGCCAATTTGCCTTGGATGGAATCTATCTGCTTTGAGAGTTGTTGAAGTACATTGAAGACTTGCTTCATTTCACTTTCCATAATCTCAACACGGCTTGGTACATTTTCTTTGGCCATTCTAGCTTTTGGATTTGGTGAATATGACTATGACGTGATTACCTGTTAGCACAGAAAATAGAGAAAACGTAAATGAGGGAAACACATGAAAAACTGGTTCATGGCAAGGGTCGAGTCATTCTTATTTATTAATAGGAGATTTATACAATGCTAAAAAGAGCTTTTTACACCAGTTAGAACGACTCTAGATATTCACATTAGAAATATTCACATCAAAAGTCCCACTGCCCATTTTTTATATGTGATGGGAAGTTCCAGTCTTGTGAAGCCGCTTGCTTCTTCGTACTAGCTTCGATACGTGTCTCCTGCTGGTCTCCAAGCTCTTTTCAAGAGATTCGATTCGCCCTTGCAGGGTAAGTTTATCAACTACGTCGGGGATTACTGGTTGTAGCTCCTTGGAAATTATATGGTTGAGGATGTAGAATGTTGATGCATGATGAACTTTTTCTTGTCCTTTTAACCTTCTGGGCACGACGATCTTTTCAGTGTGACATCTACTCCATGCGTTCTGAATTGTGCGGATCTCCTCCAAGTAGTTGTAGTCTGTACGGGTGAAAAGGATTCGGAACAATCCTAATTTGAGCGGTGCCGGGATTTCTTGGAGGAACCTGTACTGACGAGCCACCCTATATGGATGATATGAGGTAGCTCCGGAGAGGCCCAGCAACGGGATGGGGTTGTAATAATTAAGCGCAAAGCGCGCCTCTCCTGCAAAGAACCATTTAGCTCGCCATAGGAATGTCTCAGGGACCCGGTTTTTTAGCAAGTTAATCCACCGAGAATACTCTTCATTGGGAGAATATTTTTCCAAGGTTTGAAACTTTTGTAATGGGTGTTTAAACTCGTTGATTTCAAATATTTGCATGAGGTGCCCAAATCCTTTGATATGGGAAAAGAACCACATTTGTAAAATTTCTGGAGCGGCCCTCATGATTTTTTTCTTTCTTTTCTTTAAAACGATTAAGGGATAAAAACGTTTCTCGCTAAAACCATGTTCACATATCCTGCTCCAAAAATGACTTGATTTACACCCATGTGATTGAAGGTTTTATAGCATTCTTTCGATGGGGAAAGATAATAAAACCAAAGAATGCTAAGAGGAAAATCTTGGCTTTTTGGGTCATTGACTGTTTTTCAAAGCATTCAGTTAAAGATGATAGCGGAAAAGCATTGTTGTTGGCTTGAACAATTTCTTTTACCGAATGATTTTTTAAAAACCGTGATAGACTAACCACAGGGTCAATGCCGATTGGTGGTTTGGCAAGCTCGCTTTCCAGGGGCATTCCTATGGCGAGACTATACTCTTCTAAAGTTGGAGTCAGTTCAAATTTGCCAAACATGAAGGTGGATGTTTCAGGGCACCAGAAATGTGGTAGTGCTTGCATGACCCCATAGTGGATATTGATTTGGAGCAATGGGAGGAGATGACCGATTCTTGCCTTGACGCACTCTTGGCCGAGCTGATCTAACTGCTTCCACCATCTGAGAAGCTCTCCCTTTGGGGTAGGAATGAACTGGATATCAATTCTTCCCATCGCATATAAGAACGGAAAATACACAACCTGACCCTATTTTGCCATGAACCAGAAAGACTGAGTAAAAGTAAATAAATTACTTTGCTTTTAAAGAAAATGACAAGTACAGAGACATACAAATGGGACGTGTGGCTCGATTTCTAACTCGAAGGCTTGGTGAGATTAAAAGGATATCCGCCCGTCAGTCTCGCGTTAAAAGATACCCTCCTAACCTCGGTTAAGAAATTCGGGAAAAGAAAGGCAACCTCTACATCGCAGCCTCTCGCGTTCGAGGTCGTATCTTTCTTAACACCATCCTAGAAATCCTATGGCGGCCCAGTCCGGCGGCCGAGTTGTGTGTGCCATGTGTAGTGTTTAAAACAAGGAAAGCATGCACAACAGGTTTATAATCACAAGATAATCTGTTTTAAGCAAAAATAAAATAAATTTCTAAGCTTTTGACCTGCGTAAAGAAAAAACCTAAGTCAATAAAGAATTTAAACAAGACAAAAATGGCCTAAGTCTTCAAATTCCCCAGCGGAGTCGCCAAGCTGTCGTGACCTCTTTTTTTTTTTCGGCGCCGGTGATCGGGTACGAACGCCTAAGGAGGCTAATGGCTCGGCTGAAATTATTAAAGCCCGGACTCTCCCAAGTCCACCAATTCACGACTTTAATGGTCTGAGTTTTTCACCTGTAAATTAATTTTTAAAATGGAGTCGCCACTAATCGATTTGGGGTGGGTTGATTAGAAACCCAAGCGAAGTATCGGGAGAAGTACTCGCTCCTGCGCAACCAGAGAAATTAGGATCGGGGACTTGATTACACTAGTTAATCACTAATGCCCTTTCGGTACCTAATCTTGTTTAAACTTTGAGGTTTTTTTTTTTTTGAATGTTTGAGAGATTTTCCATGCATTTTTTAGGGAAAAAAACATGTTTTTTTGGGTATTTTCTCATTTTTTGACATAAAAAGCATTTTTTGGAGTTTTTATCTTTTTTGAAAATATAAATCACTTTTTTTGGCTTTTTCTGACTTTTTGGCTTTTTCATGAATTTTTGGCTTTTTTTTGGATTTTGACATTTTTTGGAAAATATGAAATATTTTTAATATTTTTTATTATTTTTCGATTTTCTGGAAATTAAAACATTTTTTAATATTTTTTTGGAAAATAAAATATTTTTGGATATTTTTGATTTTTCGAAAAATAAAATATTCATTATTTATTTATTTAAAATAATATTTTTATATTAAAATAATATAAAAACCGACCCGGGTCGGATCCGCGGGTTGGGTCCGACCCGGCCAGCGATCCGAATGAGGGACGGGCCCCGCAACGCGGCCCGACTCGGATTTTTTTGCCTTTTTTTTTTTTTAAGAAAATAACTTCAAGCCCAAAAATTTCTTTTAAGAAAATAACTCCAGGCCCAAGACTTCTTTTAAGAAAATAACTCCAAGCCCAAAACCAAAATAGGCCCACTTTTATAAAAACTTCAGCTTGAAGACTATCCGGCCCGCACGCACAACCCGGCCCAGGCGAAACCCTACCCGATTACTAGGAAACCGGGTCGGACGAACCCGCGAGCTAACCCGATTCCCAACCTCCTCTCTCCTTCGCTCCCTTGCGGCGCTGGTGAGGGGGGAGAAGCATCACCGGCGAGGACAGCAACGATAATGGCCACTACGGTGGCGACAACAGCAGCAACGGCGGCCACCACGGCAGCGACGACGGGCTAGACGGTGACGACACGACCGAAGGTGGCGACAAAACGATTGCGACGAGGATGGGTCTGTCCGCGACGAGATGCACGAGTCGGTTTCAAAAAAAAGGGGGGGTGCGACGGCGACTATGCGACCGAAGGCAGCGGACCCGAGTGCCATTACCTGTCCGCGACGAGATGCGCGAGTCGGCTTCACGGCTCCGGTTTGCACAGCACGGCGGCGACGCGTGAGGACGGCGGCACGGCAAGATCTGGGGCCGTAGAGGCGTCGGGACGAGGAACAGCAACGATGGAGCAGCGGTCGCAAGTGGCGGAGAGCTTCTGGGTTCTCAGATCTGGCCCTCCCTCCTCCGCCTGGCCTCGTTCAGCCCTTATTTCACAGATCTAGGCGCTCAAATTTACCTTCCTCGGGCTCGCTTGCCACCGGCCTCCCCCGAAGTCTCTCGGAGGGAGGTCGTTCGAGCTTCGCGACCCGATCTCTCATGTGCTCGCTCGTTGAATCAACCCTGAAGTCTCTCAAGGGAAGATCTCCGAGTTCGCCGTGTCCTTCGACGGAGATGGTGCCTCGCTATTTATAGGCGAGGGGGGCGGCCGGTCGACGGGGATTCGACCGCCGGTCTTCGTACGCCAAACGGATGCCTGCGGCCGAATCGGCGTCCCATCCTCGCTCCTCCAACAAAGCGTGCTCGGCATTGAAGGCAGCCATTAATGGCGCCTGAGATCCGTCATCTCCGGCCGACGTCGGCCTACACTCCTCGGCCATAGGTTGTCTTCGAGCGCGTGAGTTGTAGAGGCGTAGGGGGAAGAAGGGAGAAGAAGGAAGAAGGAGGGGGAAGGGTTAGGTCATCCGGGCCGGGCCATGAGGGCCTATGCGAGAGAGAGAGAAGGGAGGGGCTGGGCTTGAAGGCCCAACCCCAGCAGCTGCAATTTTTTTGTTTTTTCTTGTCTTTACTAATTTTTTGTTGTTGTTTTTGTTATTTATTATTTATTATATTAAAACCTAATTAATAACCTAATCAAAATTTTAGGTGTCAACAAAGTGCAATAGGTTTAGGACTTTTTAGACAATTTTCCCCTTATATGTGTGTGTATTTCCAATCTGTTTGCAGAATACTAGCTTAAATAATAAAACAGAGCTGCGGAAACGTTACGAATTCCAAGTACTAAGTTAAAGGAAACCCTTCACGATTATCGAATAGAAATAAGAGAATGCAGCTTCTTCTATAATGTAAAGCGCGACGACTAATCTATCTGACTCTGCAAACCAGAATATTCGAAACCAGGCAGAATCAAATCATTCTCAAATCCACATGTCCTACATCTTAGAAACCAAAGCAAGACATGACAGGTCGTGGTTTCGATGGACGAAGATTCAACAGATGCATTCCTTTATCTCCCATCTTCATGAAAATTTCAGGGTAGCGAAAGGCGGGATCTCGAGGGATTCGTCTCTATCTTAATAAACAAAAAATAAAAATAAAAATAAAAATAAAAATAAAAATAAAAATGAGCTTGAGAATTAAGCTTTCCCAAGTCCAGCAAAGAAGCCAGGAATTTGAGAGGTCGTGTGTTGTGGTATCATCCGACACTTTGGGGTTGATAACCGCCTGCTTCCTCCCATCACGTGCCTGCTCCTTCGAGATGCGCTATGAAGCCTCGTAGCGTTTCCTCGTAGAGTTGCAAAGTCAGTAAAAAATTATATACATTACTCAAAAGGAAAGAATACAGATGTACATAGTCTTCAAAACAAAGCAAAGTCAAATAGTGTAAATGCTGAAAAATAAAGCCAAATACAGAAAATAGGGAGGATCAACGAAATATTGACAAAATTAAGCACGTATTCGTTCCACAAGAATGGATATGTTAAATAAAATCTGCAGCTAATTACTGAAATTTCTGTCTTTGTCAGTGATGAGTCTATCATGGAAATTTCTTCTCCAATAATTACAACGTTTCCAATTGACAGTGCATGTCTAGATCCGGCTTTTTCTACGTCATAGAGATATTGGTTTCAACCATTTCAAGATTTGGCAAAAGTAGGTATAGTCAAGCTCTACTCGACCCCCTCGAGTTTGAATAGGAGAGAGAGAGTCAAGCACTGCGTACAAATACAAAAAGAGTGCAAGTACAATCTATAAGAGTTTTCTTTATGTGGGCTACATTAATTGAAATTGTAATTGCCGTTTTACGGCGTTGGTCTAATAAGGTAAGGCATAAAGTTTCTTAAAAGTCGAATATGGGCCTGGCTTGTGTGGGCCGAGTTGGGCCTGGCCCGTGATGAGAGGGCCCGTCCAAAACTCTATAAATAGCGCTAAGATCCCTCCTCTAGCCCTAACTTTTCCAAAATTCTCTCTCAACTCACATAAGGTAATCTGTGAGCGGCGGTCTCATCGACCAAGATTCGAGGGTTATAGAGGAGAAGATCTTCAGCATTGAAGGCTTGGATTGCTGTCATTTTGCTTCAAGAACGATGAATTCAAAATCAGGTACACAAATCTTTGTCTTCAACCTTAGAATGTTCAATTCTCTAGTTATGTTGATCTTGGGAAGCCGTTTAAACGGCCAACACAATCGTTGCCCCACCTTCATCCAGAACCATCGATGTACCTTTTTAAACAATTATAGCGTTCGTCCTTTGGGTAAGATCTACGTAAATAATTTTTCAATGGCGTCAAGTTCATGACGGCAAAAATCCATCCTCAGAATAATGCACGGAAGGATTGACGGGTGGCACTTTTGTAAAAGTACATCGACCATTTCAAGGATAAAAAAGAATATAATAGCTTTGAATATCGATAGAGAATGGTAGATCATTCATTTCTAGAGCCTTGCTAATATGACAGTTTTTAGGTTATTATCAAAATAATAATTTATTGTGAGTCACAAATTCTTAAATGAATGCACTCACAATAATTTATAATTATTATTATTTAATTTTTTGTGATTTAAAATAAACTATTTTTCTCACAATAGATTAAAGACTGTTACCGAATCATTTTTCTTGAGAAAATGGGTGTTACTCTTATTTGATAGGCAACGAAAAAATCTTTCCACAAAAAAGAAAAAAATCACCTATGCTTCTCATTTCCCTTATATTTCGATTAGGTAACATAGGAGTTCAATGGCAACGAAACTTGAGCACAGGACTAACATCTGGCGAGAGAGAGTAACTTCCACGATCGAAACCGAAATAATGTTAGGCTCTTTCTGTACGCGGTGTGTATTTTTTTCTTTGGATAGGTTCGCTTACACACAAACACAAAATGCTATGAGCTCCGCGTTCATACACAATTTCAATTTCGCGATGGCCAATCATAGCCCCATGGGACTTACGTACCTCGGGTCCGGTTAGTAGCTATAACAATTTTAGACCTGGAGTCAATGCTTTAAACTCTTTACCTAAGCATCTTTGCGCACTATCATTTTCTCCTTCCGCTATACCCTACCGACGTTCCAGAACTTTTGGCACCACTTCGGGAAAATGTGTTTTGACTCTGGAGGACTGCGTAGGAAAGGCAGCACCACTTCTTAAGGATGAAGCTCTCGCATGAGGTATCAATTGGACATGACATGGCAGATGCGTACGAAAGGACGATGAAAGAGTAGCGCCGTGTCATGTTATATCTTCAGCTTTAAGAAAGTCAAAAGTTATTTAAAAATATTATCACATTTAAATAATAAATTATGTCTTCATTTAATGATTTAAATTTTTAGAGGAATTGATAGTAATTCTATCAAATTCTCATGTGATATTTGAAATGAATTTTTCAAAGTCAAATCTTTCTAAATCCCATTGACTTCCCCAATTAAACTTTTTATTTAGTATTAAACAAAAAAATCAGACTAAACAAGAGGGGGAGTATTGAAATATTTAAATAATAAATCATACCTTTATCTTATAACTTAAAATTTTAAAATAATTGACAGCGGTGCTAAAAGAGAGATTGAGATTGACCTGATGTAACTTTTTGACTTCCTAAAGACACAGTCGGGAATCTTGGGCCGCAACTATTTTGACCATATGGCACATTTCAAACTTCGAAGGTATCCTCCACTAATCTATGCTTTTATCGAGAGATTGAGATTGATCTTATGTAGCTTTTTGACTTTATAAAGACATAGCCGGGAGTCTTGGGTTCATGGCACATTTCAAACTTTGAAGGTATCCTCCACTAATCTAGGCTTTTATTGAGGTTAATGCACATCTTTCATAGGCCTTAAACTCATTATCTTAGACCGTGTTGCTATATTAAGATGACTGTCACATAATAATTACATTGATATAAGGGATGTACCATCTCAAACTACCTATATATAATGGAATAATTTTAAAAAAAGTCATGTAGGATGCCAATTCAATCTTTTATCTTCTAATTTGATCAATTTAGTCTTAAACTTTTTATTAATTTGCCAATATAGTCATTTTGACCAGGAAATTGATTATGTGAACATCGTCGTGTTATGTGAAATGGCCGATGTTGGTTGGCACTGACATAGACGAATTTTTTACAATTTTTCTAAATCATTCTTTTTCTTTTTCTTTTTTATAGGGGCTAGCAACCCTCATCAACCACAGTGAGGGCATTGTGGGCCTCACCTCAATTTGGAAAAGCCATGACACCCTTGTTGTGGCTGACGAGGGCTTGGGCAAGGGCCATGACGCCCTAAAAAGGTCAAGGCTAGATAAGGGCCAACAAGGGCATCTTGGCCACCGCTAAGGCCGTAGATTGGTGAAGGGAAATAAAAAAAAAAAAAAAAAAAGAAAAAGGAAAGTAAAAAAAATTAAAAAGTTAGAAAACTTTTAAAAAGTGAAAAAATTATCAATATCAAGACCTCGGTCATGTCATACAAGATGGCCAAGATTACATTAACGATTTTCAATCAAAATTATTTAGAATAACTATATTGGCAAATCGTCAAAAGATTGAGGAATAAATTGACCAAATTGAAATATTTAAAATTAAATTGGCATTCGCACAATAGATTTAAATTTTTTTTTTTTGTTTTTTGGTAATTTTTCCTTAATATGACAAATGTGGAAGAACGTGCATTCAACAGGTAGGCAAAGCACCTTTGTTATGTCGTACTGTAATCCGTGTCTGGATTGATTGTTTGAATCATGTCTAGAATGAGACTATATGTCGAATGAGCTTGCACAAACATACTTTGCCGATTGATACATAATGCATGCATATATATACAAGTAAGTACTCAATTAAGTCAATGGTTCCTTTTTTCATTTAAAGATAAATTCTCTATCATTTATTCTAAAATTGGTCAACCAAAAATCCCAAAAAATGCATAATTCGAACCAGCAAGCGAGGATGGATAGGGAATTATTATGGTGTAGGATCCATTATCGTCGTGTGTTCATTGAATCAAAAGTCGATTTCAGTATTTTGGGCTGCATCCACCTAACTTTTTGTCTGCCATCTCGAATTAGTTTAATCAAAATTATGCAAAACAAGGAAGAGTAGTCGCCAATACAAAATTCTTTTCCTGATGGAATGGACGTGGCAACCAGAAGACAAGTCTTCCAAGACTTCAGGTGGTCATAAGCTCTAATCGACCTATAGAAAGGAGCCTTTAGAACTCCAAATGAAAAGCTCATAGCCTCATACTGCATCTTGGGTATTTCTCTATTTGTCTTGGGAATCAAGAGCGATAGAGAACATGTTGATTGGCAGATACTCTCTCTTATTAGCTCTTGCATTTCTAGCACTTCATCATGGGGTTTGCCATGGAGGCAAGCTCAAAAAATCCGACACCTAGTCAACTTTCTTGACACTCAGAATTCTGACATATGAGTTTCCGACACATGATTCTGATATCGAAGTCAATGTTAAAAATTCAATAAATGAGAGGTCAATGTACGCACATGTGCGTGGGTGTGGGTGTGTGTGAAAATAAAACGCAATAATAAAAATAGTAAATAGAGAAAGAAGAAAAATCTAGTCTTATCTTCTCTTCTGACTCCCACTTCCTGTGATACATAATTCACCTTTTTAAGTTTTTTTTTCTCCTCTTCCAACATATCTAACATGCGAGTCCAGAATATGGATCGCTTGTTTTTTCTCCAAGTTTTATGAATTATTGAAATAAAGTTGAATTTGTCAAATTGAAACAATGAATGATATTAATAAATTATGAATTAATGTTTTTAGTGTATATTCATTCTGAGCTTTTATTTATTTATTTATGAATTTGATTCAAATTAATTTGATTGAAATAATCATAAAAATGATAATTTATTATGTATATATAAAAATATATATTTAATATACAACGTGTCCTCACGTGTTGGAATTTTTTGTTTTTTTGATAAATGACGTGTCGGTGTCTCGTGTCGTGTCGTGTCGTGTGTCGTGTTTTGGTGTCGGTACTACTTAGGTTGCAGCAAACCCTGCGTTACCAGCCAAGCTTCTGAGGCTGCATTTTCAACGACTGCTTCGTTAGGGTCTGTGTACATACAAGATCATAATGCATGTTCTCATGAGTGCAATCCAGCAATACAATGGTTCGTTGAATTTACAGAAGAAGTGGGAAGCGATGATATGTGAAGTCACGTGAGCTCTTCCTGGCTAACTTATGTCACCCTAAATCGTGCGTAGTACTTAATCCTATGGTTCAAAACGTGAGGGAGAACGACGTGGCTTGATGTTTGTTTCAATATCTTGATCTCTCTTCTCATGCGCCTGTTCATCGAATAACGAAAGTTCGACATATATTGCTATGCACTAGCAAAATAGCCCTATTTGTCTAACCAAAATGATCTATTGTCCACGGGATAAATATTTGCAGGGTTGTGATGCGTCAGTGCTGTTAGACTCAACTAACGGAACAAGCGCCGAGAAGGAAGCCATTCCGAACCGGTCTCTTGAAGAATTCGACGTCATCAACGAGATAAAGGCTGAGCTCGAAGTGGAATGCCCCCTCACTGTCTCCTGTGCCGATATCCTTGCGCTCACTGCCCAGGACACCGTCACCTTTCAGGTACTACTCGAGCTGAAACTTCGGCTTGTCCGTTAATTAAAAATTTGGAATTTGCAACTCTTAATTGTCCCTTCTGGGTAGTGAACATATAGTGACATGAATTCAAATGATGTGGGCAGTTTGGAAAGGCAGTGTGGGGGTACTGAGTGGTCGGAGAGACGGCAGAGTTTCATTAGCTTCGGAAGCCTTGGACAATCTTCCATCACCTGCTTCCGATTGCAACGCCCTTCGGCAGCAATTTGCCGATAATGGCCTGGGAGTCCCTGATCTTGTTTGCCTTTCAGGTTTGAAATTCATTAACCTATATGTGTTTCTTTAATCGTTCTATTCATTGCAATTCCTATCTAAACAATTTTGCAAGACATTCCAGCTAATTTGATTACGACATCTTTGTTTCAGGTGCGCACACCATCAGAGTGGCGCATTGGATGGTGTTCGCCAAGAGTCTCTTAAACTTCACCGGCAACAATGACACCTACTCCTCGCTCGATCGGGGCAATGCCGCCATGCTGAAGGCTCAGTGCTCGAGCCCTTGCAACACCATCGGGATGGACCCCAACAGTTCCTCCTCATTCGATAGCCACTACTTTGAAGCTCTCTTCCAAAACCAAGGCCTATTCACGTCGGACGCGATGCTGCTCACAGACAAGCGCGCGGCCAATTTTGCTCGGATTTACCAGATATTCAATGTCTTCTTGGCTCAGTTTGGTCACTCCATGAAGAAGATGGGCGCCATTGCAGTTTTAACTGATGATGAAGGAGAAATAAGAAAGAATTGCAGGGTTGTTAATTAAAGAATTTTCGAAAGTCGTTCGTTGTTTTGGTTTTCTTTCATTTGGTGAACATTTGGTCTCCAAAATAAGTAGGCTATGTCGGTAGATCTATTGAGATTATGAATGTTTTGAGCTTGATATGGTGGATATATTGTGTAATTGAGGTATAATCTCACGTGCATTTATTAAGTGAGAATTTTCCACCAATATGGGTTTTGGACTTTCATATGTTTGGTTTGCTGAAATGATCAATTATCGGATAATTATTTACAATTAAAGAATACACGTATGTTTAAAGTTAAGAAAATGAATTCTGTAATTTATTAACCTGAAATACGATTTTTTGGAAAGCAATATCTTTTATCCTGAAGTTTTCCCAAATCAAACACACACTTCATATAAATGTTTGTAATGAAGTTACGTACACTCCCACACATGCTATGGACTACTAGCAAATAAATAGACATTTCACTTATGCTTTTCTACATCAATTACTATGGATTCAATAAACTGTGCTCTTGTTTCTCGACTGAAAACATATAAAATTTTGATAAAATATATAAATTTACATTCATAAATGTGCAAAAGTTATAAATAAAATATGCGCCTACATGTGTGTGTCTTTATATATATATTTTCCATCTGTTTGGACAATTCTAGCTCTAAATGGTAAAACCGAACTGCTGAAACGTTAAAAGTTCAAGAAACCCCCACGTTTATCGAACAAGCATAAGAGAGTGTAGTTTCTATCGTGTAAGGGTGGCAATCAATCGATTACATTGCAAACCAATACATTCTAAACCAGACAGAATCAAATCATTCTCAAATCCACCTGTCCTGTCCCACTTCTCAGAAACTAAAAACAAAAACGCGATTTAATGCACGAAGATTCAGTAGATGCATTCCTTTGTTTTCCATATTTTTGAAAATTTCATTCTAATGAAAGGCAAGATCTCGAGGGATTCGTCTCTATCTAATAAACAAAAAATAGCTTGTGAATTAAGCTTTCCCAAGTCCAGCCAAGAAGCCAGAACTTGAGAGGTCGTATGTTGTTATATTATCCGACACTTGGAATAATAATGTGTGCTTTCCCCATCATGTGTCTGTTCGCTCGAAATGCGCTGCGAAACCTCTCATAAACTGGTTTTCCTTGTAGAATTGCAAAAGTCAACGACTGTTTTTTTTTTTTTTTGGTTTTGACCATCCAAGATTTGGCTAAGATATGATCGAGCGCTACTCCATCATCATCTTCTTTTGAGTTTGAATAGGAGATAGAGTCGAGCACCGCGTACAAATATTTGTCCAAGGCACGGATTGACTTAGGCATACATATATACAAAAAGAATACAAGTACAATTCAGAAGTCGATACAATCAACATGGTATCTGGAAAAAAACGAAGAGGATTGGTGGCTTCTTGTTGGGAAAATTGTCCAAAAGTCATAATCCTATTATACTTTTGTTAATTCAGTTAGACCTTTTGATTTTGCTAATTCGGTTATAAACATTTTCATTTCTTGCCAATTAAGTCTATCTAGCCAATTTTAGTCGGAAAATGCTGGCGTGGATGCCGGCAATGTCACATAGAATCACCGGCATTAACGTGAATAATTTTAACAATATTTTAATATTTTTTTGAATTTTTTTTTCCTTTCTTTTCCTTTTGGCTTTCTTCTTTTTCTTTTCTGGTGGACGACCACTGGCCACAAGTGACGACTGGCCACCAACCACAACTAGCCAGTTGGTCCAACCCTCCATAGGTAAGGCCCGGTCGAGCAAGGGTGAGCCCTAGCGAGGGGAGCCCTCACCTAGGCATGGCCTCACCAGGGCTCGGCCCAAGTGAGTGTTGGCCTCACCTAGGCTAGGGTGGCCTCACCTAATGTTGCCATCGCTTGAACAATGCCTGGCGAGGCTGCCCTAGCCTAGGCAAGGGTCGGCCTCACTTGGCCTATGCGAGGGCTTCCCTCGCTAGGGCTCGCCCTTGCCGAGTCAGGCCTCGCCCTTGCCGAGTCAGGCCTCACTTGTGGCAAGGGAGGCCAGTTGGCTAGGCATGGCCGGTGGTTGGCAAGCCATGGGAAAAGGAAAAGAAGAAAGCCAAAAGGAAAAGAAAGAAAAACAGAAAAAACAATAAAAATTCAAAAAAAATATTAAAATATTATTAAAAATTATCTACGTCATCGCATAGCTTTATATGGTACCGCCGATGTCTACGTTAGCATTTTCCTATCAAAATTGGTTAGATAGACTCAATCGGGCAAGAAGTGAGAATGTTTACGATTGAATCAATAAAAATACAATAAGTTTAGGACTTTTTGGACAATTTCCTCCTTTGTCATTTGCTAGAACTATTCACATGCTTCTTAAAAAGTTACACTATTTTTCCTTTCGATAAGATCTATGTCAATAATTTTTAACGGAGTCAAATTCATGTTGGCAAAATCCGTCATCGGAGAAGGGCTAACGGTGGTACTTTTTTTATAGTATGGCATGTTGGTGATTAGTCTTTTGGCACGCGCGTAGTATTTTTCCCAAAAAGAAAATAAAAAGAAAATCATCGATGATTCTCATTTTTGTTTATTTTGATTTTATAGCATAGAAGTTGAATGGCAGCGAGACTCGAATGCAAGATTAACATCCGGCGAGGGAGTAATTTCTACGATCTATACCTTAATAACGTTTGGCTCTTTGTTCCCTATATATGATGATTGATTATCATACATAAAGAAATCTTCCAAGCTTCACTTTCATATAGATTTGGACTTCGTGATAGCCAATCACAGCCCCCACAAGATATACATAGCTCCAGTCCAATCAGTAGCTCAAACAATTATATTTCGGAGTCAATGCTTAAACTCTTGACGATGAGCATTTTTGCATACCGTCATTTTCTCCTTTTAAGAAGTTTTACTAACGTTTGACAATTCAGAAAATATGTTTCGACTTTGGAGTATTGGTACGGAAGGAAGGAAGTGCCACTTCATAGACTCTATTTGTTTTATGGAAAATGAATGATTTAGAGAACATAATTAATTTATGAAAAATATTTCATTATCATCATGAAAATATTTTTCATCCTTCATTTTCTTAAGTAATACAAAAAATTATTTTTTAAAAACTAATTTTCAAGTTATTCATTTTGATTGCCCATTGGACATGCACTAATGGACAACGAAAAGGGGAGTGTCATCTATATCTTCAACCTGAGAAAGTCGAAGGCAATTTGAGAGATTGAGATTGACTCGATGAAGTTCTGACTTTCGAAAGAGGCAAGCCGGGAATCGTGGCGCCGCGTAGCGTCCTCTCCTTTGCGTATTACAGTTAGACGTGAGCGCTAAAGCCTCAAGTCTTCTTTTTATTTATTTATTTACGAAGCTTTAAGGCCGGCAATGATTGATTCTTGCTAAGTTTATTCAGCCGCCCCCCCATAATATAATCCTAACTATTTTGACTTCATGGCACATTCCAAACTTTGAAGGTATCCTCCACTCATCTATGCTTTTGTCGAGGTTGTTAATGCACATCCCTCGGAGGACTTAAACTAGAGGGGGTTCCATTATTGGCCTCTTAGGTTTAATCCATTAGTTATATATCGACTACTTTTAAAGTACGTACGGAGCGTGTGGTTACCATAAGATTATGTTTAGAGAAGTTCATAGCAAAAGATATATGTTACCGAGCGTTTTTTGTAAATGGCGTATCTTTAACTAGAATAGAATTGTCCATGGTCTAGTGTATGATAATTGATGCTGAAGACCACATACCTTTCTTCACATTAACCTAGCCTTTTAATGAACACGAGCATTCTCTTTGAAGTCGTATTTTTCTCAATCTTCAATTGGGAACCTAATTTCCCGATTGAGGAATTACAATTTCCAGATGGCTTGAATCACAAAATTCTGTGCAGGGTAATCCGTGAGAATTATGACAAAAAATAGTGAATTCTAGCAAATAACTTGATACCCATTATCATTTTACAATTTACACTTCCAATTCATTATCCACCGGCAATGCTCACTAGATGAACACAAGCGTTATGTGGGTATGCATTTTAATGTAAAGAAAATGACTCTTAAATCATGAAGACATTTACTTAAAACACACGTCGGTTAATTGAACATAGTGCTCGTCAAAATAACTTCATAAGTTGCCGATGTTTCTAGGAGAAAAAACGTGTGCATTGATAAGAATCGTACCCAGATCCGAATTCTAGCTTCTTTAAAACTGTTGACCACACAGCATGTTAGAGCCATATGAAGCTTCGTCCCAACTCCGCTCACGAAATGGTCATCTTCCCTCGTTATTATTAGAACAGTCACCGTTCATCTTGTGTCAGAACATATCCTAGGAAGGATCTGGATGCATTAAACTAATGCCGTCGTCTGATCGCATCGAGAGAGAGAGAACTTTGAACAAGACCCACAAGCTAAGTTCAAAGGGACGAGTACAACTTGATGTTATATATCAATACATTTGCGTGTTTCGAGGATTACTTAATTCTCTGTCATGCAACCAAGTGGGATATACATTCCGCCTGTAAAAAGGACTACCCATCTGAGCTCTTTCACCTCGTGCTCAATCCCTTTTCCTTCGTCCCCTCGCAGTTCCTTCCCTAATACAATAGCCTCCATCTTCATCATCCTCCCAAAAGAAGAATGAATGCTGGGAAAGGTCATTTGGTTTTGTCACTGACTCTTCTCTTGGTCCTAGCGTGTAATGCAGATGGTGATGGTGGATTGAGGAAGAACTTCTACAAGAAGAGTTGCCCTCAAGCTGAGAAGCTTGTGAGGGACATCACTTGGAGCAAGGCCCAAGCTGACCCTACTCTGGGTGCTAAGCTTCTCAGAGTGCACTATCACGATTGCTTTGTCCGGGTAACAAATTCCTATATATCCCCAAAGGAGATTCCCTGATCGAAACATGTGAAGAGTAACTACTATCTACAAGAAAAGTTGCCGACTTTTCTTCTTTATAGTGTGTAACTCGAGATTCCTGTCAACCTATCTAAAAGTTTAAGTCATTGTTATGCCAATAATCATCGTTACATGTTGAGACAGTAGGCAGGGAATATAGGGAACATATCTCAACCGTTCTGCATGGTTCATGCTTCACATCATATACGTTTGAACTTAGCGAGCTCAACTCCCCATGTGATGAGTTAGGGCTTAAGACGTATGACTTTGCATTTGACATTATTAGAGAAATAGTTGCATCTAATGTCTCTCAATCACACCAAGGTTGACGAAATTCTGGAATAATTCATTTTTAGGGATGTGATGGATCCGTACTGCTGGATCCTGTGGGAACAAACCAGTCTGAGAAGAACGCAGTACCAAATCTCACTTTGGCTGGTTTTGATGTTATCGATGACATCAAGAAACAAGTTGAGCAAGCTTGCCCCAACACTGTCTCTTGTGCCGACGTTCTTTCGCTGGCCGCTCGTGATGCGGTCTCTTTCCCTGTAAGAAAACCTGCCTAATTGATTGTCTAAAATCATTAATTTCTTCGCTGAAAATGGTCAAAATATAAGGTTTGCCATTTGAATATGATGGCGTGAATTGCAGTTTAAGAAGCCGATGTGGGATGTGTTGATGGGAAGAAGAGACGGCAACATTTCGTTAGCATCCAACATCCCTGGGAACCTTCCATCTCCTTTCGCGGACTTTAGTACTCTTGCACAAATTTTCTCCAAGAAAGGCCTCAATGTGAACGATCTCGTTGTTCTCTCTGGTAAGCCGACGTGATCATGTCCTTTTTCGGATGGTTGAATTAAGATTTCCACGCTTACATTTGGATCTTCAAATTAACATCGAAGCTAATTAAAGTACAAAACTGACATACTGCATTGAGTTAGACATTTCACAATGTACAATGAAATCATCTATATCTTTGCTCCTTTGTTGGATTTTTGATGTCTCAGTGCTGATGTTTTTAGACTAAAGTTTCTCTGTTCTGTTTCTTTATACTGTTCTAGTTTATTTTCTCACTTAGTCAATTATGTTATGCAGTTGTTGTTGTGTTATTTAGGAAGTTAAGTACTTGTTCAGGTGCAGTTACAAGCTGAACGTGTGTGTGTGCAGTTATTTTTTTTGGTTTAAGTCGTGTACTTTTTACCAGAGAACTGCAGAAGACAGTTTTCATGCTCTGTTCTCTCTGTTTCCTCTGTTTTTTCATCTTTCTTCCTCGATATCTATAGTTCTGGTTTTTCTGCTTCTTTGCTGCTTTAATCAGAATCAACAATGGTATCAGAGCATCGAATGATCTTGAGGGACTGTGAAGTGAAGCAAGTATTGTAGTGCAAAGAGGTTAGAGGGTGATGGAGACAGGTTCAAGTGGTTTTTCATCAATGGCTTCTCCAGTATTTACTGGAGAGAATTATCAAGCATGGGCTGTTAAAATGAAAGCATTTCTGGAGGGTCATGATCTGTGGGAAGCTGTGGAGGATGATTATGAAGTTGCTCCACTTCCAAATAATCCGACCATGAATCAAATCAAGCTTCATAAAGAGAGAACCACAAGGAAAGCCAAGGCAAAATCTTGCCTGTATGCTGCTGTCTCGCCTACCATCTTCACCAGAATTATGAAGTGTGACTCTGCGAAGGTCATATGGGATTTCTTGAAGGAAGAATATGAAGGAGATGAGAAGATAAGAGTTATGAAGGTGCTGAATCTCTTGAGAGAATTTGAGAGACAATGAGATGAAGGAATCGAGTCGGTGAAGGAATACTCGAGATAGGCTAGTGGGAATAGCTGATAAAATCAGAGTTTTGGGAACTGACTTGAGGGATGATAGGCTTGTTCAGAAGATCCTAGTGTCTCTTCCAGAAAAATTTGAAGCTACTATAGCTTCTCTGGAAAACACAAGGGACTTGGCTGATATAAAACTTGCAGAGTTGCTGAATGCTTTGCAAGCACAGGAGCATAGAAGACTAATGAGGAGAGAAGATCATGTTGAGGGGGCATTGCAAGCCAAAGTAAAGCAAAATGATGGAGGCAAAGGGAAGAAATGGATTCAGTTTAAGGGAAATGTTGCTGATTCGAAATTTTTACCAAAAGAAGGAAATGCTGGTGGATCTAGCAAATGGAAAAATAATAAAAGGCCATGTCAAGATGTGGTGGAACCAACCATCAGTCCTTTAGATGCTGGAAAAAGCCGATGCGAGGTGCGAGAAGATGCCACAAGTTGGGTCATATGGAAGCTATTTGCAAAGGGAAAGCCTATCAAGAAAAAGAGAAGCACAAGTGGCGTGAGTGAAGTTGATGAGGAGCACTTATTTGTTGCTTCAGCTGGTGAATATTCAGTCGAAAATAGTACATGGCTGATAGATAGTGGTTGTACTAATCACATGACTGGCAACTTAGAGCTATTCAAGAGCATAAACAAAACAAGAAAGTCCAAAGTCGAATTGGCAATGGACAAAGATATTGAAGTTCGGGTAAAGGTGTAGTTGCTGTTAAAGGAAACCAGGGGGTGAAGTTAATCAAGGATGTCCTCTTTGTGCCAAATATTGACCAAAATCTGTTAAGTGTTGGTCGTTAGTGGAGAAGGGCTATATAGTGAAGTTCGAAGGAAGGGAATGTCTTATTAAAGATACTGACAACAATGAAGTCTTGAGAGTTCAAATGAGGGATAAAAGTTTTGTGTTCAAGCCAAATGAGATGCAGCAGATGGCTTTGAAGTGTACAGAAGAGAACATAGAGCTGTGGCACAAAAGATTGGGGCATGTTCATAGGAGGAGTATGCTGGTTATGCAGAAAAATGGCTTGGTAAATGATTTACCAAGCTTGAAGGAAGAGCTTCCACAATGCAGAACTTGCATTCTTGGCAAACAAGCCAAATTTCCCTTCAAAGGAGGAGTCTCAAAGACATATCAAAAGCTGGAATTAGTTCACACTGATGTGTGTGGACCTATGTCTGAACCTTCTTTAAGTGGAAGCAGGTATTTTATTACTTTTACTGATGATCCGACTAGAATGAGCCGGATCTATTTTCTGCAAGCTAAGACTGAAGTAGCTGATGTATTTATGAAGTTTAAAGCATTAGTTGAAAATCAAAGTGGGAAGAGAATCAAAGCTCTCGGTCGACAATGGATCTCGAGTATACAGCCAACAAATTCAAACCGATTTGTGAGCAAGCTGGAATTGTACAGCAATTTACAGCCCCTTACTCACCTCAACGTAATGGGGTTAGTGAGAGGAAAAATAGAAGCATTATGGAGATGGCTAGATGTTTGATGCAGGAAAAGAATTTGCCAAAAAGTTTTTGGGCTGAGGCAGCCAACACTGCTGTATTTCTTTTAAATAGATTACCTACAAAAGCTTTAGAGAAACTAACACCTCTCGAGGGCTGGCAAGACACTAAACCTTCTGTGAAAAATTTGAAGGTTTTTGGAAGTTTGTGTTATACTCATATTCCGATGTCAAAAGGGATAAGCTTGATAAAAAGGCTGAGATTGGAATTTTTGTTGGATATAGCTCTCAATCAAAGGCTTACAGAATTTTCTATCCAAAGACAAGGAAGATTATTGTGAGCAGAGATGTTTGTTCTTAGAGGAAGATGAATGGAATTGGTTAAATGGAAGGAACACTGAGTTGAAGCACTTTGAAAGACAACCTGAAATTGATGTGGAGACTAATGAAATTACAGGGGAAATGGAAGAAAATATAGATGATGAACCCGTAAGAGGCACAAGGTCACTTGCCGAGATCTATGAAAGGAGCAATGTGGCAGTGCTCGAACCATCAAATTTTGCTGAAGCCAAGGAAGATCAGAAATGGTTTGCAGCAATGCAGAGGAGATGAAAATGATTCAAAAAAATCAGACTTGGGAATTGGTAGACAGGCCATTAAATAAGAATGTAATTGGAGTTAAGTGGGTCTTTAGGAAAAAACTCAATCTCGATGGCTCATAACAAGTATAAAGCAAGGCTGGTTGTTAAAGGCTATGCTCAAGTATGGGGAGTAGACTATTCTGAAACTTTTGCTCCAGTTGCAAGGTTGGACACAAGAAGACTCTTGTTAGTGTTGCGGCAATGAGAAGGGTTGGACTATTTTTCAACTTGATGTCAAGTCTGCATTTTTAAATGGTGAGCTTGAAGAGGAAATTTTTGTTGAACAACCTGAAGGGTTCTCGTGTTAAAGGGCAAGAAGAGAGTGTATACAAATTGCATAAAGCTTTATATGGACTGAAGCAAGCTCCAAGAGCCCGGTATGGAAAAATTGATCGATATCTACTGGATTTAGGTTTTAAAAAGAGCTTGAGTGAGTTCACTCTTTATATTAAGAAAGTGAATCATAGTGTGGTAGTTCTATCTCTATATGTGGATGATCTTTTGGTAACAGGAAATGATGTTCAGCTGATAGAAAATGTTAAGCAAGGCCTATTTGCTGGTTTTGAGATGACAGACTTAGGAAAAATGGCTTACTTCTTAGGTCTGGAAATCAAGCAAAGTCCTTACGAAATCTTCATTTGTCGAGGAAGTACTTAAAGGAAATTTTGAAGAAATTTCAGATGGAAGAATGTCGAAGTGTCAAGACACCTATGGCAGCAAAAGAGAAATTGCGTAAGAATGATGGAACTGCCGTGGATGTTTCGATGTACGTAAGTCTAATAGGTTGTCTCATGTACCTCACAAAGAACTGCACGGACATTTTATTTGCTGTAAGTGTTCTGTCCCGATTTATGAGTGATCCAAGTCGCTTCATTTGATTGCAGCTAAGAGGATTTTAAGGTATTTAAAAGGAACCATGCTTTTTGGAGTGAAGTTTCAAAGGAGTCTAGAATTCAATTTACAAGGTTATTCGATAGTGATTGGGCTGGCTCGATGGATGATATGAAGAGTACATCCGGGTACTCGTTTTGGTTAGGATCAGCTTGTTTCACTTGGTGTTCTAAAAAACAAGAAATTGTAGCTCAATCTACATCGCAGAAGTAGAGTTTATAGTCACTCTCGCAGCTGCAAATCAAGCCTTATGGCTGAAGAAGATAATGAAAGATCTTTGGCTGAACTCCAATGAATGTATCAAGATCAATGTGGATAACCAAGCTGCAATTGCAATATCTCGTAACCCAGTTTTTCATGGCAAAACTAAGCATTTCAAGGTCAAGTTCTTCTTTCTACGTGAGGTGCAACAAAATGGTGAGGTCATGCTGGTTTATTGCAGATCTGAAGATCAACTTGCTGATATGTTCACTAAACCACTTCAAGCTGGAAGATTTGAAGCATTGAGAAAGAAAATTGGAGTATGCAGCAGCTACTGATCCAAGGAGGAGTTTGTTGGATTTTTGATGTCTCAGTGCTGATGTTTTTAGACTAAAGTTTCTCTGTTCTGTTTCTTTATACTGTTCTAGTTTATTTTCTCACTTAGTCAATTATGTTATGCAGTTGTTGTTGTGTTATTTAGGAAGTTAAGTACTTGTTCAGTGCGCTTACAAGCTGAACGTGTGTGTGTGCAGTTATTTTTTTTGGTTTAAGTCGTGTACTTTTTACCGCAGAACTATGAAAGACAGGTTTTCATGCTCTGTTCTCTCTGTTTCCTCTGTTTTTTCATCTTTCTTCCTCGATATCTATAGTTCTGGTTTTTCTGCTTCTTTGCTGCTTTAATCAGAATCAACATCCTTCACCAGGTGCACATACCATTGGAGTTGCTCATTGCGGCACATTTTCCAGGAGGCTCTACAACTTCACGGGGAAAGGAGACGCTGACCCTTCTCTGAACGCCACCTACGCTGCATCCCTCCGGACACAGTGCCCTAACCCGGCCAACCCGGCTACAACGGTGGAAATGGATCCGCAAAGCTCACTTTCCTTTGATAGCCATTACTTCGATATTCTCATAGAAAACGAGGATTGTTCCAATCGATGCCGCGCTCTTGACAAACCAAGGTGCAGCCAAGGTGGTGCAGCACCTCCGGTCGCCACCGCGTTCTTCTCCGAGTTTGGCAAGTCAATGAAGAAAATGGGGGCCATCGAGGTGCTCACGGAACTGCCGGTGAGATTAGAAAACAATGTCGTGTGGTGAATCAATCGTGAGGGAAGCGATCGGTTGGTGTGTCGTGGGTCATACTTTCGATCTTTGCTCTTTAACATAAATATGTGGTTTAGTCATTTGACAATGTGGCGATGTGTTCTTTGCAAGTCTTAACCAAATAAATTGTAATAGTTGTTCGTTTGATTTTCCAATACAAATAGTGTACCTCTCTTTCTCTCGTTGCATATGCGCACTAGAGCTAAATCAATGTTTCCAAAATTTGAACTTACAGAGCAAGCACTTAGACTTTCAACACATCTAAACCAACGAGATGATGAAATTCGAAAATCCAACTTTCACATTGTCGGGCATGAAATCCAAGTGCCAACAATCCAATTAAAACAACGAGCATGTATTTCACCATAAGAGATGTCTAAGGGCCCATTTGGTTCAGCTTTAGAGAAATGCCATTGGGAGAATGCAAATACCTTTAAGGTAAATGGGTTTTCCAAAATGTTATACCGTTTGGTAAATTGTACATTAAAAAGTAACTTTATCATAAATATCGTTTGACAAAACTCACATTTGTAATGGGCTTTTGTTATTTTATTTTTTTAATCTGAAAATCA
The DNA here is from genome assembly GCA_016097545.1 of Eucalyptus victrix. NCBI lineage: Eukaryota > Viridiplantae > Streptophyta > Magnoliopsida > Myrtales > Myrtaceae > Eucalyptus > Eucalyptus victrix. Next base: position 44,794,849 of record CM027842.1, on the reverse strand, counting down.
AATCTGACAGCTGGCGGCTGACTAACTGCCAGCCAACTGCCAAACGGTCAAATCCAGCTGTGATAGCCAGATTTGGCCGTCGGTTGAGGTCATGGAGGCCGAATCTGGCCGTCTCAGGCGGCGTCACTTGGTCGAGTGAACTAGGCGACACCGCCTGAGGTCGCGCGGTCCCACCTGGGTCGCAGGTCGTGCCACCCCAAGCGGTGGTCACTGGGGACACGCGACCCCCAGGCGACAGTGGCGGCTGTTGGAGAAGCCCAACTCTCAAGCGGGGAAGAAGAAGATGAACAGTGACACGATGAACAAGGTGATACGATGAACGGTGAAATTGCATTTTCGAAATACCAATGCTCAAAGCAAACTCCTCCTTAACATTAGGCTTTTAGCATGAGGAATGCTGATATTTGGCAAATGCGCTTTCAAAATTTTTTGTCAAACGCAAAATATTTTCCCCATGGGGCTTTGGGGGCCCAAAGCCCCGTGGGAAAGCCGAACCAAACGGGGCTAAAATGGGTTTTAACCCATATACGACCTATTTAAATTATAAATTGATTATATATGGATCACTTACATTTTAAAGAGACTGGTTAAATGAATTTAAAAATTAAAAGTTTAAGATAAATAAAATTTAAATGGGTTGGACTTAGAACCCGTTTCCAACTCAAGTCTCATACTCTCTCTTTCCCTCTTTAACTTTATAAAAATACTTTCTTTCTTTTTTTCGTAAAAATTGAAATTATAATTATTTTTTATATTTCATTTTTCTTTCTTTTTTTTCCCCTCTTCCTCATATCTTAATCAATGGCTGGCAGAGCGATGGCAGTTAACCGGCTAGGTGAGGCTCAATCCTCGTCGATCTAGTGAGACTCAAGCTCACAGGTGTCGAGCAACCTCGAGCTCGCATATTTTTTGGAGAGGTGAAGTCCCTGTCGACATCTAGCGAGGCTCAAGCCTTGTTGATTTGGCAAGACTCAAGCACACCAGCATTGGGCAAGCTCGAGCTCGCTAATTTAGTGAGGTGGAGGCCTCATCGACGTCCGGTGAGACTCAAGTCTCCAGCTCGCGGGCATTAGGCGAGGCATTGGGCGAGCTTGAACTTGCCTGTGACTAGTTGCCAACTGTTGTCGTGGTTGGCGGTCGGCCGATGAAGAAGAAGAAGAAAAAGAAAAAAGAAAAGAAAATAATTGAAAAAACTATTTTAAAAAAAAAATTATGAAAATTGTCCATTAATTTTGTGTCACATGAAAGTATTTTAGCAATGTCATTTTTTTTTTAAAAATATCATAAGAAATAAGCTATAAGCTTTCTTAGATTTAGTTAAATATTTTTCACATTTTTTATTTTATTTATTATTTATTTATTGTTTAATTTACTTTTTAAATTTGATGTGAATTTTTTATTCAAGTAACATATATGTGAAGACCTTAAAATGAATTAAATGGATGGGAGGGGGTTAACCTAAATTGAGTTAAATATTAATGTGGTTCAGTATTATGCGTATGGGTTGGGTTAAATATGGGTCATCGAATTTACATTGCATGAAAATAAGTCAATATGGGTCGGACTATTTTTGATCCTACCCAAACTTGACCCGACCCACCCATTTGACAGCTCTATTCACCATTAACAAGCACATCAACAGGAACAAACGTCTTGGCGCTTGACGGACTAGAATTTTTATTTCCTAGCCGAATGAGCTTTTGCCAATAGGTCTTGGTAATATCTCTTGGATATGAATAATGTAGAAAATCAAACAATCACACAAAGGCACAAAGGTTAACGAGGTTTGGCAATGTGCCTATGTCCTAGGACAAAAGCTCTATTTGTCTTTTGTTATTTTGTTGTATGTGACCATCTGCCATTGTTCAACCATACAAGAAATGTTGCTGCAACAAAGGAAACAACCAACCAGAAAAGCGAAGATAACCTAGAATTTAGGAATATAATATTAAAAAATCTCCTTTCCTAAGGTAGGAGAGAAAATCACGCCAACACTCTCTCTCAAGTTAGGCCAAAGACCTCGTCAAAGGTCAACTTACTTATCATTTCTTGAAATACCCCCTTGGGTACTACCTTGGTAAAAATGTCGGCCAATTGACCATTACTTCGAGTGTACAGGGTCTCAATTATCTTGTCTTGTACCTTTTCTCTCATCAAGTGGCAGTCTACATCTATATATTTGGTCAGATCATGAAACGTTATATTTGAAGCTATATGAGTTGCAGCCTGATTATCACAAACAACTTTGTAGGCTTGGTCATGCAAATGCAACCCAATTCCCAAAGCAGTAGTCTTAGCCACACAATTACACTGGTAGTAGCAACCATGGCTTAATATTCTACCTTTACGCTCGAATGAGCAACTACCATTTCTTTTTTACTTTTCCAAGTGACAATATTTCCTTCCACAAAAGCACAGAACGCTGTAGTAGATTTCCTATCTATAGGGCTCCTAGCCCAATTTGCATCAGTGTAGCCAACAAGTTCTATGTGGCCATTATTTTTCATTAGAATTCCCTTCCTAGGCGTGGACTTTAAATACCGTAGTAGATGATTTATTAGCTCCATATGCACTCGAGTTTTTTCCGCATAAACTGACTTACATAATTAACTATATATGCTATATTAGGTCTAGTGATAGTTAGATAAATCAATTGTCCAACAAGCCGTTGAAACTACCCAACATCATGTAGTGGAGTGTTGTCTGAAATGAACTTACTATTATACTCCATAGGAATGTTGGTTGGTCTAACTCCTAACTACCTAGTCTCCTTTAGCAAATCCATAACACATTTTCTTTGAGATAAAAATAATCCTTTGTGAGATCTCGCCACCTCAATACCCAAAAAATGCCTCAATCTGTCAAGGTGTTTGCTATCAAATTCCTTGCTCAAGTGTCGCTTAAGTGCTTTTGATTCCAGGTTGATTGTTGCTTGCAATCACAATATCATCAACATAAACAAGCACGACAACTATACCTTTGTCATCGGCCTCAGTGAACATTAAAGAGTCTCTTGCCCCTCTTTTGAATCCAACATTGATGAGTGCATCACTCAGTTTACCACACCAAACTCTAGATGATTGCTTAAGACCATATCTACCTTCGTCAGCACGCAAACAATTTCATCTTTATTATACAATGGGTGACCAAGAGGAAGATCTATATAAACCTCCTCTTCCAAATCTCCATGAAGAAATGTGTTCTTTACATCCATTTGGAAAAAAAAAAGGGCTATGCACAATTAACAACTACAAACAGAAGAAGACACAAATTGTTCATTTTAACCATAGGTGCAAAGGACTCTTTGTAATCTATATCATATGTTTGAGTGTATCCTTTTGCAACAAGCCTTGTTTTATGCCTTTCGACTGATTCGTCACTATTGTATTTGTTCTTATAAATCCATCAGCAACTAACTGTCTTCTTCCCTCTTGGAAGTTGTACTAGATCCCAAGTATGATCTCAATCTAAAGCCTAAAGTCCATCCTTCATTGCACCAACCCAAACAACTTTTTCCCTTGCTTCCTCATAGTTGTGAGGTCCCCGTTGTTCTTTAATAGCAGATAAGAGACTCAAAAAATTGTGACAGATTTTGTCATGGCCAACAAATTCTTGAATAGAATGGTGAATTGAATAATAAGTAGTAAATCTTGAAGACGAGCTAAGGGTCTAGTGATACGATGTGACATTCGTAACAGGATTGCATTTGCTTCCCTTTCATATGTCAACTCCTCGGTGGCAATTCCAAGTTCAGCTTCTGAACAGCAGCTGCCTCAATCTCTCAGTCCACTTTTGAATTTTCTTGATTTACAAATTCGTGACCCGAAGCATTTTGTTATGCAAATTCATCACCCGAAGCACAGTTTCCATTGTTGACTTCAACGCCCCAATTGCTAACTCCGGCTTCACTGGTCCCATTAACATCCACAAGAATAGGAGCAAATTCATAGGAAAACTTCTTATAATAATCTATACACTCCCTTCAAATGTTTGCCAGGAAAAAAGATATGAGTTTCATTGAATACAACATCACGAGAAATATAGACACGCTTTGTGCAAGGGTCATAACACCTGTAGCCTTTTTTGACAGATGAATAACCAACAAACATACATTTTCTAGCACAAGGATCTAACTTTCCACCAATTTGAGAGTGAATATGGCAAACACACCCAAAAATCCTTAAGTGAGATATATCAAATTTTCACCCATACAACACTTCCATAGGAGTTATATACCCTAACACTCGATTTGAGAGTCTATTAATTAAATAACAGCTAGTAAGAATTGCATCTGCCTAATAGGATTTAGGCAAATTCTTGGATAATAACAAGGCTCGGGTGACCTCCAGTAGGTGACGATTCTTCCTTTCAGCTACCCCATTCCGTTATGGAGTACTCACACATGATGTCTCGTGAGTAATACCCTTGCTTCGTAAAAAAAAACCCAAAATGTCTGATTAGTGTATTCGATACCATTGTCAGTATGAAGAACCTTAACAAAAGTATCAAACTGATTACTTGCCATATTGCAAAAATCCTAGAAAACTATAAGCACTTGAATTTTATACTTAAGAAGGGAAAGCTAGGTAGCTCTCAATATATCATCAACAAGGGTAACAAAATACTAAAAACCCTCTCTAGAATCAACAGGAGAATATTTCCAAACATTTGAATGTACCAAAGCAAACAATTCAATTGATTTATGCATATGTTTAGGGAAAGGCAGCCTATATTGCTTAGCAAAGTGACATGGATCCCAACTACTAGAATCATGAGTCAAAGACATGTCTAAATGTTGCAACACTTGATCTGAAGGATGACCCATGAGCCAATGCCACAGATGAGAGATATCCATAGCCCCCTTCCCAACCTTCCCAACCACCAATGCTTCACCATGCAAATCTAAGGTTTACATTACAGCCCATCCGGAAGTTGTCCTTCATCAATCATCCTCTTGGTACTGCGATCCTGAAACAACACATTCTGTGGAGTAATCATGACATTACAATTCCACTATTTAGTACATATGCTCATAGATATTAAATTAGAAGATAATCTTGGAACCAATAAAACCTCAGTTTTTTTTTTTTTTCAAAAGCACATTAAGTTGCCCAACATCTTAGGTTGGCACTTGTACTCCTTTAGCACTGTGATTGATGGATATAAAGAGCTAGAAGCAACAGTATTAGATAGAATATGTGGGGAATTGCACATATGGTTTGTAGCACCAAAATCAATAATAAACCAATTTCTAGACTCAATAGAAAGTGCATTGATATTACCAGAAATCTTGGCCAAATTTATGGATTCAGTGCTAGAGGGACCCGAACCATCTAAAGTAGCTGCTGAACTTGTAACACTAGGGACTTCAACTTGGATTGGAAGTCTATGGTATTCCCTTGAATTACTATCTTAGCATCTAGACCCTTATCCTTATTTGGGCGCAGTTGAGAATGTAAAATCTAACATCGTTCCCTAGAATGCTCATGTCGATCACAATGATCACAATGAAAACTAATGGGCTTCTTTCCTTTCCCCTTGGCAAACTGAGTACCAGCATCACTTTGCTTGGCATTTGAACTAATATTGTTTGTCAAGTGCTCTAATGAGCCTACTAATGGTGCCACAATTAAGTCACAATGCATGACTCTCCTCCTTGTTTCTTCACTCTATATTATGGAGTACACTTTATTTAAGGACGGCAATTGTGGACTCATAAGAATGTCACATTTGGTGTCTTCAAACTCAGGCCTTAGGCTTGCCAATAGATAAAAAAATTCTATCTTGTTCTTCCCTTTGCACATTGTCACTCACATTCTGGGTTGCAGGTTTGTACTGACGGAGTTCATCCCACTATTTCTTCATGCTCCCCATATGTTTGTGGATGACTGATTTGCACCTTACTTCGAGTTAGCAAGACTTTGTTGAAGCTCAAAAATTCGAGATGCATTATTGGCTTGACCATACATCTCAGACAATGAATCTCACAATGTTTTGGCCAAATCTCAGTAAGCAAAAATCTAATAGATTTTACTCCATTGAGTTGAAGATCCAAGTCATAACATTGTGATCACTATCCAGGCCTTTAGTTTGCCCAGTAATATGTCCAAGCCTTGATCGGCCGCCAAGTGCGATGGTCACTGCTCGCGACCATGGGATAAAATTCCTTCCATTTAGCAAAATAGATGTAGGATGTTGGTTGTTTCCCGCATGCACCACAGCCTTTGCTGATTTTGATTTGGAGCTCGTACCTTTGTCGGGAAGTTTTCTAGATCCTAATTCTGAATTTGTCATGGTGCCCACCTAGTAGCCAACACCTAAAGAGGAGGTGGACAAGATGAGTTCTTCAAATAATTAGAGTTATAACCCGCTTTGATACCATGTAGAAAATCAAACAATCACACAAAGACATAAAGGTTCACGAGGTTCGGCAATGTGCCTACATCCTCAAACAAAAGCTCTCATTCTCTTTTGTTCTTTTGTTGTATGTGACCATCTGCCATCGTTCAAAAATATTAACAGGAAAGGTTGCTACAACAAAGGAAACAAGTAACCAGAAGATAACTAGAAAAGGGAAGACACGCAGAATTATAGGAATACAATATTTACAAATCTCCTTTTTTTAAGATGGGAGAGAAAATCACGCCAACAAATAGAGAGAAAAAAGTGATCAGCCTGGTTTTGTTCAAGACAGAGCAACTTTGCCCTGAATTTAACTCCAAAGCTACAGTTTTCTCCCATTCAGTTTTGCAGTCTGTCCGAAAGGAGAAGGGGCTCAGTTCGGGCATGACATTACTTCAGCTGTCTGAGATATGTTGAGCTCAAGTGATGTTGGTGTAATAAGATCCCGCGGCTAGCAATCCATGTTGGCGTTATTTTTTTGTGGAGCAGATCTGGTCGCATAAAATGACCTTGGCCATTAATAGTACGAATCACACGTCTTGGTTCCTTCGCTTTCAAGGGCTTCCTCTTTCTCTGTTCAGTGCCATGCAACGTCCACCCCGAAATTATTCTTGTCCTTCCATTTTCGATAATGGGAAAAGAGAAGGAGGAGGAGGAGGAGGAGGAGGAGGAGGAACTCAAAATGAGTTTGCAGCTTTTCTTTTTCCCCCTTTTTTTATTTATATTCAAGGATCATGTATGGCGTCACTCCTCGTTAATATATCTTTCCATTAACTTTCGAATCTATGGACAGAGAATTAGAAGAAAAGGAGATTTAAATTTGGTTCTGTACGTAGGTTGTTCTTGTCGAATTCGGAGTTTCAATTCACTGCAACGCGTGTAAAAGAACGGTTGCAAGAACCATTTCAAAGATCGAAGGTCTCTCTCTCTCTCTCTCTCTCTCTCTCTCTCTCTCTCTCTCATGTTGCATGAGAAATGCAGATCGGATATGATGGCAATGAAAATGAACAATTTTTCATGTGTACGGACGCTTTTTCTTATTTTGAGATGATGTGGGGGTAGAGAAGTTTTCGACGGATATGAACCAGCACAAGGTGGTTGTGACAGGGGGGATGGATCTGCAGAAGGTCTTGAAGAAGTTGAAGAAGAAAGATGGCGAAGAAAGTCGAAATTCTGGAGAACAAAGAGGACCCGGCGAATGAAGATGGAGCAAATGACAGGGAAGGCGAAGGCGGGTCGAAAACGATGGTGGCCAAAGACCAAAACACAGTTATTCGTCCTTCGCTGTTGGGTTATTGTTGTGTAGAAGACAGTCTTGATGATGTTCAGCGATGAGAATCCGAATGCATGTTCCGTGATGTAGAGATAGAGAGGGAGAGATTCACCGGCATGCCATTGCATAACGTAGGAATTAGTCTATAAGATTGATGCTATTTACTTTTAGAATAAGAGATTGGCTGAGTGGTCAAAAGTTTGATTTTGATGCAGCAATTTTTCATGTACGAACTACAACTTCTCCCACTTAAATTAGCAAATCTATGCAATTTATGGATGGAGCCCCATCTGCTGTGCTGAACGGAACGATTTACGTACGCTCCTGTAAATTGAAATGATTTATAGAATTCGGATATCTCGCGCCTTTAACAAGAATGCCACTCTCGAAGTATATGGTCGGTTGCTTTAACATTTCGGGAGGAAAATTGACCATTTCCCACAAGTTGGGGCAAAGATAAAAGGCCATTGCTGCGAACATGTCTTAAACTGGCATTAGATTTACAGTAAAAAAGGCCTTATCATCGATTAATTTTTATTGGGGTTTTGAGGACAATATTTCTTAATGTGCCAAAACAATCACAAGTCCGCCCCCAACTTTGGACCTAATTCAAAAGATAGTATAACATACTAGATGCAAGATCGAAATCAAATCCACCATTGATCCGAGGACGGCTTTACCGAAATTATCTATCTAAAATTAGTGAGTTCACTTTAGAATTTTTTTTTTTTTTTTTTGTGTGCACTCTTCAACCAAAGTGAAATGAGGTTAAGCGCTTCATATTTATATATCAACATTAGTTGAGAGAGAATTAATAATTTACATGATTAGAGGAAGTTAATTTATTTACCCATTGGTTTAATAAAATTAGTGGGAAATTGCATTGTACTTGAGTTAAAATGCAAATATTCTGTACACCAATGTCAATAAAAATAAGTATTTTCATTTGGAAGAGAACCACACGGTAAAAAAAATGTCTCATTGGATCAGGGTTGCATTACCTGCTAGTTGGAGATTCTCCGACCGGGCAAACTCGAGCTCGACTGGCCATTTGGTGGGTGAACAGTTGTTAACCTTAAGGATGTGTCCGACCCGGATCCGCCTAGGCTTGCTCAGTGATCGGGTCGGTTGATAAACTAGCACTCCTTGATTGACAATCACATCGGTCTATCGGCACAAAGTGGCCTGGGGCTATTTACGTGGATACATGAGAATCACGCAAAACAATACCAAAAGTTCCAATACCCTTTGTCATATAAGAAAAAAAGCACAAAACATTTACGAGTGTCTTTTTAGAATTCCGTGCCAATAGCGGTAAAGGTCTAGAGATGTATCTGTTAGACTTAGCCTTACTCTAAGAATATTAACAGTTAGCCTAACCGTCTCTTGGCTTAGACCAAAGCAAGATCTGATTAAACAAGAGTGAAACAAAAAGTCTCACATTAATCTTGCTGTCTCTACGCAAGCCCTGTCTCACGTCGTTCGACAAACACTGCTTCGTAGCTCTCTTCCAAAACCAAGGCCCGACGCGATGCTGCTCATGGACAACTGCGCGGCCAATTTCGCTCGGATTTACCAGAGGCTCAACGTCTTCTTGGCTTAGTTTGGTCACTCCATGAAGAAGATGGGCGCCATTGCAGTTTTAACTTATGATGAAGGAGAAATTAGAAAGAATTACAGTGTTGTTAATTAAAGAAGTTTCGAGAGTCGTTCGTTGTTTTGGTTTTCTTCTATTTGGTGAACAGTTGGTCTGTAGAATAAAGAGGCTATGTTGGTGGATGTATTGAGATTATGAATGTTTTGAGCTTGATGCGGCAGATATATTGTGTAAATGAGGTATAATTTCATGTGCATTTTCTGAACTTTCATACGTTTGGTTTGCTGAAAATGTTGTCAATGGAAAACCATTTACATTTAGAGTATAGGCATGTTTAAAGTTGTAGAAAAAAAATGGATTCCTTAACCTAAAAAGGAGAAGGCATTTTCTTGAAAAATGAATATGGAAAACAATTTCTTTTATCATGAAATCTTTCCCAAATTAAATGCATCCTTCAGATAAATGATTATAATGAAATTACATACGCTATCTCCCTACATACTGGGGACTATTACTAAGTTTAGCCCTATAGGTTACATCATCAAAATGGTGAGTACAATAAACAATTAAATAGACGCTTCATTTATGCTTATCTATATCAATTACTATGGAGTCAATAAACTTTCAAGGTAATCAAACTCATTTTAATTAGACTAGTAAGGTTCTAATGTCAACTTCAATTGAGATATATGTTAGGATTAATTAACAAATAATTTGGTATTGATGTAATAACATGACATCAAGGGACAATTAAGTTGAATAGAATGAATCTCAATTGCTTTCTACAAAGTCTCTACCGCACCAGTATCATCTCTTAGTCTTATGTTTGAATTGGTATTGAATGTACGGTTCGAAATTTTCTCAATTTAGAGAAACAACTTCATCGCGTGGAGTTACCCCATAATGATCAGCTTCTCCATCGCCTTCGTCGTCGTCCTCTCCTCCTCTATCTCTCTCTGTCTCTTTGCATGGAAGTTCATGGAAATGTGTGCTCGAACGAAAACAATTTACATTCATAAATGTAAAGAGGTAGGAATAAAATAAGCTCGGACTCATGTGACGAGATAAGGATCCAAAAAGATCGCTAATGAAATGCCTCATTCAAAAGCCCATTTGCTCTGCCATTTATTAAAAGAAAAAAAAAATGGAATTGTCCTATTGGGATCTTAGGTTGAGGTGGATGATGTTTTAATAAGTAAATTAACTCCCCAAACGTTGAAAGAATTATTGTATACCCTAGAAAATATAGATTACTACGAGTCATACTTCTTTTAACGATGACTGCCGAAATATTATGAATTCCAAATACTAAGTTCAAGAAAGCCCCACATTTATTGAACATGCATAAGAGAATGTAACATGTATCATGTAAGGGTGGCAATCAATCATCTTATTTTGCAAACTAATATAAGTCAAAACCAGATAGAATCAAATCATTCTTAAATCTACATGTCCCACATCTTAGAAACCAAAACAAACCGCGACAGGTTGCGGTTCAATGCATGAAGACTATTAGATTCATTCCTTCATTTTCCATCTTTTTGAAAAAAATTATTTTAGTGAAAGGCAAGATCTCGAGGAATTCGTCTCTATCTTAATAAACAAAAAATAGCTCGAGAACTAAACTTTCCAAGTCCAGCCAAAGAAGCCAGAATTTGAGGAGTCGTGTGCTGTCGTATTATTATCCGACACTTGGAATAATAACCTGTACTTTTTTTTTTTTGGGGGCTCTATAATAACCTGTACTTTCCGCATCATGTCTCTTCGCTCGAAATGCGCTACGAAACGTCATACTGTTTTTTTCCTCGTACAAGTTGCAAAAGTCAAGAACGGTGGCTTTGACCATTTCAAGATTTGGCAAGGTAAGACTCAATCGAGCTCTACTCCGTCATCCTCTTTTGAGTTCGAATAGGAGAGAGAGTCGAGCACCGCGTACAAATACTTGTCCAAGTGATTTGACTTGGGGCATACATACAAAAATAACACAAGCACAATTCAGAAGTCGATACTATCACCTTAGTACCGGGAAAAAAAAAACAAAAAGAAAAAGGACCGGCGGCCCCTCGTCATTTGCTAGAGATTTACAATTGGTTTCTCTGCTTTTCTTTGTGCACCACCGTCCCCGTACTTTCCAAAATGTTGTACAGTTCATCCTCCTGATAAGATCTACTTCAATAATTTTTTTAACGATGTCAAGTTCATCGTCGGAAAAGGGCTGATGGTGGTACCATTTTTACAGTAAGGCATGTTGGGAAAGTGGGGGTGATTACTCTTATTTGGCAGCTACCTAATAACTTTCCCAGAAGGAAAAAAAGAAGAAGAAAATTATCAACGATTCTCATGTTTTGTTTTTTTGATTTTCTAACGTAGAAGTTGAATGGCAAAGAGAATCGAATGCAAGACTGACATCCGGCGAGAGAGTAACTTCTACGATCCAAACCTTAATAGCGTTTGGCTCTTTGTTCCATGTACGTGACGATTGTTCATCGAGCTAAATGAAATCTTTCAAGCTCTACTTTCATATCGATTTATACTTCGTGATAGCCAATCACTACATCTTAATAATGTTCGGCAATTATGGCTTCACTTGGGAAAAAAAAATTGACTTTGGGGTACTGGGTACCAAAGGAAGTGCCATTGCTTAGGCTTCATTTGTCTCATGGAAAATCAATGATTTTGAAAACATTTTCCTAAAAAAGCGTTTATGTTTCGCTTGAAATATTTAGTTTATAAAAATATTATTATTATCGCCACAAATGATAAAAATATTTTTTGTTCTTTTAAGCAATACAAGTGATTATTTTTAAGAAAATGATTTTCAAATCATTTGTTTTTATCGAAACAAACGCAATCTTAAGAGCAAAATTCGTGCATGATAGATTGATTGGACATTAGATATGCATGAAATGACGGTGAAAGAGGAGTGTCATGTAAATCTTCAAACTTGAGAAAGTCAAAGACAATTTGAGATATTGAAATTGACTTGATGTAATTTTGACTTTCTAAAAACGTGAGCCGTGAATCAAGGCGCCACGTGCGGTCCTCTCCTTGTTGGATGTGAGCACTAAGGGTGTGTTTATTTCACGAAAAATGAGTAATTTAGCAAATATCTTTCGGAAAACAATGACTTAGATTGTTTAGAAAAATAAAATAATGAAATTTTTTTTTATCACCTATGAAAATAGTTAGACATAGATTGTCATCGACTAAGTTTTTAAAACTATATAAACAATCATTTAAAAGAAATCCAAATTACTCATTTTTCACGAAATGAACGCGCCTAAAAGATTCAAATCATTTTCTTTATATGAAGCTTTGATGCCAGCTTCGATTGATTCTTGCTAAATTTATCAGCCGCCGCCCCCCACCCCATAATACAGTCCTAAACTATTTTGACTTCATGGCACATTTCAAAACTTCGATCAGTGGATTACAGTTTCCAGATGGCTTGAATCACGAAATTTTCTGACGGGAAATTTTGAGATTTAAGACCGAAAATAGTGAATCCTAGCTAATAACTCGATACCCATGATCATTTTACAACCTCCACTTCCACCGGCAATGCTCACAAGATGAACACACGCATTATGTGGGTATGCATCTTAATCTAAAGGAAATGACTACTTAGTGCATAAAGACATTTACTTAAAACACACATTGGTTGATCGAACATAGTACTTCGCAAAATTATTTTTATAAGACGATGATGTTTCTAAAAGAAAAACATGTTGGCATTTATAAGAAGGGCACCCAAATCGTAATTCTAGCTTCTTGGAAACCGTTGACCACACAGCTTGTCAGAGCATATGAAGCTTCGTCCCAACTCCGCTCACGAAATGGCCATCTTACCTCGTCATTACGAGGAAAGTCATCGTTCATCTTGTGACTAAACAAATCCTAAGAAGGATCCGAATGCATTAAACTAATGCCATTGTCTGCTCGTATCTGGAAGGGAGAACTTTGAATAAGTCACCCAAGCCAAGTTCGAAGGACCAGTACAACTTGATGTTATACATTAATACATATGGGTGTTTCGAGGATTACTTAATTTTCTTTCATGCAACCAAATGGGGTTACGTTTTGCTTATAAAAGGAAAGCCCGACTGAGCACTTTCACCTCGTGTTCAATCCCTTTGCCTTCGCATAATTCCTTCCCTAGTACAATAGCCTAATTCCATACATCATCGTCATCCTCCTCACAAAAGAAGAATGACTGCTAGGAAAGTTCATTTGGTTTTATCACTAAGTCTTCTCTTGGTTGTAGCGTGCAATGCAGATGGTAAATTGAGAAAGAACTTCTACAAGAAGAGTTGCCCTCAAGCTGAGAAGCTTGTGAGGGACATCACTTGGAGCAAGGCCCAATCTGACCCTACTCTGGGTGCTAAGCTTCTCAGGATGCACTATCACGATTGCTTTGTTCAGGTAGCAAATTCCTATATATCCCCACCGTAGCTTTTCCAATCAAAACATGCCGAGAGTAACCATTTTCTATGAGAAAAGTTGCCGGCTTTCTTTTTTTTTTTACGGTGTGTCACTCGAGATTCCTGTCAACCTAATTAAAAGTTTAAGTCATCATTATGCCAATGATCATCTTCGCTTGTTGAGACAGAAGATGGGGAATCTAGGGAACATATTGTTCAACTTGTATTTCTCTAATTAATAGGACATGAACATATCTCAACCGTTCTAGATAAATCTTGCTCTACATCATAAGCATTCGGACTTAGCGAGCTCAACTATCCATTTGATGAAATTGTGGAAATAATTATTTCTTAGGGATGCGATGGATCTATACTGCTGGACCCTGTGGGGACAACCCAATCCGAGAAGAACGCAGTACCAAATCTCGCCCTGGCTGGTTTTGATGTTATCGATGACATCAAGACACAAGTTGAGCAAGCTTGCCCTAACACCGTCTCTTGCGCCGACGTTCTTTCTCTAGCTGCTCGCGATGCCGTTTCTTTCCCTGTAAGATAAACTTGCTTGTTCGATTGTCTAAAATCATAAATTTCATCATAAAAAATGGTCGAAATATAAGGTTTGTCATTTGAACACGATGGCATGAATTGCAGTTTAAGAAGCCGATGTGGGATGTGTTGACGGGAAGAAGAGACGGCAATGTTTCATTAGCATTCAACGTCACTGCGAAGCTGCCATCTCCTTTCGCAAACTTTAGTACTCTCGCACAAAGTTTCTCTGAGACAGGCCTTAATGTGAACGATCTCGTCGTTCTCTCTGGTAAGCCAACACAATCATGTCTTTTTTTGGATGTTTGAATTAATATTTTGTGACTTACATTTGGATCGTCAAATTAGCATCGAAGCTAAAGTACATAACTGACATACTGCATTGAGTTAGACGTTGCACAATGTATAATGAAGTCATCTATATCTTTGCTCCTTCATCAGGTGCGCATACCATTGGAGTTTCTCATTGCGGCATAATTTCCAATAGGCTCTACAACTTCACCGGGAAAGGAGATGCTGATCCATCTCTAAACGCTGCCTACGCTGCATCCCTCCGGATCCAGTGCCCTAACCCAGCCAACCCGGCTACGACGGTGGAAATGGATCCACAAAGCTCCCTCTCCTTCGATAGCCATTACTTCGATATTCTCATGGAAAACAAGGGATTGTTCCAATCTGACGCTGCGCTCTTGACAAACCGAGGTGCAGCCAAGGTGGTGCAGCGCCTTCGATCGTTGGCCGCGTTCTTTTCCGAGTTTGGCAAATCAATGAAGAAAATGGGGGCCATCGAGGTACTGACGGGAACTGCCGGAGAGATCAGAAAACAATGTCGTGTGGTGAATCAATCGTAAGGGAAGCGATCGTTTGGTGTGTCGTGGGTCATAGTTTCCGACCTTTGCTCCTTAACATAAGTATTTGTGGTTTAGTAATTTGACAATGTGGTGATGTGTTCTTTGCAAGTCTTAAATAAACTGTAATAGCTCTTCGTTTGATTTTCCAATACAAATAGCGTAACTCTATTTTTCTCTCTTGCGTATGCGCACAAGAGCTAAATCAGTATTTCCAAAATTTGAACTAATAGAGCAAGCAGTTAGACTTTCAACATTATCAAAACCAACAAGATGATGAAATTCGAAAAACCGACTTTCACATTGTGGGGCACGATATCCAAGCGCTAGCGATCCGATTAAAATGACGAGCATGTATTTCACCACCAACATGCACATCGACGGGAACAAACTTCCCCGCGCTTTACGGACAATAATTCTTATTTCCCACCTGGATGATCTTTCGACGACAGATGTTTGTAATATCTCTTGGATATAAATAGATAGAGAGAAGTGATCACCCTCGTTTTTCTTCAAGAGAGAGCAACTTTGCCCTAAGTTTTTGCAATTTGTTTAAAAGGAGAGGGGGCTCAGTTTGGGCATTACATCACTTCAATTGTCTGAGATATGTTGAGTTCAATTGATGTTGGTCTAATAACACCCTGCGGCTGAAAATCAATGTTGGCATTATTTTCTGGAACCGATCTGGTCGCATAAGACGACCTTGGCCATTAATAGTACGGATCACACGTCTTGGTTCCTTCGCTTTCAAGGGGCCTTCTCTTTCTCTCTCTGTTCATTGCCATGCAACGTCCACCCCGAAATTATTCTTGTCCTTCCATTTTCGACAATGGGAAAAGAGAAGAAGAAGAAGAAGGAGGAACTCAAAGTGAGTTCGCAGCTTTTCTTTTTACCCCTTTTCTTCTCAATATTCAAGCATCATGAATGGCATCATATCCTGCATAATGTATCTTTTTATTAACTTTCGAATGTATGGTTAAAGAATTAGAAAAAAAGATTTAAATTTGGTGTTCCGTACGTAGGTTGTTATCGTCGAATTCAGAGTTTCAATGCACTGCAACGCGTGTGAAAGAACGGTCGCAAGAACAATTTCAAAGATCAAAGGTCTCTCTCTCTCTCTCTCTCTCTCTGCGTAAGAAAAATCTTAAGTTGGGTTTGGTGAACCTACCTACGTTCATGTTGCATGAGACATGGGCAGATCGGATATGATGACAATGAAAAGGAACAACTTTTCATGTGTGCGCGCACGCTTTTTCTCCTTTTGGGATGATGCAGGGATAGAGAAGTTTTCGACAGATATGAACCAGCACAAGGTGGTCGTGACAGGGCGGATCGATCCGAAGAAGGTCTTGAAGAAGTTGAAGAAGAAGACGGGGAAGAAAGTCGAAATTCTGGAGAACAAAGAGGACCTGGCGAATGAAGACGGAGCGAATGATGGGGAAGGCGAAGACGGGTCGAAAACGATGGTGGCTGAAGAACAAAACGCAATCATTCATCCTTCGATGTTGGGTTATTGTTGCGTAGAAGACGAAGTCTTGATGATGTTCAGCGACGAGAATCCAAATGCATGTTCTGTGATGTAGAAACAAAGAGGGAGAGATTCACCGGCATGCCATTGCACAACGTAGAATTAGTCTATAAGATTGATACTGTTTATTTTTAGAATGAGAGATCGGTTGAGTGGTCAAAAGTTTTATTTTGAGTCTTTGACGCAGCAATTTTTCATATATGAACTACAACTTCTTCCGCATAAATTAGCAAACATTATGGACAACATTTGTTACTAATGGATGGAGCCATATCTGGTGCACTGAACGGAACGATTTACAGACGCTCATATAGATTGAAATCATGTATAGAGTTCAGATATCTCATGCCTTAAACAAAAATGCCACTCTCGATTATAGGGTCGACTGCTTTAATATTTGAGGAGAAAGATTGAGCCTTTCCCACAAGGTGGGCCAAAGGGGAAAAAAGGCCATTGCCGTGAACATGTCTTAAATTGGCATTGGATTTACAGTAAAAAGGCCTTATCGTTGATTAATTTCTCATGGGGTTTTGAGGATCACATTTCTTAATGCGCCAAAATAATCACAAATCCGCCCCCAACTTTGGACCTAATTCAAAAAATAGTATACTCTTCAAGCAAAGTGAAATGAGGTTAAGCGCTTCATATGTGTATCAACAGTATCCACATTAGCTGAGAGAGAACTAATAATTTACATGATTAGAAGTCATTAATTTATTAATTCATTGGTTTAAAAACTAGTGGGAAATTGCATTATACTGGAGTTAAAATGCAAATGTTCTGTACAACAATGTCAGCGAAAGAAAGTATTTTCATTTAAAGGAATAATACGGTAAAAAAATAAAAATAAATAAGTCTCATGGCATCACGGTTACATTCGTTGGAGATTCTCCAACCGGTCTATTGGCAAAAAAGGGGATGGAGCTGTTTAGTTGGATACATGAGAATTGCGCAAAACAAAACAAAAAATCCAGATACCTGTGTCTATTGCATGGGTCTTTTGACAACTTCCTTGCTCGCACTCGCAGGACTAAAGCTTCAGACATATACCTGTTAGCCTTAACTTAACTCTAAGGCTACGTTTGATCGTCCGGATTTCTAATCGGGATAGAATTGGATAGGATAGAATATGAAATCCTAGGATTTTTTTATGTCCCCGTCCAATGTTTGGTGAATCACAAGATAAAGTCGGATATGTTCACATCATGTACATTTTTATTTTTTTTATATAAACGACATATCATTATAATGAACATAAATGTTCATAAATGAAGATGGTGAAAATATCTCGTAACACTATTCCTTAATTTATTTATTATTTATTATTTATTATATTTTTCCTCTTTTTATATATTATTTTCATTATTATTTCTTTTTTCCCTTTCATCATTCTTTAATAAAAATTTATCAAATAGTAAACTGTACTAACATATTTAAAATACAAAAATACCTAAAATATATAATAAATATAAATATTTAATTTATAGATTGAATGTTTATTATAAAATAGAATTAAAATAAGATTAATTAAAAATAAATTTTTATTTTTATTTTCTTAAATTAGAATTCAAATATTATTTATATTGAAATATAATTTCAATTTTGTTAATTTAATAAATTTGTTATTAAAAAAAATAACTTTCCTATTATGGACGTTAGAAATCCTATCCACCTTTATCCCACCCCCCATGGGATAATTTTATCCCGTTTATATCCCCCTTATATCCGACTTTATCCTATCCCGAAAGTGAGCACCAAACGTAGGATAGGATAAATTATATCCTATCCCGAATTTTATCCCGACTGCCAAACGCAGCCTAAGAAGATTAACAGTTAGCCAACCATGTCCTGGTTCAAAGCAAGGCATATTCGATTAAACAAGAAGGAAAGGAAAAGTGTCACATTGTTCTCGTCGGAAAAGTGTTAAAAATGTCATAAAGCTTTTGCATTTGTGCCAATTTAGTTATAAACCTATTTTTGATATCAATTAAGTTCTAAACATTTTTACATTGTGCCAATTCCGTTCTTTCCGGCTAATTTTGGCTGGATTTTGCTAACTAGACGTCGACCAACAGATGTGGCCGATCGGCGCTAACATGAACAATTTTTAATAATATTTTAACATTTTTTACTTTTTTTTATTTTTAGTTTATTTTATTTTTTTCCTTCTCCTTCTTCTTCCTCCAACTAGTCACCAAGGCAACCGGCCGGAGGCGATGGCCAGCAAGGTCGAGGTCAACCTCACTTGCCACCTTGCCAGTGGCCGTGAGGGCAGCCTCACGCTGGGCGGTGAGGCTTGACCTCACCGAATCTGGCAAGGGTTGAGCCTCGCCCATGGCCAGCAAGGGTGAGCCTCACTAGCTCAACATGAGGCCACCCTCGAGGCCTAGGCAGCGAGGCTCGCCCTCGTCGGATCTAGCGAGGGTTGAGCCTCACCCATGGCCAGCGAGGGTGAGCCCCGCCAGCCCAACGCGAGGCCAACTCAAGGCCGCCCTCACAGCCACTGGTGAGGTGGCCAACAAGGTCAACCTTGACCTCGCCGACCGGAGAAAGGAGAAGAAAAAAAAAAAAAAATAAATAAATATAAAAATAAATTCAAAAATATTAAAATATTATTAAAAATTGTTCACATTAGCGCCGATTAGATCACGTTAATTGGCCAGCATCTAGTTAGCAAAATCTAGCTAAAATTATCTGGAAATGACTAAATTGGCACAATGTAAAAAGATTTAGGACTTAATTGGTATCAAAAAAAGGTTTATGACTAAATTAGCATAAATACAAAAAATTTAGGACTTTTTTAACACTTTTACCATTCTTGTCTGTCTCTATACAAGTGTTGTCCCACGTCACCCTAGTCTTGACAGCCTCTCAAGCTTACCTATACTAGGGCCTTTACTAATTGTCGACATGCTCACCTACCACTCTCTTCCCAACTCAATTGACTCTATTTCAAGGGATCCCTCGTATTAAAGATCTAGGCTTCCTAGATTCGCGACGAACGGTGAGGATTTGGAATATAATCTCAAAGAACTTACTTCTCGTCAATAATCACTTTATCCTTGCCAAAAAATCGCTTGCTTTCTACCACTTGGAAATGGTGACATAATCTAGAATGCTAAAAAATTATAAAAAAAAATTAAAAAAAAAAGACCTAAATTGGATTTGATTGCAACTTCACACTACCAACACTAACTTCAATCTATCTTTCCACCTAAAAAAGTAGGATCAACCTACATAGATCTCCTCAAACATTATAGACTCTATCATTCAGGTATCATTGATTCATATCAATATAATAGGATATAATTTCTTCAATATATTGTTTTCTCTTTCGGAAAGTCAATGCTTCGATTGCCCAAGACCCCAAAGCACTGCCACATAGCATCATCATCCTCATTTGGGTCCGCCACAAATTTTTTCTTTGAATTCAATGGGTGCTTTGTCATAGCAACGTGTCTATCCTAGGCCCAAAAAAGAAGGAAAAAAGTTGCTCCAACCTATCATGTATAGCCATGATCTCTCAGTTTTCCACCCAACTGAAAAACCTAACAGACAGCTCCAACTTTCCGACTTACCTTTAATCTATATGCCTTACCAGAAAATCCGTCACACAGATCTCTCTTTCCTCTTTCACACCGGCCACAAGTCCCAATCAAAGTAATCCCGACCAACATGCCCAAATTGATTGGACACAAAGGAGTCCAAGCGTCTGTATGCAGATGCAAGTCTCACTTGTTGCTCCACTAAAACTCCCGACCAACATGCCCAAATTGATTGGACACAAAGGAGTCCAAGTGTCCGTATGCAGATGCAAGTCTCACTTGTTGCTCCACTAAAACTCTCTCTCTCTCTCTCTCTCTCTCTGCGCCATTAGACATCCTCTAATGGCTGACAAAAGCATGCACCAGGCCACAACCAAGCATTCAAACCATATAGTACCGACCTTCATTTTTCAATGCTATCCATGACGTTCTTTATCCTTTTCTTATGAATCCGTACAATGCTGGCCCATTAGCAGAGATGATTTCCAATGTTTGTCAAACAGAGAAGATAATCTCTTTGTATTTTCTGACTAGCATAATAGGCGTGATAAGTTCATAAGAATCACTATCATAATGGGAGTCATTATTGTTTTCTTTTCTAGTCGGATAACCCTCCTAGGAAATCATCTTATGGGATATGCCAATGAAGAAAGCAATGTCTTAACAATTCCTTTTTTCCAATGATATCTCTCAGTTGATTGCAATGTGGAATGAGCCCAAAAAGGAAAAACTGAAGATGGTACCAATGTGATCTTGTTGGGAAGAGATTGGATCTTCCTCAGCTTTCATTTGAACAGAATCAGCATACTGCCTCAGGCAGTGAAACCAGTAGATCCATCAGGAGTCAAGAATGAGCAGAAGAGACTAATTGAATATCAAGGATCAACGTTCTCATTTATCTTTCCTTTTCTTATTTGTCTTTCCTTTATTCTTCACTTTTTTCCCCTAGCGTATATGGTGAGGCTCTTCTTATAAATAATGAATCGCCCACATGGCAACAATAAGAGCACTACAGATCGACAAATGACTTGTGACAAGCTATACTGTTATTGTTGTAGCATCCTGTTTGTACATGGTGTGAGAGAATAAAAAACGAGCCTGTGGGAGAATTCCTTTATGTCATGATTTCCAAAGCTTCCCTTGTTTTTCCTACTACGTTGAATACAGTAGCTGCGATATGTGCTGGGGTCAGACCGGCTTGAGCCAGTTGGTCGGCAGGCGATCCATGGTCAATGTAGCGATCAGGCAGAACAAGAGGCCTCCACTGCAAAAATGTCCACATGTGATTTAGAAAAGTACAGGAAAAGGAAGAAACAGCCGCCAGAATATCTGGTGGTTCCAGACAACTTTAAACATAACCCAACTCAGCCAAAGTTCTGCAATATTTTTTCCTGAAGTTGTAGCATCCATACCTTTACTGTGCCGTCAAGAAGGCCATCAAGGGCCAGGAACTGAGCGACGTGAGACCCGAACCCTCCTATTGAACCTTCTTCAACTGTGATCAAAACCTCATGCGATTTTGCAAGGCTTCGGATAAGGGCATGATCCAAAGGTTTGCAGAAGCGCGCATCAGCAACTGTTATTTTGAAGCCATGGGTTTCAATCAATGCAGCTGCAGCTAAGCAGCCCTGCACTGCTGTTCCGTAGCCCAAGAGCGCCACTCTCTCTCCTTCTAAAAGTATCCTTCCCTTTCCAATCTGTGAGTGAAAATTTTTTGGAGAGTGATCAAAATGGAAATCAATCCAGGATGGAATGCCAATTTTTTTCAGCTTATTTAGGGATATGCTCTTTTCTTTTTTCACAAAATTAGCAAGAAGATACCTCAAGTGGTGTGCCTTTGTTTCCTGGCGGCAGCTGCACGCCAACTCCATTTCCTCGTGGGTATCTGAAACAACTTGGTCTGTCGTCAATGGCGGCAGCAGTAGCCACCATGTGGAAAAGCTCTGCCTCATCCGCAGGAGCCATCACCACCATATTAGGGAGGCATGCCATAAAAGTGACATCAAAAGCACCGCAGTGTGTAGGGCCATCAGCTCCGACCAGTCCTGCTCGATCCATTGCGAATCTAACAGGCAACTTCTGCAGATCAACATCATGCACAACCTGTTGCACGGGGAACAATACACTCTCAAGACAAAAAAAAGGGGAAAAGGATAAGATTGTGCAAAGAAGTCAAAGCAGTGGGGCTTGCCTGGTCATAAGCCCTCTGCATGAAAGATGAGTAGATTGCGCAGAAAGGTTTAATGCCTTCACACGCTAGACCAGCAGCAAAAGTGACGGCATGTTGTTCTGCAATCCCAACATCAAAACATCTGGTTGGGAAGCGGCGAAGGAAGAGATTTAACCCTGTGCCCCCTCCCATCGCAGCATGAATAGCAACAATATCTTTATCCGCTTCCGCTTCCGCAATTAAAGCCTCGGCAAAGTATGTAGTGTAAGACTGCGTGGCTGGGCTTGATTTGAACTGCTTTCCAGTTGCAGGATCAAATTTAACCACACCTGCAATGATGAAGCTGATAACTAATTGGGCACAATTTTTTTATTCTTAAGGGCGTAAAAATAAATGCGTGAAATAAACTCTCATAAATTCCTTAATTCAATTTAGATCCTTACCATGGTACTTATCTGCAGCTTTTTCAGCGTAAGGGTATCCTCGACCTTTCTCAGTGACAACATGGATCAGAACTGGACCAGTTGTTTTGGTACTCTTTACCTCTTTGAGAATTGAAACTAGATCATCAATGTTATGGCCATCAACAGGACCAATATAATAGAGCCCAAGCTCTTCGAACAGGGTGGATCCAGATCCACTGATCATCCCTCGAGCGTATTCATCAACTTTTGCAGCCAGTTCGTGCATAGGTCCCCCAATTTGCTTGGTAACACCCTATAATCACAAGGATGGGGATTTTACTAAAATTTATGTCCAGAACAGAACAGCAGAAAATGAAAGTCCTGAACTGTAAGGGCAATCGGTACCCTACCTTTGCGACTTCTCTAAGTTCTCTAAGAGGCCTGTTAGATTGTAATCTACTCAGAGCACTGCTCAACGCTCCTACAGGAGGTATAGGTCCATCAAGATTAGCAGTGGGCAATGAGACCTGTTTATTGTCGTTGAGAATGACAATCATATCAGAGTCCAAATACCCAGCATTGTTCATGGCTTCGTAAGCTTGACCTGCAGTCATGGCACCATCGCCAATGACAGCAACCACATTATTATTCCTTCCCTTTAGATCCCTTCCAACAGCCATACCTGTTTCTCAGGAAAAAAAGGAAAATCCTCTCTTAGAACATAACAAAGATTGAATCTATTTGACATGGAAGTCAAGCATATAGTGAAGTCCTGGAGACCGGTCTGATGTAAGATCAAGTGACACAACTTGGTAACTTATAATCATATCAAGAAGAAATTGATCTTATATTGAATAATGAAGCACATAGAAAAGTGCAACTCCAGCATGGTATTTTTCAGACCTACAATGATATAAAAAAAAAACCAAATCTTCATTTCTTATTCAAAAGATGTAAAGTTTTGCAGTTAAACCCTGATTCACGTGCTTGTGGTGAGTTTTGCTACTCTTAAAAAATACTGCACCTTAGGATTATGTACTTGATAGAGGCATAAAGAGAATTACCCAACCCTGCAGAAATAGTTGTCGAACTATGACCAGTGCCAAAGCAATCGTATTCACTCTCCGAGCGCTTTGTGAACCCTGCCAATCCATTAGTCTGCCTAATCGTTTGCATTTTGTCTCTCCTCCCAGTCAGAATCTTATGTGGGTAAGACTGCATATAGATACCACACGATCAAAAAGCAATTACCATCAAGCTGATCATAAATTTCAGTCATGCAGAATTTCAGTCATCCCAAAGAGGCTGAAAGAAGAGAAAAGAAAGCATCTTCGACACCTGATGGCCAACATCCCAAAGGATCCTGTCTTGAGGAGCATTGAAGACATAATGAAGAGCCACGGTGAGCTCAACGACACCCAGGCTTGAGCCCAAGTGGCCGCCAGTCTTGGAAACGTTGAATATGACATCAGAACGAAGCTCGTCCGCTAGCTGCTTCAGCTCCTACACCGATTATTACATCCCAAGCAAATTCCGGATTAGAGTCCCCACTAGCAATGATGAGCTCGCTCCATGGATAGAATATGTAATACGAGGTTAGTATGTACCTTGATGGCTAGATTTTTCATGTGAAGAGGATAGTTTACGGTGTCCAATAGAGGGGTTGGTGGCCTCTTGGAGTAATACTCTCCGCTCTCAGACAGTGATGCATAAACCCCACCAGGTCGTTTTCTCACCTGGACCTAAACCAGAGAAAAAGACCCAGTTTTTCCCCGAATCATTCCCAGGAAAAAACAAGCTGAAATCGACAGTAGCACCAAAAACCACATATGCAAAACAAGTGCCGAAGCATTTATAATGAACGTTAGCTTAGCAAGGGCTTAGATGAAAAGGTATAAGAGATTGGAGGACGAAAAATCATAACCGCAAGTTTTGCAAGCCAAGACTGTTGCTTCCTCAATCTCTAAGCTAAGAAATAACAAAGCAGCAGACAAATAGCGGTGGAAAAACCTGAGCGAGGCTGTGCTGGGATTGCACCAGCAGATCTGAGCCCCCCACGAAATGAGAAGAGAGAGAGGCATTCCTCTGAGCATCCGAAGCTGTGGCCCGGTTGATATGGGCCGGGAACGAGAATGCGCAGAGTGCCATATCTCCCCGATGCACCCGCGGACCGATGGAACCCGACAGCTTAAAAAGGGGCCACAGAGCAGGAAGCGAAAAGCAGAGGACTCCAAGAACCGCGAATTTGTACCGCCGGAGCTCCAAGAAACAGAGACCCAGAATAGGAAATGACCAACCCGGATTCCCCGGCAACCCGGAAAAACGAGAAGCCGAAAAGATGAAAGTGGGTATTGGAATGAATGATCGAGTGAAAGACTGGTCGACCCTTTACTCTGTATTCGCCACCACTTTGAATTGGCGCTAGCAGTGGCAACGTCGGTTTCCAAATTAGAGTGTCTTTGTGGTCGACAGAGACTCCAGCAAAAGAGAGAGAGAGAGAGAGAGAGAGGGGGAAGGTTAATTAATAGTGAATGCGTAGAGATGCTATAGTGAATGCTTGCTGGTAAGCTTCTTTAATCCAGAGCCTTGCTCCTTCATTGCATCTTGCATATTTAAAGAAGCCACTACTACTATTCAAAGTCAAGTGACGTGGGGACTATTGCCTCACGCGTGGGCTGCTTCCCGTTCATTGGGCCACGTGGACGGAAATCACCAACGGATCAGATAGACATTTCCATCTCCTTGGATTGGGGATGTCAATGCATTGTATCAGTCGTGGGTGTTTGGGGCCTGCATGGTTGGAGTTTATTTCTGTTCCCAGGAACAGAAATTTCTGTTCTTTTGTTCGCGGGCAAAAAAAGGAACAGAAACGCGTTTGTGTGCGTTTCTGTTCCTTTTTTATTCTTTTGTTCCCGAAACAAAAAGAAACAGAAAAGAAATAAGAAAAACTTGTTTCGCTTTCCAACACAAATCGAAACACTTTTTTTCTTTTTCTTTTTTCTTTTATTTTCTTGTTCTTTCACGGCCGAGGCCGGCCGGCCTCGGCCACGGCCGGCGACCGGCCGACGAGGGGCGGCGGCCTCGCCCGGCCACGGCGAGGCTCGCCGGCCCGGCGAGGCCGACGCCTCGCCGTCCCCGGCGAGGCCGAGGCTCGCCGTAGCCGGGCGAGGGTCGGCCTCGCCATGGCCGGGCGAGCTCGAGCTCGCCCGATCCGGCGAGGCCGAGGCTCGCCGGCCGCTGGCGAGGTCGGCCTCGCCGGATCCGGCGAGCTCGAGCTCGCCCGGCCATGGCGAGGCCGACCTCGCGCCGGCCCGGGCGAGCTCGATCTCGCCCGGATCCGGCGAGGCCGAGCTCGCCCGGCGGCCGCGAGCCTCGGCCTCGCTGGCGGTGGCCCGGCGAGGCCGCGGCTCGCCGGCCGGCCGGCGGCTTCGGCCTCGCCGGATCAAGGCGAGGCCGACCTCGCGCCGGCCCGGGCGAGCTCGATCTCGCCCGGATCCGGCCTCGAGCTCGCCCGTGCCAAACATGTTTCGTTTTATTTTTTATTCCCGAACAAGTTTACCAAACGCGTATTTTTGTTCAAAAATTGTTCCCGAATGCAAATACTTTTTTCTATTTCTGTTCCCGGAACAATTTTTAAACGAAACACAACCAAGATGACCGGTGTACCTTTACCAAGATGAGAACGCCAATTCGCGTTTACTCCCTAGCCATGACAAATTTTCTATTTATTTATTTATTTATTTCTCTATTATCTAAAATAGATTTGGAATATATATATGTTTGATAACGTAATTTCATTTATATCTTTTTTTTTAATTTTAAAAATAGATTTGGAACAAAATCGAAAACTAAAATTTTTAACTTTTCTATTTCTAAAACAAAAATAAGAAACTATTTTCATCGTTCACTTTTATTACTTGCTCATTACCCATTTGTTGCTAGTGGGGTGTCGGACGACCATTGCCAATCACTTGCCGTCGATCACCGGCTTGCCGAACGACGGTTGGCCATTGCCGCTTGTCGAAGGACGATCGCCCGCCATTGTACATTGGCCACTTTGGAAGCCAACTACAACCCTCCTAAACATAGAAATTTTATTCTATTATAAAACAAATTTTCATTCCAAAAACAGAAATTTTGGATTATTAGCAAACGTGTTTTTTTCTTCAGAAACCCGTCTACAGAATAGAAATTGATTTTTATTTCAGAAATTTTTATCATGCACATCCTTAATAGTCGTGTCCTGTGCCCAGTTTGAGTTTCTCTTTGAGGCATGCTTGTATAGATGGACTATTACTTTTTTATTAAAGGATTAATATCGCAAAAAGCCTCAAATTTGGACACCTAGACACATTGATTTTAAATTTATTTTTTTATTACAAAAAATCTCAAAATGGTACATCTATGATAAATTAACTAAAAACCCTAGGTTGATATATTTGCGACAAAATTATTTTCCGCTAGTTTCGGTTAAATTAAATCAATATCACGAAAAACTATAAACCGGTGCACCAATAACAAAATGGAGGGTAAACGTACATTCGTTAATTATCACGTGTCATTCAACTCAATATTTTCACAATAAAATATAACAAAAGCTAACGAAAATTAAATTTATTACTGGTGTGCCATTTTGAGGCTTTAATCTGTTGCATGTATATTAGTTTGAGATTTTTCATGATATTAATTTATTTTTTAAACCCTTGAAACCTTCGCTAGGTATAAATTTTGACACGTGAATGACATGTACAATGTTTTCATAATGTTTTCCCCAAAATTTAGCCACCATATTAAACTCTAACTGATAAGCAGATGTGAGGAACATGTGGAGAACCGTCCCGAACATTTCGCGATTAATGTATTCCTGTGTTTCTCTTCCTCCTATGTCAGTATGCAGAAAAAGACCACGAGATTCTTTCTTTACTTGCCTAGAGACCTCGTGATTTATGCGAACGATTGCGGCGCCATCGGCTGGTATGCTTTTCTGCCAGAATGGCCAGAAAAGAGATGAAGAATTCCAGATGGCGGGACGAAGAAGCAGCATTAACAACGACAAGTGATCATACATGTCTATCTTCAAATTTTGACGTGTGCGTCGCGTCGAGATGGGCGGAAGTGAAATGACACCTGACGTTCGCAGCTAAGAACCGGCGAGGAAACTTTCCCTGCGGATGTTGACAATCCGATTCCAGAACGCACTCGAAAGTTTCCGAGATGGATGATAATCTCATACTCTCAAGTGTCTCTACTCTCAGTATTTACGCTATGATATCACCTGTAAGAAGGTCATAAAATATGCATTTTCACGGAACCCGACCTCAGAAAGAAAATCATACGTCGAAGCACCCAAAGAATAAGATAGTTTTGTCTTTTAACTAAAACTACGACAGACGGTTCTATCTTTTAAGTGAAACTGTGACATCCCTCAATTAACTCACTTAGGATATAGATGGGCACTTTCTCAAGAGGTTATCCATTTTGGTAATGCTCCAGCCTGGGCTAACTTAATTTTGGAGTTTTAAAACAAAGCTCGCTGCTACGTCAAAAGTGACTTATAGAATTAATTCTAACTTTTACATATATATTCTAAATAGCTCCCTCATTGTTTGATGCACAATTTGATTCATTTCTACCCCTTTCACCTAGGAGCCGCTCACTGTTCAAGCCCTCTCTAGCCCTGGCAACAATTTCACATCCTCATCGATATGGTTCATTGTAAAAAATTTACATGAAGCAATGATTAGGAGAGTGCAAAAGAATAGGAAACTGCCTAGAACTAGATAAGACCGGACCGCACAAGAATTGGCGACTTCTAAGGGAAATTCAGTTCTCGGTTCCAATTTGTTCGAACCGATAGGTACTGATCTGGTTCTCTATTTCAAATGTGGAACCGTCCATCCGAACCGGACTAATAAGATATAAAATATATTTTTAATTTTCAAAAAGTGCAAAGCTTTCAATAGTACGGGAGAGAGAGAGAGAGAGAGAGAGAGAGAGAGAGAGAGAGAGAGAGAGAGAGAGAGAGAGAGAGAGAGAGAGAGATTTAATACACAAATTAATATCAACCAATTTGTCATAAACCCTCGAAACTTTGGCTACTTAAAAATATTGACACGTGAATGACATGTACAACGTTTTTCATAATTTTTTCCCCAAAATGTAGCCACCATTTTGAACTTCGATAGATAAGCACATCCGAGGTAGTTTCCATACCGCGTTTAGAATCGTCCTCATCAGTTTGCGAATAGTATATTCATGTTATGTCATCTTACGTAGAAAAATACCACGTGATTCATTCTTTACTTGCCTAGAGACCTCGTCACCTATGCGAACGATTGCGTTGCCACGAGCAGTTATACTTAGCTTCACAAGCAACAGATCCAAAGTGCCATGAAGTGGATTACTTGTTCTGATCGGAAGCTGCAGATTGCGTTCGATCACAATGATTTACAGAAGAAAACTTGTAGATCAGAAAGCTTCTGCAAGATTGGCCAGAAAATAGATAAAGAATCCCACAAGGCGGGGTGAAGAAGCAGCATTAACAACGAGAAGTAATCGTACACATCCGTCTACAAATTTCACCGCATGCGTCGCGTGGAGATGGACGGACATGGAGTGACGCCCAACGTTCGCAGATAAGAAGCCGCGAGGAAACTTGTGTCAGTGGATGTGGGCAATCCAAACTTATTAGGATACATGATTGATTTAACACTGTCAGCTGCCTCTACTTTCAATCTGTACGCTCCGATACAATCCTGTAAGAAGGCCACAAGGTCGGCATTTTCACGGAACCCTCCCCCCAGAAAGAAATTCAGACGTCGAAGCACCCTGAAGAACATGATCGTTTTATCTTTTAAGTGAAATCGCCCGGAAAAACGAAGAGGCCTACCATGGTTGATGACTGTCCCGTGAACTGGTTCCAAAAATTTTACATGAAGCAGTGATAGTAATACGTAAAGCTTTCAACAGTACCGCGGGGGGGGGAGAGAGAGAGAGAGAGAGAGAGAGATTCTTAATACACATTAATATCAACCAATCTGTCATAAATATTCAGGCATATACTGTATATAATTTTCAAGTATCGACCACCAGAGGGAGAAGAGGATTCCAACTTTCTAATAGAAAAAGTTAGGTCGGTGTCGAGAGATACAAAGAAAATAGTACAAGCACTTGCTAAATGAGGGATTTCCACGTGATTTTCGAGAAACCTTTTTGGACTTGTAATATTCTTATTATAATATTTAAATAATAAAGTATGTATTCATCTAATATTTTAAGTTTTTAGAATAGTTGACAGTGATCTCACTAAATCTTACATAATATTAGAGCCTCATTTCCTAAAGCAATCCTAGTGCACCCGGTGCACCTAAAAATTTCTCTATTTTTTTTTTTTTTTTTTTTTTTTTGCTTTACACCCATACATCCAAGCCTATTTTTCAATGTTGTGAATACACGTCTTGGCACAATAACTTTTCTCTTAGCAAAGCCTAAATTATTTTGCTTGCTGTAACCATGCCAGCCTTATCAGTCATGTTATCGGTCACGTCTAAATTATTGTCTCGATAGCTAAGTTAATCGCGAAGGATGCATGCTGCTCGCCTCCAATATCTTTGATTCTCGACTTTTCACTTCTCATTTGAAGAAGCCAACGTCACCACCAAATTTGCCGCCATCAGACGATTAACATGTTGAAATCTTCTTGTCAGCAAAAGCTAGAGTCGTCACATGCGCCACCACATGTCGCCTTGCCTTGGATTTGTTGAGCTCATTTTAATTGAAGATTTTGTGACATTGTTCAAATTATTTTTCAAACCGAGGTTGATTTATTTCGATTTAACTAGTGAGGGAATGTTAGCAATATTATGATATTAAAATATCTTTTAGAGATATTTATGATATTTTCTCGATTTTCTAATCTATTTTGATTATACACATCTAATTTGATTTCATTTGATTTCCTATATCTAAGCTCATAAATAGGCTCTTCATGTTTTTCTCCAAAGGTGAGGGGTTCGAAATCCAGTGGAGGCATTTGGTGTCTTAAGTGGGACGTCAAGGTGGTGGGTCCTCCGCTAGTGTCCCCCAGGTTTACCTCACCAGCCACCAGCTATACGGGGGTTCATGGGTCATCAAAAAAAAAAAAGGCTCTTCATGTCGTAATATATATCGAAATATACAAAATTTTCTACATTACATGATATCAGAGCTAGGTAGTATTGAGTTTGAATCTTCCAGGCTCTTATTTGCAGTTCTACTCGTTCAAATCTTATCGTACATTTCCACACTTTACGCTATAGCCAAAGTTCAATCTACACGTAAGGGAGAGTTAGAATATTTAAATAATAAAACATGCATTTATCTAACAATTTAAGCTTTTAGAATAGTTGCCGATGATCTCACAAATTATACATTTGTAATTCTACATAGTTTACCCAATTTATATGTGTAAGCCAAACATAAACTTAGGAAGTCTCGACCATATAAAAATCCATCTTCTTCATAAAAGTCATTTGTGTGGTTCCAACGACAAACAACAGTGCCGTCCTTACTGATAGAAAAGCTGCTATTCTGAGGCAAAAAGTCAAAAAGACAGCGATAGTGAACCACCCAGGAACCCTTCGTTCAAAAACAAAAAAAAAAAAAAAAACCAGTGAGAAGCCCTAGACAATTTTCTGAGGTTGAAGTCCCATAAAATAGAAAGATTCCAACGACAACACAAGAGGAGCTCGGTGTCCGGTGGCAAACCACCACTTACGGAAATGAAATATTTAATGGAAACATATAAAATTGTTGTGGTGATGATCGAATTCATTTATTCGACAATCAATAATAGAGTGGAACTAGCTATAATATGTAAGTCAATCATAATAAACTATTTAAATTAGGATCAAAAGGACCACTAGTGATTGATAACAATTGAGAACTTCTAAAATTCAGAACAGTCCTCGTCAGAAATGCACCTTAAGAAAAAAAATATTTGACGAAATCATACTTAGATAATCCATGCTGACAAGTGAAACCGATAATATTGGGAGATATCAACGTGTGAGTTGAAAGGTTAACCATACATCTAGACTTCCTTCCGCCCGTTAAACTCGGAAACTATCGTGAATCATGGAAATAATGAAATACCCAATCTCCTGAGTTGAGCAGTGCTACCCATTGTAAATATAGTTCCTACTGCCTGTGAATCATGAGTTAAGCAGTACTACCCATTGTCGTGAATCATGATTTCCTGCCCAATTGAATGTTGTGGGAAGCTAACGCATGGTAGGCCCATCGTTGACACAAAGCAGTGGAGGGTGAAGATTCTACGGTTACAAAAGCACTCGATGCAAGTTTTTCTATTTTGTTTGACTCCCCGCCGTCATCGAATGAGAATGAATAAAAGGCTTTGTGGGATTGACATGAGGAGGAAGGGATGGCTGTATTTTGAAGAGCGAACTCTAAGCGAATATGAAG
Source organism: Eucalyptus victrix (assembly GCA_016097545.1). Taxonomy (NCBI): domain Eukaryota; kingdom Viridiplantae; phylum Streptophyta; class Magnoliopsida; order Myrtales; family Myrtaceae; genus Eucalyptus; species Eucalyptus victrix. The sequence continues at coordinate 44,762,653 of CM027842.1, read as the reverse complement.
CATATGAATATAGGTTATGCCTTGGAAAGGAAAACAATTCCAAATTAGCTTTTTCTATGAACCAGGAATGCAAGAAAGGAGAACAGTTACAACAGATGCAAAGCTCTTTCAAGCATACTTCTAATCGTTTCGGCCATCTCAGTGGGCCTTAATGACCCGAAAAATGAAAAGAATTCACCTGAAATAGCTCTTGCTGGAAAACACTAGTGAACAGGAATGGAGAGCAAGAACCCGGCCTAGGCTATGTCACGAGCAATGGCAAAGCAGACGTGGTACAAATGTCGGAAACAATACATAACACGGATGTTAACATATTCAAATCCCAATAGGTATTCAAGGAAGTCCAAATTCCAGTGCGATGAGAAAACAAGTTATACTTCGACAATCAAAGAAAAGTCGCAGTGGACCAGCATGCAAGAAGTGCAGCCCATTTTGTATCTCTTCTCCTATAGCTACTTCTGCCATCTTTCAACATGATAGATTCTGATTTAAAGCCAGATGAAGGTAAAAATATAAGCAACCTCTCACTTCATCTTTGCCTCAGTAAACAGAACATGGCGATTAACCCGAGGATCATACTTTCGGAACTCCATTTTCTCTAACATCTAGCGGGGATTCTTCTTCTTCACATAGAAGAAGCCAGTCCCAGCAGCCGAAACAAGCCTGATAAACACTGATGCAGCCTTCTTCTTCTTGTCCCCCATTTACAAGCTTAAATGAACACCGGGCAAACTAGTTCAACAGAACAAAGAAACACAAGGATAAAGTCATGATGAGAAAAAGAAAAAACTAAACGACCAGAATGAATTATGAAAGTAATGGAATTACATGCACTAACAGATTGTGCATGCAAGAACACCTCTAACACTGCTGTACAATGTGAAACATTCGAACTATTAAATCAATCAAGTTTGATGGAATTTAATTCTCCAAGCACACAACTAAACCATACAACAATAGCAACAATCGTGAAAAAAATAAATGTCCACACATAAATGATAAAGCCCCTTCTAAAAATGATTATGACATCTCTGAATTAACTCACTCAATATATTGTCCGCTTTGACCGATCTCATATCAAGTCTCATGGTCTTTTTAGTCTATAGGCAAGCACTATCCTAGGAGGTCATCCATCCTAATAGTGCTCTAGCCTAGGCTCGCTTAACTTTGGACTGGACTCACTTAACTTTAAAGTTTCAAAGCAAAGTTTACCGTTACATCAAAAGGTGTCTCCATGAGTTAATTCTAGTTTTCACATATATATTCCAGAATCACTCTCTCCATATTCAATGCACGATTCAGTGCATTTTTACCCCCTTCATAATCCTAGAAACTTGCGAGGAGTTGCTTTTTGTCCAGGCTCTCTATCTTTGCTCTCATCGGACCAGTTCATCACAGACCTACCATCTTTCGCCTAGTTCATTGCCGAACCACACACCTACTAGAGGGGGTCCCATTTTGATCTCATATTGTGACATCCCTAAAGTAACTCACTCAATATATTGTCTGCTTTGGCTTTTCCTATAACGGACCTCACAGTTTTGTCTTTTTGGCGTATAGGCTGACACTTTCGCAGGTTATCACCCATTCTTATAGTACTCTAGCCTATGCTTGCTTAACTTTGGAGTTCGAAAACAAAGCTGTATATTATGTCAAAAGGCACATCCGTGAGTTAATTTCACTTTTCAATTAACTCGCTTAGGGTGTGAATAGGCACTTTCTCAGGAGGTCACCCATTTTGTTAATGCTCCAGCCTGGGCTAACTTAATTTTGGAGTCTCAAAGCAAAGCTCACCGTTACGTCAAAAGTAGCTTATAGACTTAATTCTAATTCTTACATATATATATTCCAAAATAGCTCTCTCATTATTCAATACACAATTTGATTCATTTCTGCTCCTTTCACTATCCTACCCCAAGAGTCGCTCATTGTTCAAGCCCTCTCTAGCCTTGGTGACAAATTCACATCCTCATTAAAATGTTTTGTTATCGAAAGTTTACATGAAACAATGATTATGGATATGCAAAAGAATAGGAAATCGCCTAGAACTGAATCGGACCTGACCGCCTGAGAATCGATGGCTTCTAAGGGAACCAATTAAGTTCTCGATTTCAATTTGTTGGAACCGATGGGTACCGATACAGTTCTCTATTCCAAGTGTGAAACCGCCCAACTGCCCACCCGGATCGGACTGATAAGATATATAATATATTTAATTTTTAATTTAAAAAAAATGCAAAGCTTTCAATAGCAAGGGGGAGAGAGAGAGAGAGAGAGAGAGAGAGAGAGAGAGAGAGAGAGAGAGAGAGAGAGAGAGATTCGTAATACACAAATTAATATCGACCAATTTGTCATAAACCCTCGAAACTTTGGCTACTTATATATATTGACACGTGAATGACATGCACAATGTTTTTCACAATTTTTTTCCCCAAAATCTAGCCACCATTTTGAACTTCGATAGATAAGCACATCCGAGGTAGTTTCCATACCGCGTTGAGAATCGTCCTCATCAGTTTGCGAATAATATTCATATTATGTCATCTTACGTAGAAAAATACCACGTGATTCATTCTTTTACTTGCCTCGAGACCTCGTGACCTATGCGAACGATTGCGTTGCCACCAGCAGTCATACTTAGCTTCACAAGCTACAGATCCAAAGTGCCATGAGGTGGATTACTTGTTCTGATCGGAAGCTGCTGACTGCGTTCGATCACAATGATTTGCAGAAGAAAACTTGTAGATCAGAAAACTTCTGCAAGATTGGCCAGAAAATAGATAAAGAATCCCACAAGACGGGGCGAAGAAGCAGCATTAACAACGAGAAGTAATCGCACACATCTATCTACAAATTTCACCGCATGCGTCCCGTGGAGATGGAGGGAAATGGAATGACGCCCAACGTTCGCAGATAAGAAGCAGCGAGGAAACATATCTCAGTGGATGTGGGCAATCCAGTTCCACAACCCACTTCAAACTTATTAGGATAGATGATAGATTTAACACTCTCAGCTGCCTCTACTTTCAATCTGTACGCGCTGATGCCGTCCTGTAAGAAGGTCACAAGGTCGGCATTTTCACGGAACTCTACCCCCAGAAAGAAATTCAGACGTCGAAGCACCCTGAAGAACATGATCGTTTTATCTTTTAAGTGAAATCGCCCGGTAAAACGAAGAGGCCTACCATGGTTGATGACTGTCCCGTGAGCTGGTTCCAAAAATTTTACATGAAGCAGTGATAGTAATACGTAAAGCTTTCAACAGTACCCGGGGGGGGGAGAGAGAGAGAGAGATTCTTAATACACAAATTAATATCAACCAATCTGTCATAAATATTCAGGCATATACTGTATACTGTATAATTTTCAAGTGTTGACCACCAGAGGGAGAAGAGAATTCCAATTTTCTAATAGAATAAGCTAGGTCGGTGTCGAGAGATGCAAATAAAAGTGCACGCACTTGCTAAATGAGGGATTTCCACGTGATTTTCGAGAAACATTTCGGACTTGTAATTTTCTTATTATAATATTCAAATAATAAATTATGTATTCATATAATATTTTAAGTTTTTAGAACAGTTGACAGTAATCTTACATAATATCAAAGTCTCATTTCCTAAGGCAATCCTAGTGCACTTAGTGCACGTAAAAATTTCTCTATTTTTTTTTTTGCTTTTCACCCATACATCCAAGTGTATTTTTCGATGCTGCGAATACACGTCTTGGCACAATAACTTTTCCCTCAACAAAGCCTAAATTATTTTGCTTGTTGTAACCACACCAGCCTTATCAGTCACATTTAAATTATTGTCCTGATAGCTAAGTTGATCGCAAAGGATGCATGCTGCTCGCCTCCAATATCTTTGATTCTTGACTTTTCACTTCTCATTTTGAGAAGCCAACTTCACCACCAAATTCGCCACCATCAAACAATTAACATATTGAAATCTTCTTGTCAACAGAAGCTGGAGCCGTCACATGCGCCACCACGTGTCGCCTTGCCTTGGATTCATTGAGCTCATTTTAATCGAAGATTTTGTGACATTGTTCATATTATTATTCAAACTCAGTTTAAACTGATAGATGAATGTGTATTCTATTATTTAAATAATCTAACACTCTCTCTCATACGTAGGTTGAACTTTGATTATAGCCTAAGTGTGGAAATATGCGATAATATTCGAACATAGAGCGCAAATAAGAGCTTGGGAGATTCGAATTCAAGACTACCTAGCTCTAATACCATGTAATGTAGACAATTTTGTATATTTCGATCGAGATGTATATATACATGAAGAGCCTATTTATAAGCTTAGATAAAGGAAATCAAATGAAATCAAATTAGATGTGTATAATCAAATAGATTTAGAAAATCAGTGAAAATATCGTAAATATCTCTAAAAGATATTTTAATAACATAATATTGCTAACATCCCTCAAACTTAAGTTGAATCGAAACAAATCAACCTGAGTTTGAAAAATAATATGAACAATGTCACAAAATCTTCGATTAAAATGAGCTCAATGTTTGAGGGATGTTAGCAATATTATGTTATTAAAATATCTTTTAGAGATATTTACGATATTTTCAATGATTTTCTAAATCTATTTGATTATACACATCTAATTTGATTTCATTTGATTTCCTTTATCTAAGCTTATAAATAGGCTCTTCATGTATATATATATCTCGATCGAAATATACAAAATTGTCTACATTACATGGTATTAGAGCTAGGTAGTCTTGAATTCGAATCTCCCAAGCTCTTATTTGCAGTTCTATGTTCGAATATTATCGCATATTTCCACACTTAGGCTATAATCAAAGTTCAACCTACGTATGAGAGAGAGTGTTAGATTATCTAAA